>JARYGA010060559.1:1219029-2419029 GCA_030545235.1 Helianthus tuberosus | reverse complement strand
ACAGAAGGCTGGGCACGGGGGCGTGTTCAACACGCCCCGTGTCCAGTTACCTGAACTGGGCGTTTTTCTACAGACCCTTGAGCACGGGTCGTGTTGGCTAAGCACGGCCCTGTGCTGAACTTGCTGTAATGAAGAAAAATTGTCGGGTGGCTCTGTTTTTGTGCATGGGGTGTGGGTTCAAGCTTCCCTTAGTATCCATCACCATCTCGAGTGTGTTTCATTCCTGAAATTTATAACTAAACTAGAAAGCATAAAAGTTAATCTAAACTAAAACTACGGATAGTTATGCGGAATGCCTCCATGGTGCGCCACGTTTATAAGGGTCCTTGGCTAGACCCAAAGTCAATCATATGTTACCCAAGTGGGATGTTTTGCATCCCATGTTGCACCGTCGGAGAGCATCATCCAAACTTGAGTCTATGACTTTCATGTAATTGATCGGGTCGTCATCTTCTACTCTCTTCCCAACCCCAAACTTCATTTCCTTATCCCCAACCCTCAATGTTAGTGTCCCACCATTCATGTCTACCATTGCGTGGGCTGTAACTAGGAATGGCCTTCCTAAGATTAGTGGTACTTCGGTATCTTCCTCGATATCTAGTATGACAAAGTCGACCGGGAAGACAAAGTCTCTGACTTTTACCAATAGATTTTCGGCGACACCTTGTGGATATTTAATGGACCTATCGGCGAGTTGTATGCTCATTTTTGTAGGGCTTGTTTTCCCTAGTCCGAGTCGGTCAAACATTGATGTGGGCATGAGGTTGATACTAGCCCCGAGATCGGCTAGTGTATTGCATATGGGTGATTCCCCAATCGAACAAGGGATGGTGAAGCTTCCGGGATTGATCTTCTTTTGTGGGAGTTTATTGAGTAGCAAGGCGGAGCACTCTTCGCTTAAATTTATTAATTGCAATGATTCAATTTTCCTTTTGTGAGTGAGGAAGTCCCTCATAAATTTTGAATATTTAGGCATCTGAGTTAGGACTTTGACAAATGGAATATTAACATGCAATTGTTTTAGTAGATTTACGAATTTCGTGAATTGCTCATCGGTCTTTTGGCGAAGTAACCGACCGGGATACGGTACCGGGGGGTTCTTGGTAGGCTCTTGATTTGGTGGAGGAGCCGTCTCTTTTTGGGGTGTTGGTGAAGTTGTGATTTGGTTAGATGGGCTCTTTTCAGTTGGAGGGAGCAGAGCTTCTTCGGGACCTATGGTACGGTTTCTCAATGTGATGAGATGCACTTGCGCCTTTGGGTTGGTTTCGGTATTGCTGGGTAACGCGCCTTGTGGTCTCTCGGAGAAATTTTCAGCTAGTTGATTTAGTTGTTTTTCAATGTTTTGAATACTAGCTTGTTGATTTCTAAAGTTCGATTCCAGTTGTTGAAATCGATCTGAGTTTTTCTTTTCGGTGTCGGAAATGAGGCGAGAGACGGTATCCTCAAGCCTCTCTCGTCCCCCTTGTTGTTGTTGAGAGAAATTTTGTGACTCGTTTCTTGGTTGTTGAAAGTTTGTTCGTTGGTTTAGACTTTGTTGGTTACTACTATTGACGGGTTCCCTCCAACCAAGGTTAGGGTGATTACGCCATCCTTGGTTGTAGGTACCTGTTGGTGGACCTGATGGCCTAGGTCTATTATCGATGTAGTTTATCATTTCCGTTTGATAATCCATTTCTTTCATACAACTCCAATTTTCATGTGGTCCACCACACCCTTCACAAGCCATAACCGAGGCCGATTTTGCCATTTCTAACTTTTTGATTTTTGAAGAGAGGGCCTCGATTTGGGCTCGCAAAGAGGTGCTTTCGTCAACCTTATGGGCACCCGGGGCAATAGATTTTGTGCCCCGGGGAGTGTGCCACTGAAAATTGGTTTGAGCAATTTCCTCAATTTGATTGTAAATTTCATTTGGGCGACGATTACCTAGAAGTCCCCCGGACCTAGAGTCAAGTGTTTATCTTGTGTGTGGCAACAACCCATTATAGAAAGTGGATACTTGTTGCCATACAGCAAGACCATGATGAGGACACTTTCTTAGTAGCTCCTTGAACCTCTCCCAAGTTTCATATAAGGATTCCCCGTCCTCTTGTGAGTATGTGTTAATTTCAGTCATTAATTTAGCCGTTTTAGCAGGAGGGAAATGCTTATACAAAAACTTTTGGGCTAGTTCATCCCAGGTGTTTACCGAACCAACTGGGAGGGCGTTAAGCCAAGGCTTAGCTCGGTCTTTTAGTGAAAATGGAAACATTCGGATGCGGATGGCGTCATTTGATGCTTCATTGATCCGAAAAGTATCACATATTTCCAAAAAGTTGGTAATATGTAAATGGGGATCTTCGTCCGCAAGCCTGTGGAAGGTTGCGGAGTTTTGGAGCATTTGGATCAACTGCGGCCGAAATTCGAAGTTGTTGGCATCGACATTTGGCGCATTGATAGCGGCGCCAAGATTACCTACGGTGGGTCATAGGTAATCCATGAGGGTACGTTGAGTCCGCCATTGGAAGTGGGTCCCCCGAAACTTTCTCTTGGTTTTTAGCTTTAAGACTTTTTCTTAGAAAGCGTTCGGGTTCGTCTAGAGGTTCTTTTATGTCTTTACTGGAACTGGAGCTCATACATTACGTAGAAAGTTCAGGTGCGATGCTTGGGTTCCAAGCCCTGTAATAAAAACAAAAAGAATGTCGGTCAGAAGTTTCACCACGGCCCCGTGCTTAGATGAACACGGCCCGTGGTCGGAGTTACAATGATCGTTTTTCGGATCCCTGTTACTAGAGAGTTCAGCTCGACCCCGTGCTGCACCGACACGACCCCGTGTTCAACTCTCTGTAACTCGGAAAACAAAAACTGCCAGTAACGATGCTGGGCACGGCCCGTGCTGAGCTCTACAAAAATTGAAAATTTAAGAAAAATCCTAACAAAACACAGAAAAATAAGAAAAAACGATTAGGCCGTTGATTCCTAACTTTCTTAAAATCCTTTTGTCCCCGGCAACGGCGCCAAAAACTTGATGCGTGCGTAGTGCGATATATTTTTAATTATATTTTTAGCCCTTTTTAACACTTTAGCCAAGTTTTAAATCTATAAAACACGATATTCTACTAACACTAAACACACATATGGGCAAGTGCACCCATCGTGAGCGTAGTATAGCGTTGGTAAGATACCGAGGTCGTCCAAGGACACAAGAGCTTTTAGTACCGGTTTATCCTTAACGTCTAATCAAATCAAAGTTTTAGAAAAAAAGGTTTAAACATGAAAAATAAAAACTAAAAATGCTGAAAATAAAAATAAAATAAAAACAAATAGACAAGATGAATCACTTGGATCCGACTCGCATTTAGTGTAACCTTTGATGATTTCCGCACTTTTGCACTTTTTAAGAGATTATCTTAGTTATAGTAGTAGGCCCCTCTTTTGAAGGTGACGTTACCCTCAACCCAGTAGTTTGAATCAGCAAGGATACAATCCAAAAGGATTGGATTATTGAAAGATAATTAATTAAGTTATTAATGCGTAATGTGGTAGGCCCCTCTTTTTAAGGTGACGTTACCCTCGGCTAAGTGGTTTGAGTCAGCAGGGATACAATCCCAAGTAGTCGGGTTAATTTATTAATAGTAGTTTACATATGAGGGGATCAAGCCATTCGCACCCCCGCCATCCAATACCAGTGGGTATTGAAGGAGGTCCTAGTAAGCTTGACCCAGGTCCTTGCAGGATCTATACACTGAACAAGGCAAGAACCTTACCAAACCATTCCCTTAACCCCTGACCAGGTAGCCAACATATCTCTATATAGACCGTAGAGATATGAATGGTGTAATCTTTTATTTTATATAGACAGTAAAATAACGCCAAGACACCACGGACAAATGATAAGGAAGTTTCACCTTCAACATAAGAAACTAGTTATTAAATTCATTAATACAAAACCAAATTAAAAGTACGAAAAGATTAAAAAACAAAAGTATTACACTAAATGCTTGTCTTCACCAAGTGATGTAAGAGACTTAAGAAAACATGGCATTTGATTGTCAAGAACTCTTACTATCAATGTTGGATCCCGAGACTACTACACACACTCTAAGATGGATGATGGTGGTGGATGTGGGATGTGATGGTGGTGGAGAGTGGGTGAAGTGGGAGAGAGGTGGTTGGTCAAGGGATGCCTTTGAAGTGAAGCAAGCACCCCTATTTATAGATTGCACAGAAGCCCGGACATGGCTCCGTGTCCACCCACTTTCTCTTTCTTCATTAATTTCAGTTTGTCTGTATTAGCTCCACACGCCCCCGTGTCCGTTGCGCACGACCCCGTGTGCAGAAGCGTATCTGTACTGTTATGGGTCAATTTCTGAGCGTACACATCCTGATTAATATCCTGCTTTTGGTGTTTGCTTGTGTTCATGATACTAGATTAGGATATTGCTAACATCCTGGGTGATATCCTGGGGTTGATTGAATTAACCATGTGCAGGTTAGGTGCTGTGGGTTACTAACGGTCAGATGGACTTCTTTTCCTCAAGACTCGGGCGTATCTGTTATGTGAGAGACGTTGAACCCGAAAGACCAGGTCTACAACGTCCGAGTTGGGAATATTCGCCGGATCCCGGTTTATTAGGATAGTTTGTTACATTTCTTTTACTATAAATAGATGGGGGCAGATCAGATTAGGGCACACAATTTTAACACACACTTTCAAACACTTTTGCTCTCTAGCTCACTGCAAACTCTCTACACAAACACTTGTATTCGAATTACATTGTAACACCTAGTTGATCCGCACTACATCCTGCACTGTATCCTGATATATGAAGTAATAGAAGAACAAGGCAGCTGCGATTGTCAGCTCCTGAGGTTTTGTGCCGGCGATCTAGATTGATCAAGGGCTTTCCTCGTACATCACGTGTCAACCTTTACTTTTTCGCTCATTATTTGATCACGGATACAACTGTATATCCCGAGCCGTATCCTGAAACTGTTTTTAAAATTAACTTGACTAACATATTTTTGACACTCATTTCTAGCACACTACCTCACTTAACTAAATTGATCACTTAATTACTTCGGTAATTTTTTACCAAAACAATTTGGCGCCCACCGTGGGGCAAGTGGTGCTATTTTTGCTAAAAAATTTAGTAAAATCATTACTCAGTTTTCTTTTATCAAAACTTTTTTCTAAATTGTTTTCAATGGCCTCGAGATCAAACATGAGCTCTTCCACCATGTCTGCTACAACCTTTGCAACAATTGGTTCGGTGCTTCCACCTCCTCCTCCAAGAATGCCAGCATCATCACACGGAGCTGAAAGTCATGTAGCTCGGGATGTTATCCCCGCTCCCAGTACCCAGGGATCCGGTCCTGTTTTGGCATCTAATGATGAAATTCTGAATTTGTTTGGTAGTGTACAGGAACAGATGAGGCAGCAGCAGGAAACTAATCGGATGCTGATGAGAGAAATACAACTCTTGAAATCCGGCCCAAGTAGACCTGCTGAAGAAACTGTCACCCCTATACAGCCTAGGGCTTTGAACTTCAGTTCTGCAGTTTACACTAAGGATAACCGGGGGAACATCGTCCCAAGCCATTCTCAGAATCATACCCCTGAGATACCCTCCTCGGTCAGGATGTCAACTGATGTAGGTATGACGTTAACATTTACTAGGGAGCTTCAGAAATTGAAGGACATGATATCCAGTGTACCTGGAGTGGTCCAGCCAATTCCGGAAGTATCTCAAGACAGCCATAGGATATCTCGCTTTGCATATCCTATCTGTGATGCTAAAATCCCAAAAAGATTTCAGACCCCCAACATGAAACTGTATGATGGGACTACGGATCCAGAAGAGCATATTGCCCAGTATAGAGAAAGAATGGAGATTAACCCTGTTTTGGTCAAAAATTACCTAAGCAATTTAGTGATCAAATTAGTTAAGTGAGGTAGTGTGCTAGAAATACGTGTGAAAAATGTGTTTGTTTGTTAGTTTGCAAAAACAGTTATCAGGATATGGCTCAGGATATAGAGCTGTATCTATGATCAAACAATGAGCGAAAATGTAAAGGTGGACACGAGATGTACGAGGAAAGCCCTTGATCAATCTAGATCGCCGGCATAAAACCTCGGGAGCTGACAATCGCAGCTACCTTGTTCTTCTTATTACTTCAAACGTCAGGATACAATGTAGGATGTGGTGCGGATCGACTATGTGTTACAATGAAATTTGAATACAAGTGTGGTGTTTGCAATGAGCTCGAGAGTGAAAGTGTTCGAGAGTGTAAGTGTAAATCGTGTGCCTTAAACTGATCCGCCCCCATCTATTTATAGTAAAGATAATGTAACAAACTATCCTAAACTTCCGGGATCCACCGAATATTCCTTAATCGAACGTTGTAGACCTGGTCTTTTGGGTTCAACGTCTCTCCTTCAACAAACACGTCCGAGTCTTGAGGAGAAGAAGTCCACTTGACCGTTAGCAAGTCTCAGCCTTTAACCTGCACGTGGTTAATTCAATAAACCTCAGGATATCGCCCAAGATGTTAGCAATATCCTCTTCCAGCATCCTGGTCACAAATAAACAAATAAAGGCAGGATATTGGTCAGGATATGTATGCTTAGAAAATGAGCCATAACAATTGTCCCCAAATATATCAGTTGGTATACCAATCCAACGGATATATTTCAAAAATCTTATCCCATAACTCAAGGCATTTAAAACGAAGTGACGGTCAAGATCACATCGTAACTTCCAACGCGTTTTTTGCTCAATGGAGATCCACAATGCCCCTATATATTCTCTTTTCTTGTTTGAAAAGCAGATATCTTCAACAGAACCTTCAGGTAATTCTCCATTTCTGATTTACTTTCTATCAATTTACATCGCCTTACATGCAATGGATGCCGAGACCTTCACCCAGCAGAATCTCCTTAAAAATCCCGAAAAGGAGATCTGTGATTTTGACAACGCAGACATCGCAGCTTTAAGAGCCTCCGGCGCTTTCCCTGATAACACGGTCTTCAGACCATTCGATCGGTCAATCCGATCGGATGTTTCTTCCACTGAATGGGTTTGTTTTCCAGCATATCCTTTTTCGCTAGGTCTTCGATACCCTTTTCCTGAATTCATGATGCAATTCTTTCGAACCACCGGCATCTCTTTTGCTCAAACCATGCCCATGGTTTGGAGAGTACTAATTGTACTTAATCAAATCAAAAACCTCCACTGTTCCGACTTCCGCATCGAGGATTTGCCTATTGCTTATCGCCTCCGATCCCATGGCTCTAGCCGGTTCTTGCTCTTCTCGACCTCCAGTAAACCCCTAATTCTCAAAGCTACCAAAAACGAAGACGGATGGCAACGCAAATTTTTCTTTGTCAAACGAGACTCCATTGCTGAGGGTGCCAACCTTCCGGTGGAGTGGTTAACCACCGGTAGGGTTATAAATATTCTCATAGACCATTTAATTCTTATCTTCTATTAATATCCTTCTTTTCGATCTTTATGCAGTGAACTTCAAGGAAGTCGCTCCTCCTACCGCCGAGTCAGAAGAAAGAATCAATACTGTTTACCAGTTACCAGCAATAGACAGAACCTTCACCACACACGTCCCCAGTTCCAGTCAATATTCGTCATCCGAAATGTATGGTAAGGATTACTTTCAAAATAATTAGTCAAGACAGTATAATAGTAAAATGAAGAGTAAAACTTTTCCCTTTTTGCAGCACCGGCCAAGATTCCTGAAGTCTTTGACCTCGACGAATTGGATAGTTATTCTGATCAGATCCAGGTCAAGAAAGAACCTAGCCCCAAGACCACAGCCACATCCAAACCCAGCAGTTCCAAAGCCATCATTATTCCCAAACCTTCACCGGCTACCAAGCCCCAGAGTTCAAGTTCCCGCAAAAGGAAAGAACCTGATTCCCCTGTCATTTCTGACACATTTCCTTATGAGAAGCACGGGTTCATTGAAGCTAGCGGGTTTATGACTTCTTTTCTTAACCAGGTTAGTATTCTCATATCATATCCTGCGATTTACATTATTATCAAAGATTTATCAATATTAATACCTGTCGTCTTACCTTTGTAGGGTCTTGAGCGTTTGGTTAACCTATATCAAGAATCCTGCAAGCTCAACAAGACGCTTGAAACCAAGCTAAAGGAAGCTGAAACCACCATCTCTGATCAAGGCATGATTGCAGCCGCTAAATCTCGTCATTACGAGCAGAAATTTAAAGCCATGACTCAAGAACACCAAGCTGCTCTTCAAGCCCAGACCGACCTTGAAGCTGCCCACATGCAATACGAACGGGATATAGTCAGCTACCGGGAAAGCCTCAAAAGTTCCGTCGTCATTTCTCTCCTCCAAGCCAGGTTGAAGATGGCCCATTAAGCCAAAACATTAGGTTTTGAATGCCCTTCTTGGGATGTTGGTGCTTGGGAGACCAAGCTAAAGAACCTCGGGGGCACCTCTTCCAAATCAGCTGTCGAAGAATCTTCCAAAGCAGTCGAAAAAGCAACTGATGCTGAGAAGGATGCTGAGGCGGATCCCAAGGCGGATGTTGCTGAAACCACTATGGACGAAGAAGGCACTACCCCCTAGAGCTTATTTCCTTTAAATTATTCGAACAATTTTATGTTTTTATGAATAATTTTTATTTTTGTATTGAAACAATTTGATAGCCGAAGGTGGGTGGGTCCTGGGTTTCAGGATGAAACCTTCGGTTATCAACCAGTATTGATTGCTTCAAGAATAATTTCATCTTTTCATTTTTCTTGCTATCATCTTCCGTCTTTCCTAAGTATAAATCTTAGCTTTACAAAAATTTTGTATTGTTATCTTATGAAAATATCCTGATCAATATGCTCAGCGATATATTGTAAAAACTATTTATTAGATAGAACTTCTAAACATTCTTTCAACTTTGTAGAAAGATTTTTAAGGAGTGAAAAACAGTCCACTTTTCCAAAACCCGTTTTGATAATACTTAAATGATTAAAGTATCACACTAGTATTAGTTTCGAATATCTTAATCAAATATTCTGAAGAGTATACTGAAAATACACTTTGAGAATATATCAGGATATTTAACCTTTTACCAAGCACAGTATTGCCAAAGAGTTAAACTATGTTTTACAAAGGAAAGATCATACCAGGGATAGGGTACAACCCCATTATCAAACCTCAATCCTTTTGCAACGTTTTCAATGAAGATGTCCCCTGTCTGAGACACTTAGTGCATTAGTTCCGAGCCTTATCCTTTTAGCTTTACACCATTGCCTCGATAGGAATGTCCCCTGTGTACAATGTCTTCAAATACTTAGAAATCTTCCAAATGTCAGTTTCCATTGTATATGTTATGGGTGAAATTCTGAGCCCATATCCTGGAAAATATCTTGATCTATATCTTATTCATGTAGTATCTGTTTACATCCGGGATGCTGGTTCAGGATATTGGTAACATCCTGAACGGTATCCTCGGGATTGCTAATGGATTATGTGCAGGTACGTGTGTTAGGAGCTAGCAACGTTCACAAAGACTTATTCCGCGGAAGACTCGGTCCAGGCCGTTCAAAAAAGACGTTGAAACCTTATTACTCGGTCTACAACGTTCGTGGTGGAATATTCGGAGCATCCCATATTTATAGGAATATTTGTTTGTACTTCGTTACTATAAATAGGAGGAACACCAGATCAAATAGGACACAACAATTTCACTGCAATCACACTCACTACACTCTAACACTTGTTCTTTCGTAATTTGTACTCTCACACGAATTCATTGTAACACTTAGCGATCTGGTTGATATCCTGCACTGTATCCTGAAGTTTAAAGCAATAAGAAGAACAAGGCAGCTGCAATTGTCAGCTCCCGAGGTTTTATGCCGGCGATCTAGATTGATCAAGGGCTTTCCTCGTACATCTCGTGTCGTTTCCTTTACTTTTTGTTTATTATTTGCTCACTGTTTGATAACAGATACAGCTCAATATCCTGAGCCGTATCCTGAATACTGATTTTCTAAATAACTCAACAAGCATATTTTCTATAAACTTTCTAGCACACTACCTCACATTACTAATTTGATCACTAAATTGCTTCGGTAATTTTTGACCAAAACAATTTGGCGCCCACCGTGGGGCAAGTGGTGCTCTCTTTACTAAAAATTTTTGTTAAATCGCTAATCGGTTTTTTTATTTTCAAAACTTTTTGCTACATTGTCCACAATGGCCTCACGATCAAACATGAGTTCCTCTACTATGTCTGCTACGACTTCTGCTACTACAGGTTCGGTGCTACCACCACCTCCTCCAAGAATGCCAGCCTCTACACGACCTCAGGATATTATCCCTACCCGCAGTGTTCAGGAATCTGCCCCTGTTTTAGCATCTAACGACGAAATTTTAACCTTGTTTGGAAGTGTGCAGGAACAAATGAGGCAGCAGCAGGAAACAAACCAAATGCTCTTAAGGGAAATACAACTCCTGAAGTCTGGCTCGAGCAGATCCGCTGAGGATATTGTCACTCCATTACAACCCAGAGCTTTGAACTTCAGTTCAGCCGTGTATACAGAGGATAACAGGGGGAATATTGTGCCCAGCCTTCCTCAGAATCATACCTCTGAAATACCCTCCTTGGTCAGGATATCGACCATAAGGAGCTCAGGATATGCTTCAGGATATGGGCAGAATCCTCCAACGGGTAACATATTAAATAATAATAATACTCATACTACTAACAATAGTGGATCCTTGCAGGATACAGGTGTGACGTCAGCACTTACGAGGGAACTTCAGAAGTTGAAGGACATGATATCAAGTGTACCCGGGGTGGTCCAGCCAATCCCGGAGGTGTCTCAAGACAGCCATAAGATATCTCGTTTTGCATATCCTATCTGTGATGCTGAGATTCCAAAGAGGTTCCAAACCCCCAACATGAAGCTTTACGACGGAACGACGGATCCTGAGGAGCATATTGCTCAGTATAGGGAGAGGATGGAGATCAACCCTATCCCTCCGGATCTCAAGGAAGCATGCTTGTGCAAGGGTTTTGGTTCAACCTTGACAGGATCAGCTTTGAAGTGGCCCTTGAATGTTCCTCCACATTCAATTACATCTTTTGCTCATTTAGTAAATTTATTTAATAGTCAGTTTTCTTGTAGTAGGAGCTTTGAAAAATTAACAAGTGATCTCTACAGGATAACGCAGGGGCCTCAGGAATCCCTTAGGGATTATGTGAACAAGTTTAGCCGAGAATCACTAGACATTCCTCATCTTTATGTTGCAACAGCTGTGCAAGCTTTCAAGATGGGGTTGCAAAAGGATTCTCAATTCTACCAAGACCTTGTAATGAACCCATGCAGGAACCTGGATGAAGCTCGGAACAGGGCCCTAAGATACATTCGGTTGGAAGATGACAGAAAGATGCAAGAAAGGATGAACTCATCCAACACTTATGAGTCAACTAACAGGAAGTCGGAATCCTCATTCAAGTCGTATCGGTCCAAGCCATATGGCAGGAATGAGAACAAGAGAGTGAATACTGTCGAAGATGAGGATCCTGAAGAATATCCTGAATTATCTGAATATTGCTTTTCTGTTAACATTCCTGAATTGATGTATGCCATGCAGGGTCTAGGGGACAAGGCAAGATGGCCTCGAAAGAATCAACAAAAAGCGGATTGGAAAGACAAATCAAAATGGTGTGCTTTCCACGAAGATTTCGGACATATGACCGAGGATTGCATTGCTTTGAGGAAAGAGATAAGCTATCTTCTAAGCAAGGGATATTTGAAAGATCTCTTAGGAAGAAAGAAGAATAAGGGTCAGGATACTGAGAAGGATCCTGAGCGAGCAGCCTCACCTCCCGCGGATGCCAAGATAATCAACTTCATTTCGGGAGGATCCGACATTTGTGGGACTTCGTATTCGGCAGCAAAGAGACATGCAAAAGAAGCTAAGGCCGAAAGGGGAGACAAACCTGTCAGGATGACTACACTCACAACTGACAAAGTGATCACATTTGATGCTGATGACATGGATACTGTCTAGGATCCTCACCATGATGCTCTGGTAATAACGTTATATGTGGCTAACCATTTTGTATGCAGGATATTGGTTGATAATGGCAGCTCCGTCAACATAATCCAACTAGAGACACTTAAAAGAATGAATGTATCTCCAATGGATATCACTTCGAAGTCCACCGTGCTTGTTGGGTTCAGTGGATACTGCTATCGTGGAGGATCCGGAGCAGGATGTGAAGAAAATTGTCCTGGACCAGGATAATCCCGATATTTCGGTGCTCGTGGGAACCAATATCCCTCAGGATATTGAAGAGCAATTAATTAACTTTTTAAAATGCAGGATGTCAACGTTTGCATGGAAGCATGAGGATATGACAGGCATATCCAAAGATATTATCACTCACAAGCTTGGAATTGATAAATCATTCAAGCCAGTGCAACAAAAAAGAAGGAAGTTTGCTCCTGAACGCAATACAATTATTCAAGAAGAAGTTGAAAGATTGTTGAAGTCCAAAATGATTAGAGAAGTCAAGTTCCCAAGGTGGCTAGCAAACGTGGTTGTGGTACATAAGAAAAACGGAAAATGGAGAGTCTGTGTGGATTACACAGACTTGAATAAAGCTTGTCCTAAAGACCTATTTCCTCTCCCCCATATTGATGCAATGGTAGATGCCACTGCTGGGCATGAAATGCTGACTTTCATGGATGCATCCTCAGGATTTCAACAGATCCAAATGGAGCCTTCTGACCAGGAGGATACTGCCTTCATGACACCAACAGGTATTTATTGTTATACAGCTATGCCTTTTGGTTTGAAAAATGCAGGTGCAACATACCAAAGATTGGTAAACATGATGTTCAAAGACAAACTGGGGGACACCATGGAAGTGTACATTGACGATATGGTAGTAAAGTCAAACAAAGCTCAGGATCACCTCCAGGATATTAAAGGAGCGTTTGATATCCTGGATCAGTATAATATGAAGTTGAATCCTACTAAGTGCCATTTTGGAGTGGGGGCAGGAAAATTTCTAGGATATATAGTGACCAAAAGAGGAATAGAAGCAAGCCCGGAGCAGATTAAAGCCATCTTTGATATTAAATCACCCTCAAATATGAAAGATGTTCAACGATTAACGGGGCGAGTGGCAGCATTAAACAGATTTATCTCAAGATCCTCAGAGAAATGCAAAGATTTTTATGATATCCTGAAGAAGAACAAAAAATTCGAGTGGGGTGAGAAGCATGAAGCGGCCCTACAGGAGTTAAAGCAATATCTTTCAACCGCACCTCTACTGATGAAGCCTGAGAATGGTGAACCATTATCCCTATACCTCGCGGTATCAGGGAACGCTGTAAGTGCCGTCCTTGTAAAGGACCATGAAGGTCAGCAATATCCTGTTTATTATGTTAGCAAAAGTTTGTTAGATGCTGAAACTAGGTATTCTCACTTAGAAAAATTAATACTAGCATTAGTCATGGCATCAACAAAACTTAGACATTATTTTGAGACTCATAGGATTCATGTTAAAACAAATTATCCTGTCAAGAATGTGCTTAGGAAACCAGAGATGTCAGGCAGGATGGCTAAGTGGTCAGTAAAGTTGAGTGCTTATGATTTAGTATATGAACCTAGGAATGCCATAAGATCTCAGGCTTTAGCTGACTTTGTGGCTGATTTTAGTAGTGACATCCAGGATGAGGTAGACCTAGAAGTTCAACAATTAGGAGAATCCTCAGGATCCTGGACATTATATACTGATGGTGCATCTAATATAAGAGGAGTAGGATTGGGAATACTACTAAAATCGCCACAGGGGGACATATTACTCCAGGCTATTAGGTGTGAATTTCCTGCTACTAATAATGAGGCAGAATATGAAGCTTTAATTGCAGGATTAGAATTGGCTAAGAATATGAGTATAAAAAATTTACAAGCATATGTTGACTCTTTGTTAATTACTAACCATTTTAATGGATCATATGCAGTTAAGGGTGAGAAATTGACTGAATATCTTGATATTCTCAAAAAATTAGCAGGATATTTCGATGTTTTTAAACTTGAACAGGTACCAAGAGAGGATAATGCTGAAGCGGATGCCTTAGCAAATCTGGGATCATCAATCAGGATACCGGAAGGGACCCAAATACCAATAATACATGTCTTATATCCTGCAACTAATCCTCAGGGTAAAGAAGTAGCGGATATTCGGGATCCTGGAGTGGAATATCCTGAACAGGATCCTAAATCCTGGACAACTCCAATTCTGAAATATCTTAAAGATGGACACATCCCCGAAAATGAAAATCCTAAGGCATTTAGGATGAAGGTATCACGATTTACTATTATAAATAATATTCTATACAAGAAATCTCTTGCAGGACCATATTTAAGGTGCTTGGAGGATCATGAAGCCAAAGAAGTACTTAAGGATATACATGAAGGGGACTGTGGTAATCACACTGGGGGCAGATCATTATTCTCGAAAGTATTGAGGACAAGATACTTTTGGCCAACAATGAGAAAAGATGCTGCAGAATATGCTCGAAGATGTGATGCATGTCAAAGGCATAGTAACATACTACATCAACCAGCTGAACCACTATATCCTGTAGTTTCCCCTTGGCCATTCATGAAGTGGGGGATGGATATAGTAGGGAAGTTACCAAAAGCTCCAGGAGGAAAAGTATTTATGTTAGCAATGACGGATTATTTCTCTAAGTGGGTCGAGGCTGAAGCATTCGTTCAAGTAAGAGACCAAGAAGTAGTATCCTTCATAAAGAGGAATATCCTGACTAGGTTTGGAGTACCAGCTGAGATCATTTGTGATAATGGGTCCCAGTTTATAAGCAAAAGGACTACTGACTTTTGCAAGAGTTGGGGAATCAAAATGATCACATCTACTCCGGTACATCCTCAAGCGAATGGACAAGCCGAATCCTCGAACAAGATAATAGTCAATAACTTAAAGAAGAGACTTGGAGCCAAAAAAGGAAGATGGGCGGAAAAGTTACCCTTTGTTTTGTGGGCTGATAGGACAACGGTGAAGAATGCAACTGGCCAAACCCCGTTTTCCTTGGTATTTGGAGCAGAGGCAATGATTCCAACAGAAATGACGATACCTACTGCAAGATCTATGCTACAGGATCCTGAACAGAATCCTGAAGTCTTATGTCAGGATTTGGATACTATAGATGAAAAAAGAGATGCAGCAAGGCTAAGGATAGCAGCATATCAACAAAGAATATCCAGAGCATACAATAAGAACATAAGGACTAGAAGATTTCGAGTTGGTGATTGGGTGCTGAGAAAGGCTTTTCAAAATACCACTAATCCTGCCGATGGCAAGCTAGCTCCGAAATGGGAAGGACCTTATGAAGTCGAGTCAGAAGCAGGGAAAGGAGCATATCGACTCAGCAATGTGGAAGGAGATATGCTACCAAGATCCTGGAATGCAATACATTTGAAGCTCTATTTCAAGTAAGAGTAGAATTTATTTTCTATCTCGGAATGGTATGTGTTCTATCTCTTTAAAATATATTTGTTTATTATCTTGAACCCAATACTGACTTAAGCATCGGAGGGGTGTTAGCCAAGCTAACACCCACCTTAGTTTACAATTGTTTCGCAGGATATGTTTCAGGATATAGCTCCAGGATATATACTCAGGATAAGTCGAAAGATTCGAGGATTGGCCCCCTCTCTCACGTTTAAGGGATCCTGATCCCTTCAAAGGTTTAAAGGTATTCACCTTTCTTTCGAATTGGGTTTAAACACCTCGCCTGGAGCGCAAGTTATCTAGGTGTAGTTCAAGGTAGCGGGACCAGTTCATGTAAAAGTGGCTGACAATTTTGTTACTATTGGCTATATCCTGGATCCTAAAGGTATATGAGGATTGATCACCCTCTCTCACGAAAGAGTATTTTCATACTCTCAAAGGTTTAAAGGTTTTCACCTTTCTAAGTCTAGGAGTTTATACACTCTCGCCTGTAGCGCATGAAATTCAGGGTTTATCCCCAGATATCAGGGTTTATCCCCAATATGCTAAGGATTCTTTTCAGGATATCAGGGGTTCTGCCCTTGGGCATTCGGAATTCATTCGAGTCAAAATGTAAACACATTTGTGTTTTTGTCGAACACAGGGGACACACGTTATTCTGATTCAAAGGATGGATCCAAGTTTATAAGTATACACTGGGGACAAACTTATGATAAAAGATCGGAACTGATCCTCTAAGGATCTCTGGTATGATTTCTCCTTTTTATTTGGACAATTTATAGGTGTATTTTAAAATCCTGATCAAGATATCTTTCAGGATATCTTCCAGGATTCATTTATAATATATGTTCCTAAGAATGTTCAAACCAAACAATTTCCATAAGTAAAATTTGTATGACAATAACAATAAAGTCAAGAGAGTAGTTATATTATTAACATACCAAAAGATGTGCTCTTAGTTTCACCTCAAAACAAGGCCCATCCACTAAGAGCACTAATAGTTCATAACCATATTTACCCAACAGTTGAGGGCTTCATCTCAAACCGAGACCCATCCACCTTCAACTGTTGTATTGGTCAAAAAGCATGCAGGAAATGTAAATTGTTCAGGTACGGGAAAGTAAAATGCAGAAAGGTAAATTGTTTGTGGAACTGCAAACCAACATTCAAATTCAAAAAGGTGGGCTCTGGCCTTGGCACGTATATCCATCATCGCCCACCTAAATGCCCTCACACAGCGGCATTACCTCCAACCTTCTCAGACTTCTCCGCTCCAGCATCTTGACCAGCATCCTGCGCAGCATCCTGACCAATGTCCATCTCAGCATCACCTCCAGCATCCTTCTTCTCTCCAGCTTGGACCACCACCTCTATTGACTTGGAAGACTCACCGGCTTCAGCAGGAAGTGGCACAGCTTTGCCTCCGAGCTCCTTCAATTTAGCCACCCAGGATTCAACTGGCCAAGATGGACAAACAAGGCCCGTCTCCTTGGCCTCATAGGCCATCTTGATGCGTGCTTGTAGCAGGGAGACGATAGCAGAAGCCTTGATTCCCTCTCGAAAGCTGATCAAGGCCTGATCATGATCCATTTGAACGCTGGCAAGTTTGACCTCAGCATCTTGGGTGACCTTCTTTAGCAAGCTTTCATAGTGCCGGCTCTTTGCTTCGGCGATAGCACCTTGGTCGGCAACGGTGCTCTCGAGCTGCTTGATCCTGGCTTCATGAAGTGCCACAGTACCACAAGCGTCATTGTACAAGTGGAGCAAATGCTGGAGGCACTGCACATTGATCACAGATATGGGGTTAGAATGTATGCTGGCTAAGACATCCTACCAGGATATCCTGTTAGGATATACATGCAGGATATATGTGCAAGATATACATGAAGGATATGCAGCAGGATGTTACCTTGTTGAGGAAGGATGTCATTGGCTCTAAGGAGTCAGAGAAGCTGAGTTCATCATAGGAGAACCCTTCTGAGCCTGGAGCACTGACCTCAAGACCCTTTCTCTTTTTCGCTACGGAAGCACGGGTTCTTGGATTGGCCTTGGGAGCCGGGAGTGGCTTGGAGCTAGTGGTAGCAGGAGTCTCCTTCTTGACTATGGTTGGAGTTGGATAGCTGTCAAGTTCATCCAGGTCTAGATAGACTGGGACTTTGCTGGAATCTGCACACAGGGAGTAAATTCTAAATCCCTCCTATAAATAACAGATAAGAAGCATATGTGTGCAGGATATCTTGCAGGATCCTTACCAGACATGTTGGCACTTGAAAGAGGGCTTGGAGTTGGTGGAGAAGGATTGAAACTTCTTTCTGCCTCTGGGAGAAGTCTAATGGAGTCTATTCTTTCTTGGGAATTAGCAAGAGGAGGAGCAATCTTCCTAAAATCAGCTGCACAATAATGAAAATTTATTAGTTCAGAATATGAGACAGGATAAGAGACAGGATCATTCTTAAACCCTAATTCCTACCCTTTCTTAACCATCTCATGGGATAATCCGTTCCACCGGGGATCGAATCCCTTTTTACAAAGAAAAACTTGGATTGCCAACCATCCTCGTTTTTGGTGGCACGAAGAATCAATGGGGGACCGGAGCTAGAGTAAAATAGAAACCTAGAAGAGCCATGGCATCTAAGCTTGTAGGCTAAAGGGAGATCATGGACAGAAAGGTCAGGTATGTGGTTTCTCTTGATTTGGTCAAGAACAGACAAAACACGCCAAAGTATTGGCATGGTTTGGCTGAAAGAAATTTTAGTGATGTTAAAGAACTCGGTAATAACATCCGGAAAAAGGGAATCGTAGCCCTAAGGTGAAGGGGAAAGCATTGAAACAAATCCACTCGGTGGAAACCATATCTGACCGGATTTCTCTGTCAAAGGGTCGGAATATGGTTCCATCCGGGAAGATACCGGAAGATTTTAAAGCCGACAGATGAGCACTATCAAAGGTGCATATTTCATTCTCCGGTTCTTGGAGAAGATTCTGTTGGATGAATGTGGGAGCCGAGTCACCTGAACTGGACCTCGTCTGCCTAGGCATTTGGTCGCCTGAATTCTTGCCGGAGTAAAATGAGAAATGGCTATGAAGATGAGAGAGAGAATATTACCTTTTCTTGACGATTGTGGGTAAAAAAGAAGATGAGGATGAGAAGATATAGGGTATGATGAGTAAATATAGGCCGGGTAGTTGAAAGCTGTCACATCAGAAGTCTTATCTCTTAATTGTCTCGGCCATTGTGAAAAAATGTAACCGTTAGGATATCAAACGGTAACATTTTTGGGGACAATTGTTATGGGTGAAATTCTGAGCCCATATCCTGGAAAATATCTTGATCTATATCTTATTCATGTAGTATCTGTTTACATCCGGGATGCTGGTTCAGGATATTGGTAACATCCTGAACGGTATCCTCGGGATTGCTAATGGATTATGTGCAGGTACGTGTGTTAGGAGCTAGCAACGTTCACAAAGACTTATTCCGCGGAAGACTCGGTCCAGGCCGTTCAAAGAAAGACGTTGAAACCTTATTACTCGGTCTACAACGTTCGTGGTGGAATATTCGGAGCATCCCATATTTATAGGAATATTTGTTTGTACTTCGTTACTATAAATAGGAGGAACACCAGATCAAATAGGACACAACAATTTCACTGCAATCACACTCACTACACTCTAACACTTGTTCTTTCGCAATTTGTACTCTCACACGAATTCATTGTAACACTTAGCGATCTGGTTGATATCCTGCACTGTATCCTGAAGTTTAAAGCAATAAGAAGAACAAGGCAGCTGCGATTGTCAGCTCCCGAGGTTTTATGCCAGCGATCTAGATTGATCAAGGGCTTTCCTCGTACATCTCGTGTCGTTTCCTTTACTTTTTGTTTAATATTTGCTCACTGTTTGATCACAGATACAGCTCAATATCCTGAGCCGTATCCTAAATACTGATTTTCTGAATAACTCAACAAGCATATTTTCTATAAACTTTCTAGCACACTACCTCACATTACTAATTTGATCACTAAATTGCTTTGGTAATTTTTGACCAAAACAGTATAGGCAATTTTTCATGTCACAGGGGTAAAACCCAAGGATGTACTGGAGATAAATCCCTTGTATCCTGGGGAAAATCCCAAATTTTCATGCGCTACAGGCGGGAGTGTATAAACTCCAAGACTTAGAAAGGTGAAAACCTTTAAACCTTAGAGAGTATGAAAATACCCTTTCGTGAGAGAGGGTGATCAATCCTCATATACCTTTAGGATTCAGGATATAGCCAACAGTAACGAAATTGTCAGCCACTTTTACATGGACTGGTCCCGCCACCTTGAACTATCCCTGAATAACTTGCGCTCCAGGCGGGGTGTTTAAACCCAATTCGGAAGAAAGGTGAATACCTTTAAACCTGTGAAGGGATCAGGATCCCTTGTACGTGAGAGAGGGGGGCAATCCTCTAATCTTTCGAGTTATCCTGAGTACATATCCTGGAGCTATATCCTGAAACATATTCTGCAAAACAATTGTAAACTAAGGTGGGTGTTAGCTTGGCTAACACCCCTCCGATGCTTAAGTCAATACTGGATTACAAAGAATAAATTAAACCAAACATATTTAAAAAAGGTAGAATTCATACCATCCTGAGTTAGAAATTAAATTCTAAACTCACTTGAAATAGAGCTTAAGGTGTATAGCATTCCAAGATCTCGGTAGCATATCCCCTTCCATATTCTTGAGTCTGTATGCTCCTTTCCCTGCTTCTGATTCAACTTCGTATGGTCCTTCCCATTTTGGAGCTAACTTGCCATCGGCAGGATTAGTAGTATTCTGAAAAGCCTTTCTTAACACCCAATCTCCAACCTTAAATCTTCTGGTCCTAATATTCTTGTTATATGCCCTGGATATTCTCTGTTGATATGCTGCCATCCTTAGCCTTGCCGCGTCTCTCTTCTCATCTATAGTGTCTAAATCCGGACTCAAGGCTTCAGGATTCTGCTCAGGATCACTTAGGGTAGATCTTGCAGTAGGTATTGTCATTTCCGTTGGAATCATTGCTTCTGCTCCAAATACTAAGGAAAACGGGGTTTGGCCTGTTGCATTCTTTACCGTTGTCCTATCAGCCCACAAAACAAAGGGTAATTCTTCTGCCCATCTCCCTTTTTTGGCTCCAAGCCTTTTCTTTAAGTTATTGACAATTATCTTGTTTGAGGATTCTGCTTGTCCATTCGCTTGAGGATGTACTGGAGTAGATGTTATCATTTTGATTCCCCAACTCTTGCAAAAGTCAGTAGTTCTCTTGCTTATAAACTGAGAACCATTGTCACAGATTATCTCGGCTGGTACTCCGAATCTGGTCAGGATATTCCTCTTTATGAAGGATACTACTTCTTGGTCTCTAACTTGAACAAATGCTCCAGCTTCAACCCACTTAGAGAAATAATCTGTCATTGCTAGCATAAAAACTTTTCCTCCCGGAGCTTTTGGTAGCTTTCCCACTATATCCATACCCCACTTCATAAATGGCCAAGGGGAAACAATAGGATATAATGGTTCAGCAGGTTGATGCAGTATGTTACTATGTCTTTGACATGCGTCACATCTTCGAGCATATTATGCGGCATCTTTTCTCATTGTTGGCCAATAATATCCTGTCCTTAATACTTTTGAGAATAACGACCTGCCCCCAGTATAGTTGCCACAATCCCCTTCATGTATATCCTGAAGTACTTCTTTAGCTTCAGGATCCTCCAAGCACCTCAAATACGGTCCTGCAAGAGATTTCTTGTATAAAATATTATTTATAATAGTGAATCGCGATACCTTCATCCTAAATGCCTTAGGATTTTCATTTCCAAGGATGTGTCCTTCTTTGAGATATCTCATAATTGGAGCTGTCCAGGATTTAGGATCCTCTTCAGGATGCTCTGCTCCAGGATCCTGAATACCCGATACTTCTTTATCCTGAGGATTCGTTGCAGGATATAAGACATGTAATATTGATATTTGGGTCCCTTCGGGTATCTTGATCGATGATCCCAAATTTGCTAAGGCATCCGCTTCAGCATTATCCTCCCTTGGTACCTGTTCAAGTATAAAAACATCGAAATATCCTGCTAATTTTTTGAGAATATCGAGATATTCGATTAATTTCTCACCCTTAATTGCATAGGATCCATTAAAATGGTCAGTAATTAACAAAGAGTCAACATATACTTGCAAATTTTTGATACTCATACTCTTAGCTAATTCTAATCCTACAATTAAAGCTTCATATTCTGCCTCATTATTAGTAGCAGAAAATTCACACCTAATAGCCTGGGGTAATATGACCCCCTGTGGCGATTTTAGTAGTATTCCTAATCCTACTCCTCTTACATTAGATGCACCATCAGTATATAATGTCCAGGATCCTGAGGATTCTCCTAACTGTTGAACTTCTAGGTCTACCTCATCCTGAATATCATTAATGAAATCAGCCACAAAGTCAGCTAAAGCTTGGGACTTTATGGCATTTCTAGGTTCATATACTAAATCATAAGCACTTAATTTTACTGACCACTTGGCCATCCTGGCTGACATCTCTGGTTTCCTAAGCACATTTTTGACATGATAATTTGTTTTAACATGAATCCTATGTGTCTCAAAGTAATGTCTAAGTTTCGTTGATGCCATGACTAGAGCTAATATTAATTTTTCTAAATGAGAATACCTAGTTTCAGCATCTAACAAACTTTTACTAACATAATAAACAGGATATTGCTGACCTTCATGGTCTTTTATAAGAACGGCACTTACAGCATTCCCTGATACAGCAAGGTATAGGGATAGTGGTTCACCATTTTCAGGCTTCATCAATAGAGGTGCGGTTGAGAGATATCGTTTCAAATCCTGCAAGGCTGCTTCATGCTTCTCCCCCCATTCGAATCTTATGTTCTTCTTCAGGATATCATAAAAATCTTTGCACTTCTCTGAGGATCTCGAGATAAACCTGTTTAAGGCTGCTACTCGGCCTGTCAATCTTTGTACGTCCTTCATATTTGAGGGTGATTTTATATCCATGATAGCTTTGATCTGCTCTGGGCTTGCTTCTATCCCCCTTTTTGTTACCATATATCCAAGAAACTTTCCTGCCCCCACTCCGAAATGGCATTTAGCAGGATTCAGCTTCATGTTGTATTGATCCAGGATATCAAATGCTCCCTTGATATCCTGGAGGTGATCCTCAGCCTTTTTAGATTTCACCACCATATCATCGATATATACCTCCATGGTGTCCCCCAGTTTGTCTTTGAACATCATGTTTACCAATCTTTGGTATGTTGCACCTGCATTTTTCAAGCCAAAAGGCATAGCTGTATAACAATAAATACCTGTTGGTGTCATGAAGGCAGTATCCTCCTGGTCAGAAGGCTCCATTTGGATCTATTGAAATCCTGAGGATGCGTCCATGAAGGTCAGCATTTCATGCCCGGCAGTGGCATCTACCATTGCATCAATGTGGGGAAGAGGAAATGGGTCTTTAGGACAAGCTTTGTTCAAGTCTGTGTAGTCTACACAAACTCTCCATTTCCCATTTTTCTTCTGTACCACAACCACGTTTGCTAGCCACCTCGGGAACTTAACCTCTCTGATCATCCTGGACTTTAATAATCTCTCAACTTCCTCCTGGATAATCGTGTTCCGCTCAGGAGCAAACTTCCTTCTTTTTTGCTGAACAGGCTTTAATGATTTATCAATTCCAAGCTTGTGAGTAATAATGTCTTTGGATATGCCTGTTATATCCTCATGCTTCCATGCAAACGTTGACATCCTGCATTTCAAAAAAGTTAATTAATTGTTCTTCAATATCCTGAGGGATATTGGTCCCTACGAGCACCGAAATATCGGGATTATCCTGGTCCAGAATAATTTTCTTCACATCCTGCTCTGGATCCTCCGCGATATCCTGGGCCCGCGTCTTTAATTGCTATGCTGCACTAGGTTTGGTTGAGGATTTCATCGAGGATGAGTAGCATTCTTTCGCTTCCTGCTGATCACTATCAACTTTGACAACTCCCCAAGGGGTAGGTATCTTGATGCATTGGTGATATGTTGATGGCACAACCTTCATATCGTGAATCCACGGTCTTCCCAGTATGATGTTATAGCAGGATAGAGAATCCATCACACAGAAACGTTGTATCGAGTTGACTCCTTCAACGTATACTGGCAACATTATCTCTCCCACTGTGTTTCTAGCCTCTCCACTGAACCCAACAAGCACGGTAGACTTTGAAGTGATATCCATTGGAGATACATTCATTCTCTTCAGAGTTTCTAGTTGGATTATGTTGACGGAGCTGCCATTATCAACCAATATCCTGCGTAAAAAATGGTTAGCCACATATAACTTTATTACCAGAGCATCATGGTGAGGATCCTGGACAGTATCCCTGTCATCAGCATCAAAAGTGATCACTTTGTTAGTCGTAAGGGTAGTCATCATGACAGGTTTGTCTCCCCTTTCGGCCTTAGCTTCCTTTGCATGTCTCTTTGCTGCCGAATACGAAGTTCCACAAATGTCGGATCCTCCTGAAATGAAGTTGATTATCTTGGCATTCGCAGGAGGTGATGCTGCCCGCTCAGGATCCTTCTCAGTATCCTGACCCTTATTCTTCTTTCTTCCTAAGAGATCTTTCAGATATCCCTTGCTTAGAAGATAGCTTATTTCTTTCCTTAGAGCAATGCAATCCTCAGTTACATGTCCGAAATCTTCGTGGAAAGCACACCATTTTGACTTATCTTTCCAGTCAGCCTTTTGTTGATTCTTTCGAGGCCACCTAGCCTTGTCTCCTAGACCCTGCATGGTATACATCAATTCAGGAATGTTAACAGAAAAGCAATATTCAGACAACTCAGGATACTCTTTAGGATCCTCATCTTCGACAGCATTCACTCTCTTGTTTTCATTTCTACCATATGGCTTAGGCCGATATGACTTGAATGAGGATTCTGACTTCCTGTTAGTTGACTCATAAGTGTTAGATGAGTTCATCCTTTCTTGCATCTTCCTGTCATCTTCCAGACGGATATATCTCAAAGCCCTGTTACGAGCTTCGTCGAGATTCCTGCAGGGATTCATTACAAGATCCTGATAAAACTGAGAATCCTTTTGTAATCCCACCTTAAAAGCTTGCACAGCTGTTGCAACATCAAGATGTGGGATATCCAAGGATTCTCGACTGAATTTGTTCACATAATCCCTCAAGGATTCCTGAGGCCCTTGAGTTATCCTGTAAAGATCACTGGTTAGTTTCTCAAAACTCCGACTACAAGAAAATTGACTGTTAAATAAATTAACCAAATGAGCAAACGAAGTAATTGAGTGAGGAGGAACGTTTAACAGCCAATTTAAGGTTGATCCTGTTAGAGTAGAATCAAATCCCTTGCACAAGCACGCTTCCTTGAGCTCCGAAGGGATAGGGTTAATCTCCATTATCTCCCTATACTAAGCAATATACTCCTCAGGATCCGTAGTCCCATCATAAAGCTTCATGTTGGGGGTTTGGAATCTCTTTGGGATCTCAGCATCACAGATAGGATATGCAAAACGAGATATCTTGTGGCTGTCTTGCGACACTTCCGGGATTGGCTGGACCATCCCAGGTACACTAGATATCATGTCCTTCAACTTCTGAAGTTCCCTAGTAAGTGCTGATGTTACATCTGTATCCTGCAAAGATCCACTATTGTTAGTAGCATGAGTATTATTATTATTTGACACGTTACCCGTTGGAGGATTTTGCCCATATCCTGAAGCATATCTTGAGCTCCTCATGGTTGACATCCTGACCGAGGAGGGTATTTCAGGAGTATGATTCTGAGGAAGGTTGGGCACAATATTCCCCCTCTTATCCTCGGTATACACAGCTGAACTAAAGTTCAACGCTCTGGGATGTAATGGAGTGACATTATCCTCAACAGATCTGCTCGAGCCAGACTTCAGGAGTTGTATTTCCCTTAAAAGCATTTGGTTTGTTTCCTGTTGCTGCCTCATTTGTTCCTGCACACTTCCAAATAAAGTAAGAATTTCATCATTAGAAGCTAGAACGGGAGCAGATTCCTGAACACTGTGAGTAGGGATAATATCCTAAGGTCGTGAAGAGGCTGGCATCCTTGGAGGAGGTGGTGGAAGCACCGAACCAGTAGTAGCAGAAGTCATATCAGACACAGTAGAGGAACTCATATTTGATCTTGAGGCCATTATGGACAATGTGGCAAAAAGTTTTGAAAATAGAAAGCCGATTAGCGATTTCGCAAAAATTTTTAGTAAAGAGAGCACCACTCGCCCCACGGTGGGCGCCAAATTGTTTTGGTCAAAAATTACCTAAGCAATTTAGTGATCAAATTAGTTAAGTGAGGTAGTGTGCTAGAAATACGTGTGAAAAATGTGTTTGTTTGTTAGTTTGCAAAAACAGTTATCAGGATACGGCTCAGGATATAGAGTTGTATCTATGATCAAACAATGAGCGAAAATGTAAAGGTGGACACGAGATGTACGAGGAAAGCCCTTGATCAATCTAGATCGCCGGCATAAAACCTCGGGAGCTGACAATCGCAGCTGCCTTGTTCTTCTTATTACTTCAAACGTCAGGATACAGTGCAGGATGTGGTGCGGATCGACTATGTGTTACAATGAAATTTGAATACAAGTGTGGTGTTTGCAATGAGCTCGAGAGTGAAAGTGTTCGAGAGTTTAAGTGTAAATCGTGTGCCTTAAACTGATCCGCCCCCATCTATTTATAGTAAAGATAATGTAACAAACTATCCTAAACTTCCGGGATCCACCGAATATTCCTTAATCGAACGTTGTAGACCTGGTCTTTCGGGTTCAACGTATATCCTTCAACAAACACGTCCGAGTCTTGAGGAGAAGAAGTCCACTTGACCGTTAGCAAGTCTCAGCCTTTAACATGCACGTGGTTAATTCAATAAACCTCAGGATATCGCCCAAGATGTTAGCAATATCCTCTTCCAGCATCCTGGTCACAAATAAACAAATAAAGGCAGGATATTGGTCAGGATATGTATGCTTAGAAAATGAGCCATAACAAACCCTATCCCTCCGGAACTCAAGGAAGCATGCTTATGCAAGGGTTTCGGTTCTACCTTGACAGGATCAACCTTAAAATGGCTGTTAAATGTTCCTCCTCACTCAATTACTTCATTTGCTCATTTGGTTAATTTATTTAATAGTCAGTTTTCTTGCAGTCGGAGTTTTGAGAAACTAACCAGTGATCTTTACAGGATAACTCAAGGACCTCAGGAATCCTTGAGGGATTATGTGAACAAGTTTAGTCGAGAATCCTTGGATATCCCACATCTTGATGTTGCAACAGCTGTGCAGGCTTTTAAGATGGGGTTACAAAAGGATTCTCAGTTTTATCAGGATCTTGTAATGAATCCCTGCAGGAATCTCGACGAAGCTCGTAACAGGGCTTTGAGATATATCCGCTTGGAAGATGACAAAAAGATGCAAGAGAGGATGAATTCTACCTCAACCTACGAATCAACCAACAGGAAATCAGAATCCTCGTATAAACCATATCGCTCCAAGCCATATGGTAGAAATGATAACAAGAAAGTGAATGTTGTTGAAGACGAGGATCCTGAAGAATATCCTGAATTATCTGAATACTTCTTTTCTGTTAATATACCTGAGTTAATGTATGTTATGCATGGTTTAGGAGACAAAGCTAGGTGGCCTCGAAAGAATCGGCAGAAAGCTGATTGGAAGGATAAATCCAAATGGTGTGCCTTCCATGAAGATTTCGGACATGTGACCGAGGATTGCATTGCTCTAAGGAAAGAAATAAGTTACCTGTTAAGCAAAGGGTATCTGAAGGATTTGCTGGGAAGAAAGAAGAATAAAGGGCAGGATCCTGAGAAGGATCCTGAACGAGCAGCATCACCCCCAGCAGATGCTAAAATAATTAACTTTATTTCAGGAGGATCCGACATTTGTGGGACTTTGTATTCGGCGGCCAAGAGACATGCAAAGGAAGCTAAGACTGAAAGGGGAGACAAACCAGCTAGGATGACTACCCTTACAACCGATAAAGTGATCAATTTCGATAGTGATGACAGGGATACTGTCCAGGATCCTCACCATGATGCTCTCGTAATAACATTATATGTTGCTAACCATTTTATACGCAGGATATTGGTGGACAATGGTAGCTCCGTCAACATAATTCAGCTGGAAACATTGAAGAGGATGAATGTATCTCCGATGGACATTACTTCGAAGTCCACTATGCTCGTTGGTTTCAGTGGAGAAGCTAGAAATACCGTAGGAGAGATAAAGTTACCAGTATATGTTGAAGGGGTCAACTCGATACAACGCTTCTGTGTGATGGACTCCCTATCCTGCTATAACATCATACTAGGCAGGCCATGGATCCATGACATGAAGGCTCTGCCATCGACTTATCTCCAGTGCATCAAGATCCCTACCCCTTGGGGGGTCGTCAAAGTTGATAGTGATCAGCAAGAGGCAAAGGAATGCTACTCATCCTCAATGAAATCCTCAACCAAGCCTACTCCAGCATAGCAATTAAAGATGCGGGCCCAGGATATCGTGGAGGCTTCAGAGCAGGATACAAAGAAAGTTATCCTGGAGCAGGATAATCCTGATATCTCGGTGCTCGTAGGAGCCAATATCCCTCGGGATATTGAAGAACAATTAACTAACTTTTTCAAGTGCATGATGTCAACATTTGCATGGAAGCATGAGGATATGACGGGTATATCCAAAGACATCATCACTCACAAGCTTGGAATTGACAACACGTTCAAGCCTATACAACAAAAGAGAAGGAAGTTTGCTCCTGAACGAAATGCAATTATCCAAGAGGAAGTTGAAAGATTGTTGAAGTCCAAAATGATCAGGGAGGTCAAGTTTCCAAGATGGCTAGCAAATGTAGTCGTAGTACAGAAGAAAAATGGGAAATGAAGAGTCTGTGTAGATTACACAGACTTGAATAAGGCTTGTCCTAAGGACCCATTTCCTCTTCCTCATATTGATGCAATGGTGGATGCTACTGTCGGGCATGAGATTTTAACATTCATGGACGCATCCTCAGGATTTCAGCAGATTCAAATGGAGCCTTCGGACCAGGAGGATACTGCCTTCATGACACCAACAGGTATTTTTTGCTACACTGCTATGCCTTTCGGTTTGAAAAATGCAGGTGCAACATACCAGAGGTTGGTGAACATGATGTTCAAAGATAAGCTGGGGGACACCATTGAGGTATATATTGACGATATGGTGGTGAAATCTAAAAAGGCTGAAGATCACCTCCAGGATATCAAGGGAGCATTTGATATCCTGGATCAGTATAACATGAAACTGAATCCTGCTAAGTGCCATTTCGGAGTGGGGGCAGGAAAGTTTCTAGGATATATGGTGATGAAAAGAGGCATAGAGGCGAGCCCGGAGCAGATTACAGCTATCCTGGATATAAAATCACCTTCGAATATGAAGGATGTTCAACGGTTAACAGGCCGAGTAGCAGCATTGAACATATTTATTTCAAGATCCTCGGAAAAATGCAAGGAATTTTATGATATCCTCAAGAAGAATAAGAAGTTCGAATGGGAATCAAAGCATGAAGCAACCCTGCAGGATTTGAAGCGATATCTCTCAACTGCACCTCTATTGATGAAGCATGAAAATGGTGAACCACTATCCCTATACTTCGCTGTATCAGGGAATGCTGTAAGTGCCGTTCTTATAAAGGACCATGAAGGTCAGCAATATCCTGTCTATTATGTTAGTAAAAGTTTACTAGATGCTGAAACTAGATATTCTCATCTAGAGAAATTGATATTAGCATTAGTTATGGCATCAACAAAGCTTAGACATTACTTTGAGACACATAGGATTCATGTTAAAACTAATTGTCTTGTTAAAAATGTGCTTAGGAAACCAGAGATGTCGGGTAGGATGGCTAAGTGGTCGGTAAAACTGAGTGCTTATGATTTAGTATATGAACCTAGAAATGCCATAAAGTCTCAAGCTTTGGCTGACTTTGTGGCTGATTTCAGTAGTGACATTCAAAATGAAGTAGATTTAGAAGTACAACAGCTCGGGGAAAACTTAGAATGCTGGACATTGTATACTGATGGTGCATCTAACGTAAGAGGTGTAGGTTTAGGTATACTACTAAAATCGCCACAGGGGGACATATTACCCCAGGCTATTAGGTGTGAATTTCCTACTACTAATAATGAGGCAGAATATGAGGCTTTAATTGCAGGATTAGAGTTGGCTAAAAATATGAATATCAAGAATTTGCAACTATATGTTGACTCCTTGTTAATCACTAATCATTTTAATGGAACCTATGCAGTTAAAGGAGAGAAGTTAATCGAGTATCTCGAAATTCTCAAAAAATTAGCAGGATATTTCGATATTTTTACACTTGAACAGGTACCAAGAGAGGATAATGCTGAAGCTGATGCCTTAGCAAATCTGGGATCATCGGCCAGGATACTGGAAGGGACCCGAATACCAATATTACATATCCTATATCCTGCGACGAATCCTCAGGATAAGGAAGTAATAAGTATTCAGAATCCTCATGAGGAGTATCCTGAGGAGGATCCTAAGTCCTGGATGGCTCCAATCATAAGATATCTCAAGGAAGGACACATCCCAAAGAATGAGAATCCTAAAGCCTTTAGAATGAAGGTATCACGATTCACTATTATAAATGTTGTTTTGTATAAGAAATCTCTTGCAGGACCATATCTGAGGTGCTTGGAAAAACCCGAAGCCAAAGAAGTACTTCAGGATATACATGAAGGGGATTGTGGCAACCATACTGGGGGCAGATCCTTATTCTCAAAAATATTAAGGACATGATATTATTGGCCGACGATGAGGAAAGATGCCGCATAATATGCTCGAAGATGTGATGCATGTCAAAGTAACATATTACATCAGCCTGCTGAACCGCTGTATCCTATTGTTTCCCCTTGGCCGTTTATGAAGTGGGGTATGGATATAGTGGGAAAGCTTCCAAAGGCTCCAGGAGGAAAGGTTTTCATGTTGGCAATGACGGATTATTTCTCCAAGTGGGTTGAAGCAGAAGCATTTGTTCAAGTTAGAGATCAGGAAGTGGTATCCTTCATAAAAAGGAATATCCTGACTAGGTTTGGAATACCAGCTGATATAATTTGTGACAATGGATCTCAATTTATAAGTAAAAGGACTACTGACTTCTGCAAGAGTTGGGGAATCATAATGATTACATCTACCCCGGTACATCCTCAAGCAAATGGACAAGCTGAATCCTCAAATAAGATAATTGTCAACAACTTGAAGAAGAGATTAGGGGCCAAGAAAGGAAGATGGGCAGAGGAACTACCCTTTGTTTTGTGGGCTGATAGAACGATGGTAAAAAATGCAACTGGTCAAACCCCATTTTCCTTAGTGTTTGGAGCAGAAGCGGTGATCTCGACGGAAATGGTGATACCCACAGCAAGATCCAACCTCAAGAATCCTGAGCAGAATCCTGAAGTCCTATGCCAGGAGCTGGATACTATTGATGAGACAAGAGATGCAGCACAGCTAAGAATGGCAGCATATCAACAAAGGATATCCAGAGCATACAACAAGAATATAAGGACTAGAAGATTCAAAGTTGGAGATTGGGTGTTAAGGAAAGCTTTTCAGAATACTACTAATCCCGCTGATGGAAAGTTGGCTCCGAAATGGGAAGGAGCCTACGAGGTTGAGTCAGAATCAGGAAAAGGAGCATACCGACTCAAGAATATAGAGGGGGATATGCTACCGAGATCTTGGAATGCTATACATTTGAAACTCTATTTCAAGTGAGTATGGAACTTAGATTCCAACTCAGGATGGTATGAATTCTATATCTCTTATTAACTTTTGATATTATTTGCTATTTTGAATCTATTACTGACTTAAGCATTGGAGGGGTGTTAGCCAGGCTAACACCCACCTTAGCTTTTAGTGGTTTTGCAGAATATACTTCGGGATATAGCACCAGGATACACACTCAGGATACTTCGGAAGATTAGAGGATTGGCCCCCTCTCTCACGGATAAGGGATCCTGATCCCTTCATAGGTTTAAAGGTATTCACCTTTCTTCCGAATTGGGTTTACACACCTCGCCTGGAGCGCAAGTTATTCGGTAATAGTTCAAGGTGGCGGGACCAGTCCATGTAAAAGTGGCTGACAATTTCGTTACTATTGGCTATATCCTGAATCCTAAAGGTATATGAGGATTGATCACCCTCTCTCACGAAAGGGTATTTTCATACTCTCTAAGGTTTAAATGTTTTTAGCTTTCTAAGTCTTGGAGTTTATACACTCCCGCCTTTAGCGCATGAAAATTTGGGATTTCCCCCCCAGGATATGAAGGATTTATCTCCAGTATATTTGTTGGTGCATGTTATATGACAACAGCTTTGGATTGGTCTTTGGATATTAAACAGAAGATTGGATCATGAAGACTTAAAGAAAAACGAGCTCTATGAAGTCCAATCAGTCCAAGTTTGTACTAAGTCTATTAGGCCCAAGTTTATGTGACAAATGTAATATGGGCAAAGCCCAATTCGAGTCTTGGCTCTGTGTATATAAACAGCCTTAGTCTTGAGTTCTAAGTTAGACACTTGAGACACTTTAGACAACTTGAGAGAGCATTCAAGTGTGAGAGGTTAAGAACAAAACAGAAATCGGCTGTTAGGTTCTTGTAGATCTTGGTGATTGTAAAACGTTTCTAAAGGTTTGATAATCACAGAAGATCAGTTTGAAAGTTTGCGTGTTTGTGAGTTCGAGTTCTTGTTCTTCTACATAATCTTCTTTCTGTGTTCGAAGATCAATCAAGGGGATTCCGCACCCTTGATAGATTAACAGTCTTGTACGATCTATACGTGATTCAGGGACCTACAATTGGTATCAGAGCGTTTGCTCTTGTGCATGGTTCAAGACTGAAGACTGGATTCAAGTTGTGTTTCGGTTGAAGGAGTTTTGGTGTCTCATTCAAAATTTTCGTGAAGAACAGCAAGAACAAGGAAGAACAGTTCAAAATTCTGAGTTTTGATCTGTTTTGGTAGTTGGTTGTTTGAAAATTTTGAGTTAAAGTTCTGGGTTTTTACGAAGAACACGAAGAACACGAAGAACACTTGAAGAACAGTTTAAATTCGTGTACTTTAATCTGTTTTGATTATTTGTTTTGACTGTTTTCGTGTTTTGTAGGAAATCTGATTGAGACTTTGCTTGAAAAGTTTCAAAAGAGGAAGCAGATTTCGTGTTGGTCAGCTGCTGCAGTTGTTAGCTGCTGCATGTTTCTGGATTGGGTGGCTGGGTGGCCCAATCAGCTCTTGAGCGATTTTAACAGATATCTCGGAGACCAGCGAAATTAAGTGAAACCAGCATATTTATTGGCGACGTTAAATCCAAAGGCGACTTTGGTAACCGTGTGATTGTCCACAGCGAAATCATCACGGTTTCAGCGACTTCACTAGTCGTCGTAATAGCGAAATTATACCAGCGAATTTGTCCAGCAAAGATAACCAGCGAAATTAACTCAAAACCAGCGAATTTAAGAGAGAAATTAAGGGGTGGAATTTCAGTTGGCAAGCGTCGAAAATATTTTAGGACTCTGGAAAATCCCGACTTCGGTTTTCGACATTAGATATCATTGGATTCGTCTTTTCGAGACGATTCTAACGGTGTAATTTGGTAACCACTGTGTTCGGAAAATTTTTGTACGGTTTTATCAGTCAGTTACGTTAAAATGTCGAACATGTCTAAATTGAACGAACTCTTAAGGATGGAACATGAGGTAGGCACGACGAACAAACCACCTAAGATGATGAAGGTGGAGAACTACTTGACATGGAAGGATAGGTTTCAATCTTTTGTTGAGTACCAGGACACGCGTATGTGGATATGCATAGACGATGGGTATGTGAACCCAACTCATGAGTTTGAGGGAAGACAACGTATAACTGCTTACGTTGATATGGATGCCGAACAAAAGAAAATGTATGAGGCTGAGAAGAGAGCCTTGGCAGCCATTAAAATGTCTTTACCTGATGGCATCAAGCATACCTTTAATAAGTACACTACTTCAAAGGAAATGTGGGATGCACTAGAGAAGAGATATGAGGGAAATCCTGATGTCAAGAAGAACAAGGTTGATCTACTGAAGAAGCAGTTTGCTGTGTTCAAGTACATGAAGAATGAGTCACTTGAAGACGTCATCACTCGATACTACCATCTGATGTCAGAACTGGATAATTATGATATAGATTGCTATACTGACATTGAGAAAAACGACAAGCTGCTTGATGCTCTACCGGCTAAATGGGATATCTACACTCTCATGATTAAGGGAGAAGCAGATTATGACACGAAGGAATTGGAAGAAGTAGTTGGAAAGCTTAGAGCTTATGAGCTTAGTATGAAGAAAAAGGACACTGGTTATGATCAGGTTCAAGATCCAGGGATATACAATGGGCTTACATCTTCTTCACCTCATGATGCTTCTAGCGACTCTGCAACTGCATTTCTTTCGTGTGATAAGGAGCAGGTCACAGTGAATGAGGATGGTGATGTGTGCTTTGTAGCTGCTGCAGGAGGATCAACAGGAGTCAAGAGAACATCAACCTCAAAGCAAAGTAGTAGTGCAAAGTCAATGCCTATGAGTGTGAAGTCTGCTGAAGGACATCTTGCTCTACTTGCTTCTTTTGTTGCGTCTTATGAGAACTACATTCAAGGGAAAATATCTGATCCTGCCACTTTAGATGAAGATTATGATCAGATTGACCCTGACGATCTAGAAGAAATGGATCTACAATGGCAGATGGCCATGATTTCGAGACGTGTGAAGAGGTTCATGAACAGAACTGGAAGGAAGTTTGTAGGAAAGAGCGTAGGTTTTGACAAGACCAAAGTCAGGTGCTTTAACTGTCAGAGTTATGGTCATTTCGCTAGGGAATGTCAAAAACAAAAGCATGAGAATACGAATCAAAGTTCAAACAATCGGAATGCATCAAACAACTCTAACTCTAACTCTAACTCAAGGGCGTTGATATCTACTGCAAGAGAAGGCTCATATGACTGGAGCATTCACTTAGAAAATGATGAGAATGTCACTCAAGCATTCATGGCAGAGATCACTCAAATCAATGATGGTGAAGCTACAGTAGATGAGGCTAAAGTTGAGAAGAAGAGTGAAGTTGAGGAAGATAAGGCTGATGAGACAACAGATGCTGAAGAGGATAAGCCTAAGTCTGAGCATGAAATGGAAGCTGATGAGAAAGATGAAATCATCAAAAGAATGGAAGCTCAACTTGATGCTCTCATGGCCAACTCAGACAAATCGACATGAGAGGTAAGTAACTATGCCACTTCTGTGTGTTTAAAGTGTCGTGAACTACAGGGTGAAGTTGACAAATTGTCAACTCAAAACAAAAGTCTTGTGAGCGAAATGTCTAACGTAAAAGAATCAAATTTCTTTGCTAAAAGAAACGAGTCATCATATTTGAAAAAGATAAAAGGCTATGAAGCTGAAATTGAAGTTTTAACCAGCAAACTAAACGAAAAACTTCAAGTCATAGACTTAGCTCATGACATGATGGCTGAGAAAACAAAAGAGATTTCTGAAAAAAGCAAAGAGTTGTCAGATGCACAACTCAAAATTGTTGAACTTGAAAAGAAATTAGGTCAATTCAGGGATTCTACTTTTGTTATGAAACACATGATGGGTGGGTTAAAGAAGAGTAATGACAAGACTAGTGTGGGATTCCAGGGCTTTAATGAAGTCCCACCTCCTCTTAGTCATGACTATTCTTTTCTACCTGATGAGGATGAGCTTACAGACTGTCTGTCAACATCACCAAGTAGTTTCACATCCAGTCAAGGTGATGTGTTTGAAGATAATGATGCTAAGAAGGAAAATAACAGCAAATCTGTTTTGAAAAAGAAAAATACACCTTCTAAAAACAATAATCAAACTTTTGTTAAAAAGGTTAATTTTGTTCAAGGAAGTGATATGAAAACCGAAACAGCTGTTATCGAAAAGGAATCAAATGTAGAGTTTGCTAGAAACAAAAACATAGAAAAATCTGAAATTAAGCAAACTGAGCAAAATCCTTCCAAGGCATCATCATCAAAACCAGAATCTAGTTCAAAGGCTTCAACTAAGAAGTCTTCGAAAAAGAGATCGTGCTTCAAATGTCACACAAAGGGACATGTAGCTAGCTGCTGTCCTAACAGGAAGGTTGAAGCACAAATTAGTGAGAAACAAAAGGGGAAATCACCTGAGAAGCAAGGTGATAATGAGGAGAAAGTCTCAAACTTTCCAAAGAAATCTGCTCCAAAGCAACAACCGGGTGTTGCTAGTGGTGTAGATAAGGCTGAAAAAGGAACTCCACAAGTTCCTCGTTTCCAAAGAAATCAACCAAGATTTCAGCCTGAATCTACATCAGGCAGATATGAAAGACCTAGAAGTAACTCACCAAGAATGAATAATCAAAATTCAAATAATTTCAGAAGTCAAGGTCAATATCAAAATCGATACCGAAATAATGGTGGTCGAACTTTTTATAACAATGGCTTTAGAAATTACAATCAAGGTTCTTGGAATCAAAATCAAAAGGTTCAAAGGTCACATAGTCCAAACACAAATAGGTACCCTCAGGACCAGAGACCTTATAGAAATCATGCCCCATTTCCATCAACAGGTCCGAGATCCAAGACTCCAATTAGGGGTGATGGATCTTGGATGGATGTTCAAGTAGTAGGAGAATTTGGACGACCCAAGACCATTAAGGCTTGGGTCCCCCAATCTAACTAATCTTTTGGTTGGTGGGTGCAGGAGTTGCTAAGGAGGATTATCAACTTATGGTATGTTGATAGTGGCTGCTCCAGGCACATGACGGGGGATGCGAGGTTGTTTTCTGAATTTGAAGAATTTGATGGTGGACATGTAAATTTTGCTGGTGCTAAAGGTGGAAAAATTACTGGACGAGGAAAAGTGACGAATGGGAAGATCACATTGGACAAAGTGAACTATGTTGAGCAGCTTAAACACAATCTGATGAGCGTGTCACAAGTCTGCGACAAGGGTCACTCGGTCCATTTTACCAAGTCTGAGGCATTGGTGTTGAAACCGGGTTTGGTCATTCCGGACGATTGGATAGTTATGCGTGCACCAAGGAAAAATGATACTTATGTCATGGACATGGGTGCCAAGGATCCAACTGCTGCGGTGGCGTGTTTACTGTCAAAAGCATCTGAAGCTGAATCAATGTTGTGGCACAGACGCATGGCTCACATTCACTACCGCAAAATGAATTATATCATTAAGAATGAGCTAGTGAAAGGGGTTCCATTGCTGAGGTTTCAAGTGGAAGATAAATGTCTTCCATGCCAAAAGGGAAAACAACACAAGAAACCTCATAAGTCTAAAACAGTAAATTCCATTAATGCCCCTTATGATTTACTTCACATGGATTTATTCGGTCTAGTGAACGTGAGGAGCATAGGTGGAAAGTACTATTGTCTTGTTGTCACTGATGATTACTCATGCTATTCATGGGTTTTCTTTTTAGGTACAAAAGATGAGACAGCAGAGATGTTGATAGATCTTTTTACAAAATTGGAAAACGTCCATGAGGCAAGGATCAAGAGGATAAGGAGTGATAATGGCACGGAGTTCAAGAATCGAGTTCTGGATCTCTACTGTCTTCGAAAGGGAATTGAACATCAATATTCCGCTCCTTACACTCCTCAGCAAAATGGAGTCGCTGAGAGGAAAAACAGGACGTTGATTGAAGCCGCTAGGACGATGCTTTCAGATTCAAAGCTACCAGTTCTTTTCTGGGGAGAAGCTGTGAATACAGCTTTGTTGGTGCACTAAATGTCTGCTGATTACGTCATTATCAAGTCTTGTGTCTAGGATTGTTTGAATGATTACACATTAGGTTTTAAGTTAGGGTTTTTATGTTGAACACACATGATTTCGCTTGAAAGGATATGTGGATGCTTGAAGCGAAATCAACATAACAGATTTCGCTTCAGACAACCTCAAGCGAAATCATGCTGCTCTATATATAGGTGTGTTGGTCATTTGAAGAAAGAGAGTTGTCATTGTACGTGTGACGAAGTGCTGACGGATTTGTATCAGAAAACCTTGTACAAGCACTCATATTAATCAGAAAAGAAAGATTAAAAGGATTAGAGCTGTTATGACTTAGTTTACTTTGATTCCGCCTCGGTAAACTGAGATGAATTGCCTTGACTGACGTTTAAGGGTCATACAACGGTCCAACAAGTGGTATCAGAGCTCAGGACGAGGAGTTCATACCATAGCAGCGGATTATCTTCTTTCTACTCATTTCTTTTTACATTTTTCAGATCTGAACTATTTCCAACGGTCAAAATGGTCTAATTTTCGAGTATAACGTGTAAAACGAAGTTTTAACAAAGCCTACAAAGTTTCGGACTAAAATTCAGATTAAAACATGATAAAAAAGACCTAAAACAGGGTTTCGCTTGAAAGAGTTCGTAGGATAAGATAGATTTCGCTTGAAAATCAGACATATTTCACTTGGTTTTTGGACTATTTCGCTTGAGTAGTTCAAGCGAAATTAAGTTGTTAAGGATTTCGCTTGAATAGTAGACTTGTTGTTTCTGATTTCGCTTGAGATCATTTGAAGCAAAATAGTTCATCTAGTTTTCGCTTGAAAGTGTTAAATCTGATCTGTTGTGATTTCGCTTGAAGCTTCTGATTAGCTGAAGCGAAATAGTAGTTTTCGCTTGAAAAGTGATTGGATCAGATTTCGCTTGAACAGTTTTATTAAACTGATTTTGCTTGAAGTTGCTGAATTTTCAAAACTTAACATTTTTCTAATAGTTTGGTGATTTTGCAGGAACATTCACGATGGATGATCTTTTCATGAACCCATTTAGCAATATGTACGCGTTTGCAGGAAATTCCGGAAACGATGATACTACATCAAGTAATGTGGATGATAACTCGCGAAAAGAGAAGAAAAAGGAAGCTTGGGAATCAGAAAGTGCTTTCGGAACGTTCAATAAACCTCCAAAACTTATGGCTATTGAGGAGTACAGTCGATGGTCCAGAAAGTTTGAAGACTGGATGATGGCATTCGCGTTTCCAAGCTGGAAAAGTCTAAAAAATGGTTATGACCAAGGAAACAAGAATGGGGAAGTTTTAACAGGATCTGATGAGATTGAATCATTCGTAGCCGAACAAAAGTGTGTGGCATTGTTATTTCAGTCTGTTCGGGAGGATATCATTTCATTGATCGATTATTCAAACGCTAAAGACCTCTGGGCAAAGTTAGAAAAGAAATGTTTAGGAAGTACTGATATAGTGAAAAACAAAAAGAAACTTCTTAGGAAAGAATTTGATATGTTTAGTTGTCTTAAGAATGAGTCAGTGTGTAAAATGATTGAAAGGTTTGGTCATCTGAAGCTGGAATTAGCAAGACAGGATATCAGATATTCTGATGATGAGCAAGTAGACAAGTTGTTCGATTCGTTGCCAGACGAGATGGAGTGGAGATATTATGCTCTCATGCTTAAGAACACTATTCCTTCAGCATTGCTGAAACCAGATTTGGTGATTGAGAAACTTGAAAGTCATGAGCTAGAGTTGAAGAAGACGTATAAAGTTAATCATTCATCTTATCAGCAGAATTTGGATCTATACTATCCAAAGAGCATGATGCCGAAAGCTAATTCTCCAAAAACTGCATTTTCTGCTGAAAATGTGTCGACAGCCGGCAAAGAAAGTCAAAGTGATCAAAGCAGTGGAAGTCACAGTGGTTTTCACAGTGGATCTTCATTTTCTGGAAATGCTGATGCAAAGAATCGTTTTCAATGCAATATTGCAATAGACTTGAAGAATGCTCAAAATTTTGACGAAGAGTCGGCAAAGCAGCAAATGATCTTTCTAGCATCGGTGTTGGAATCGTATGAAGGATTGGTAGCTGGGAAGATTGGCAATACAAATCTGACGAAAGAAGATTACGATCAGATTGATCCAGAGGAAATGGAACTGATCGATATTCGTTGGGCTATGGCAAGTGCTGTTCGTCGTGCACAAAGATTCATGGAAATCACTGGCAGAAAAACAATTGGTGGTGCTTCTACTAAGCTAGGATTCGATAAATCGAAGGTGACTTGCTTCAAGTGTAAGCAGAAGGGTCATTTCAAGAGAGAATGCCGAAACGCTTATGCTGATGAATCAGAGAACCCTTTCAGAGATGATTACTACAAGAAGGCGATTTATCACCAGAATAAATCCGAGCCACCGAGATTGAAGCAGGTTGAAGACAACAGAGAGAAATCTAGAGCTCTTGCAGTGATTTATGATGATGATGAAGGATATGATTGGAGTCAAGAGGTTCTACCTGAAGAAGATGCAGTTGGTTACGCATTCATGGCGAAAAATGAACCTATTCCATGGAAAGATGAGAGAACTGAAGAGCAGAAGTATAAATATAGAAAGATGATTTCAGAAAACAAAATTACTAGACTTTCTAGAATTTATTTGGACGCAAAAAGAGCAAAAAGATGGGATCTAGACAGAGAGTGTTATCTTGATGAGTATGGAAATATTGCAGTTGATCACAAAACTCTTGATATAGAAGTCTTAATCAAGGAAATGAAAGAAAATGATGAGTATTGGCAACACAAATGGTGGGGAACTCCAACTTCGAAAATGATTGAAGAGGAGAAAGAAAGAAAGGAGAAAGAAGAAATCGAAGGAAAAGAATCCAAGAAGATTGATACTGGAGTTATTGATACTACGCAAGAGTTGACTGCAGAGAATCTGGGAAAGATGGCTGACAAAGTGCTAGCTGCCAAAGCACTTGAGGTAGACTCTAACTCCGTGTCTGAGTCAAAAAGCCAGGTCAGTTCAGATATGTCAACAAATGCGTCAGGTAAAAAGATCGAAGGAAATGCTGATTGCAAAAATTGCAACAAAGAGTGCAAATTTTGTAGCACAGTCACGTATCTTAACATTAAGAAAGTTGAAGATCTGACATCAAAGGTCAGAAATGTTGAGAATCAGATTCTTGATCGTGACAAAACGGTTAGAGCTTCAACTGAACGGATAAAAGAATTAACTAAACAGATGGAAAATGATAAAATTGATCATGAGAAAATTAAAAAGGAAAATGAAAAGTTGATTCTTGAAAACCGTCAGATTTCTGAAAAATTTGAAAAACTCAAAAGCACATTGAAAGATTGTGATGATCGTAATGGTAAAACTTTTAAAGAAAATGAACATCTAAGAGCTGTTTTGAGATTAAAAGAAGAATCGATTAATGAACAACTGAATCAAATTGCTAAATTGAAACTTAAAGTTCAAGAAGCTGAAATTGAGAATGAACGAATCCAGTTGAAGCTTAACAGCTATAAATCGGCAAGCTTTGTTTTGCAGCATATTGTTCCCAAACCTATTGGGAAAGACAAAGCAGGTGAAGATGTGTATTGTGATGGAACTGGGGTGGGTTTTCATCAAGTTCCACCACCTGTTCTTGATAATTACACGAAAAAGCAATCTGGGTTGGTTGAAATTGAGGAAGAAAGTGAAGTTAAACTTCCTGAAAACATTGATGTCACGTTCACATCTTCCAATGACGAGGGTGTCCAAAGTGATGTGGTGAAAAGTGTGATAGACAAAGTGCTTAAACCGGATTGTGACACTTCTGAGGAGGATGGGGGTTTCTTGGACAAATACATTCAGAAATCAAAGTCCAAAAACAACTTAAGTGATGAACCGGGTCTTGTGATGTACAAGATGGCTGGATCTGATAAGTTGTATTCGGATTCTGAGTTTCCCATTGAGAATGTTAACCTGAACAAGCTGACAAATGTTTTCAAGTTAGTTAAAGTTGAATTGACAGAGGTGAACAGTTTGAGTCAAACAAAAAGGCAAATGAATTTTGAGAAAGATAAAGCTTATTACAAAAAGTCTATTGTTCCACCACGTTTTTATAATAACAATCGAAACAATTGGTCGGGTGGTTATCGGGATGGTAAGAGTTATCAGAAAAAGAGTTTTCAAAACAAGAGGTTTGCTGAAAAGAAGGTGTTTGTAAACAGTTCAAGTTCACTTGCTGATGAAGGGAAAAAGATTTTTTCAAAATCAAATGAAGAGTTCTTTGAGAAAAGAGTTTCACAGTATCAGTCTGAAGGCACGAGTCGAGTAGTTGATACTCGTATTTGTTTTAGATGTAACAAAGTTGGCCACATTGCAAGAAATTGCACCAACTTCAAGCCTAAGACTGAAAATGTGAAGTTTCAACAGAAGAAAGTTGATGTGAAGGGTAAAGCACCAATCATTGTTGAGAAAAAGAATGTGAAAAATGACAACATTAAATTGAAAAATGAATCCGTTAAGAAAGTGGTAACTACAAATGACAAATTTTACAAGAGGGTTGCTTTATCTCAACAAGTTTGGAAACCAAAAACTGAAATGAAAATTTCAACTTCTGAAGTGAAAAAGGCTGACGAATCAATTTTGGTTGATTATGATGCAAGTTTTCCATCTTTGAAGGCTGAAAATTTCAAAATTCAAGTTGCTAGAGTCAAGGTTACACCTAAGGCTGATGAAGCCTGGGTGGACACCATGTTCGAATAAGCAGTTTGAATTGTCGGAGCTTCCTAAGTTGCGAAGCATGAATCGGCATCTTTCTTGAAGTTGTTTAAGTAGTAGTTTGTTTTGTGCAGGATCTTCCACAACTGATATCCAGATGGATTATGGATAGTGGTGCATCTCGACATATGACAGGAAAAACTGCATTACTGTATGATGTAAGGAACATTAATGGTGGTTATGTGGGATTTGCTGGTCATGAAGGTGGTAGAATTGTTGGTGAAGGAACGTTATCCAATGGGATTGTGACGTTTGAGAGAGTTAACTACATCACTGAGCTGGAAAACAATCTGCTTAGTATCTCGCAGATTTGTGACAATCAGTATACTACTCACTTCACTGATAAGGAATGTTTGATCTTGAAACCTGGTTTTGTTATTCCTGAAGAATGGATTATTATGAGGGCACCTAGAGTGAATGATTTATATGTGTTAGACATGTATGTAGCAACTACAACTACTGGTCAAGCACATTGTTTCGTGTCTAGAGCAACTGAGAAAGAATCAAGATTGTGGCACCGCAAGATGGGGCATATTCACCTTAGGAAGATGAATCACTTGGTGCACAATGATTTGGTATTGGGAGTTAATATCAAAGGTTTTCATCTGGAAGGGGAGTGCATTAGTTGTGTTAAAGGCAAGCAGAAGAAGAAGTCACACCCTACAAAGCAAGTCAATTCAGTTTCGAGACCTCTGGAAAGACTTCACATGGATTTGTTTGGTCCAGTGAATGTCAAGAGCATTACAGGAGATTACTATTGTTTGGTCGTTACTGATGATTATTCCAGATTTTCGTGGGTATCTTTCTTGAAGACAAAAGATGAAACATTTGACAGTTTGATGGGTCTGTTCAGAAAGATTGAGAATTTGTACCAAAGGCGTATCAAGAGAATTCGAAGTGATAATGGTACCGAATTCAAGAACAGTAAGATGGAAGAATTTTGTGATGAAAGAGGTATTTTGCATGAGTTTAGTGCTCCGTACACTCCGCAGCAGAATGGAGTCGCAGAACGCAAAAACCGGACACTAATCGAGACGACTAGAACTATGCTCGCAGATTCAAAGTTACCAATTAATTTTTGGGCTGAAGCTGTTTCCGCCGCATGCTATACGCTCAACAGGGTTCTAACTGTTAAGAAGTTCAACAAAACATGCTTTGAGCTAATCAATAATCGCAAACCGAATTTGAAGTATCTAGAACCGTTCGGGTCACCTTGTACGGTTATAGAACCTTTTGGAAAGTTTGGTCCAAAGTGCATTGAGGGAATATTTGTTGGTTATTCAAATCCATTAAGACGTGTCTTCGTTCCAAGTGAGAAGCGGATTATTGAAGCTGCAAATGTTGAATGTCAAGGTTATACTATGCCGCCGCAGAATCCTGGTGATTCATGGCGTTATCATTATGACAAACTTTGGGATTCGTTTGACATGAGAGAAGAATCAGAGGATGAAGAAGATTTCTTTGATGAGTTGGATATTTTGCGTGAATATGAGTCGCAGCTAAGATTCCCAGCTGAGTATTCGAGAAGACCATGGGAAATTTCAAATGATGATGAAGCAGGTCCGAGTAATGCTGGTGAACAAGATGATGTCCAACAGAATGAAGTTGCTCAAGATAATCAGTCGGCTCAGAATGATAATCTAGAAGATGAAAACATGCCAGTTTTTGATCATGGTGATTCAGATTCAAATTCTGAGGGGGAGCAGATTCAGATTTCAGGTCAAACAAACCAAGTTGGTGAACAAGATGCAGAGCAGAATGTTACTAATCTGGAGGGAAATGTAGAGGTTCCAAGTGAAGTGATGCCGAGAACTTTTTCATATCATCCAGAGGAGTTGATCATAGGAGAATTACAAGCAGGAGTTCGCACTCGAAATCAGATTGATAAAGGGCTTACATGTTTTTATACAAAAGTTGCTCCTTTGCAAACTGAATTCTCATTAAGTTGTTTTATCTCGCAGATTGAACCAAGAACTTACAAAGAGGCGCTTACTGAAGACTCTTGGGTCAATGCTATGCAGGAGGAACTTAGTCAATTCGAGAAATTAGGAGTGTGGAAATTAGTTGATTTGCCGGATGGTCATAGGAAAATTAACACTAAGTGGGTGTTTAAGTGTAAGAGAGACGATAGAGGAGTTGTCGTAAGGAACAAAGCTCGACTCGTTGTTCAGGGATTTAGTCAACAGGAGGGAATTGATTTTACCGAAGTATATGCTCCTGTAGCACGACTTGAGGCTATCCGAATTTTCCTAGCATTTGCGTCTTGGAAGAACTTCAAAGTTTATCAGTTGGATGTTAAATCGGCGTTTCTTTACGGGAAGGTTAAAGAGGAGGTTTATGTTGGTCAGCCACCGGGCTTTTCCGATCCAATCCACAAAAACAAAGTCTACTTATTGGACAAAGCGCTGTATGGTTTACACCAGGCCCCGAGAGCCTGGTATGAGACTTTGTCTCAACACCTACTAGCCAACAAGTTCATTCGTGGAAAAGTGGATGCCACTCTCTTCAATAAAGAAGTCGATGGTCATCTTCTGATTGTTCAGATTTATGTGGACGATATAATCTTTGGGTCAACAAATGAAAATCTATGCAAAGATTTTGAATCAGTGATGAAGCAGAAGTTTGAAATGTCATCAATGGGGGAGATGAAATTCTTTCTGGGATTACAAGTTGAACAACTTCCCGAGGGAATTTTCATTCATCAGTCAAAGTACGTTCATGATATTCTAGAGAAATTTGGGATGTCAAGTTCTACTCCAGCTGCTACCCCACTTGCAACAAATCATGGGATTCACCCAGATCTCACCGGAGACAGGGCTGATGAAACGTTTTACCGATCCATGATAGGTTCTTTAATGTACCTAACTGCTTCACGTCCTGATATCATGTACCCAACGTGCCTCGCAGCAAGATTTCAGTCTAACCCGAGAGCATCGCACATGATTATTGTGAAGAGGATATTGCGCTACCTGAAAGGAACTCCTTCATTGGGGTTGTGGTATCCTAGAAAAGGCGATTTTACGCTCGAAGGGTATTCCGATTCGGATTTCGGATGCTGCAAAGTTAATTCAAAATCAACAACTGCAGGATGCCAGTTCTTTGGTTCTAGATTGATTACCTGGCAGTGTAAGAAACAAACGTCTGTGGCGTTATCTACTTGTGAAGCGGAGTATGTTTCTGCTAGCAGTTGCTGCTCTCAGATCTTGTGGATACAGCAACAGATGCGCGACTACGGTTTGCAGTTTCTTAACACACCTCTTTTTGTTGATAATGAGGCCGCCATAAATATAACTAAAAATCCAGTACATCACGCTAAAACTAAACACATAGAAATTCGTCATCACTTTATTCGAGATTGCTTTGAGAAAAAGTTGATACGAATTGAGAAAATCCACACAGACGAACAGAAAGCTGATTTACATACCAAAGCTTTTGATAAAAATCGGTTTAAATATTTGTTAAAACTGAATGGTATGAAGCTTTTGTCGGTGTCGGATGGCGTAATTGGCGTTGATGAGGGTACTGTTGCGGATGAAGACGAGAAACAATCTGCAATGGTTTGTCGGATTTTTACTTGTTTTGGTATTTAGGGGGAGTAGATGTTTGTACATAGTTTATTTTCAGAAAATACAAAAACAGTAAAAAATGCAAAATACAAAAACATGATAAGATGAAAAAGAGCTTGTGTATATAGGGAAAATGATAGTACATCAGCTAGACGTTCACAGTATGCTAAAGATTTGAATAGTTTAAATGAGTTAAACAATCTTACTGATGATGTGTCGATAGGTTTTCATACATTTAGTAGATTTATTCGGGATATAAACTTAAATTCAAACTTGTGAATTCGTGGGGAACACTACTTGGATATATAGGTAACCCCTGAAATCTCGTTTGAAAGGTCTCGTAATCTGATATACTAGGTCTTTATACTCTATGATGTCTGGGGTATTATTCCGGGACTTCTGCTGAACGGTAGTTCTGACCTAGTCCCTGGCTAATACTTGCTACAATGCTTGAAACACAGCATTAAACCCTCAGCTGCTGAAACAATAAAATTGATATATGCTGCTGTTGTAAGCAAAAAGATCCTCTAAAGGGGACACACCGAAAAGTCGAAGCTGATATCTCTCTGTGTATACGGAAGTATCGATCTGAGATCCCTCGGCCCTCGCACACCTAAATTATATACAGATATCATTATAGTATTCTCACCTGTAAGACTGATTATTGAGATTCTGGATACGGGAGTATATTCAAGAGGTGGGACACATGAATGATCTAAGTTCTTAATTCATCTAAATCGTATCCTGAATAAGTTGAAATTTGTGTGAGAATTTAAGATGGATCAGTATATCGACAATCGAGGTAAATTGTTTAAGTCTAAAGTATGAAATGTAGCTTAACGGTACTTGTGATTTGTCTAAAAAGCTGATATGATTCCCTGACACGCTTACAAAAAATATGGTTGTAAATAGTTTACTTTGTTTACTTTCTGCAATTTAAGTTTTCTGTATTTCATTTCTTAGTTTAGAACACTTTGATAAAATCCAAAAAGATTTTATTTCTGCTTTATTTTCCGACAAACCAAAGTGGAAAGTTGATTGTTGGATTCTCAGATGCTTAAAGCAGATGCAGGAAATTCTGGACTGAAAAATGAGGAGAGCTTACTTTGAAGAAGTTTGAATTGTTTGGAAAGTTAAAAACAAGTTCATTAACTTGATACTTGTTATTTTCAGAAAATATTTGAAAATGTTGTTTTAAAATCAGTACTGTTTCGTCAAAAGATCAATCAAGGTCATTAATTTGGACTTGGTAGATTAATTGAGTAATCAGGGTCATTAACTTGGACCTGAATACTTGAGTGGATTGTTAAAAACTGATTGAGTTTGTGTTTTATTGTTGAAAAGATAGAATGGTTATGTTTGTTGGTTGAGTAACAGGTTTGATCTTCATTATTCCCAACGGAAGTTAAATGTTAAAGCTTGAACCAGATTTCTCAGATTCTAGCATATCGAGAGGGGGAGTCTGTGAAAGGGGGAGTCTGGATCAACAGTCAAAGGGAAGATTGAAGTTTAAAGTTTAAAGCTTGAAGATAGAGATTGATGAGAGTTTTTACAATGTTTGAAGATTGTTAAAGACAAAGACTTGAAGCCAAAGACTTCATCAACATCCAAGGGGGAGTCTGTTGGTGCACTAAATGTCTGCTGATTACGTCATTATCAAGTCTTGTGTCTAGGATTGTTTGAATGATTACACATTAGGTTTTAAGTTAGGGTTTTTATGTTGAACACACATGATTTCGCTTGAAAGGATATGTGGATGCTTGAAGCGAAATCAACATAACAGATTTCGCTTCAGACAACCTCAAGCGAAATCATGCTGCTCTATATATAGGTGTGTTGGTCATTTGAAGAAAGAGAGTTGTCATTGTACGTGTGACGAAGTGCTGACGGATTTGTATCAGAAAACCTTGTACAAGCACTCATATTAATCAGAAAAGAAAGATTAAAAGGATTAGAGCTGTTATGACTTAGTTTACTTTGATTCCGCCTCGGTAAACTGAGATGAATTGCCTTGACTGACGTTTAAGGGTCATACAACGGTCCAACAAGCTTGCTACGTCCTAAACAAAGTTTTGACCGTTAAACGTTTTAACAAAACTTGTCATGAGTTAATGTTTAATGAAAAACCAAACTTAACAGGCTTTGAACCATTTGGATTACCCTGCACCATTGTTCGAAACAAAGATAAACAAAAATTCGGTGAGGTGGCAGATGAAGGCTACTTTCTGGGCTACGTGCCTGGCACACCGAATAAAAGGGTTTTTAATCTAAAAACTGGAAAAATTGAGGTTGTTTTCAATGTAGAAATTACTTCTTACAAACCTCAACAATCAACGAGTGGTCCTGCTATATTATATGATTATGATAGTGTGTTTAAATCATTTAATATTCCCGAGGTTTCTGATGCAGATGCTTCTCAGCTGATTCAAACAGTGATTGGTGAAGACGATGAAGGTGAATTTATGCCTAGATCGAATGTAGATATGTCAGATGCTCTGGGAACTTCCCAAAGTGCTGCTAATCATGATTCAAGCGATAGTGACTCTGAACCCTTTCAGGGGGAGGATTTCATTAATCCGTTTGCAAATCAAAATATTCAGGGGGAGGTTGGATCAAACCTGGGTGATAATCTAGAAGTCGATGCTGTTGCTACTACACGAGCAAATAGAGATCATCCGGTTGATATGATACTGGGAGATCCTACTGTAGGTGTTCAGACGAGAAGAAGCATAGCAGAAAATTCTGGGTTATTTGTATCGATTGAAAAGACTGGGATAGTGAACGAGTGCTTGTATAGTTGCTTTATTTCCCAAGAGGAGCCGAAGAACATTCATATGGCTCTTAAAGACAATTCATGGGTTGAAGCGATGCAAGAGGAATTGGCCCAGTTTGCTAAGTTGAAGGTTTGGGAATTGGTGGACCTTCCAAAAGGTGAGAGAGAGATTGGCACTAAATGGGTATTTAGGTGCAAGAAAGATGAAAGAGGTATTGTCACACGCAACAAAGCTCGGTTGGTTGTCAAAGGTTTTAATCAGCAAGAAGGGATTGATTACAATGAGGTGTTTGCACCAGTGGCGAGGTTGGAGGCAATTCGTTTGTTTCTGGCTTTTGCTTCCTTCAAGGGCTTCAAAGTTTACCAACTAGACGTGAAGAGTGCATTTCTTTACGGAAAAGTCCAAGAAGTGGTGTATGTCTCGCAACCAGATGGGTTCGTTGATCCAGACTATCCAGATCGAGTGTACAAACTTGATAAGGCTTTGTATGGGTTACATCAAGCTCCCAGGGCGTGGTGCGAGACACTGTCTACACATCTGGTCAAGAATGGTTTTGAAAGAGGTCAGATTGACGGTACACTGTTCAATAAGAGAAAGAAGGAAGATTTTCTGCTAGTACAGGTATACGTGGATGACATCATCTTTGGGTCATCTGACGAAAACATGTGTAAGGAATTTGAACAGGTGATGAAGAGCAAGTTTGAAATGAGTGCTATGGGTGAGCTGTCTTACTTTCTGTGATTACAAGTTGAACAGAAGGAGGACGGGATGTTTATACATCAAACAAAGTATGTGTATGACATTTTGGCTCGATTCAAAATGAATGATTGCACTACTTTCAACACACCCATTTGTGAAAACCACAATCTCGGCCCAGATCATGAAAGCACTGAAGATGTTGATCCAACTCAATACAGGGCGATGATTGGTTCTCTAATGTACTTGACTGCTTCAAGACCTGACATCATGTTTGCCGTATGCTTGTGTGCCAGATATCAGGCAAATCCAAAGGAGTCACACATGAAAGCAGTGAAGCGGATTCTTCGTTACTTGAAGGGGAAGCCTAAACTTGGGTTGTGGTATCCAGCTGATAGTGATTTGAGGTTCGTTGCTTACACTAATTCAGACTTTGGAGGATGCAAATCAAACAGAAAGTCTACAACAGGTGGTTGTCAGTTCTTAGGAGGCAGGATCGTGTCTTGGCAATGCAAGAAACAATCCTGTGTGTCTACCTCTACGTGTGAAGCTGAATATATTGCTGCGGGTAGCTGTTGCCCTCAGGTTCTCTGGATCCAACAGCAGATGCGCGATTACGGTTTGGATTTCACTCGTACTCCTATTATGATAGATAATAATGCCACTATATCAATCACAAACAATCCCGTAAAGCACAGTAGAACTAAACACATTGACATACGTCATCACTTTATACGGGATTGTGCTGAAAAACGTTTAATTGAATTGCACCGAGTCGACACAGAAGATAACCATGCTGATCTTTACACAAAAGCTTTTGATCGAGCTCGCTTTGAACACTTAGTCGAACTCAATGGGATGAGGAATCCTGAATAACTGGTTTTTCATAAGAATTTTTGTAAATAGTTTACTGTTTTTCTTAAAAATCAAAAATACAAAAACATCAAAAAAAAATTTCAAAAACACAAAAAAATAGAAAAGCAAAAATGAGTTTCCTGGCGAGCAAAAGAGAAAATGATAGTACATCAGTGGTCTGTCTAAACCTCTTTAAACCTTAAATGAAATATGCTAAGCAGCTCTATATAAGATGTATCGGTAGGCTCACAATCATTTTAAAGTGTGCAGGGTGAAATAAACTTAAATCGACTGAAGACCAGGTGGGAACCATTCATTGGCATATGGTCTTAGTACCGAAATTTCGTTTGAGAGATTGCCGAGGTTCTGAAATATTCGGTCTTTATGCTGCTTATCATCTGGGTATCATGGTTGTATCTTTTACCGAAAAATAACGGGGACGCAAGTCTAGATCTTCCATGATATCATACATACGTGTACATATTGCATTCGACCTCAATAAGTGATCAACAATCACATGTCCCCAAAATAAGTGATAAAATATCACATTCATCCGGGAGTCAAGTTCGTCTCTCTGCTGTACGAAAGTACTGACCTGTTCACGGACTTGCTCCTGTGCCCTCATGCATCTGAAAATCAAGTTCCTCATCAATAAGTGATTCTATCACATAGGGCTTGTTTTCAATCAAAATAAGTGAGTTTCTCACATCATATACGGTCAAACAGATGATAATCGGTATACTCACCGGTAAGATGAACCCTCGTGCATACCTTGATACGGGAATGTGTCGTGATGTGGATGAACACCGGTCGGTAAGTATAAATCATACCTTAACGTATCCCCTCGCCATGATTACATATGATAAGTTGAGCTTATGTGGACAAAAATACCGATAATCGTTATAGGATGCTTATCTAAATGTTAACTAAAAGAACAACAAGAGCGTTTTGACATGACCGTACACTGATATGATTCTCTTACCCTCGAAACTCGCAAAAAGAATGTCTGTAAATATTTATTTACTGCTTTCAGTCTTTACATTTGAAAAATATAAAAATCCAAAAATAGTGTCTTTTTCTGTTAAAATTCTTAATGTACGGAAAACTGTTATTCTTGGAGGAGTTGTTACCCAAAGGGGGAGACTGTGTTAGAAAGTGGGTTCAAAACTTTTTAAATCATGCAGGTTATAAGGTGTTTGTTAAAATTTGTGCGTGTTGGTGCTTAATTGGAAAATGCTTAATCTGATACAGTTTAACTATCTCTTGTACAATAAAAATTCTTTAACTATGTTGAAAAATTCTTATGGTTTCTCGAGATGTTTGTTTTATAGTATACAGATTGAAGCAGTTTGTTGATGAGAAGTTGCTGTGAAGAGAGGCGGAGTTTGTTGCTGCTTGGTAGAATCCTCCTTCTACAATGCAGAGTGGATGCTGTGAAGACACATTGAATGCTGAATCAAAACATGGAAGATTTGGTGATTGGATGCATCAGCTTAGGGGGAGTCTGTTGCTGACAAAGATGTTGCTGACAAAGACAGAATTCATGTTGAAGCTGACGCTATCCAAAGACCAAAGACTGTGAGATTCTGAAGACTAAAGTTTCCTTTGCAAGCTATTGTCAAGGGGGAGTTTGTTGGTGCATGTTATATGACAACAGCTTTGGATTGGTCTTTGGATATTAAACAGAAGATTGGATCATGAAGACTTAAAGAAAAACGAGCTCTATGAAGTCCAATCAGTCCAAGTTTGTACTAAGTATATTAGGCCCAAGTTTATGTGACAAATGTAATATGGGCAAAGCCCAATTCGAGTCTTGGCTGTGTGTATATAAACAGCCTTAGTCTTGAGTTCTAAGTTAGACACTTGAGACACTTTAGACAACTTGAGAGAGCATTCAAGTGTGAGAGGTTAAGAACAAAACAGAAATCGGCTGTTAGGTTCTTGTAGATCTTGGTGATTGTAAAACGTTTCTAAAGGTTTGATAATCACAGAAGATCAGTTTGAAAGTTTGCGTGTTTGTGAGTTCGAGTTCTTGTTCTTGTTCTTCTACATAATCTTGTTTCTGTGTTCGAAGATCAATCAAGGGGATTCCGCACCCTTGATAGATTAACAGTCTTGTACGATCCATACGTGATTCAGGGACCTACAATATTTTGGGTTTTACCCCTATAACACAAGAATTGTCTATACAATTGGAACTGTTGGTCAAAAATTTTTCTAAGTGTTTGAGGACTTCATGTACAGGGGACATTCCATCTAAAGTAAATGTATGATGAACAAAAGAATCAAAGTTGAGCTAAGTGCATCGAACTGGGGACATCTTGTTAGGAGAAGCTACAAAAGGGGTTGGATTTTAAGACTACACTCTATTCCTGGTATGATCTTTCCTTTGTAAACATTATATGAATTTTTGAAACTATGTTTGACACAAGCTTAGGAATCCTGATTAGGATAAATTCTCGGGACATATTTTCAAAATGTATACTTTTCAGGATATTTGATTAAAATATTTGGAAGTAATACTAGTTTGGAATTAAAACCTTGATCAAACAAGTATTGTCAAAACAGGTTTTAGAAAGTGGACTTTCTTTTATTCTTTAAAAGTTTTCTCTAAATTTGATGGAGTTTCTAGAAATTCTATAAAAGTTTTCATAATATATCACTGAGTATATTGATCAGGATATTTTCAAAAGATAGTTGTACAAAATTTTGCAAAGCTAAAATCTACATTAAGGAATGCATGACAAAAATTAAAAGGCGACAACAAATAAGTCAAAAGGAAGTTATATTATTAACATGTCAAAAATTGTGCTTTTGGATTCACCTCAAACCGAGGCCAATCCACCAAAAGCACAATTAGTCTTTACCATACTTGTGTAACGGTTGAAGGTTCTCTCTCAAAACGGGACCCGTCCACCTTCAACCGTTATGACATTCAAAACAGGTTATACTAACCGATGACCAAGGGCTTCATCCTGAAACCCAGGACACATCCACCTTTGGTCATCGTATTGTTCTAGTGCAGGAAATATAAATTGTTCAACGACAAGAAAAGTAAATTGTTTGTACAAACCACAACCATGAAATTTAAAAAAGTGGGCTCCGGCCTTGGCACGTATATCCATCATCGCCCACTTTGCCTCCTAAGGAGCGGCACCTTCTTGATCAGCAACCTCTTTCCCAGCATTTGCACCAGCATCAACCTCAGGATTCTTCTCGGCATCATCATCAGCATTGGCAACTCCCTCGGCCTCCTTAGATGGTTCTTCTCCAGCATGCTTTGCAGGATGAGCAACATGATGACCTCCAAGATCCTGTAGTTTCGCTTCCCAAGCCTTTATATTCCAGGAGGGGCATTCGAAGCCCAAGCTCTTGGCCTCATAAGCCATCCTTAACCTGGCTTGGAGAAGGGAAATAACAACGGATGCTTTGAGACTGCCCCGATATGAACTCATATCCTGTTGGTATTGGAGAAGGGCGGCATCTAGTTTGGCTTGAGCATCCTCATTGGCTTTGTGGAGGGCAGCTTGGTGTTCCTAGGTCATTGCCTTGTATTTGTCTTCATAGTGCTGGGACTTGGTAGCTGCAATTGTTCCTTGATCAACTATAATGGCTTCAGCTTTTTCGAGCTTAATCTCCAGCATCTTATTAAGCCCACAGGCGTCTTCATACAAGTGCATGAGACGTTCCAGGCCCTGCAGTTAAAGATACAGGTATCAGTGAAAAATGAGCAGGATAATGACTAACATGCATGTTCAGGATATTGGAAGGGAATTTTTACCTGCTTGAGGAATGAAGTAGCCTCATTAAATCCATGATTCTCGAGAGAGAATGCCTCAGAGGCGGTTGGAGAATCCATTTCTTTCCTCTTCCGGGAGCTAGAGGCCCGGGTCCTGGATGCCGGAGGAGCTTTAGGAGCGGTAGTAGCCTTTGATGTGGTAGGCTTCGGTGTGGTAGATGACTTCGGCTTAGATTCTTGTTTGACAGGTACAAGGCTGGAGTAACTATCCAACTCGTCAAGTTGGAAGCCTTCAAGGTTGACAACCGGTACTACACAAGGGAAGATATTCTTAAAACTCATAATACCTCTGAAAAATAATCAGTTTGATAAATAAAGATAATTACTTAGAATATGCTTACTAGACATCTCTGAACTTGTTTTTTGGCTTGAATCTGTAAGAGACAGGGAGAAAGTTCTTTCACTGGCAGGAAGTTGGTAGATTCCTTTGATCCTGGACTTGGATTCCGCACTTGGGGGTGCTAAATCTCTGAAGTTTGCTGCATAAGACATCAGGATATAAGTTTAGGATATAGTTTAAGGATACACTTGGGGATATTCCTAAAACCCTAGATCTTACCCTTGGTTAACCATCTAATCGGCAGATCGAAACCCTTGTCGATAGAGTCTCTTTTCAAGAAAAAGAACTTTTGCCGCCATCGATCTTCGTTCTTGGTGGCCTTAAGAACTAAAGGACTTTTGGAAGTGGAAAACAAAAGAAAACGGCTGTCGCCATGGGACCTCAACCGGTATGCTATAGGGAGGTATTCAATACACAGGTCAGGGCAATGGCGAGATCTGATTTGATCTAGCACCATCAAAACTCGCTAGACCATTGGCATAATTTGAGCATAACCCGATGAGGTCGAAGAAACGAGAGATAAAGGGTGGAAATGGGTACCGGAGTCCCAAAGAAAAGGGGTAGGCGAAAAAACAGACCCACTCCTCTGATGACACGTCTGATCGGATCTCCCGAACAAAAGGACGAATGACTGTTCCAGCAGGAAAGGCGCCAGAATTCTTGAGGGCAGCGATATCGGCATTATTGAAGCAGCAGATTTCATTTTTTGGTTCTCGTATGAGGTTTTGACTCACGAGGGTTGGGACTGGTTCATCCAAACGAGATCTTGTCCGTGATGCCATGGAGAGTGTTAAAGCAAATTAAAAGAAACTCTGGAAAGAAAACAGGGGATGGAGAAAAGAATAGTTACCTGGAAATCGCTTGAAGAGTAATGATAATAATGGGAAATATCTCAGCTAATTATAGGCTGAATATAGGGGGTAAAAAGTAAATATTGCATTGAAAATGGCACAGTGTCACCTCAACCATCATATCGATTTAATTGCCTTGATTTACGAGATAGAATTTTTAAAATATATCCGTTGGATTGGTATATCAACAGATATATTTGGGGACAATTGTTATGGGTCAATTTCTGAGCGTACACATCCTGACTAATATCCTGCTTTTGGTTGTTTGCTTATGATCAGGATACTGGATTAGGATATTGCTAACATCCTGGGCGATATCCTGGGGTTGATTGAATTAACCACGTGCAGGTTAGGTGTTGTGGGTTACTAACGGTCAGATGGACTTCTTCTCCTCAATACTCGGGCGTATCTGTTATGTGAGAGACGTTGAACCCGAAAGACCAGGTCTACAACGTTCGAGTTGGAAATATTCGCCGGATCCCGGTTTATTAGGATAGTTTGTTACATTTCTTTTACTATAAATAGATGGGGGCGGATCAGATTAGGGCACGTAATTTTCACACACACATTCAAACACTTTTGCTCTCTAGCTCACTGCAAACACTCTACACAAACACTTGTATTCGAATTACATTGTAACACCTAGTTGATCCGCACTACATCCTACACTGTATCCTGATATTTGAAGTAATAGAAGAACAAGGCAGCTGCGATTGTTAACTCCCGAGGTTTTGTGCCGGCGATCTAGATTGATCAAGGGCTTTCCTCGTACATCACGTGTCAACCTTTACTTTTTCGCTCATTGTTTGATCACGGATACAACACTATATCCTGAGCCGTATCCTGAAACTGTTTTTTCAATTAACTTGACTAACATATTTTTGACACTCATTTCTAGCACACTACCTCACTTAACTAATTTGATCACTTAATTACTTCGGTAATTTTTGACCAAAACATGTACTATCAAGATTTGCTTGGATTCTGCGAATCTTAGCGTTGACCACGTCCGTGTTGAGCTGGGCACGCCCTCGTGTTGGGAAATAGAAGCTTCTACAACTTTGTCTTTTCTGCAGAAACCTAAGCACGCCCCCGGGTCCGTTAGGCGCGGGGCGTGTTCAGCCTTCTGATCTCTTGTTTTTGATTGGGAAGATGCTGTCGAGGGGCCGGCATGCCACGTTTATCCCTTTTCTTGTATTTATGTTAGATTTGGCTGCATTTTTGCTTCTTTTGTTCATTTACGCTCATTTAATCCTGAAAATACAAAAGGAAGATAAAAGCACACTTTTTCCAACATTAGTATTAAAAGGGTTAGTTTTATACCTCATTTGATGTAATTTATATTTTGCATTTTACACACATCACTAAGCCACTTCATTCAAGCTGGAGTGCTATGCGGCACTTTTCCTTGTTCACAGTAAGTCACCTGAAACATGTTGTAAAAAGATTTGATCAGCGAAAAATGCTAGCGAGTGCATTCCATTTGTACAAAAGACACATTGTTATAATATACAGTATTAAGAGTGATTACAATGTTTATATATCAACCAATTACCCCAAATCGGTATTTTTCACTCGACCGGATCTTTGACTATGGTCATATCACACATTGGCTAACCCGTTGTCCAATGGTGAAGCTTATCAAGTAGTGTATACCAAACGCCACATACCGGCAGTAATTAAAGATTACAAAGACTTAATCACTGTAATTATAGTTTTGAAAACAAATAGGGTTTTGAAAGCAATTTGGTAAAAGGAGAATGACTCAAATTGCAGATTTAAACGGTCACAGGTTGCCTACTGGTTATGCTGGTAAACCTAGTATATAATGCAAACGAAACTAGGTTAGTAACTTAATTCAACATTTACGATAATTCACGAGATCGAAACCCTCACGACGAATGACAAAGTATAGCCCAATGTGGGTAGCACTTAAACATCCATCAGATCGGTTTTAATCGATCAGACATTGTATCGTAGCAGTGATCGAGTTATTACCCTGTTATCGTAGCAGAAACTCAAGACTGTGAGTGTGTTTTTGAAAGAAACGGACGATTGCTCAATGTAACGTACGAATTTTTACTTTGTAACATGCAACCAGATCAAGTCCCAAGCCAGAGGCTTTATAGCCAAAATTTTACCCGCCCGTGTGTTGCGCACGGATTCACCTCCCCTGCCGCGTGTCGTGGGGATGATCCATTTAGGCTAGGGTAGCCTCGTGTCTCACATAGGCTAGAAAGCTATCAAATGTTCAAAATTATGTGTCCTAAACCCGTTGTAAGCGGATAAAATCAATTAGGGGATCCCCCCTTGAGTTTTAGGGGGCCCTGTTGCTGGTTTCGTCCGTTTTTCAACTTTTGAGTCGCACCGTATCACTAGGGGGTCTCAATTACGGTTTCTTAGTGCACCTTTTTGGAACAGAAAATAGAAAATTTTGCGAGGGTTGTTACATCCTCCCCGCCTTATTTAAAATCTCGTCCTCGAGATTTACTGGAACAAGTAAGGATATTTTCGTTTCATTTCCGATTCCAGCTCCCATGTATATTCAGGTCCTCTCTTAGAATCCCATTTTACTTTAACCAGCACCAGTCTCTTGTGTTTTAGGTGCTTGACCTTTCTGTCTTCTATTTGAAGAGGTTTCTCAACAAATTTTAACTTTTTATTTACCTCTATATCTTGAAGGAATACTACCAGTGATTCATCAGATAAACACTTCTTAAGGTTAGATACATGAAAAACATCATGTATCCCGGCTAACTCTTCTGGAAGTTGTAATTTATAGGCAATCGGTCCTATTCGTTGGATAATTGTAAATGGTCCTACATACCTTGGACTCAGTTTTCCTTTCTTACCGAATCGGACTACTCATTTCCAAGGAGAAACTTTTAGTAGTACCTTATCTCCAACTTGGAATTCTAACGGCTTACGTCGATTGTCAGCGTAACTCTTCTGGCGGTCTCGAGTCGTTTTCAGTCTTTCTTTAATATGTGTTATCTTGTCAACGGTTTCCTGTACAATTTCGGGACCTGATAATTGACTTTCTCCTATTTCTGCCCAATATACTAGGGTTCAACATTTTCGTCCATAAAGTGCTTCGAATGGGGCAGCATTGATGCTTGTGTGATAACTGTTGTTGTAGGAGAATTCTATTAATGGCAAATTGTTACACCGTGACTTTTGCGAAAGCGTGATTATGTGTGACTTGCTTAATATCATTGCATTCAACCATAACAAACGACTATATGATAAAACAAAGATGTTCATCCATTGATTAAGTTTTAAAACATCATAACTACATTGTCTTAAAATCCAAACATAGGCTTCAAATCCAAATTACAAACCATTCAAATTGTTTTAGAGTTCCACAAGGACTCGACACAAGACATTAGTAAAAACTAGGCTTTGAATTATGTATCTTATCCAGGATAAGACACACCATCCAAACCCTTTAGACACCGGATGACATCTTTTATTTCCAACATCACTTGAAACTTCCATACGCCCGCCAGATCCATAATTAATTTCCTGAAATACACGTAGTTTGAAAACATCAACAAAAGTTGAGAGAGTTCATGTGTTTTGTAAGTATGCACGAATAAACCTTTGTAATCATTGTAAGTATGTATGTTTTGTAAACCTGGTATGAAAGCAAACAAGGAAAACATATTGATTAATTGTTTGCAAGGCCATTAATATGTGTGACGTGATGCAGGAAGGCTCAAACCTAGCATATTTTGCACCGGGCCTCAGGCTGTAAGACATAGTCACCTCATGGGCCAAACCCCGGTCCACATGGGTGGGGCTCGCTACACCCAAATAGATCTATCACTCATGTCCTTCGGTCCTACTACGAGGATTAATGGTCTTAAGCGTTATACCCACCACTCACATGATCAAGCAATACCTTTCCTTAGCTAACCATACCACATATAAACGTTTGTAAACAATTTGTAACATGTACTTCACCCCCGAAGTTATAAAACTAAAAACAATTAAAAGAAAAGGGGGACATAAACTCACAATTTTGCGTTCTTCAATCCGACGTAACTCACCGCTGATACTCGTTCATACGACTTCCTACAAACGTACTACGGTCTATTAGACGAGCGGGTCGTGCCTTGACTTAGTATTAATTAGTGTCTTTGAGTTGTGTTTCATTGTGTCTTTAATATTATTCCAAGTCATATAATTATTTGTTAAAATAATAATTATTTTAACTTAAATTATATTTATTATATTTTTGGAATAATTGTTAAAATAATATATTTTAACTTCACACTTTTATGTATTTGTACATGTATAATGTGACACCCGGCTTTTCAGGTCGTACCGTACAATTGTAACACATGTTGTGAATAGGTAACAGGGTTGTATTTGACTGGTTATGATGTTTATATGTGAAATTTAATTAGTTGACAAATTTAAACCTTGGTAAAAATTATGTTGGCAACGGTAAGATAAACGCTTATCGCGTAACGGTTAAAATGCGAAACGAACGTCGGTGACCACCCGATTAGTGTTAAAATCCTAAAAATAGTTTGTTATAATTAGAATAATAATTTTAATCATATTCGTGAGGAAAAATAATTTAAAACGCTAGGAAACTTTATTTTTCGAGTTTAAGCGCGTACCGCGCAATGCAGCGCGTGTACCGACAAAATATTGTCAACACAGTCTGTCAAGGCAACTGATAATCATTTTAGTAATAATTTGATGATTTTATTAATTTAGAATGATAAAGATAAATAAAAACGCATAAATCCCTATTTTGCGATTTTAAGCGCGTACAGCGCAGCACAACGCGCATACTGCCAAATACCGGCAATGTAGCCAGTCCTGGCAAACAAAATATTGTTCAATAATATTTTGGTGAGTTTATTTTTATAGAGTGTTAAAAATAATTTAAAACACACTAAAACGGGATTAAAACGCAAGATAAAATACCCGGTATCTAGTAAAATACCAGTGTTTGGCCAACAAATCATATATATATATATGTATATATGCGAGTGAGTGTGTGTGTATAGTGATAGATGGCAGCCCTCTCTCTCTCTTCTTTTCTTGCATGTTAGACACTTGTTGGCTTGCATGTAACTCTTGGAACCATCAAAACTCCCTTATGTCTTCCCTAATCTTGCATTTTCCAAGATCATCACCTAAACAATATCACATCTCTCTCTCTCTCTCTAGACATTCACGGCTGAAAACAGCCCTCATCCCCCTTCCATCTTCGAAAATTCAGCCATCTCTTGAAGATTTAAGGTGTTTCAAGCAAGTTTCAAACTCTTGTGAAGATCCAAATATGATTTGGAGGTGTTTCAAGCAAGAACCAAGCTCCATATCATCACACTTTGTCAAGAAACCCTTCAAAATCTTGTAGGTATAAAATTTACTTTAAAAATCATATTCTTGACTCTTGATGATGTTGATGATGATAGAAGTTTCTCAAAGTTCTTGGATAATTCACAAACTTGAAAACTGATAAGAAATGGGTTTTTATGCAAAATAAAAATGGATATATATATGTATGTATACATAACCGTATATGTGTATGTGTGTATATGTATGAGATTGAGTTTGATTTATGATGGATACTTGTTTTGTTAAATTTTCTAAAATGACATGCATGTAGGTTTTGTCATATGTTCACTTATGAAAGATTGTTGTATGAAATTATGTCTAGATGATTAGATGATGAACATGTCTTGGATTTGCATGAATTAACTTCAGGTTTGATGCATATAATTTCATATGAAATGATGATAATATGATATATGTGCTTTAGATACTTGTACACCAGCATGCATGATGATATGTTATCTTAAAAAGGTGATTTGAGTATAATTTAGTAAAAATCAGTTGTGAGCAGATTATAAACACTAAAATAAAGTTATTTTAAAGTTTTTAGTGACTTATAACCTTGTCATAATGTTTGCTTTTTTGCATGTTATATTTGGTGCATTAAAAGTTGTAAAATACGTGAAATCGCATGATTTATGTGACTTACACAAAAACTACACTAATCTGATTATAACCACTATTTTAATCAGGAAATAACATGTATTGTGTTAAAATATCAAGTCGTTTAAAGTTGGGATGATTAAAGTAACGTTTAACGCAAAACTATGCGTTTAAAACGGTCAAAATTCGGCTTTTCGAGTGATTTTTATAAAACTGATTTAGATCAGTAAATAAACTGATTTTTTTAGTTTAAAAATAAGTATTTTAACTAATTTTAAGTTTACTTGGTATTTGGTTGGTCATACGTGACTTCCGACGCCCGAAAACGTTACCGAATCGCTAAAATACTCATTTTTCAGTACACACAAGCATGGGTAACATTTTGGGTAAATCTTATGTGTTAAAATGTGTTATATGATTCAAAAATGAGAATGTAAAAGTATGCTAAGTTTTAATATGTTGTTGGAAGTTTAGACTTTGCATGTATGCTTGTACGTTTTGTGCGGTAGACACGGTAAAAATTGCGTTAAACGTGAAACTTGTTTGTTGAGCATGAAATTTGATACATATAAGATATTTTCTGTATATTTTCTTTAAAAATGACAAAATAGATAAGTTAACAAGATTTCGCATGTTTCGGTATTAAATTATGTGAACGTTTATATATATATATATATATTACGACGCGCAAACCGTAGATATATTGCGTATAAACGGGAGAGTTAACGGATTTACACAATAATGGTCACCAATAAAATCGTTCAAGTCGCAAAATCATAAATATATATATATATATATATATATATATATATATATATATATATATATATATATATATATATATATATATATATATATATATAGGGGAAGGTTAAAATGAGAACCACCCCCAGTTGTAAGAACCATGAGAACCATTTCAACCAATCAGAACATGCCAACAAAAGGGTAATTTGGTCATTTACCCCATATGTCATATCCATCCTCTCACCTCTCTCCTCTCTCTCTCCTCTCTCCTCTCTCCTCCCTCCTCTCTTTAAAGTTGCAGACAATTTATACACCTCTCATTTATTTTCATCTTCAAAAACTCTAAACAAAAATTCCATGTTCTCTTTGTGTTCTTCATCTGGGATGAAGATGAAGACCGACGACCTTCGAACACCATGTTTCCGGCAACCACCCTGTTTCCAGCAACCACCAGCCAAAACACCCCCCCCCTTCCGTCTCAACAGTAATCACCACCACCCAACTGTCATACAAACCCCAACCACTGCTCATCGAGACGGGGGAACTGAAACGAGATGGGGGAACAATTCCAAGCTCCGATTTAGGGGTAGTGAGCTCCGATTTGATGTTGTGGTGGTGGTGGCGGTTCGATGGCTGGGTGGTGGTCGGCGGTGGTTGTTCGGCTGCGGTGGTTTGAATCTGGGGGTTTTGTTGGTTTTGAATCTTAGAGTTGTGAATGTAGAAGATGATGATGTTTCAGGTCAGAGTTATGAATCTTAGACGGTCGGATGCCGGCAAGGTATCTTTTTCTGATTTGGGGTTTTTGATAGTTTTCTGATTTCTGATTTGGGGTTGTTGTGTCTCTATTTCTGATTTGGAGTTTTTTGATAGGTTTCTGATTTGAACAGTGATTTGGGTTTTTTGATTTGGGGATTTTGATACTTTCTGATCGGCGGTAGTGGTGGTATCTCGCCGGTAGACCAGTGATAATTTTCTGTTTTTGATGCGGGGGTTGATTTCTGTTGAATCTGGGTTGATTTTATGTGGAAACTGTTTGAATATATTTGAATTGGCTGTGATGATGAAAAAAAAAAACGTTGATTTTGATGACGATGGCACGGCAAAGACGGCGGAGGGTAGGTTTTTTGAACCTGCAACCCCATTTTGCAGCCTTTTATATTATCGGAAAATCTGAGCAAAACCCCTTTTTTTTCGAGATACGCTTTCTTTTGTTGTTGTTGTTGGTTTTTTATATTCTTTTCCCCCGTCGATGACGATAAAAATCTATCCGAGACACTTACCGACTTTGCGATTTATGGGTGCGTTCGTCTTGCGTAAACAAGTTTCGTGTAAAAAAGTTTTTGTGAAAAAAAAGTTCAACCGTAAACTTTTACTTTTCGTGTAAAAAAGTTTTTGTGAAAAAAAAAGTTCAACCGTAAACTTTTACGTAAAACGTAAAAAGTTTATCGTAAAACTTAAAAAAGTAAAACGTAAAACTTAAAACGTAAAAAGTTTTACACAAAACGTAAAATTTAAAAACATAAAAAGTTTAACGTAAAACGTAAAATGTTTTACGTAAAACGTAAAACGCAAAACGGAAAAAATGTTAACGTAAAAAACCGGGGCGTAAAACGTAAAAAACCGACGTGTAAAACGTAAAAAACCGATGCGTAAAACGTAAAAAACCGACGCGTAAAACGTAAAAAACCGACATGTAAAACGCAAAACGGAAAAAATGTTAACGTAAAAAACCGGGGCGTAAAACGTAAAAAAACGACGCTTAAAACGTAAAAAACCGACGTGTAAAACGTAAAAAACCGACGCGTAAAACGTAAAAAACGGGGGCGTAAAACGTAAAAAACCGACGTGTAAAACGTAAAAAACCGATGCGTAAAACGTAAAAAACCGACGCGTAAAACGTAAAAAACCGACACGTAAAACGCAAAACGGAAAAAATGTTAACGTAAAAAACCGGGGCGTAAAACGTAAAAAAACCGACGCGTAAAACGTAAAAAACCGATGCGTAAAACGTAAAAAACCGACGCGTAAAACGTAAAAAAACGGGGGCGTAAAACGTAAAAAACCGACGTGTAAAGCGTAAAATAACGTTAACGTAAAAATGGGCGCGTAAAATGTAAAAAAAAAAACGTAAAAAACCGACACGTAAAACGCAAAACGGAAAAAATATTAACGTAAAAAACCGGGGCGTAAAACGTAAAAAAACGACGCTTAAAACGTAAAAAACCGACGCGTAAAACGTAAAAAACGGGGGCGTAAAACGTAAAAAACCGACGTGTAAAACGTAAAAAACCGATGCGTAAAACGTAAAAAACCGACGCGTAAAACGTAAAAAACCGACACGTAAAACGCAAAACGGAAAAAATGTTAACGTAAAAAACCGGGGCGTAAAACGTAAAAAAACCGACGCGTAAAACGTAAAAAACCGATGCGTAAAACGTAAAAAACCGACGCGTAAAACGTAAAAAAACGGGGGCGTAAAACGTAAAAAACCGACGTGTAAAGCGTAAAATAACGTTAACGTAAAAATGGGCGCGTAAAATGTAAAAAAAAAACGTTAACGTAAAAAACGGGGGGTAAAAAAAAACGGATCTTCAAAACGTTTTTTTTTAACAAATCTTTAAAAAAAAATACTAAAAATTTGATTTCAAAAAATTTGTTTAAACAAAAAAATCTGTTTATAAAATAAAAAACAATTAAGTAAAAAAAGTAATTAATGAATATGACAAAAAGGTAATTTAAAATTAATATATATAAAAAGACAAAAAAGACAATTTTACTAATATACCCTTAAAGAATAAAAAATTAAAAACATAATAAGACAAAAGATACTTAATATTATTTTTTAATACTTTTTAATCTCATCCATCCATCAACTTGATTCAATGGTTGGAAAGTGGTTCTCATGGTTCTTACAACTGGGGGTGGTTCTCATTTTAACCTTCCCCTATATATATATATATATATATATATATATATATATATACGTGCCAACATAATCAAAAATGATAACTTTTCGAGAAAATCTCAAAGTTATGTGATAATTCTAAGAAACGGAGAAACTTAGGATTTTTATGTTATGTGTATTGATTTAAAATCGTTCCTATATATATATAATAGGACGTGTAGAAATCAATGTCTGGGATTGCGCTATTTAAAATACGCACCCAAATGTGAGTGTCACTAAACCCCTCTTTTTATTGTTTTGTATATATTTTGGGGGTAGAACACGCCTAAAAGGGTTTAATAATGTTTTTGAAATAAAACATACCTTTTGATATAAATTATATATTTTAGTTGAAAATTTATGGATTTTTGGGAAATTATATATATTTCGGGATGAAATGGTTTTGGAAAATAAATATGTTTCGGGTGGAAATGGGGTTATGCATGGTGTTTAGGGGAAAACGACCGTGTAGTTGGGACGAATTTGCTTGATCTCAAGAGAGTAAGTATCGGCATAGGCTTACATTTCGGTGGGGATTTCAGGGGATTCGTACAATATCGTGTATTAAATTGTCATATTAGTAGGATATATATATTGTACGTGAGGCAGACATCATATTACTCTACAAGAGGACCCTGCGCCCATGATGTCGTTTAATCATTTAAGTAATGTACACGAGGAATTGTTGGTAGATCTATCAGGTTGACAACCTCGTCGTGACCGGTCGCCTCGTGTCAAGTCAAACGACGAATTAATATTCTGTTTATTGTCTAGCTTTGATTATCCCTACATGGTTAATATATAGTTCGTATCGTCTAGCTAACATATGAGTCCGAAATTTGAAGCAATAATTTAATATACCAAACCTGGGTAGTAACAATATTGTCTGGTTCTTGAAACTGCGACGGAAGGCCCATGGATTTTATTAAGGAAGTAAAACGGACTTTCAAAAATTATATGGATGTTTTCAAATAAACACCTAAAGAGAAAGTTTTCCTTAGAATAAAATTGTTTGTAAGTGAATATGTGAACTCACCTTCCTTTGTGTTGACACTTGATTTTTAACGTGTTCTACAGGTACTTGAGTTCGGCTTCGGGAATTATGGCATATCTTGTGGTTGTTGATGCATGTTTTGTCACTTAAATATGTTGGAGTAACTTTAAAACTTTCTGGGACAAATGTAATAAGATCCGTAAGGATCAAAGACAATTTAACTATGTCGTGGTTGTGTCATGTCATGGGATATCATGCTTAAAAACTTATATTTTAATTAAGTTAATATGTCCAACAATTAAATGCATCAAACATCAAGATAGAAATGGGCACCAGCTTCCGTCACCACTACATTTTATATTCCGTTGCGACGTTTTTGGGGTGTGACATATAACTTCCCAAGGATGGGGGTATGTATATTCATCTCAACCTTGTGTATTTTTGCCAAGTGTCGGTGGCGTATTCCGGTGTATAATTATACGTATGAGAATACGTATTTTATTGTGTTTATTAAATATCTTATACTTAATTTTTGTATTTATTTTTCCGGAATAATATTTCTAATAAAAATGCATCAATATATATTCCCAAAATATATATTTTAAGAAATATTACATAGAAAAATTACTTATAATTTCTCCTTGGCAAAAATATTTATAAATTTCATATAAGTCTCAAAAATAATATATTTTCAAGTTTAACTTGGAAAACATATATAAACCTATTTTTCACCCAAAAATAATGTGTTTCATGTCTATTCAAGAAAATATTCATTTTCTCCCAAAATAATATATCTTGTAATAATTCCAAGAAAATATATATTTTTACTTACCAAAAATAATATATTTTCTCCTTGTAAAAAATATGATGAAATTTTGTAATAATTGTAAAAATCATATTTTTATTCTCTTGGTGTCCAAAATACTAATTACCGAAATATACTTATGAATTAAATTCCGGAATATTTTTGTGAGTTATATTCCTTGTTCGATTTGTCCAATATTTAGGTGTAAATTATATATTTATTTCTTGGTATTTTGGTAATATTCTGTATTGTAATTTCTTGGTATTTTGGTGAGTTATATTATTTCAGGTCCTAAAATAATATAACTAATACACATAATATACAATTAATCACACACATGTGACGTCTAAATATATATTTTCCTAAATACATATTTAGTCACTTTTATTTACAAAAACCAACCTCCAATATTTATAATTTTTTTAACAAAAATTATGGCAAACTTTATATAAAAATTCATGGTTTAAAATATACTTGTAAATATTTGTTTAAAAATATTTTTCTAAGTGTTATATTTTTAGAAACTTTTTGCCATAGTTTCCCCTTAAAAATGGAGGTTTCCATGCTTTCAAAGCATATCATTTCTTTTATAAATCACCACAATCAACAATAAACCAATCAACACTTACCAATTTGCCAAAATCAAGCATAAATTACTACTTCATGAACTTGAAAATTTACAAAAATTCGTAGTAACTTACTAGTGTGTTTAGTAAGCTTAGTTACCCTTTAAAGTGTGGTTGTTTATTTAAAAACGTCATTTTTGAATAATTTAGATCTTCACAACTTGTAAATCATATTTCTAAAAATGTTTCTTCTTGAGTTTTTCTTTTTACATATATATTTCTACACTTGTTTAACCACCTAAAATATGGTTAATTTCTTTAAGAACCAAGCTTTAGTAAACTTTGTATTTTTAACTTGATTTCTTGAAAAATCATTCTTGAAATCATAGATTTACAAGACTTTATATCAACTTTGATCATCATTTTACAAGAAAAACAATTTATACTTCAAGTTCATGATTTACATATGGATGATTACTTTGATCTTAACGTAATCATCCTCTCATCTTGCTAGATTATGTTTTTAATCACTATCTAGCAAGATCACATGATGATTTACATCAATAACATGAGCAATCAACAATCAACAAGCATAACAACACTTAAACAACATGATTTCTTATGATTTTAGTCTTATGTTATAGTTTCATGTTCAAGATTCATAGTGTTCTTCAAGATTAACAACTTGTATCATTCTTTAACCACCAAAACAAGATGTAAAATAGAGTGTAGAATGATCTTAATACTAGCTCAAGGCTAGGGATGATCACTAGATGAAAATGAGAGGGATAAAAGCTTGTGTGAGAGGTCATTTAGCTTCCGAAAGCTCCAAGCCTCCTTATACACCTTCTTACACCTTTGTATATATGTAGAATGGATGAAACTTGAAAGATGATGACGATGGTGTGGGTGGTGATGTTCGGCCGAGAGTGCAGAGGGGGAAGAAGAGAGAGCTCAAGTGTGGAGTGTGTTGAGAATGAAATGGTTATGGTCTTGAGGTTTCTTATAATATCCCACAACTTCTTATTTTCTAATGGTTTTTATGTTTATAAAGTGGAGACAAGATCAATTATAAAATTCAAATAAAATCAAAGAGTGGGGGCCACAAGTAACCGTCCACCAGGGGGGGTCTTAGGCTAGGTGTAGGTCCCCTTGTTCGTACGGATCGCCACAAAATTGTATATCCAATCTAGAGTGCGGAATCCTCTAGACCAGATTAGCACAGAAACGAGTAGAAACAAGAAATTCACAATCAAACGGTTTTCTATTGATTTATCCAAACTACAGTTTTACAATCAATTCAAGACCTGCACAACCTCACAGCCTATCTCTGTGATATTGCTCACAAACCCTATTTTTCGAAATTTCTCTCTCTAGAATTCTCTAACAAATCTGACTAACTGAAACCCTAATCACAAAACATGTTTATATACCACATGTTTGTGAACTGGGCTTCCTACTGGGCTAGGCCATTTTCCAAGCCCATTACAACAATAAACTTACTAACCAATATGCTAAGCCCAATACAAAATATCCAAAGACTAAATAATCAAACTATTAAGCTGTTGTCACAGAATATGCACCAACAGACTCCCCCTTGACAATAGCTTCATAGTGTAACTTTGTCTTCTAACATCTTGTGTTCTTTTGGTCTTTGGATAGCGTCAGCTACACACAGTTTCTGACATCAACAGACTCCCCCTTAGCTGATGCTTCCAATCTCCAAAACTTTCATTCATTGTAGACCAGTTAGCTTGCAATCTTTGGTTAAGCAAGTAAGCTCCAACTCTTTATATCACTTTGCAATGTAGTAGAAGGATCCTACCATGCATCTTCACACATCTTCACTTCACTCTCAATCTGTACTTTACTTGTATTCTGCACTTCATTTTGATAACTGCATCAATTTGTTTAGCAACACAAGCAAGTATCTCGAAAATTCATTAGTCTTTTTCACATTTAAAGATAAACCAATATTTTATCTTATCATGCAAAAACAACAACTTTCAAATCAAAATGGAAGTCTTTTAAAAAGAAATCTTTTTGGTATTTTTAATTTTTTTCAAAACAAAACAAACTAAACTAAAATTAAAAATATTTACGATTTCATCTTTTTGTGAGAATCATGTGTAAGAAGATCATATCAGCACAATCAAACTGTTTTCACACTATTAGATAATTCTTTATATAATTTTCGTGAAAAGCAGTTTAAGACGATTACCAGTATGTTTGTCCACTTAAACAAAATGCATGAACATTTCAAGTACCATTACCGTATGATTTGTTAAGGTAATATTATTACTGATATACTAGTGTATCTCACTTCAGGATATACCCCCGCGATCAAGGTATGCACAAAGATTCATCGTAGTAGGTGAGTATACTGAATTCATCTTTTTTGTTTTTCAACGATAGATAATTGGTGATCAGGTCAGTACTTCCGTACAGCAAAGAGACCAAATTATCTAACGAGGGCTATGACAAATACCATTTTTGGTACGAATTATGCATTTTGCACATTTTGAATGACTCTCTAGGAGAGCTTCTTCATTTTCAGGATTTTGGCATTTTTAGTTCTTTTAAGATATCCTGGTTGTGCCTAGATCAGCATGTATCTGGATGCAGCAGAAGGACAACCCTGATATCCCCAGATGAAATAACAGTATAAAGACCCAAAACCTCAGATTTTGGCAATCTATCAACGCAAGATTTAAGGTCATTAAACCATACACCACTGATGTGTTCCCCACTCATATTCAGTTTGTTTAGGTTTATATCACATTGGTAAGTTGATTATTTCATGCTTTTTGCCTACTGGTACATCATATGATGAAGCTGCTATCACACTTAAGCAATTTAATTTATTTTCAGTGTAACAGTCTAACTTGCTGATGTACTATCATTTCTTCTTTTTCATACAATGAAATCTCTTTTTTCAATTTTTCATTTTTTTTATGTTTTCAATTTTTCAATTTTTTTTGTATTTTTAAATTTTTTTTAACTTACTAACTTACTCCCCCTAAACTCACGCACTATCTAAACTCTTTTTGGCTTAGGGAAATTTCTCCCCCTAAATTTTTGTTTTATGGAGCAAGTTTCAAAAACAAAAATTTACAAACACAAACAGACTCCCACTTTAATCTGACAACAAGTTTTTCACTTTTAAAGTTTTAGAATAATCATAATAATCACTAAAGTAAATAGTTCGTTACCAAGGTTAACCTACTATTCACCTCAGACACTTTACAGGAACAACCACTGTTGAACACATCAACAGTCCTTCTTGGTCATCCTGCATTTACTCAACAACTCAGTTAGTCTTGAGAACCCAAGCCCTGATAGTCTTGGGTTTTCCAAATTCATCCATTACAGGAACATCCATCCAATATCCATCACTCCTAACTGGAGTCTTGGATTGCTTACCCATTGTTGAACAAGAATGATAATTTCCACTAGGTCTTTGATTGCGAGAGTTCCAATAACCTCTCGGATTTTCTGACCTTTGGAAATTATTATCTTGATATCTTCTTCTCCCACTCTTATACCATGAAATTTGAAAAATTTTTGGATGTTGTTGAACATTTGAGTTACTAAAACCCCTATGTCCATTTCTTTGTTGAAAATTTCGATTACCAGCAGTTTGGTATCGAGTTTGATATCCAAAATTTTTATTTTGACTTTGAAACTGATTTGATTTACCATTATGATGACTAAATTATGGAGAAATACTTCTTGGTCTATAAAATATTTTCGAAGTTGAGGGTTTAGATTGAAATTCAGGTTTCTTTGTCTGACAACTCGATTTTACACTATTGTTTGACCCAACCTGATTCCCATCCTTAACCTCATCAACTTTTTGTTTACCTTTCTTTAAAGGACAACAACTCGCCACGTGCCCTTTGCTGTGACATCTAAAACATGATCTTTTCTTTTTGTTAAATCTCTTTTTAAAAGTTTTTTTCTTTTCCTTTTCAGTATCCTCATCCGATTTATGAGGTGTACTGTTAGACCCTACAGATTCTTTCAAAGAAACTGGACTATTTGGCAAGTCCACAGCTATCGGATCCACTACAGCTGGTGTAGTAGGCACAAAATCAATTAACTCATTCTCATCAGGCAGAAAAGAGTAGTCTTGATCCTTAGAAGATGAAGCTTTACTAAACCCCACTCCCGTTCTATCATTACTCCTTTTCAGCCCCTTTTGAATTTGAGTCCTAACTAATGAAGAATTTCCAAATTTGTCTAACTTTTCTTTTAGTTCAACAATTTGGTCTTGTGCAATGGCCAATTCCCTGCACTTTTCATAAAACTCATTAGTTTTATCCTTTACAGTTTCACGAGCCAAATCAATGATCTGTAACAGTTCATTGACTTTGCTTGTTAAACTGCTGATTTCTTGTTCATTCGATTTGAGTTCATTTAAACAATTTGACTCTCTTTTAATCAAAAGAACATTTGACTCTTTTTGTTTTTCCAATTCAGCTAACAGAATTTTGTTCTGCTCTGATAGTCTGTTAACTTTACCTTGTAGTTCAGTGCAATTATCACATGCATGACTTACAGATTCTGATGATACCTTCACCTCTGCTGTAATTCCGTTCACATCAGTCAAGCCCTTTGAAACTTCTGTATCCTTCTTCTCACCATTCTCCTTATCATCTTTCTTCTTCTCTTCTACCACAACATCTGCTTTTTCATCAAAAGCACGACCTCCTACACTCTTCCTTGATGAATTCTGATAACGTTTTTCTAAACCTTCCCACAGATCTCTAGAAGTCCTATAGTGCTTGATGGTATGTTTAATTCCCTCAGGCAAGGACTTCTTGATCACTGCTAAAACTTTCTTCTCAGCATCAACCATAAGTTTCTCAGATTCATCCATCATCTCATAAGAAATCACCTTAACCCTTCCTTCAACACGATGTGTAGAAGCAACATATCCATCAATCATACAACACCACATTATGAAATCTTCACTCTTCACAACCGATTCAAACTTCTCTTTCCAGTCAACATATTCTTTGACGTTTGTAAGCTTTGGCCAAATCTTAACAGTCTCACTGACCTTATCCATTTTGACCATCTTAAACACGTTTTTCCGTAAGCGTACTGATAAAAACCATACAAAATTTTTCCGAAAATAGTTTTTACCAAATTATACCGTTAGAATCATCTCGAAAAAACAAATCTAATGATATATAATGTCGAAAACCAAATTCGGGAATTTCCAGAGTTTTTTTTGTCCTAAAAATCCAACGAGTTCAACGGTGCAAACCGTTTCGTCAGATGAGCTACGGATCAAATTCTATTCACGAAAACGCTAAATCCTCTATACGTATCTAATTCCTCTACAAAAATAAATACTCCACCTTTTAATTCCTCTAGATAATTTTGCTGGCAAACCAAGTTAATTATGCTAGGTCACGCTAATTATGCTGGCAAACCAAGTTAATTATGCTGATAGAGTAATAAAAATTTTGCTGGTAGAGTAATTATAATTATGCTGGTAGAATAAATATGCTGGCTTAATTTTGCTGGTTAATTATGCTTGCTGATCAAATTCACTGGTAAATAATTCCGCTAGCACGACGTCTAGTAACTTCGCCGATCACCGTAATAATGTCGCTGAGGACAATTATAACGGTTACCAATGTCGGCTTTAGAATTAATTTCACCGGTCACCGAGTTGCTAGGTCACAATTTCGCTGGTAAATATGCTGGATCACATAATTCCTCTGGTTTGTCAGCGGAATTGTTAATTTTGCTAGAAAATTTTGGAAACTCAATATGTTTGAAATTTCTGAAGATATTCCAGATTCTTTTAACAGTTTCCTGCAAAATCGAAACAGCAAAATATCAGTAAATTTCGAAAATCAATGAAGAACAGAACGAAGAACGTGAAGAACAATCTTCGAATCTTCAAGCCTTTCTAGCCAAAATCCTTCAACCAATCAACCAAAACTATCCCGAAAACCTGCAAATCAGCAAACTAAAGGCGCAGATGATCAAAAATAACCAAATCTGATTAAACAAAAATTCGAAAATTTATGTGAAACCAAAGAAAATTTTGAAACCCTAACTCAGGTTTAAAAATTTCAAAATTTTCAACACTTCCACCCGAAACTGCGGTCTGCAATTCTGAACCGAGCTTCTTCAAGAGCCTAAAGCTCTGATACCAATTGTAGGTCCCCTTGTTCGTACGGATCGTCACAGAATTGTATATCCAATCTAGAGTGCGGAATCCTCTAGACCAGGTTAGCACAGAAACGAGTAGAAACAAGAAATTCACAATCAAACGATCTTCTATTGATTTATCTAAACTACAATTTTACAATCAATTCAAGACCTGCACAACCTCACAGCCTATCTCTGTGATATTGCTCACAAACCCTAACTTTCGAAATTTCTCTCTCTCTAGACTTTCTCTCTCTAGAATTCTCTAACCAATCTGACTAACTGAAACCCTAATCACAAAACATGTTTATATACCACATGTTTGTGAACTGGGCTAGGCCATTTTCCAAGCCCATTACAACAATAAACTCACTAACCAATATGCTAACCCCAATATAAAATATCCAAAGACTAAATAATCAAACTATTAAGCTGTTGTCACAGAATATGCACCAACACTAGGTTGTAACTAATAGTTAGTTATGTTAGTTGAAAATCAAGTGTTTAGTTAGGTTATTTAGTTACTAGATGTTATATAGTGTGTTATGATATTCGGGGACCATAACTAGCTTGGTAATGTTAAAACAATGCATCTAGTGAAAATTTGGTGTTTCGGGTAGTGTCCAGTTGTTCGGTTGGTTACCGGTTCGTTAAGGTGCTAAACTATGCAGTTTAGTGAGTTTATGTTACCTTTTGTGACAGTTTTGATTCCTGACACTTAGGAAAGCATTCTGGACCATTTAACCATATTTCTGCATGATATTAGAGTGTTTAAATGCTGAATTTTGCTGATTATTGCAGAATTCTGCAGTTAAAGTGAGTTTCAGGCACTTTCCGGCACTTAAACTATCTCTAGGAAGGCAGTTTCATGATCCTTACTTTCCTACACACTATACTAGTGTAACTCTTGGTTTCTGGCTCATTATGTGTCTCAATACCATGTCTGTCTATGTACTGAACTCCGTCATCATTTTTTTTCCTGATTTTGTCTGATAACTGTGTTTCGTGCATCATTTGAATCAATAAAGTTTGCATGCAATAATGATATGACATTGTGCAATATATGATGCACATGTATGTATATGGCAATAATCAGAAAACAATTCAAATCATTAATTGTAATTTAGCACAGTCATTAAGAACTAATCATTGTTTAATAGTTGTACGGATACCTGGAATTTTGACAGTTGTCACACAAATGGTCGTCCCAATTTCCACCGAAATCTATAACACATGCCCTTAGCATGTCTTCTAAGGTTTAAATCTTCATTTCACTTTGTCCATCAGTCTGGGGATGATATGCTGTACTTAAATTTAACCGTGTCCCCATTGCTTGTTGGAAACTTGTCCAAAAATGTGAAGTGAAACGACTATCCCTATCTGATACAATGGAGAGTGGAACTCCATGTAGTGACACTACCTCGTCTACGTATAGCTTAGCTAGTCTTTCCATGCTAAGGTTTCCTTCATTGGTAGGAAATGAGCTGATTTGGTTAATCGATCTACAATCACCCAGATTGCATCGTTACCTTTCCTTGTTTTGGGTAATTTAGTAACAAAATCCATTGTTATTAATTCTCATTTCCATACAGGCATTTCTAGTTGCTGAAGTAAACCTGAAGGTTTCTGGTGTTATGCCTTAACTTATGAACAAGTTAGACACTTAGAAACGTATCTAGCTATGTACTTTTCATTCCTATCCACCAAAAGTTATTCCTTAAATCTTGATACATCTTGTTATTACCACGATGCATCGTATACCTAGATTTATGGGCTTCCTCTAAAATTCTATCTCACAGATTCCCTTATCTAGGTACCCAAATCCTTTTCTTGTGGAATCTCCAAATTCCATCAGTTCCTTGCTCTAATTCCTTTATCCTTCCTTTCATTCCTTCAGCATTATCCTTGATTGCTGTTTCTTGAACACGTTTCATTTGTTCCATTTCATCTAACTGTAGATTTATTCTAAGAGCATGAACTCGTCTTTTTTTCTCATGGTACTTACGACTTATGGCATCGGCTACTACATTGGCTTTTCCTTCATGATATTGAATATCATAGTCGTAATCACTTAAAATTTCCATCCATCTTCTTTGCCTCATGTTTAGTTCTTTTTGCCCAAAAATATATCTTAAGCTCATATGGTCTGTATAGACAGTAAACTTACTACCATACAGATAATGTCTCCAAATCTTAAGGGCAAAAATTATTGCTCCTAATTCTAAATCATGAATCGTGTAATTTTCCTCATGCTTTTTCAATTGCCTTGATGCATAAGCGATCACCTTCTTGCGTTGCATTAACACACATCCTAATCCTAGCTTAGAAGCATCGCAGTATACTTCAAAATCTTCCGTTCCTTCTGGTAAGGCAAGAATTGGGGCATTTGTTAACTTCTGCTATAGAATTCTAAAGGCTTCCTCCTGCTTAGGTCCCCATTCAAACTTAACGGTTTTACAGGTTAGCTTAGTTAATGGAACAACTATCTTAGAAAAGTCTCGGATGAAGCGCCTATAATATCCAGCTAATCCTAGAAAACATCTAACTTCTGTAGCTGACTTCGGGACTTTCCAACTGGTGATAGCTTCTATTTTATAAGGATCTACGTGAATGCCTTCATGATTAACCATGTGTCCTAAAAATTGCACTTCTTGTAACCAAAATTCACACTTAGAAAATTTAGCGTAAAGGTTTTCGTTTCTTAATAGAGTTAGAAGTGCGTGTAAGTGTTCACAATGGTCTTCCTGGCTTTTGGAATAAATAAGTATATCGTCGATGAAGACAATTACGAATTTATCCAAGTACGGCTTATAGATCATATTCATCATATCCATAAATTGTGCAGGAGCATTTGTTAATCCAAAGGGTATGACTGTAAACTCGTAATGACCATACCTAGTCCTAAAAGCAGTTTTAGGTATGTCTTATTCCTGTACTTTTAATTGATGGTATCCGGAGCGCAAATCTATCTTAGAGAAGTACCTAGCTCCCTAAAGTTGATAAAAAAGATCATCAATTCTAGGTAACGGGTATCGATTCTTAATGGTAACCTTATTCAATTCTCTATAATCAATACACATTCGCATTGAACCATCCTTCTTCTTTACGAACAACACCGGTGCTCCCCAAGGGGATGAACTGGGTTGTATAAATCATTTTCCTAACAATTCATCTAATTGTTTTTTCAGTTCTAACATTTTTGTGGGTGCTAAAGGATAGGGTGCCTTAGCTATTGGAGCAGTTCCAAGTATTAGATGAATTCTAAACTCTACTTCCCTATCTGGTGGTAATCCAAGTAGATCTTCCAGGAATACATCGAGGTATTCTGATACTAATGGAATTTTCCGAAGTTCTTTGCTTTTAGTGTTAATGATTACTGAAATCATATACACCATTCCTCGTTTCCGTTCGTAACTAGCGACTTTCATTACTGAAATGAACTTCATTAGTTTACGAGGCTTATCCCCTGTAATTCGAATTATTTCTCCTGTTGGTGCACGAATTTCTAAGGAATTCTGATCACATAGGATTCGAGCATGGTTGGCTACTAACCAATCCATTCCTAACACGCCATCGAATCCTGCTAAATTCATAGGTAGAATATTTGCCGAAAACTTATACCCTGATAACTCTATCTTTCCTTCTTGAAGTGCCTTATTTATATTGACAGAGTTTCCTTCTGTTGTTTCTACCGTAAAAAGTTGACTAAGTTTGGTTAAGGGTTGCTTAAGAGCTTGACAGACAGAAGTATTTATGAAACTTTGGTTTGCACCAGAGTCAAATAATACTTTTGCATAAACGTCATGGGCAAGAAACATACCAGCTATCACGTCCGGTATCAGCTCCGCTTCTTGCGTCGTCGGCTGAAAAGCTCTTGCATTTTTCTTATTAGTTCTATCGGCCGCTTTTGCTTTGTTGTCAGTTTTTTTGACCAATTTTGGGCAATTTGGCTTAAAATGCCCAGCCTCTCCGCAGTTGTAGCAGACTGTGGATTTCTTCCTGCATTCCTCCTCTCGGTGCCCCGGTATTTTGCAGAAATTACAAAATTCTTTACATTTTCCGAAATGTTTTCTTTTACAATTTTTTTGCAAAATGGCGGTGCGGAAGACTGCTCAGTTTCCTTTTTCTTAGAATTATTATTATTATTACCCAAACGGAAACCTTGGGTAATTTTCTGAGCCATTTCCTTCTTTCTATTCTCCTCTCTTGTACGAACCAACCCGTCAGTCAGGGTATTGGCCAGTTCGACAGCATCGTCGATAGTTCTAGGTCTTGCAGCCTTTACTATGTTGCGGATCTCGCTAATCAGTCCCCAAATATAGCGAGAAATAAGTACAGGTTCTGGCGAGGCCAGAGTCGATACTATTCTTGCATACTCGAAGAATTTCGAAGTACACTCACGACAATTAACATCCACCATCCGGTGGTTCAGGAACCGGTTTGTCATTTGTTCCTTTTCATAGGAAGGACAAAATTTCCTTTCTACCAGTTCCTTAAATTCTTTCCAGCTCATGGCATAAGCCACATCACTTCCTTTGGCTTGTAGCACCGTGTTCCACCATTCTAATGCTTCTTCTTTGAAAAGGCGGGATGCATACATTACCCGGTCTTCTTCTGCGCACTTACTTATTTTAATCACAACTTCCGTCTTTTCTAACCAGCGAAGTGTAGCAGTTGCTCCTTCATTGCCTGCAAATTCGGTTGGCTTACAGGCGAGGAATTCTTTATAAGTGCAACCAGTCGTCACCACTTTCCTCTTTTTAGGTAATGGGGCTTGAATTATTTTATTATTATTGCCCCCATTTATGCTATAACTGAAATTATTGTCGCGGGTGCGTTTGCTATTGTCGGCTTTGGAAGGTTCAACGGGATTTTTAATGGCGACGACAATTGCTGGGATAGCATTAGCTATTCCCTGAGCAACTATATTTTCTATATCTTCTCTATTGAGAAAGTTTTCTTGATTATTTGGTTTCGATTGATTAACTTCATTTGCCGCTTGGTTTACTGTGTTATCCATCTGAATTATAGATATAACAAACGGATTAATATTACAAAGATAGATAGTAAATACACACAATATTGCAAACACACATTAAGTCAGCACATATAACCAAAATCGTCGACATTGCGACATTTCTATTTTATATATTTATGCATCCGTACAAGCCTTGTATTTACAGATGTTTATTTATGTTATTATACATTATTAGTATTATTATTATTATATATTTTTATTATTATTATTATTTTATTACTATTATATATTTTTTCCACATATTATTATTATTATACAAAACACCTATTCTATTGTTATCCGCCTTCAAAAGTGAAACTCCCTTTCATCGTACTTCCATGTGATATTCTCTCCCACCGCTCGGATCCGGTTCCCTGCATCCACCAATTCTTCGCCGTAGCGGCGTAGTTCAGCAACATTTTCTGGGTTCATGGGTAGAAAAGTAGCGGGGGCAGGTTCAAACTGTGGGTAATAAGGGTTCGGATTGTTTATCATGTTTTGGAAGTGCCAGTCACTGGTCCACCATTCTTCCATTTGACCAGGAAGAGGTTGTGGGTTGACAATAGGTTCAGGGATGACAGGTTCCAGGTTAATAGGAAGTTCCGATTGAGCGGGAAAATTCATAAGGGTTTCATCAGCGGGTCCAAGAAGGTCGCTATTTGCTAGTTTCCTGTAGAGTTCCTCCCAGGGTGGTAAAGTTGGGGCTTGGCCAGAACTTTCTCCTACTTCTTTCTCTTTTCCTTTTGGCTCAACAATTTTCTTTACTTTTTGAGCTGCAGGTTTCTTCTTTCTCCCCTGTTTCCAGTCTAAAAGCCTCCTCCTCCTTTTTGGGTTTGGACTTTTCCTGGGCATGGAAAGTCATTGGCTCATCTGCCTCGGCCTGGTACCCGGTCTGGTACCCGGTAGTCTCCATATCAGTGGAATGTATTGTAAAGTTTCAGAGAGCTTCCGATAGTTCATTCATACTGTTAGTTACACATAAGGAACCACAAAATTCCAAATTAAATTTTAATTATTGCAATTAAATTTCACAGAAACATAAAATTCCTGACTAAAATTTAAGTATTTTTCAATACTTAATTTGCTTAAACCAGTGGCTCTGATACCACCTTTTCTGTCACGGCCCCCGACCTGTTTTGCCTGGTTCGGAAGCCACGGGACAGAAACCTGTGGTATTGGTATTTAATTGGCAGTGGAAATTATTAACAGGACTGTTTAAAAGGAAAACACCAGATTATTTTATTATTAACATCGGGACAAACCCCGTATTTTACAAGAAAGAAATTTCACTGGGAAATTTCCCTTGTTACAGAAAACATGTTTATTTATTTACTGAGCCACTTCATTCAAGCTGGAGTGCTACGCGACACTTTTCCTTTTTCACAGTAAATCACCTGAAACATGTTGTAAAAAGATTTGATCAGCGAAAAATACTGGCGTGTGCATTCCATTTGTACAAAAGACACATTGTTATAATATACAGTATTAAGACCGATTACAATGTTTATATATCAATTAATTACCCCAAATTAGTATTTTTCACTCGGCCGGATCTGTGACTATGGTCATATCACACATTGGCTAACCCGTTGTCCAATGGTGAAGCTTATCAAGTAGTGTATACCAAACCCCACATACCGACAGTAATTGAAGATTACAAAGACTTAATCACTGTAATTATAGTTTTGAAAACAAATAGGGTTTTGAAAGCAATTTGGTAAAAAGAGAATGACTCACATTGCAGATTTAAACGGTCACAGGTTGCCTACTGGTTATGCTGGTAAACCTAGTATATAATGCAAATGAAACTAGATTAGTAACTTAATTCAACATTTACGATAATTCACGAGATCGAAACCCTCACGACGAATGACAAAGTATAGCTCATTGTGGGTAGCACTTAAACATCCATCGGATCGGTTTTAATCGATCGGACATTGTATCGGAGCAGTGATCGAGTTATTACCCTGTTATCGTAGCAGAAACTCGAGACTGTGAGTGTGTTTTTGAAAGAAACAGACGATTGATCAACGTAACGTACGAATTTTTACGTCGTAACATGCAACCAGATCAAGTCCCAAGCCAGAGGCTTTATAGCCAAAATTTTACCCGCCCGCGTGTCGCGCACGGATCCACCTCCCCTGGCGCGTGTCGCGGGGATGATCCGTTTAGGCTAGGGTAGCCTCATGTCTCACATAGGGTGGAAAGGTGTCAAATATTCAAAATTACTTGTCCTAAACTCGTTTTAAGCGGATAAAATCAATTAGGGGATCCCCCTTGAGTTTTAGGGAGCCCTGTTGCTGGTTTCGTCCGTTTTTCAAATTTTGGGTCGCACCGTATCACTTGGGGGTCTCAATTAGGGTTTCTTAATGCACCTTTTTGGAACAGAAAATAGAAAATTTTGCGAGGGTTGTTACACTTTTTGGTGACATTTCAGAGCTTGGTTTTCCATGGAAAACCTATGAAAATGTTCCTAAGGTTGTTCCAAGCAAGTGGGAAAAAGAATCAAGTGAAAAGGTATAGAAATGAGTGAGATATGCTCACTTTTGGGAGTTGTAGTGAATCTGACTTTGCTCCTGAATTCAGCTAAGTTTGAGAGAGTTTTGACAGTGTTTTAATGTTTCAAAAGTGGTAGGGAGGCTGAGATTAAGTTGTATTTATAGGGAAAAGGATTAGAGTTAAGTTGGTTGTAATTAATGGTAATTAGTTGGAGGTAAAAAAAATAAACAAAACAACAAAACAACCACACTTGCGGCCGGACAAGGCTGTTGACAGCCTTGTTTCATTATTTATTTTCTCTTTTGTTGTGTTAAGTTAGGTAGATATGATATTTATTATATTAGGTTAGAATATTTAATCAATTTAATCCATTAAAACAATGAGTGGATGGTTAATCCATAAAAAAACAAAAACATAAAACAGCCATGAAGGCTTGTGAACGTATGGCTAAATACAACCTCAATATTATAGTGTTTTTTTTTTTTTGTTTTGAACATTAAGTTGGTGCATAGTAAATATTTTATGTAAAGAATGCTGATTTTAATTTATTAGGCTAGTGAAGACTTATTTAAAACAAACAATTCACCCACCAACTTGCGGTCGCAAGTGGTGAGCTGTTTATATATATATATATATATATATATATATATATATATATATATAGGATAATGCTTAGTAAGAAACCCCATATTCTTAGAAAACTTAGCAAACTATAATAGTGGCCATCAATTAGCCACGTAGCCCACTGCCACTTCTAGTTACTTTTTGATGGAAGGTTATATATGTAATTTGAGTTAGGCAAGATATTATGAGCTTGTTGAATTGACATCAGCATTTAATGCACATCAACTCATTTTGTACAATGCACCCACCCCATATTTCTTTTACAATTTCTCATTTTATATATTCTTTCAACAGAACTACATATTCATCTTCTACTCCCCTCTTCATTCCTCCATTAATATCCATGGAGACAAATCCACCAACCTCACAATCAATGTCGCCGGTCCATAGTTTCCCCAACCGGTTCTTTTGCAGCGACTTCCAAAATGATGAGGAATTTAATGCTCCAGGTTTGTCCATATATTTAATTTAACTGTTCACGAAGTCCTGTTTTTTTTTTGTCTTTTACAACTTTTTAATCTAATAATCCAAACTATACTGCATGTCCATGTTCACTTGTTCCATTCGAAGCTTCTGTATACACTTATATGCATGTTGATTGTTCTCGGTCATCTGAAGCCCCTGTTAGATCCCCGGATGTTGTGATATCCAACAATTTCATGAACAGCGCGTTTAATGATGACCAGGTTATGGATAATGAAGAAGGTTTGTTTTTTCTATACTTTGGTTTTGTTTTTTTCTTCCCCAGATATGGCATTGTTCAAACATATTCCATAATGTTCACATGTAGCATCCCAAGATTCCCATATGCAGGACATGACTGTTGCTGTTTCTGGATCACCGTATGGTCCTTCTATGTTTGCTGAATCATCACGCGGCCAGTTAGACGGTTGTATATATTACATGGGAGCCCACTTTATTCTCATATCACAGATTTCTAACCTTTTGTCATGCCATGTATAGCAGATTCCTAACCTTTTTCGTTTTATGATGCAGGGCCATCGAATCCATACTTTGTTTTTGATACCCCTCAGGGAACCCGTTACTGGATTCCTAATGTCGCTGATAAGTTCATACCAGTGTGTGGGAAATCTTATCCAACTTTTGCGGATGTTCTTTCGATGTATGAACTTTATGCGTTTGAAGCAGGTTTTTCTGTAAAAAAAGGGCAAACTAAAGTCTGGAATGGAATTCCCACACACAAGTATCTTCGATGCTCAAAATATGGAAAACCACAACCCAAGAGGAAATTTGACACCCTAGATGAATCTTCTGTTAAGCACCGGAGGACCAACTTCACATGGTGTGACTGTAAGGCAAGCATACTAGTCTCAATCTCGAATGATTCATACACACTTCTGAGTTTCAATGATATTCATAATCATGAACTTGTTGAGAGTTACAACCGTGATCTTAGCAAGATATCACGGAAGCTGTCATTCTCCACGAAACAATTCATTCACAATATGAGTCTAAACCGTATCGGACCAATGAGAGCTTATAGATGTCTTGTAGCTTTAAAAGGAGGGCATCACAATGTCAATGGGACTCCGATGGATTTTAAAAACTGGAGCCACCAGTTGCGAATTTTTATTGGTGAACGCGACGCACAAGTTTTCCTTGAACGCCTGCGTGAGTGTTTTGACAACCTACCCAACTTCTATTTTGATTACACTGTATCAAATGGAAAGTTGTCTTCTGTATTCTGGGCTGATGAGATTTCAAAGCTAAACTACAAAGCTTTTGGTGATGTCCTCGCGTTACTCTATTCGGCAATCCTGCTTGATTTTTGGCAGCAGTAACTACCATTTCACCCCCCCTAACACGTGTTACTCTAACTGCTCCCCTGCCTGGTGCTACAGTAACTACCATTTCACCCCCCTAACACGTGTTACTCTATTCGGCAATCCTGTTTGATTTTTGGCAGCAGCACATTCACCTCCGAACATAAGATGTGCGCAGCATACCTCTTTCTCAACTTTCGCACCTCCGCCGTCTTCCTCGCCCCACTCATGCTGAACCCACAGTTAAAACTTTTGTTTTTCCCCATGTAGCACTCCATGTGCCGCATCAAGAAGACCCCACAATCAGTTGTGTTTGCGGTGGTCGCCCAAGGAACCGGCATACGCTGGATGTTGCAGTACTCTATGTCATCGGCTCGCGGATTCCCAACCTCCCGAAGATATTGCACAAACATATCTTTCTACATACATATATACAAGCCATGCTCAATAAAAAAGCAGTTGCTCAATATTATCACACTTATTTGTTCAACAATTGTCAGTTTATAAGAAACTTACGATCTTATACGCTGTGTCCTTGTGGAGGTAGTAGACACTATCTTCTATCAACTGACCTTGGCGGGCTTTGTCATTATCAACGACATAAATTCCCGGGTCGCGTAACTCAAACACTAGCAAGTAAAAGTGTTTGTGCTCCAATATCGGGAAGAAAACAATGTCGTGATTTCGAAAGTCAGGAACATTTTCACCGCTGTTAATCGCACCTTTTATTCCAAGCCGAAACTTGTGCATCCGCGCCTCGACTCCACCTTCCTCAGTTGTTAGCATCCACGAAAACTTTAACCACAACAGATAAATTAATAAGATCAAAAAGTCGCCACACTGTAATCTCTAGATACATGACACTCACCACAACTTTGGTACCAAAGAATTGCCTACTGTAAGCCCCCCGTGATTTCCGTTTCTCTTGGAAGTTTAGCACCTCCGCCCAACAGTCGATAATACCATCTGAGATCTCATTGCCAACGTTTAAACTCTTGAACATAGCCCGAGACACTTCTACATGGGTAGGGCTTCTAAACAGCAACTCCCTGGTTTCAGATGTACAAATTATAAATTAAATTGCATACTTTAACACATGTTATTTATTATTTTACTAAATTTTTGGTACGGCGACCCCCCTACTTACACAGCCATGTGTATCGGACTATCTACATCAACAACCGACGACGAACCCTGTTCCCTCCTGCGGAAAAAATCAAAATATAACGAATTATCTAGTGTGGAACTTGGTTCATGGTTTACCCTATTATTATAAAACAATAAACCACGTTGCAGTTCTACTTACACGTTTGCCTCCATTGACCGCTTCCTACGAGAATGCCCATTTAAAAAGTGCAATGGGCTTTCATCAACGTATATGTACTCCCACAGATTTGCCTCCTTCTTAGTTATTGCCTGCCCCATGTCAACAGACCTTATATAGTAAGGTGATCTGTTTGCTTCCGCTGCCACTTTTTCTCTGAAAGGGAGCTTCCGTTTTTGGGCCCGCAACTCATCCAACATACGCACACGGTTTGCAAGCGGAATATTGTCCTCCACATCATTCATATCACCCCCACAAAATTCCAGACCAGTTAGCCCTTTGTGGATTGCAAGGGCCGGGTCATAGGAGCTAACTGGTTCTACCATTATAACCATACTCAAGTCTGTGGTAGCCTCCATATCGCCTAAAACATATAAAATAAATAACTCACATTACGCATTGAAGAATACAACACTTTTCACAGTAAATGAATATATTTCAGCTCACCGGAAGGCTCCAGCACTGTTTCTGTCCGAGAAATATCATCCACCTTCCCACTTGTGCACCCTGCACGTTTAATGCAAATAAGTATATTACAGATGACTCCTACTAACCCATTAATACTGAGTTTCTTTAATGCTCTATCGTACCGATTTCCTGTGACACGTCCAATTCACCCCCAATTTGTGTCATTCCAAGACTCCAATTGGGGCCATCTAAATTCCGCTCATTAAAAATCGTATCGCCTTCGCACTCTGTGTATATGATTAACACATGTTAACTAACTAAATGATACAGGCAGGGGAGCAGTTAACACATGTTAGAGCATGAAAATCTTTACCGTTCTTTTCCGGCTGACACACCTCCTGGGCCGCTTTCCCTTTACCCTCGACATCCTGGTCCTTATAGAAAGCTGCACCTGTGACAGAGTCTACCACCGCGCTACTGCACCCTTGCATATTTACATCAGTTGAATGCATCCCATCATGCTCAATCTTACCTTCTTCAGCTGCATAAAACATTCTTATCACATCTCATGCACAACTTAGTACCAGAAGCTGCATAAATAATTACCCTTAAAATCACGGTCACACTCATCAACAGACCCCGTGACTTTGCCATCCAGAACCACATGTTCGTCCTTATCATTAACAGCACCTTCCACAGATGCAAACACGACGCCACCACTCTCTTCTTTTCTTCCATCAGCTGCAGCCCTAACTTCATTCTCAATCTTACTATCTGTAGTTGCATAAACATTTTTCGAATAAATTTGACATGCCTAAACATGGCTAATAAAATAAAACGGTTTCCGAAGACTGTGTATATGATTAACACATGTTAACTCACTAAATGATACAGGTAGGGGAGCAGTTAAAACATGTTAGAGCATGAAAATCTTTACCGTTCTTTTCCAGCTGACACACCTCCTCAACCGCTTTCCCTTTACCCTTGACATCCTGGTCCTTATCGAAAGCTGCGCCTGTGACAGAGTCTACCACCGCGCTACTGCACCCTTGCATATTTACATCAGTTGAATGCATCCCATCATGCTCAATCTTACCTTCTTCAGCTGCATAAAACATTCTTATCACATCTCATGCACAACTTAGTACCAGAAGCTGCATAAATAATTACCCTTAATATCACGGTCACACTCATCAACAGCCCCCTTTCCTTTGCCATCCAGAACCACATGTTCGTCCTTATCATTAACAGCACCATGCACTTCTGCTGCTTTAATACGCAGTATTGCACGCATTAAACCCAGCGGCTTATACACTTCTTCAGCATCACTTTTATCCACGCTTCCGGCTCCTTTATTTTCTTCGGCCCCACCAATACTACAGTCACCTCCACTTGAATTACCAGCTTCATGAACACTCTTATCACCTTCGACGACTTCATTTGTTTCTTCCACAAATTCACTAAACCCCAGTTCTCTCTCTTCCAGTTGCTTCTCAGACTTGTTGAAGCCTATAACATCACAGAAATATTAAATGGGTTTCAGACACGTACGCATATTAGAGGGTAATAAATTTTAACGAGCAACAAACTACGCGTCACCATCAACGTGTACTTCTAAATCTAAATGTATGATGAAATTGGTAACATAAGTTACAGTTTACCTGATTCGAGTCCATCATCCGTTTTTTCCCGATCAATCTTTATCTTTGTCTTCGGGCAATTCGGGGTCACAAAGCTTGCTTTCATTTCAGGAGCATCCTTTAACTTATTCAGACGGGGAGATCTCCTTACCCGCAACGACATACCACCTTCTTCCAGCGCTCCGGTACACTCAGTTCCATCAGCAACTACGCTTGATTCCCCCGCACCATCTGCTTCAACCACAATAGAATGTTAAACTATACGATCAAAGTCACATTAACATGTGTTAGACAAAACATTTCATTCCATAACATATAGTACAGGTACATAAACTCTTTCCGCGCTATAAACGTACTCTTAAAATGGTAATACATGTAACAATTTTCCTTTTTCTTTGCCACCATCCGTGTATTGTCCACCAAACTTCATATTTGTCTTTCTTCTTTTTGGGGTCACAACCCCTTCTTCTGTCTCACAAACATGCTTTAACTTCCCGATTCTTGCAGATCTCCTCACCTGACCCGACTTTCCACCATCTTCCATCTTTTCAGCATAGTCTTCTCCACCATCATCTACGATTGATTGGCCCGCAACATCAGCTGCAACCCCAAAAAAATTAGTCAATCAATACAGGTTGCCACACCCGTCAAATGTGTTACAGTGATCACTTTAAGAATGATAACCAACACAACAGGTATCACATTAACACGTGGTTCAGTGTTCATTTCATAAACATTGTCAGCACACCTTCTTGGGCATCAAAGTCTATTGCTGAAGATCCTACTGCTTTCAATCTACTTTTACTGATTTTTTTGTTTCGCCGGATAAGCGACTTCCTGTACAAGCTCGCTATTGGTGACCCATCCGAAAAATCGTCGTCCATGCCATCCCCTACGAAATCGTTTGCACAACGATAAATGGATTCCAAATTATTAAACTAAATAACACAAAGAATAACAGTTACTAACCAGCATTCTCTCCTTCGTTGATGTGAAAGCTTTCATCATTTCTCAAATCTCCCAAGACCGAATTGATCTTGTGTGACGCTAAATCTACCGCGTCATCGTGATCCTCACTTTCACTAACTTTCTTCTCAAACATACTTTCAAACGTTGCCTTCAACGTTTGTACTTCTTCGTCTTCATGGCTCTCCACCAATAGCGATTCTAACATCCCCTCAATTTTGACTTTGTTCTTCTTTGTCACGTTTATTAACTATCGTACTATCGTCAACCTCTCCTGTTGAAAATAGTTTTTCAACATTTTGATACTAACACTATATACTAATTGTAAAAAACACATGTTAGAGCATATAACTTTACCTCTTTACTTGCCCAGTGTTCCACGTTATAGTTTCTGGGACGTGTTAATCCTTTAAACCGTCCTAGTCCAAACCCACCAGCAAGTATTTCAAGCCTTTCTCTCTCTCTCGCAATCTTTTCAAGTTCCAAAAAGCTAAAGGACACACCGCACTGTCTACCTCCATCCCCGTGCACTCAATGCTTTCAACGTACAACAACTACAAGAAACAACGATCCGTTCAGCCCGGAAATAATCGAGTATTCTAACACATGTTAATTATCTAAAATAATTAAAAGTGCACTTACCATCAGAATCGTTAGAGGACCGACGAAGAAACTTTGTGGGTCAAGCCGATTCCAGGTATCTTTGCAAGTTCTCAGCTTTTCTACAACAAGGTCACACCAGTCTATTGTTGCAAAGTCCATTTCGTCATCCAGATACTCTAAGATTTCTTCCCGTAAACAACTTTGTTTATGACAATCAACCAGCACTGCCACAAAACACCTTACAAAATCCATCCTGAAATCAAAACTGTCTTCGCCATCGGACTCATCTATCATTTTCACCATCTTTGTTGGAGGCACCATTACACCCGGGTATCTCGCCCTCCAATCAGCAATGGCATCAATCAGCATCGGCAGCTTACTAATCGAACTAATCTTTTGTCCACCAGTCGGAATCCCTAACAACTTATGTATCACTTTCCTGTTCACCTTGATATCCCCGGCAGGCGTACATATCACCATCTTATCGGGATAAAAATTGTCCACAACAAAATAAGCTAACTTAGCCGGCAAACCATCAACGCTGAAAGTTAGCAAACGACCAAAGCCCATTTGCCTGACTGCGTCACGTTGTTGTTCTGTCAATGCCCGTACACATTTATAAAACTGCAGTGGTGCAGATCTTGTCCTTATGCCTGGAAATTCATCCTTTTTTGCTCGCTTACGGGCTTTCTGAACCTTTTCCGGTTTGTTACCAACTACCTTTGGTTTCCCTGCTTTACCTTTCCCATTGTCCTCCGAACCCTTATTCTTTTTGGTCCTTAACGTCCCACCCTTCGATGTAGCCGTCACTTCTGCCCTACTTACTGAAATAACATTTTATACGAAACCACAAAAACCCAAACAATTAGTGTACTTTACAACCACCTATGACAACATGTAACAATTTTTCATTCGTAACATCCAAAAATTTGAAGGGCTTAAAAAATAACTAACCACGGTTTTTTCGCATTACATTGCCAGACTTATCATCGGCGCTGTTTCTTTCCCCTGCTGATTATCACATGTTAATGAATTTTCAAGGTCATGCCCAATTAACACATGTTAATCAAAGCCAACAATATTTAACTAACCACGTTTTCTTTTATTTCCACACCCAGAACTATCCCCGACAATGCTTTTCTTCCCTACAGTTTCAAACATATTACTCAGATTTAACTGGATACGCAATTAGCCACTATTGTAACAAAAGGAACTTTCCACACAACCTTCATTTAGCACCGATAGATTCGTAACGAAAACGATTAGCCCAACAAGACATTATACAAATTATAAACAATATTACATGTTACACGTTACCTGCTTTCCGTCTTTTCCCATGGCTTGGTGACACACTATCGGTATCATCATACACTGCAAGGCAGCCAACAAAATTCTGTTATGCACAATTTCTTATCCAACACACTATCCATATATAGATCACCTTGAACAATGTTAAGAGACATAAAAATTCTAACCTAACTCCCGTTGGGTCGCACCAAAGTCAGATTGTTGTTTGGAAGGTCCTGTCTTGGGTTCGTCGGATATAATCACAACTGTACGGCTCTCAGACCTTTTTTGCCCTAATCTGTGTTTCGAAGTCCTACATATATAAAAGAAAACAAACTCAGGTGCCATTTTCCGATAAATCAGTAGAACAAAACCACCTTTTACATGACCGATTACAACAAAACTAACCTTTTAATTGAACTCTGAATCTTCCTTAATCGTTTCATCTTCACGGACGACGACAATATTATGAACGAGTTCCTCATTTTCCAAGTTGGCCGCTATCGGCTTCTGTGTTAGCGTTCCGGAACAGATGAGCAATGAGTATAATGTGAAAGAAGAAAAAAATTTGAATTTTGTTTGCTGTTCTTGATTAGACGGCTACTGCATGGCAGTGATTTCTGTTTTCCAATGTCTTTGTTGACTTCCGAAAATGCCCTTCAATGGTACTAAATGGCAGTACTTTTTATTTCTTTTTAATTTTATTCATACCAAAATAATCATAGCCATTGATCAAGTTTGATGTAAGCTAATCAATGGTTCACAATGGGTTTCCATAGTTTCCTTAAAAAGATAGAGTTTCTTATATAACCAAGCCCTATATATATATATATATAGGGCTTGGTTATATAAGAAACTCTATCTTTTTAAGGAAACTATGGAAACCCATTGTGAACCATTGATTAGCTTACATCAAACTTGATCAATGGCTATGATTATTTTGGTATGAATAAAATTAAAAAGAAATAAAAAGTACTGCCATTTAGTACCATTGAAGGGCATTTTCGGAAGTCAACAAAGACATTGGAAAACAGAAATCACTGCCATGCAGTAGCCGTCTAATCAAGAACAGCAAACAAAATTCAAAATTTTTTCTTCTTTCACATTATACTCATTGCTCATCTGTTCCGGAACGCTAACACAGAAGCCGATAGCGGCCAACTTGGAAAATGAGGAACTCGTTCATAATATTGTCGTCGTCCGTGAAGATGAAACGATTAAGGAAGATTCAGAGTTCAATTAAAAGGTTAGTTTTGTTGTAATCGGTCATGTAAAAGGTGGTTTTGTTCTACCGATTTATCGGAAAATGGCACCTGAGTTTGTTTTCTTTTATATATGTAGGACTTCGAAACACAGATTAGGGCAAAAAAGGTCTGAGAGCCGTACAGTTGTGATTATATCCGACGAACCCAAGACAGGACCTTCCAAACAACAATCTGACTTTGGTGCGACCCAACGGGAGTTAGGTTAGATTTTTTATGTCTCTTAACATTGTTCAAGGTGATCTATATATGGATAGTGTGTTGGATAAGAAATTGTGCATAACAGAATTTTGTTGGTTGCCTTGCAGTGTATGATGATACCGATAGTGTGTCACCAAGCCATGGGAAAAGACGGAAAGCAGGTAACGGGTAACAAGTAATATTGTTTATAATTTGTATAATGTCTTGTTGGGCTAATCGTTTTCGTTACGAATCTATCGGTGCTAAATGAAGGTTGTGTGGAAAGTTCCTTTTGTTACAATAGTGGCTAATTGCGTATCCAGTTAAATCTGAGTAATATGTTTGAAACTGTAGGGAAGAAAAGCATTGTCGGGGATAGTTCTGGGTGTGGAAATAAAAGAAAACGTGGTTAGTTAAATATTGTTGGCTTTGATTAACATGTGTTAATTGGGCATGACCTTGAAAATTCATTAACATGTGATAATCAGCAGGGGAAAGAAACAGCGCCGATGATAAGTCTGGCAATGTAATGCGAAAAAACCATGGTTAGTTATTTTTTAAGCCCTTCAAATTTTTGGATGTTACGAATGAAAAATTGTTACATGTTGTCATAGGTGGTTGTAAAGTACACTAATTGTTTGGGTTGTTGTGGTTTCGTATAAAATGTTATTTCAGTAAGTAGGGCAGAAGTGACGGCTACATCGAAGGGTGGGACGTTAAGGACCAAAAAGAAAAAGGGTTCGGAGGACAATGGGAAAGGTAAAGCAGGGAAACCAAAGGTAGTTGGTAACAAACCGGAAAAGGTTCAGAAAGCCCGTAAGCGAGCAAAAAAGGATGAATTTCCAGGCATAAGGACAAGATCTGCACCACTGCAGTTTTATAAATGTGTACGGGCATTGACAGAACAACAACGTGACGCAGTCAGGCAAATGGGCTTTGGTCGTTTGCTAACTTTCAGCGTTGATGGTTTGCCGGCTAAGTTAGCTTATTTTGTTGTGGACAATTTTTATCCCGATAAGATGGTGATATGTACGCCTGCCGGGGATATCAAGGTGAACAGGAAAGTGATACATAAGTTGTTAGGGATTCCGACTGGTGGACAAAATATTAGTTCGATTAGTAAGCTGCCGATGCTGATTGATGCCATTGCTGATTGGAGGGCGAGATACCCGGGTGTAATGGTGCCTCCAAGAAAGATGGTGAAAATGATAGATGAGTCCGTTGTCGAAGACAGTTTTGATTTCAGGATGGATTTTGTAATGTGTTTTGTGGCAGTGCTGGTTGATTGTCATAAACAAAGTTGTTTACGGGAAGAAATCTTAGAGTATCTGGATGACGAAATGGACTTTGCAACAATAGACTAGTGTGACCTTGTTGTAGAAAAGCTGAGAACTTGCAAAGATACCTGGAATCGGCTTGACCCACAAAGTTTCTTCGTCGGTCCTCTAACGATTCTGATGGTAAGTGCACTTTTAATTATTTTAGATAATTAACATGTGTTAGAATACTCGATTATTTCCGGGCTGAACGGATCGTTGTTTCTTGTAGTTGTTGTACGTTGATAGCATTGAGTGCACGGGGATGGAGGTAGACAGTGCGGTGTGTCCTTTAGCTTTTTGGAACTTGAAAAGATTGCGAGAGAGAGAGAAAGGCTTGAAATACTTGCTGGTGGGTTTGGACTAGGACGGTTTAAAGGATTAACACGTCCCAGAAACTATAACGTGGAACACTGGGCAAGTAAAGAGGTAAAGTTATATGCTCTAACATGTGTTTTTTACAATTAGTATATAGTGTTAGTATCAAAATGTTGAAAAACTATTTTCAACAGGAGAGGTTGACGATAGTACGACAGTTAATAAACGTGACAAAGAAGAACAAAGTCAAAATTGAGGGGATGTTAGAATCGCTATTGGTGGAGAGCCATGAAGACGAAGAAGTGCAAACGTTGAAGGCAACGTTTGAAAGTATGTTTGAGAAGAAAGTTAGTGAAAGTGAGGATCACGATGACGCGGTAGATTTAGCGTCACACAAGATCAATTCGGTCTTGGGAGATTTGAGAAATGATGAAAGCTTTCACATCAACGAAGGAGAGAACGCTGGTTAGTAACTGTTATTCTTTGTGTTATTTAGTTTAATAATTTGGAATCCATTTATCGTTGTGCAAACGATTTCGTAGGGGATGGCATGGACGACGATTTTTTGGATGGGTCACCAATAGCGAGCTTGTACAGGAAGTCGCTTATCCGGCGAAACAAAAAAATCAGTAAAAGTAGATTGAAAGCAGTAGGATCTTCAGCAATAGACTTTGATGCCCAAGAAGGTGTGCTGACAATGTTTATGAAATGAACACTGAACCACGTGTTAATGTGATACCTGTTGTGTTGGTTATCATTCTTAAAGTGATCACTGTAACACATTTGACGGGTGTGGCAACCTGTATTGATTGACTAATTTTTTTGGGGTTGCAGCTGATGTTGCGGGCCAATCAATCGTAGATGATGGTGGAGAAGACTATGCTGAAAAGATGGAAGATGGTGGAAAGTCGGGTCAGGTGAGGAGATCTGCAAGAATCGGGAAGTTAAAGCATGTTTGTGAGACAGAAGAAGGGGTTGTGACCCCAAAAAGAAGAAAGACAAATATGAAGTTTGGTGGACAATACACGGATGGTGGCAAAGAAAAAGGTAAATTGTTACATGTATTACCATTTTAAGAGTACGTTTATAGCGCGAAAAGAGTTTATGTACCTGTACTATATGTTATGGAATGAAATGTTTTGTCTAACACATGTTAATGTGACTTTGATCGTATAGTTTAACATTCTATTGTGGTTGCAGCAGATGGTGCGGGGGAATCAAGCGTAGTTGCTGATGGAACTGAGTGTACCGGAGCGCTGGAAGAAGGTGGTATGTCGTTGCGGGTAAGGAGATCTCCCCGTCTGAATAAGTTAAAGGATGCTCCTGAAATGAAAGCAAGCTTTGTGACCCCGAATTGCCCGAAGACAAAGATAAAGATTGATCGGGAAAAAACGGATGATGGACTCAAATCAGGTAAACTGTAACATATGTTACCAGTTTCATCATACATTTAGATTTAGAAGTACACGTTGATGGTGACGCGTAGTTTGTTGCTCGTTAAAATTTATTACCCTCTAATATGCGTACGTGTCTGAAACCCATTTAATATTTCTGTGATGTTATAGGCTTCAACAAGTCTGAGAAGCAACTGGAAGAGAGAGAACTGGGGTTTAGTGAATTTGTGGAAGAAACAAATGAAGTCGTCGAAGGTGATAAGAGTGTTCATGAAGCTGGTAATTCAAGTGGAGGTGATTGTAGTATTGGTGGGGCCGAAGAAAATAAAGGAGCCGGAAGCGTGGATAAAAGTGATGCTGAAGAAGTGTATAAGCCGCTGGGTTTAATGCGTGCAATACTGCGTATTAAAGCAGCAGAAGTGCATGGTGCTGTTAATGATAAGGACGAACATGTGGTTCTGGATGGCAAAGGAAAGGGGGATGTTGATGAGTGTGACCGTGATATTAAGGGTACTTATTTATGCAGCTTCTGGTACTAAGTTGTGCATGAGATGTGATAAGAATGTTTTATGCAGCTGAAGAAGGTAAGATTGAGCATGATGGGATGCATTCAACTGATGTAAATATGCAAGGGTGCAGTAGCGCGGTGGTAGACTCTGTCACAGGCGCAGCTTTCGATAAGGACCAGGATGTCGAGGGTAAAGGGAAAGCGGTTGAGGAGGTGTGTCAGCTGGAAAAGAACGGTAAAGATTTTCATGCTCTAACATGTGTTAACTGCTCCCCTACCTGTATCATTTAGTGAGTTAACATGTGTTAATCATATACACAGTCTTCGGAAACCGTTTTATTTTATTAGCCATGTTTAGGCATGTCTAATTTATTCGAAAAATGTTTATGCAACTACAGATAGTAAGATTGAGAATGAAGTTAGGGCTGCAGCTGATGGAAGAAAAGAAGAGAGTGGTGGCGTCGTGTTTGCATCTGTGGAAGGTGTTGTTAATGATAAGGACGAACATGTGGTTCTGGATGGCAAAGTCACGGGGTCTGTTGATGAGTGTGACCGTGATTTTAAGGGTAATTATTTATGCAGCTTCTGGTACTAAGTTGTGCATGAGATGTGATAAGAATGTTTTATGCAGCTGAAGAAGGTAAGATTGAGCATGATGGGATGCATTCAACTGATGTAAATATGCAAGGGTGCAGTAGCGCGGTGGTAGACTCTGTCACAGGTGCAGCTTTCGATAAGGACCAGGATGTCGAGGGTAAAGGGAAAGCGGCCCAGGAGGTGTGTCAGCCGGAAAAGAACGGTAAAGATTTTCATGCTCTAACATGTGTTAACTGCTCCCCTGCCTGTATCATTTAGTTAGTTAACATGTGTTAATCATATACACAGTGTGCGAAGGCGATACGATTTTTGATGAGCGGAATTTAGATGGCCCCAATTGGAGTCTTGGAATGACACAAATTGGGGGTGAATTGGACGTGTCACAGGAAATCGGTACGATAGAGCATTAAAGAAACTCAGTATTGATGGGTTAGTAGGAGTCATCTGTAATATACTTATTTGCATTAAACGTGCAGGGTGCACAAGTGGGAAGGTGGATGATATTTCTCGGACAGAAACAGTGCTGGAGCCTTCCGGTGAGCTGAAATATATTCATTTACTGTGAAAAGTGTTGTATTCTTCAATGCGTAACGTGAGTTATTTATTTTATATGTTTTAGGCGATATGGAGGCTACCACAGACTTGAGTATGGTTATAATGGTAGAACCAGTTAGCTCCTATGACCCGGCCCTTGCAATCCACAAAGGGCTAACTGGTCTGGAATTTTGTGGGGGTGATATGAATGATGTGGAGGACAATATTCCGCTTGCAAACCGTGTGCGTATGTTGGATGAGTTGCGGGCCCAAAAACGGAAGCTCCCTTTCAGAGAAAAAGTGGCAGCGGAAGCAAACAGATCACCTTACTATATAAGGTCTGTTGACATGGGGCAGGCAATAACTAAGAAGGAGGCAAATCTGTGGGAGTACATATACGTTGATGAAAGCCCATTGCACTTTTTAAATGGGCATTCTCGTAGGAAGCGGTCAATGGAGGCAAACGTGTAAGTAGAACTGCAACGTGGTTTATTGTTTTATAATAATAGGGTAAACCATGAACCAAGTTCCACACTAGATAATTCGTTATATTTTGATTTTTTCCGCAGGAGGGAACAGGGTTCGTCGTCGGTTGTTGATGCAGATAGTCCGATACACATGGCTGTGTAAGTAGGGGGGTCACCGTACCAAAAATTTAGTAAAATAATAAATAACATGTGTTAAAGTATGCAATTTAATTAATAATTTGTACATCTGAAACCAGGGAGTTGCTGTTTAGAAGCCCTACCCATGTAGAAGCGTCTCGGGCTATGTTCAAGAGTTTAAACGTTGGCAATGAGATCTCAGATGGTATTATCGACTGTTGGGCGGAGGTGCTAAACTTCCAAGAGAAACGGAAATCACGGGGGGCTTACAGTAGGCAATTCTTTGGTACCAAAGTTGTGGTGAGTGTCATGTATATAGAGATTACAGTGTGGCGACTTTTTGAGCTTATTAATTTATCTGTTGTGGTTAAAGTTTTCGTGGATGCTAACAACCGAGGAAGGTGGAGTCGAGGCGCGGATGCACAAGTTTCGGCTTGGAATAAAAGGTGCGATTAACAGTGGTGAAAATGTTCCTGACTTTCGAAATCACGACATTGTTTTCTTCCCGATATTGGAGCACAAACACTTTTACTTGCTAGTGTTTGAGTTACGCGACCCGGGAATTTATGTCGTTGATAATGACAAAGCCCGCCAAGGTCAGTTGATAGAAGATAGTGTCTACTACCTCCACAAGGACACAGCGTATAAGATCGTAAGTTTCTTATAAACTGACAATTGTTGAACAAATAAGTGTGATAATATTGAGCAACTGCTTTTTTATTGAGCATGGCTTGTATATGTGTATGCAGAAAGATATGTTTGTGCAATATCTTCGGGAGGTTGGGAATCCGCGAGCCGATTACATAGAGTACTGCAACATCCAGCGTATGCCGGTTCCTTGGGCGACCACCGCAAACACAACTGATTGTGGGGTCTTCTTGATGCGGCACATGGAGTGCTACATGGGGAAAAACAAAAGTTTTAACTGTGGGTTCAGCATGAGTGGGGCGAGGAAGATGGAGGAGGTGCGAAAGTTGAGAAAGAGGTATGCTGCGCACATCTTATGTTCGGAGGTGAATGTGCTGCTGCCAAAAATCAAGCAGGATTGCCGAATAGAGTAACACGTGTTAGGGGGGTGAAATGGTAGTTACTGTAGCACCAGTGTGCATTAATTGCGCCAGCTTTGTTTTTGGAAACATGTAATGTACTTTGATGGATTTGGGGATGTTGCTTTAAACTTACTGCGGGGTAGGTGTTTTGTTGGGTATGGCATCGTCACGATGTCTTTTTGGGGATAGACTATCTATATACAATCTGATGTTTAGTAACTTGGTAATTCTATACTCTAACGAATATTGATGTGTTGTTGGATGTGTTAGAATATTATTAATCTAGTTGATTGACGTAGTTGATAATGTTTTAAATGAGGTTGTTTGAAATTATATAAAGGTACGTGTAACATTATAGGAAATGAGAAAATGATGCTTCCAAGGGAACCACTCTTTCTAAAAATGTAGTAGGAATATTGGAAATTGGGGAAAGTAGGTGGCAGAAGTCTACAAACATAGGGGTTGGTGTCTATACCACAACTTTATTGGGAAAGGAACCATTGCTTTTTGGCCCCTTATGGTCACATCAAAGTCAAGTCACAAAGACCTTTATTAAATGTACCCAGTTCAAACCTCTATAAGTATTGTGGTGAAGAAACAAAGTCATATTCTGTAATACTTCACCACTTCAGTTAACCATAAACTGTTAGCGGTTCCAAAGTGGTGTAATCTCATGGACCCGTGTAAAGGTAAGGTTACGGCTACCCAACCAGGCATGGAGAAGCGGATGCAAAAGGGGAAGGAAGCATGTGAGGGCCAGTACGGGGTGTGCTACGAAAGAAAAGTGTCTCACAAAAATCGAGAAGATGGGAAAACTGGAGTAGCATCTGGTGACGATGTTGCAGAAAGCGGAACCAAAAATGTCATTCATGTAGCTGGTGTGTCGCAAGAAACGTCACGCCGTAGGGAACACGTTGTTCCAGAAGCTGAAAAGTTGAAGGGGCTACCAGATGAGTTGGTTAGGTTGCTGACGGATCCAGACCATGAATTATGTGGTTGCCCGTTGTGTCCATACTCACCCGAAACAATCCAGTCCTGGTGTTACCATGACCCATGGGAGAGTGAGCGCAGCCCCTCTCCTCTGTACTTTCATGATGAGGAATTTCCCACACCATGATGAAAAGCTTGTTAGAGATGGAGGATAACAATGGGTATTTAGTATGTTGAAAATGGTTGAAGTTGTGTTAACCTGATGACCCTATGTTGTAACAAAACGACATACCAATGTCGTTTTGTTGGTATTTTATTATGTTTTTTTTGTTTTGGCAATCAATGTGTTTTAGACGCGGGGGGGTGTAACCTATTAGTAGAATGTGTGTTTAAGTTGGCTAGACGTGAAGTTTAATTCTATAACCTGACGTGGTTTAATATATAAGTTTTTTTTGTGTGGTTAAGACAGATTGTTTTGATCCTTTCAAGGTAAAAGAACCAAGCATTATGGGGGCTAACATGTGTTAAGCATCTGTTTTTATGCCATTGTAAAAAAATAAAACACATAGCCACCAGTATCAAATGTAACACATTGGAAATGATGATCCACACCCGTGAATGGCACAAAAACCATCTTGTACCTATGAATAAAAAATTGATTTGATCTTAACAATATGTAAAACTTTTTTGGGTTAGGGTTGTATACTTGGGGATCAGGCCTAACACATGTTAATGGGGGGGGGTGGGTTTGACTAACCTGTTAGTGCTGTAAGTTGCGTCAAACGCGAGGACATCGCCAAAAGCTTTGTAGTTTAGCTTTGAAATCTCATCAGCCCAGAACTTGTTTTTGTGTGGTTAACACAGATTGTTTTGATCCTTTCAAGTTAAAAGAACCAAGCATTATGGGGGCTAACATGTGTTAAGCATCTGTTTTTATGCCATTGTAAAAAAATAAAACACAAAAACACAATTATCAAATGCAGATAATATTTAGATATGCCCATTAATAGCAAATAGAGGTCCCCAAAGAAGTAGGGCTACAAACACAAAAGTGGCCAAGGCCGTAGAGTTTCTTACAATCCTAATTATGGTTAATGGGATCAAAATAGTTCCACCTTCTTACACACGTAACAGAGAAGAGCAGGATGATGTCAAAAGAATGTTACATGTGTGTAAGAAGGACAAAATGAAGAGAGTCTCCCATGACATAGTACTAGAAAACGACAATAAAGATTTTAATCAGAGGGTGAGTCGCCAGAGGCGGTCTGCCTTTGTTGTTCAGCAGCTGCCTTTGCTGCTTTCATTGCAGCCACCTTAAGGCAGTTGCGTGAGTCGTGGTCGTCGACATACAGACCACAACGCTTGCATAAACGAAGCTGCTTTGGACGTTTTGGTGGTTTTGCCTTTGCCTTCTCACCGGGCCAAGAAATGCGAGTATGAGTACCACATCCTTTATTGCGTGCAACTTCTGGATTAGCAACTTCGACTGGAATGTTGATTGGCTGTCCAACTATTTCTTCCATTTGAAACTCGTTTGATTCATTTTGAATTGTAGACAATGGTTGCTTGGAAAGCACATTGATCTTGAAATCCCTAAGTTGGTCAACCAATTTTGCCAACGAATCCTCATCGGTTCTGGCCACATCAACGCATTCAGTAACGAGGTCGAGGATTTCATTCCGCATAACGGACGGTGCGTGTGGGTTGACTCCGTATCGGCTGGAAATTGAAAAAACCTGTTTGGGGAGGGCATCTCGACGCCACCTATCGTTTATGTATTGTGGTGGAATCCTTTCAACATTTTTCAATCGATAGACGCAAAAGACATGGCGACACAGATATCCGATACGTGTGAAATTCCTGCATGAGCAACTGGCGGATTGGTCTACAGTGTTATACGTAACCTGTTTTGAACATAGACAGCAAAAAAAGAAAGCCCTTTAGATCTAACATGTGTTAGAGGATGTGTAATAATGAAATTGCCTAACATGTGTTACCTGATAGACGTTTGTGATGTTGTTCCTTTTATCCAAATGAGTGACGTCTATCAGAAGACTGGAATTGCTGGACTCGGTTTGGTTTGTGATGTAGCATAAAAACTTCCCTTTAATTATCTCTTTTTGAACTTGCGCGAAAACAGCGTTTGTGTAAATGGTGAACGCGTGCTGTTCTATCGCTAAATCAGTATTGCCAGTGAACATCGTGGATGAGGTTTTGTACTCCGATACACGTTGACGATATCGTTGGCTGTCTACCCTATTTTCAAAGCACATCATAAATTGTACAAGGGTGTTTGCGCTTGTTGAGTTGACCTTGAAGGCAGCGTTAGAGCTTTCGCAGCGGGAAGTGGTCTTCATTAAGCAACACATGGGCAGTTCCCTGAAGTAGGCTGGTACCCAGAGATGTTTGATGTTGTACATGTCGTTCAACCAGCTGTGGTCTTGAAGCCCAAATGTTTGTAGGAAGTCATTCCAGCGGGACTCAAACGTTTCAGGTTTGATATAAACATTCCAGACCAACCGGTGAATGCAGGACCGAAGATCAGTGTTATCGAGAACGTCGGCAGAAATCTGAAAAAAGTTAATAGTTACTAACACGAGTTAGATTAAAAACAGTTTGAGAAGACATATAAAAATTGTGTTATGTTGGATAACACATGTTAAGGGCTAACAAATTAAGCTAACCTTGGAGGGTAGTTTTTTCATTATATGCCACATGCATAGACGGTGTCGTGATTCGGTAAAGACCATAGGAACAGCTTGTAGCATGGATGGGTCTTGATCACTCAGCACGAGAGTTGGTTGAGTACCGTGTGCCTTCAAGAAAGCCTTAAGCAACCACACATAAGATTCAATGGACTCGGTTGATATCAAACCCGCTCCAAATGTAACACATTGGAAATGATGATCCACACCCGTGAATGGCACAAAAACCATCTTGTACCTATGAATAAAAAATTGATTTGATGTTAACAATATGTAAAACTTTTTTGGTTTAGGGTTGTATACTTGGGGATCAGGCCTAACACATGTTAATGGGGGGGTTTGACTAACCTGTTAGTGCTGTAAGTTGCGTCAAACGCGAGGACATCACCAAAAGCTTTGTAGTTTAGCTTTGAAATCTCATCAGCCCAGAATACAGAAGACAACTTTCCATTTGATACAGTGTAATCAAAATAGAAGTTGGGTAGGTTGTCAAAACGCTCACGCAGGCGTTCAAGGAAAACTTGTGCGTCGCGTTCACCAATAAAAATTCGCAACTGGTGGCTCCAGTTTTTAAAATCCATCGGAGTCCCATTGACATTGTGATGCCCTCCTTTTAAAGCTACAAGACATCTATAAGCTCTCATTGGTCCGATACGGTTTAGACTCATATTGTGAATGAATTGTTTCGTGGAGAATGACAGCTTCCGTGATATCTTGCTAAGATCACGGTTGTAACTCTCAACAAGTTCATGATTATGAATATCATTGAAACTCAGAAGTGTGTATGAATCATTCGAGATTGAGACTAGTATGCTTGCCTTACAGTCACACCATGTGAAGTTGGTCCTCCGGTGCTTAACAGAAGATTCATCTAGGGTGTCAATTTTCCTCTTGGGTTGTGGTTTTCCATATTTTGAGCATCGAAGATACTTGTGTGTGGGAATTCCATTCCAGACTTTAGTTTGCCCTTTTTTTACAGAAAAACCTGCTTCAAACGCATAAAGTTCATACATCGAAAGAACATCCGCAAAAGTTGGATAAGATTTCCCACACACTGGTATGAACTTATCAGCGACATTAGGAATCCAGTAACGGGTTCCCTGAGGGGTATCAAAAACAAAGTATGGATTCGATGGCCCTGCATCATAAAACGAAAAGGGTTAGGAATCTGCTATACATGGCATGACAAAAGGTTAGAAATCTGTGATATGAGAATAAAGTGGGCTCCCATGTAATATATACAACCGTCTAACTGGCCGCGTGATGATTCAGCAAACATAGAAGGACCATACGGTGATCCAGAAACAGCAACAGTCATGTCCTGCATATGGGAATCTTGGGATGCTACATGTGAACATTATGGAATATGTTTGAACAATGCCATATCTGGGGAAGAAAAAAACAAAACCAAAGTATAGAAAAAACAAACCTTCTTCATTATCCATAACCTGGTCATCATTAAACGCGCTGTTCATGAAATTGTTGGATATCACAACATCCGGGGATCTAACAGGGGCTTCAGATGACCGAGAACAATCAACATGCATATAAGTGTATACAGAAGCTTCGAATGGAACAAGTGAACATGGACATGCAGTATAGTTTGGATTATTAGATTAAAAAGTTGTAAAAGACAAAAAAAACAGGACTTCGTGAACAGTTAAATTAAATATATGGACAAACCTGGAGCATTAAATTCCTCATCATTTTGGAAGTCGCTGCAAAAGAACCGGTTGGGGAAACTATGGACCGACGACATTGATTGTGAGGTTGGTGGATTTGTCTCCATGGATATTAATGGAGGAATGAAGAGGGGAGTAGAAGATGAATATGTAGTTCTGTTGAAAGAATATATAAAATGAGAAATTATAAAAGAAATATGGGGTGGGTGCATTGTACAAAATGAGTTGATGTGCATTAAATGCTGATGTCAATTCAACAAGCTCATAATATCTTGCCTAACTCAAATTACATATATAACCTTCCATCAAAAAGTAACTAGAAGTGGCAGTGGGCTACGTGGCTAATTGATGGCCACTATTATAGTTTGCTAAGTTTTCTAAGAATATGGGGTTTCTTACTAAGCATTATCCTATATATATATATATATATATATATTGACAAGGTTAATTGTGTAGAAGACATTTTATTGTATACTAACCTAGTTCAAATGTTATGTGATGTTTCAAGGTATAACCTAAAGTTCCATATGTAAAAATAAACATGTATTTTTTTAGGAAAGAAAAGAAGGAAGCATGTGATTAAGTAGTAACAAGTATGTATAACATGGTTTAAGTATAAATCGGGTATACCAATCATAGGTAATGTGTTGTAAATTTTGGATGAGGTGGTTGAACAAACGTATCGTGTTTATGATAGTTGCTTGTGCAATATGCATCGTGTTTCTATGAATAACGAACAAGTATAAAACATGAATATGAATTTCAACGACTATGTAAATATGAATAGGTAATGTATAATTCTCATAAATAATAAGTTTTATTATCATCGAAGTCTCGAGTTTACAATGATGTGAAATGAAGTCCGAATACAAGAGGAACAAAACTTCCCAAAAAATAGAATTACAAGATAGACCTTCTAAAAATAGCAAGCGGCGAAAAGCGAAGCATTACAGTCTCCGCTCCTTTAGGAAATTTCGTCACGAAATTTAGGAAGATGCAACGAACTGATGCGGATACTTAGCCTTCATATCACTTTCGAGTTCCCAAGTAAACTCAGCGCCACGTTTTCCTTCCCATCGAATCTTGACGATAGGAATTCGACTGCGCCTCAATTGCTTGACTCCTCGGTCCATGATCTCGATAGGTTTCTCCACGAAGTGTAGAGTTTCGTTGATTTGAAAATCTTAGAGTGGAACTTGAAGTCCTTCTTCAGCGAGACATTTCTTTAGATTCGAGACATGAAACGTTGGATGAACGTTGTTGAGTTCTTGAGGTAATTCGAGTCGATAAGCCACCTTGCCAATCCTTTCGAGTATCTTGAAAGGACCAACATAGCGAGGGGCAAGTTTTCCCTTTTTACCAAAACGAACTACTCCTTTCCAAGGAGATACTTTGAGGAGTACATAATCACCAACGTTAAATCCAATGGCATGCGTCTCTTGTCAGCATAGCTCTTTTGTCAACTTCGAGCCTTGAGTAGGTTGTCACGGATTTGAAGGATCTTATCCGTTGTTTCTTGTATGATCTCAGGACCAGTAAATTGTTTGTTACCAATCTCATGCCAGCTGAGATCGGCATTTGCGACCATACAATGCCTCGAAAGGAGCCATTTGAATACTGGTGTGGTAGCTATTGTTGTACGAGAATTCGATCAAGGGTAAGTGCGCTTCCCAACTACCACCAAAGTCGATGACACAAGAATGGAGCATGTCCTCTAGGGTTTGGATAGTACGTTCAGTCTGTCCATCTGTTTAAGGATGAAAGGCTGTACTAAGATTCAAATGAGAACCCATAGCGGACTGAAAAGTTTGCCAAAGACGCGAAGTGAAACGACCATCACGGTCAGAAATGATGTCAAGAGGAATACCATGACGGCATATGATTTCGTCAGTGTAAAGTCGAGCAAGTCGTTCAACCTTGAAATCTTCACGAATACGAAGGAAATGAGCGGTTTTGGTCAAGCGATCAAATAATCACCCAAATGCTATCATGACCAGAAGGTGTACGAGGAAGTTTGGTTATGAAGTCCATAGTGATGCTATCCCATTTCCAAAAGGGTATTTCAGGCTGTTCGAGTAGACCAGAAGGTCGTTGATGCTCAGCTTTGACTTTCGAACATGTGAGGCACTTAGAAACATACGTGGCGATGTCTCTCTTCATACCTGGCCACCAATAAGATGCATGAAGGTCATGGTACATCTTATCAGCACCAGGATGAATCGAGTATTTGGATTTGTGTGCCTCGTTCATGATAAGTTCACGCAGATTGGCGCGATCTGGCACCCAAATGCGATCGTGACAGTATTGAAGTCCATCAGATTTGGTCACAAGTTGATCTTCAGTAGCACCACGTATTTCTACAAATAAGGTTCCTTCGTTGGTGGACTAGTATTGAGCTTCACTAATGCAAGTGTGAAGATCGCTAGAAACATGAAAACAACGAATACAACTAACATGAGACTTACTACTAAGTGCATCGGCCACGACATTCGCTTTACCAGGATGGTAACAAATCTCACAATTGTAGTCGTTGAGCAATTCCACCCAACGTCGCTGACGCATATTAAGATCTTTTTGGTTAAAGATGTGTTGTTGGCTCTTATGGTCAGTGAAAACCACACACTTAGTACCATATAGGTAGTGTCGCCAAATCTTTAACGCAAAAACAACTGCGCCAAGCTCGAGGTCGTGGGTAGTATAGTTTTTCTCATGTATTTTGAGTTGACGAGAGGCGTAAGCGATGACTTTGTCTCGTTGCATGAGAACACAACTAAGACCACGATTTGAGGTATCGCAATACACCACGAAATCATCATTTCCATCAGGAAGAGCAAGTATAGGAGCGTTACAAAGCAAATTCTTGAGAGTTTGAAAAGATTCCTCTTGCTCAGGACCCCAAGCAAAAGGTTTCTCTTTTTGAGTCAACGAAGTGAGAGGAACGGCGATCTTTGAAAAGTTCGAGATGAATCAGCGGTAATAACCTGCCAATCCTAAGAAATAACAGATTTCAGAAGGAGTTTTAGGTGCAGTCCAATTCTTCCAGCTACGATTTTGGAAGGATCCACATGGATTTCCTTTTTACTAACAACATGTCCAAGGAATTAGACTTATTTGATCCAGAACTCGCATTTGGAAAACTTCGCGTATAGACGTTCGACATGTAAAATGTAACACCCCGAAAACGGGTTTGGTAATCAAACCACGTTAATACTACAGGACGGGTAAAATACAATAAGTGGTAAAACTTACCCGGTAAATTAGGGGATTTAAATAAATAAATCTAATATATATTAAAAGGATGAGAAATACTTTGAGAAAGCAAAGTTTATAAAAAGGCCCGAGATTTAACGGGACTTAAAATAAAACGGGTTGTGAACAAGATAAAGTAACTAGGAAATAAATAACCTAGTACAAGTCTTGTAATTAAATGAAAGAAGTTAGTTTGACGTGCATTAGTCTAAAAAGATAAACTAAAGGGGCTGATTTTGTATAAATGGCCAAACTTGATATTTATAAAAATAAAACAAATCAAACACACACACACACATCAGTGTGTGCGTGCTTGGGAGCGACCAGGAGAGGGGAAGAACCCCCAAACCCTTATTTCATCTAATCTGATCAATTGAAGGGTGAATTGGGCATGTAATCGCTGCATAAATCAAAAATCTTGTTCACCTACACTTGTCTAACACTAGGTAAGTTGCAATTTCAGATTTGGTGATGTTTGATTTTTGGGTAAAGCTTAATTAGTAGAAACTCTGGAATGAATGTTGAATCTATGAGTGTTATTGTGATTATATCTTGGTTTAGAAACAAACTCTAGTAGAAAATTTGATGAATTGTTGTCAAAACTAGGGATTTGGTAATTACCCTATTATGTGCTAAGTGGGTTTTATGACAATATGATGAACACTCGGATTAGAGTGTTAAATTGATGAAAAATTGAATGTTATAATATAAGTTCTTGATGTAATTCATGAACACTAGACTTAGAGGTTTGATTGTTATGTAAATCTTGGTGAAAATAACTAATTATAAACTAGTTAGTAAATATGTGAAATTATGCACATTAGGTGTTTGTTAAAATGCCTAAATAAGAACTAAAGTATTAAAATTTTGAGGGAAAACGCCTATTCGAATGATATGGCAATTACTCGTGATATGAAGTGATAAGAGTTCTAAATACTATGTTGATTTAGACTTAATGTCGTAAACCATGCGATTGAAAGTAGTTAACTTTAGATAAGTTAAGTTAACTAATCATGAAGTCGAATAGTAGCTTCGGCATAGGAAATAAGTGAGGTGGAATAGTCGTGATTTTTATGACTAATCTAACCACCTTGTGAATGATGATAGTTTGTCGCCTAACGAGCTAGGTGGAGGCTTGGGAAAGAAGCGGTCAAACGAATCAAGCATGAGAAGAAAGCGTATTCGGATGCGAAGTAAGTAGAGCTTACGCCCCTTTATATTATGTACAAATTACATAATTTCAAGTATTGTATTTGAATGCTACTAAGTGGTTGGTATAGAAGGTTCCGACACGATTCAATAAGATTCGGAACGAGGGAAATTGGTAAGAAATCATGAGTTATGGAAAAAGGGGTAAAATGGTAAATTAGTCATGTAATGACGAACAAAAAAAAGGGTTTTAAGTAAAACAAGTTCAAGGAAAACCGGGATAGGGTTAAAGGGGATGAAATGGTACTTAGATACCATCTTATACGGACAAATGGTCAATTAGACTAAATAGGTCAATGGGTGTGGGTAAAGCCATTTGACAATAACATTTGACAATCGCTTGTTGAGCTTTGTAATCACAGGGAATAACATAAGCTTGCGTTGCTTTAACCATAAAGGTTTAAAGAAAAAGTTATGTAAACAGGTCAATACTTTGACCCGAGCCAGGTACGTATAATTAAGCTTTTTGGTTAAACATACAATTTTGGTCAAAATATTTAGCGAAAGTCCTTCGTCATGAAGTGAGGGACTAAAGTTGACCAAAACACCCTTGAAGGGTATATTGGGCAAACGACTCATAGGGGTCGTTTAGGAACTTGCATAAAGATTATGGAATCATTAGACATGAATAAAGGTCATAGGAATGCACAATCGCGGGTCAAATGCTCAAAAATGGTCATTTGCATAAAATGACCAACCGATGGGTAAAATTTGGGAATAAGGGGTTCATCATAATAAAATCCACCACAAAATAGTTGTGGTGGAATATTTGTAGTTAATTAGATTTGGAACTTTTGTAGCGACAAAAGAAAGGCACAAGTTTTAGACTAAAATGCGTAAATACCCATAACGGGTCAAAACAAGCATTTAAGTGTAAACGGGGTTTTATCATGCAAGAAACCCGTGATTTGAGATTTATATGATAGGAGATATTGAAATAATGAATTTCAAGAGTTTAAAGGTCAAATAAACATGTTGATGTGATAAAATCATGAACGGGTCAATATTTGGTAAAAAGGGTAGTAAGCCAAAGACTTAAAAGTCTGAAATTATGTTAATCCGGATGTCGGATTTTAACTCCATAAGATGGAGAATTAAATCACGGACGCGTAGGAAAAAGAATCGGTTAAAACGGACTAGCAAGTAAAAAGTTATGCCCTTTTAAAGATAGAATTTTGATAATTTTCGGAGCTGGGCAGAAATGCACGATTTAAACTTGCACTTGCTGGAAACCGTGTTCTTCCGCGCCACGCGGAGGAAGACATAGAAGATGGGGCGACACGCGGGGGCTCCCGCGCCACGCGACAAAACGGATGGATCCTGCCGCGACACGCGACAGGATCAGTTTTGAAATTTTATTTTAATTTTTTTTAATCGATGCTAGAACTCGTTTATACGCGATATATCAATGTCAAAACTAACATGTTAAGTGGTTTTGACTTTAGGTAATGTTGGGAATGTCCAGGATGAAGATCAAGCTCATTGAAGAACCGAACACGACCAAGAATAAGCTTCCGCACTATGTATCGTTATTATGTTAAACGACGAACGTACACATGATATGTTGTATACTTTTTAAATAGTAAAAAGTTTTAATAAACCCGTAATTTTCCAATGCGTATGTAATCTTAATTACATGACTGTTTTTCGTAAATAATACGTTAAACCTTAAATTATAAGAACGGGTGTTACAAGTTGGTATCAGAGCCTTGGTTTAAGAGATTCAAGTATGGTGGGAAAACTATGCTTGGACTTAAACCTTATGCTCTTAATAAAGATTGGTGTTCGGTTCAAGGCTTGATCGCAAATCTGGTAAGTGCATGTATATTAATCGTTTAGCATGCAAAAAGTGTTGTAAACAACACATAGGGCTATCCTGTGATACACGTTACCCTAATTAAAATGATTGATATAGTTGACAAAAATACGCGCGTTGACGCGTATAGTAGAAAAAGCCTTGTATTATAATACGGGAGATTATGGAAGTTGACGTTACTTACTTTTGTGAATGTTTTACTTGAAGGACACTCGCGTTTGAAGACGACGAGAGTCAAACGAATTGTGGATATGATGATGGAACGGTCTGAAGTATGACAAGAGGAGCATGCTCACCGAGGACTAAATCGCGTAACGACCGCGAACAAGGTTAATGGCAAGGAACGCCCGTCGGGGCAAACATTACCAGGTGCACATTTTAAATAATCGCACAAATAGTAATATGCAACAAATAAGTAGAAATTGAAAGTTGCATATGTAGATTAAAAACTTGGAAAAACCCGAATAGAAAATGTATTCGGGATATTGTTTCCAAGAGAAACAAATAGAGGCGTTACTTACATAGGGCGTGATGTGAAAACTATAAAAAGGTCATGTGTGTCATGTGTCAATCGCTTACTCTGGCCAAGTAAGTAGTGGCATATGATACCATGAACTTCTTATGCCGGACACGTTTACATCCGATGTAGTACGGGCGGGGTGAATGGGACTAACTTAAAAGTACCCAAATGAATCAAATGAGCAAAATATTTGATAATAATGTAAACGCACAGCCGGGTGACGGAAGCGTATTACATTAGGATGATGAGCCCGAGTGAAGGGACAAAGATTAATGTAAAAGGATTAAGGTATGCAATTGGGAGGGGTGTGCTTACACTCGAACCCGAAGAATGCAAATATGACTCTTAACGGGCCGATTTTGTAAAACACCAAATTTGAGAACAAAGTAGGAATATAAAAGCAAAACGAAGTCATAATGCATACCGTAAGGGTTGCAATAATAACGACTTCGGTAAAACACCCGGTTGGTGGGTAAGGATTTAAACGCATGCGTAGACTGAGAAACAGGAACGCGAAATAGAAAGTCAAAAGACTCGGAATATGAGTCATGACTAAAAGATGACAAGAATTTTCGCAAACATAAATTTTGATAAAAAAAAAATTTAATTACGTTCGACTAGTTAAAAGTCGAACGGGTCGAACAAAGAATGAAATTTGACGTTCACCAGTGATGAAATTTCACACGAACAAGTCAAACGAATTAAATAAATGATGACGCTTGCTAATGTAAATAGGCGCGGACTGAATAAGTAAAAGTGTGAGATGTTAACTAACCTATGTAAAGGGTTATGGGCGTTAAGAACGTTAAGATAAAAGAACCCGGGTAATGGGTTGTATAGAAGTATAAGTATGAACCGGGAAACGGTAAGCGTAGAACAAACTGACGCGTAAATGACGTCAGAAGTCATAAAGTCGGAGGATTAGTCCGGAAGTAAACAAATGAAGCCTTAGACTATGGTCAAGGTCAATTGAAGTTTAAGAGCGAAAATAAACGATTCCAAACATAATAAGAGATGCCTTGAAGCTATATATGTATTTATACATTTGAGTATAGACAAGAATAAAAGATGATCTACGGGATCATCATAACCTACGGGATTAAACACAGTGTTAAGGTCTACGAGACCAAAAAGACCCTCGGGTCATAAAGAGAAGGAAACGAGTTGTTAATGTCTCACCTTAAAAAGGTGAAAAATCTAAAGAAATAGCCTATGAGGCTAAGTGAAAGAACCTACGGGTCAATAGTGTAAAGCAAGGGAACTAGTTATGATTCCCCGCGTAAAATGAGAACGGAAAAGAATAAATTATGGGTTGTCAATTTCCTTAATATGAGTAATTGACATAGTTAAAAGGAAAAACGTTAAACTAAAATTCAATTTTAGTAAGAAACAACGTTTTAACAAATATGAATACTATAAGACGAATTTGGAAATAACAAATATCAAAGAGTATGGGTCTTAACATCGATAGGTGCAAGACGATATATTCGAAAAAGTGGTATTTTCGAAAATGAAAGGTTGATATAAATTAAACATGACGTGACATGATCACGGTCAAGAAATGCAATGTGAAGTGGAATCACATTATCACCTAGCGAGCGGTAAAAAGCAACTGGACTAATAAGTCTAGTTAGTGAGACCGGTTAAGGTCATTTAAGTAAGTTGGTTGCTTGTAAGCGGTGGATTCGGTATAACTGAACCGAATAAATGAATTTGAAAACAAAAGAAATTGTTGCTAAAAGTGAAAGATTTCACTAAAGACCTTTAAACGGGTCAAAATAACGGATTCATAAGGAAATTCGATAGTATATGAAAGCGATGGATATCGCTAAGTTAACTAAATTAGTGGAAATAACGAGATTACGTTATTTCAAGTTGCACTATGTCGTATGACTTATGTAGACAATTAGTAACCAAAAAGATGTTACCATACTTTTCTGGTAATACTAACTATTAGATAAAAGTATAAGTAATGTTTAAAATATTTATCGGATCGAATACATTGAGCTAAACTCAATGAATTATGTAAGAAAAGGTTTCGAGGACGAAACCTCTTTAAGGTGGGTAGACTTGTAACACCCCGAAAACGGGTTTGGTAATCAAACCACGTTAATACTACAGGACGGGTAAAATACAGTAAGTGGTAAAACTTACCCGGTAAATTAGGGGATTTAAATAAATAAATCTAATATATATTAAAAGGATGAGAAATACTTTGAGAAAGCAAAGTTTATAAAAAGGCCCGAGATTTAACAGGACTTAAAATAAAACAGGTTGTGAACAAGATAAAGTAACTAGGAAATAAATAATCTAGTACAAGTCTTGTAATTAAATGAAAGAAGTTAGTTTGATGTGCATTAGTCTAAAAAGATAAACTAAAGGGGCTGATTTTGTATAAATGGCCAAACTTGATTTTTATAAAAATAAAACAAATCAAACACACACACACATCAGTGTGTGCGTGCTTGGGAGCGACCAGGAGACGGGAAGAACCCCCAAACCCTTATTTCATCTAATCTGATCAATTGAAGGGTGAATTGGGCATGTAATCGCTGCATGAATCAAAAATCTTGATCACCTACACTTGTCTAACACTAGGTAAGTTGCAATTTCAGATTTGGTGATGTTTGATTTTTGGGTAAAGCTTAATTAGTAGAAATTCTGGAATGAATGTTGAATCTATGAGTGTTATTGTGATTATATCTTGGTTTAGAAACAAACTCTAGTAGAAAATTTGATGAATTGTTGTCAAAACTAGGGATTTGGAAATTACCCTATTATGTGCTAAGTGGGTTTTATGACAATATGATGAACACTCGGATTAGAGTGTTAAATTGATGAAAAATTGATTGTTATAATATAAGTTCTTGATGTAATTCATGAACACTAGACTTAGAGGTTTGATTGTTATGTAAATCTTGGTGACAATAACTAATTATAAACTAGTTAGTAAATATGTGAAATTATGCACATTAGGTGTTTGTTAAAATGCCTAAATAAGAACTAAAGTATTAAAATTTTGAGGGAAAACGCCTATTCGAATGATATGGCAATTACGTGTGATATGAAGTGATAAGAGTTCTAAATACTATGTTGATTTAGACTTAATGTCGTAAACCATGCGATTGAAAGTAGTTAACTTTAGATAAGTTAAGTTAACTAATCATGAAGTCGAATAGTAGCTTCGGCATAGGAAATAAGTGAGGTGGAATAGTCGTGGTTTTTATGACTAATCTAACCACCTTGTGAATGATGATAGTTTGTCGCCTAACGAGCTAGGTGGAGGCTTGGGAAAGAAGCGGTCAAACGAATCAAGCATGAGAAGAAAGCGTATTCGGATGCGAAGTAAGTAGAGCTTACGCCCCTTTATATTATGTACAAATTACATAATTTCAAGTATTGTATTTGAATGCTACTAAGTGGTTGGTATAGAATGTTCCGACACGATTCAATAAGATTCGGAACGAGGGAAATTGGTAAGAAATCATGAGTTATGGAAAAAGGGGTAAAATGGTAAATTAGTCATGTAATGACGAACAAACAAAAAAGGGGTTTTAAGTAAAACAAGTTCAAGGAAAACCGGGATAGGGTTAAATGGGATTAAATGGTACTTAGATACCATCTCATACGGACAAATGGTCAATTAGACTAAATAGGTCAATGGGTGTGGGTAACGCCATTTGACAATCGCTTGTTGAGCTTTGTAATCACAGGGAATAACATAAGCTTGCGTTGCTTTAACCATAAAGGTTTAAAGCAAAATTTAAGTAAACAGGTCAATACTTTGACCCGAGCCAGGTACGTATAATTAAGCTTTTGGTTAAACATACAATTTTAGTCAAAATATTTAGCGAAAGTCCTTCGTCGTGAAGTGAGGGACTAAAGTTATCCAAAACACCCTTGAAGGGTATTTTTGGCAAACGAATCATAGGGGTCGTTTAGGAACTTGCATAAAGATTATGGAATCATTAGACATGAATAAAGGCCATAGGAATGCACAATCACGGGTCAAATGCTCAAAAATGGTCATTTGCGTAAAATGACCAACCGATGGGTAAAATTTGGGAATAAGGGGTTCATCATGATAAAATCCACCACAAAATAGTTGTGGTGGAATATTTGTAGTTAATTAGATTTGGAACTTTTGTAGCGACAAAAGAAAGGCACAAGTTTTAGACTAAAATGCGTAAATACCCTTAACGGGTCAAAACAAGCATTTAAGTGTAAACGGGGTTTTATCATGTAAGAAACCCGCGATTTGGGATTTATATGATAGGAGATATTGAAATAATGAATTTCAAGAGTTTAAAGGTCAAATAAACTTGTTGATGTGATAAAATCATGAACGGGTCAATATTTGGTAAAAAGGGTAGTAAGCCGAAGACTTAAAAGTCTGAAATTATATTAATCCGGATGTTGGATTTTAACTCCATAAGATGGAGAATTAAATTACGGTCGTGTAGGAAAAAGAATCGGTTAAAACGGACTAGCGAGTAAAAAGTTATGCCCTTTTAAAGATAGAATTTTGATAATTTTCGGAGCTGGGCAGAAATGCAGGATTTAAACCTGCACTTGCTGGAAATTGTGTTCTTTCGCGCCACGCGTAGGAAGACATAGAAGATGGCGCGAACTCGTTTATACGCTATATATCAATGTCAAAACTAACATGTTAAGTGGTTTTGACTTTAGGTAATGTTGGGAATGTCCAGGATGAAGATCAAGCTCATTGAAGAACCGAACACGACCAAGAATAAGCTTCCGCACTATGTATCGTTATTATGTTAAACGACGAACGTACACATGATATGTTGTATACTTTTTAAATAGTAAAAAGTTTTAATAAATCCGTAATTTTCCAATGCATATGTAATCTTAATTACATGACTGTTTTTCGTAAATAATACGTTAAACCTTAAATTATAAGAACGGGTGTTACATAAAAGCTCGAGTATAAGACGTAGATGACGTTCATCGGCTTAAGATTTAGAATAAATGGGGATATCATCAATGAAGACGATAACGAAATGATTCAAGTAAGGTTTACAACACGATTCATGAGATCTATGAATACAGCGGGTGCGTTGGTCAAACCAAAAGGCATAACCACAAACTCGTAGTGTCCAGAATGTCCTCTTCGAGAACACGAAGTTGGTGATAACCAGATCAAAGGTCGATCTTGGAGAAACAAGTAGCGCCTTAGAGTTGGTCAAAGAGATCATCGATGCGCGGAAGAGGGTAACGATTCTTGATGGTGAGTTTGTTAAGCTCACGATAGTCGATGAACATGCGGAATGAGCCATCCTTCTTTTTGACGAAGAGTACAGGAGCACCCCAAGGTGATGTACTTGGACGAATGAAGCCCTTATCGAGAAGTTCTTGAAGTTGCGTAGATAACTCTTGCATCTCGGAAGGTGCAAGACGATAAGGTGCCTTTACAATAGGAGTCGATCCAGGTACGAGGTTAATACGAAAGTCAACAGATCGAGGTGGAGGAGGACCAGGCAAATCTTCAGGAAAGACATCAGGGAAGTCTCGCACCACTGGAACATCATTTACGCTCTTTCCCTTGCCTTTTTCTTCCACAACGTGGGCTAAAAAGGCAAAGTACTGTTTGCGTAAATATTTGTTCGCTTGTGTGCATGACATCAACTCCAGTCCTTGCGAATTTCAGTCTCCATAAACGTGTAAAACATCACTAGATAGAAGGGGTAAACGAACGTATTTCTCGTGGCAATCGATTTCAGCATGGTTCTTTCGATGCCAATCCATGCCTATGATGAAGTCGAAACTACCCAATTGCATGGGTATAAGATCGATGGTGAAAACGTGCTCATTAAGAGTTAGAGGACAATCAAGAAGAACGGAATCAACGAGGATAGACTTGCCATTGGCAACATCGACAGAAAACGACTTAGGTAGCTTAGAGTGTGTACAACTTAACAAAGATTCAAATTCTAAGGACACAAAGCTTTTGTCCGCACCAGTATCAAATAGTATCGAAGTATAAAGATGGTTAACAAGAAACATACCATTAACGACGCCATTGTCGTTGCGCGCCTGATTTGCATTTAGGTTGAAAGCTCGTCCTCGAGGTGGTTGTTGTTGTTCCTTGTTAAGTTGAGGACACTGAGGGCGAAGGTGAGTTGTGTCACCACATTTGTAGCAGGCTCGTGCTGGTTTGGCGTTTTGTTGAGCGGCTTGAACTTGTTGAGCTTGTTGGGCTTGTGGTGTGGGGTTGTTCTTACAATAGGCGGTGTTATGGCTGAAACGATTGCAATGGGTACAATGGCGACAATTGACATTGGTAGGGTGGTGAAAATTGCAAGTAGTACAGTTGGGATGAATCCTAGTGTATGACTTTAGTTTGTTTGTAGGCGTAGCAGGGTTAGATTGTAAGGCTTGAGGGTTTGACGGAGTAACAATCGCATTATTCTGACTAGAAGCCTTCTGCTTCTTGTTCTAGTTCTTTTTGGCTGATGAGGAGGGTTCAACAGTGGCTTGGTGTACGTTCTTCAATGAATCCTTTTCAGAGTTCCTACGAAGGACGATGTTGCTGTTAAGGCGAGCAGCCAAACGATAGGTTTCCTCTATGGTTGCTGGAAGAGCAGCTTCTATAAGGTTCATGAAGGAGTCAGGGCAGCAGTGGATGTACTTGTTGATTTTCTTTTCAGGCGTATCGACCTGGCTAGGACTGAGAATGCTAAGTTGCTTGAAACGGGTGGTTAAGCCATCGTTATCATCGCCGACTTGTTTCAGGAACCAAAACTCATGTTCCAACTTCCTGAGCTCATGCGGAGGGCAGAATTCTTCCCTCATGATCTTCTTTAGCTTAGCCCATGGTAAAGCGTGGGCGGCATCTTCTCCTCTTATGCCTCGCTCAGAGGTCCACCAGTCCAGGGCCCGCGAGCGAAACACCCCAGTAGCGTTTTGGGTGCGTAAATCGCAGGACAACCACTCTGACGGAACACGATTTCCATGGCATCAAACCAAGTGAGCAATGCGGTGGCACCATCCTTGCCTGAGAATTTTAGGGGTTTACAAGCCATAAATTGCTTGAAGAGGAATGGTGCTTTAGATTGCTCGACCTTGGATTCGACAGAACCCTGCTCGATGGAGGGTTGAATCTTACTCACGATATCGGGAATGACTCGGGCCATTTGGTCGACCATTTATTCAGCGATTAGACCCACTAACTCTTGTTTGGAGATGGAGTCGGAGTTGTTGTAGTTCTTCTTTGAGCCTGATTTAGACTTCTTGGCTTTCTTGGAGGATCCAGAGGTTGGAGAAGACATCTAGAGATTCAAAAGGAATGAATAGGTGAGACTTGATCATAATGTTTGTTTAAGAAAAAATCGTTTTCATGAAATGAATCACATAGCATAAAGTGTCACATAGCATAAAAGTGTCCAAATTGTTTCTCATAGCATAAATGTTCAAATTGTATCACATAGCATAATCATGGTTTCCACATAGCATCACATGACTTTCACATAGCATAATCATGAATAATGAAAGCATCGTAAATTTAGTTTGTTCGCGAGAGATTATTATTCTTTTTGATTGCGATAAACGTGCGAAATTGTGTAACGGTTTTGAAATGAACGAAGTTTTAAGTATAAAATCACATATAAATTGAGATAACATAAAAGAGAGGCTCATAAAACATTGGATTGTTTCGGGCAGAGAAACGTCGGCTATTCCAAAGTGAATCGAAAGTCCTTTCGAATTAGAGAAAACGTGCTTTGGCCTATAGGTAAGATATTCTCGTCGAGAAGCGATTAACGGTATCTTACCCTTCCAGTTACTACACGTCTCTAATCGATTGAAACAATCGGGACTTTGGCGAGATTGAAAATTGAGGAGCGGGACTTAATCGACAAGATGCGGGTTTCACCCCTAACTTAACGATTTCGTACCCTAAATGTGGTTGGTACTCATCGGGTCAAAATATAATTTTGACACTTTGACGAGGGTCCACTAGAGTTTGAAATGGAAATTACCATTAAGTTGTGGATTTCACTCCTAGTTTAATGGTGTAATTTCGTGCAAAAATAGTTTAAGGTAGAATGAGAATCGTTTACCAAATTGTGGGTTTCACTCCTATTTTTGTAAAGTCGTCTCGTTTATGTTACGAGAGTCTTCAAATATTTAAAAGTGTATTCATCTTAGCCTTGGGAAAGGCATGTAAATTTAACAAATAAAAGGAATTTCTAGGAAGCATGTAAGGTAGAATGCATGAAATTTTAAACAACAAGTTAGAGTCAAAGTTCCTAAAACTATAGACTAGGGCAAAGCATTCCTACTTTTTCCTAATTCCCTATAGTTATGGCTCTGATACCAATCTGTCACACCCCAACCGATGGCGGAAACATCGCGATGAGATGAAAACGAGATTGCAAGAGACTTCATAACACTATGTGACAATAATAATTTAATTCAAATTTCATTTCAAAACTAGATTGTCATACAAGATTCAAATACAAGAAATAACACTGTCTCAAACCAAACATAATCATCAAAATAGATAAATTAATCTAGGTGTGTATCTAAGTCCACCTAAATCTTGTTTCATCTTGTAAGTATTAAAATAGAGTTCAATGCAAAAGCAAATGCCAGTATACAAGTTTTGTTACATAGCATAAAATAGTTTAAGTGCTCATATCCAAACATGAATCATAATTTGCAAGTTTTACAAGCATGCCGAAATGGTGTACTATATGTTCAAACCCAAGATTCCAACGCGTTAAAATAGCCTATCCCAAATAGAATACCGAGAGGTTAACATGTTTAACTTAACAATACCCCAAGTTTCATGGGCGGTGCGTTATTTCTATAGCGCTATAATTGTTAAGGTAGGCTAGCAAAGTTAATGAAGCAGATAATCGACACAAATAGTTTACATTAGCATACAAGTATAAACAAGCATTATATAGTTTCATGTTAAGCATGGATAAAGTTTAAAATAGTTTCATGTGGAGTGTAATTTTGTAATCATACATGTTGCACCCAAAAGTGATAAAAAGAAAAACGGGATCGAGTATACTCATGGTTTTGCAAGCTTTCCTACTTGATATCCCGCGAGTGTTGGCTTTTAGTTTGGAGCACCTTGTCCTTCTACACAAAGGAACATAGGTGTGTGAGTTTGGGGAATAACGGAAGATTATAGATTCGGAGTCTAAAATGTATGGAAAATAACATAAGTGAAAATAATCATCTTGTATACATAACACTTGTTTTTGACACTATTTAAAACTCAAAAGAGTTTGTATGATTTCATGGATTCAAATGTCCATTAGAGTCTTAACAAGTGCATGGTTATAGATGATGTAACATATTCTTGACAAGTAACTACTAAGTTATCATCAAGTTTAGTTGCTTAGATATATATATGGAATACATAGATAATATAAAGATTACAAAGTCCTATAGGTCAAGCATGAGATAGGAGATTAAAGTCTCCATTTAGGCACACGTTTGTGTCATATAATTCATACATGAGGTAGGAAGAACAAAGCTTCCATTTAGGTACCTCTATTGTTCACCACTACACTTGTTATAAACAACAAGGAGGGTCATGAACTTACAAGTAATAATAAAATAATAACAACTAATCTATGGAAAACATCAAGTAGTGAGTGGATTTCTTTGAAGGATAGCCCAAGCTAGTCCAACTATCACACATTCATCAAACTTCAAGCTTGAACACTACTTGTGGGTAAAACCCTAACTAAAACAGAATGTTTTATGAGGTTTTAACCTCTGATTTAACTTGTCTCATCCTGGTTTTTAAGCCCAACTAACCATTCAATTGATTATGAGCATTAGGACATAGGTTTGAGATGAGATAAACTCAAGTTTAACTAAGATTAACAAAGTTTAAGTGAAAACAGAAACTAATAGTCTATTTTGGAGCATTTTTTGTGACATTCCAGAGCTTGGTTTTCCATTGAAAACCTGTGGAAATATTCCTAAGGTTGTTTCAAGCAAGTGGGAAAAAGAATCAAGTGAAAATGTTGAGAAATGAGTGAGATATGCTCACTTTTGTGAGTTGTAGTGAATCTGACTTTGCTCCTGAATTCAGCTGAGTTTGAGAGAGTTTTGAGAGTGTTTTAGTGTTTCAAAAGTGGTAGGGAGGCTGAGATTAAGTTGTATTTATAAGAAAAAGGATTAGGGTTAAGTTGATTGTAATTAATGGTCATTAGTTGGAGATAAAAATAATTAACAAAACAACAAAACAACCACACTTGCGGCCGGACAAGGCTCTTGACAGCCTTGTTTCATTATTTATTTTCTCTTTTGTTGTGTTAAGTTAGGTAGATATGATATTTATTATATTAGGTTAGAGTATTTAATCAATTTAATCCATTAAAACAATGAGTGAAAGGTTAATCCATAAAAAAAAAGAACAACATAAAACAGCCATGAAGGCTTGTGAACGTATGGCTAAATACAGCCTCAATATTATCTTTTTTTTTTTTGAACATTAAGTTAGGTGCATAGCAAATATTTTATGTAAAGAATGCTGATTTTAATTTATTAGGCTAGTGATGACTTATTTAAAACAAACAATTTAGCCATCAACTTGCGGTCGCAAGTGAAGAGCTGTTTATATATATATATATATATATATATATATATATATATATATATATAGGGAGCCGCTAGAATGAGAACCACCACGAGTTATGAGAACCACGAGAACCGCGCCCCGCGGGTGGCCGTCGGCGACGAAATTTTTTTTACACCTAGATCCGTATATTTTAGTGGGGGGTTTAAATTTTCGGTTCAAACGGCGAGCCCGAGGGGGTAGTTTTTTACGCCCAAAGTTTGGGTTTTTTTAATTTTTTTAATTTTTCTTTTTTTTTACCAAACTTTGGGCTTAAAAAACTACCCCCTCGGGCGCGCCGTTTGAACCGAAAATTTAAACCCCCCACTAAAATATACGGATCTAGGTGTAAAAAAAATTTCGTCGCCGACGGCCACCCGCGGGGCGCGGTTCTCGTGGTTCTCATAACTCGTGGTGGTTCTCATTCTAGCGGATCCCTATATATATATATATATATATATATATATATAGGATAAAGATAGACAGAAAACCCTATTTACATAGAAAACTCTGAAAACTCAAATCTCCACCCATTTTTACCCAACCTCCCGACATTTTTTTTTTCGAAAAAAATAACACATGTAATATACATGTTTTAAAGTGTTTTGGGCCAAAAAAAACAAAAAAGCGCCGAAGGGATTTTTTTAAAAAAAATAAACAAATTTCAGTGCCTAACATGTGTTAGGCAACAAAGACAGAAAATGCTGAAATTTTTTTTTTTTTTTTTAAAAGATCCCTTCGGCGCTTTTTTTATTTTTTTGGCCCAAAACTCTTAAAAACATGTATATTACATGTGTTAATTTAAAAAAAAATGTCGGGAGGTTCGGTTTTCTAGGGTTTTTCATATAGATAGGGTTTCCTATGTAGCCTTGCCCTATATATATATATATATATATAGGGAGCCGCTAGAATGAGAACCACCACGAGTTATGAGAACCGCGACCCGCGGGTGGCCGTTGACCACGAAATTTTTTTTACGACTAGATGTGTATATTTTAACACCATACGTAAAGTTTGGGTTCAAACGGCGCGCCCGAGGGGGTAGTTTTTTACGCCCAAAGTTTGGTTAAAAAAAATAAAAAAACCCAAACTTTGGGCGTAAAAAACTACCCCCTCGGGCGCGCCGTTTGAACCCAAACTTTACGTATGGTGTTAAAATATACACATCTAGTCGTAAAAAAAAATTCGTGGTCAACGGCCACCCGCGGGGCGCGGTTCTCGTGGTTCTCATAACTCGTGGTGGTTCTCATTCTAGCGGCCCCCTATATATATATATATATATATTGACAAGGTTAATTGTGTAGAAAACATTTTATTGTATACTAATCTAGTTCAAATGTTACGTTATGTTTAAAGGTATAACCTAAATTTCATATGTAAAAATAAACACGTTTTTTTTGTAAGAAAAGAAGGAAGCATGTGATTAAGTAGTAATAAGTATGCATAACATGGTTTAAGTATAAATCGGGTATACCAATCATAGGTGATGTGTTGTAAATTTTGGATGAGCTGGTTGAACAAATGTATCATGTTTATGATAGTTGCTTGTGCAATATGCATCGTGTTTCTACGAATAACGAACAAGTATCAAACATGAATATGAATTTCAATGACTAAGTAAATATGAATAGGTAATGTATAATTCTCATAAATAATAAGTTTTATTATGATCGAAGTCTCGAGTTTACAATGATGTGAAATGAAGTACGAATACAAGAGGAACAAAACTTCCAAAAAAAATAGAATTACAAGATAGAATTTCTAAAAACAGCAAGCGGTGAAAAGCGAGGCATTACAGTAGTGCACTTGAAGATTGAAAATTTTGCTCGAAAAGCTTGCTTTTGACCTATTTTGAAGATTTTACATTGATTTCACTTTCTAAACCTTTGAGTCTTCTTCTACACATGTGTAAATGGCAAAGTTACACATGTGTAAATTTTCTTTATATATGAATTTACGTAAATTTAAACGTGTAAATGAAATTTCTAACATTGTTCTCGAATAATAGTAAAAAGTGTAATTTTTTTTTAATTTGAATTCTTTTTGAACAAGTTCTTGCGGTTTTGTCATTCGTTCTCACGGTTCTCACAATATTTAGTGTTCTCATTTAAACATTCCCCTATATATATATATATATATATATATATATATATAGAGAGAGAGAGAGAGAGAGAGGGGATGAGAATCAATGGAAAACTCTTACGAGTTATTAGAATTTAGATACTCGGCCTTACTGTGCGACTTTTGCCCTCGTTTTTTTCACACTCCTAGATTAATGTTACAAAGACGGTAGTAAATTTCTTAAGTGGTGTTTTCGGTCTCTTACAGCTGCTGTAAAAAGCTGGTAACATTAACATGACATTAGTTTTTTTTATGGCTGTTGTAAATAAAAAAGCTAGTTTTTTTTATAATAAGTTGATTTTATTAGGATTTTTGGTAAAACTTTTTTTTTTTGAAAAACCTTTGGTAAGGCCAAGTTTTCTAAGTTCACAAAACTCGTATGAGTTTATATCTATACACACACACACTCTTACGAGTTGTGAGAACTTAGAGAACTCGAGCTTTCTGTGCGAGTTTTGCCCCCGTCTTTTCACACCCCTAGATTAAAATGTTACAAAGACGTTCGTAATTTTTTAGTGATGTTTTCGGCCCCTTACAGCTGTTGTAAAAAGCTGATGATACGGCTGTTGTAAATAAAAAAAACTAGGTGTTTTTTTTTTTGAAAAGTTGATTTTTTTAGGATTTTTGGTAAAAATTTTTTGAAAATACCTTTTGTAAAAAACGGAGTTCTCTATGTTCACACAACTCGTATGAGTTTTCATTTTACCCTAACCATATATATATATAGGCCAGTTAACGTAGAATATTCCGTAACTTACGATGTGTACGAGATGAAAATTACGCATATTATAAAACTCAAAACCGTAATCACGTATGTTGAAAAACCATACATCACAATATAAAAAAAACACTATTACCCTAATCTAGCATTTGCATTTGCATTGAAATTGATGTCAGTTTCTTTATTTAAACAACACAATATAAAAAAAACACTATTACCCTAATCTAGCCAAATTACTCAAAAAAATAAAAGATGATTTACATTTATGCTCTTTTTTTTTATCTCAACCATTAACTACACGATCTAAGGGCTTGAAACACTTCTTACACTTCTCACAAACCACCCCTTTTTACACTAACCCCAGAGCCGGCTGATGGGTAAACTAACTAAAGCATTTGCTTTAGGCCACCACTCTTCAAAGGCCCCCAAATTGGATAAAAATTATATATGACTTTTTTTGTTATTGGTTTACATAGTTAAGAGAATGAATGGGCACAGGAGGTTACTCATGAAGTTAAATGATTTTTTTTTTAATTCCAGCTTCATATTCTTGCTCTTATTTTCTTTTGTTTACTCTTTTCATATGTGCCTCTATTTTTATTTACTAATATATGTTTGCATTGTAAGCTAATTTTCTATTTCTAGAACCGGTTAAATTAGCTTTTATTTACTAACTTTTTTTATTTTTCAGTAACATATATGCCTACTAACATCATAATTTAGTTTCTTTTTATAAAACATCACTCTGATATGTAAGAATGCCCCATATACTTAATTTATAGCAACAAAAAATAATATCAGTTGAAAACCGGAAAGAGCCCCGCATTTAGAGTTTGCTTTAGGCCTCTCAAAGCGTTGAGCCGGCCCTGACTAACCCCACCCTATATGTATATATATATAGAGAGAGAGAGAGAGGCAAGTTAACGTAGAATATTCCTTAACTTTCGATGCGTATGAAATGAAAATTACGCACATTATAAAACTAAAAACCCTAATCACGTATGTTGAAAAACCATACATCACGCATGTTGAAAACCATAATGATGCATGTACAAAATCAGAAATCACTCATGGAGTAAAAATCTAATCACGCATGTTATAAAACTAATTACGCATGTTATAATTTCATCTCGTATGTGTAGGTTCTTTGCCCAATCCTATTATAATATGAATATGTAAACGATCCTGGGTGATATATACTACATAGAGAAACCTGAAGGGTCTGTCAATCTGCTGCTAATAATGCTGATCAACCACTTAGGGCCATTTTTTATTTTTAACATCTCTAGTTGTATTTTCAAAATATAAAAGCGTCTAAAAATGAATAGAGCAAGAGACTACTTAATGACAAAATGCACAAGACGGGTTTTGATGAAAGGATGTCAAGTTTTGATAACCAAAGACTGCAGCAAAGCTCTCTCCTTGGCTAGTGAAGCACGTTCATAAATTAGGTTTGCAGCATCCTTCATGAATGATGCATCACAGGGGAATGTGATTGGTCCATTGCTTGGTAGTCCGAACTCTTCTTCTGAGATGCTTAAAAGCTCTCTAAAGATGTAACTCTTGAGGTGTTTCAAAGGAAAAACAAAGCGTTGCCCATCAAGTGTATACACAACAAAATGGCCTTTCTCAACTTTTGTTGTTAAATTAGTTGCCATTTCTTGAGACTTTCTTGAAATCTTGATTATATTCTTGGTGCTGAACATCCTGTATTTCTCTTTGTTAAGAGGGGAGAGATAAGTAGATTGGATTGGATCAAAGAAAACTGTGTTGTGTTATGCTTGATAGGAAATGATGCTTTCTGTATATATGCACACAAAAGGCCATGCATGTGAGGGAGATATGGAGCAAAGCATGTGGTTATTGGATTGTTGATTCACAATCATGATATGGACTTAATAGCTTTTCATTTTTAGCACCAAAAGAGATTTGTGCGATTAGGAACAATAATCGGGTATGAGTGTCGGTAAAATGCAACGTCGTGTACAAGGATTATAAATGAAGAAAAGGACATTCCATTGGACCCTCTTGATCAACGCCACAACTAATTAAACATTGAATGAATTTGAACTAAAATATCAGCCAAAATATCATAAGCTAATCTCATAATATAATGCAAGATATTTTGTTCAATGGGTATAAGTTAATTAATTGTAACTTTTTACCTGATGAAATGGCTTTTACGTGTTTGTATCACCCAAAGATTGTAGTACAAATTTCTAAAAAATATTAAGTATGTCCATGAATGTTTGTGGGGGCCTGTTCACAAGTATCCATGTTAATGAATTGAACAATTAATCTATACTTAACATATGTGCATAACAATATAAGTTTATCTTTGGAGTGTATAATCACCGAATTGTTATGATAGTTAGGAATAGTTATTCTAAAACCGGTGTCATGTATAGGTGTGATGTTTAGATGTGCTGGTTGAAGTTATATATATAGTGAAAGTGTATCATACATTTTGCCTTAACGTACGAGCGTACGTAATGTCAAATTCGCACGTTATAACAAAAAGTCGCATGTTGTAAAAGAACAGAAGATCGCATGTTAAAAAAAAGTGAAAATCGCATGCTTATAAAAAAACAATTTTCGCATGTTATATAAGAAAACAAAATTCGCATGATGTTAAAAAAATACTAAAATCGCATGTTATAAACCAAATTTCGCATGTTGATACTAAATCTCGTACGCTTCGTATGTTAAAACATTTTGTACAATAACCGCCTCTATATATGTGTGTGTATGTATGTATGTAAACCGTTTGGCATGAGATGTATATATATGCTGATATAATGTGTTTTACAATCTATCTGTTGTTGGCCCATTCAACTATAAATTTCCAAGTCTTATCAGTTTATCCAAAAGTTTTAAATCAAGTCCATCTGCTGCAAGATTATTTGTTTTTTTGAATTCATTTTTTTTTTTTTTTTGAGCGGCCAACAAAATAAAAACACGCCTACCCTGGGTAACCCAATGGCAAAGGGCGACCCCATGTGTCCACGACCGCAGACAGCATTGGGTAATTAACCCAAGCCCACAATCTCCAGTTTTGGAGAAAACCCGCCACCCGATAACCTACTCACTAAAACCCGGTTGGTATCATATTCTAACTTGAGACCTATGGCCTCAAACCCAAATCTTCACTTCCCAAGATGTGATGCGATTTGTTAATCCATATACCATAATCAAATTCAAGTATAAAATGCCTACAAATTGAGCCCAGTGCGCGTTTAACTTGTGAGATAATTTGACAGTATCCGCCTAAGGAATTACTACCCATACCCATCTCAGGGGGTACCCACATGTGCGGTTAACCTGCTTGGTTTTAAACATAATGCTATTCTACAGAATACCGAACTTTCATAACATCCTTAACAAAAATATAAACAAGTTGTCTAAAACCACTATCAAACCAACCAATACTCTAAACAAATAGTTAAAAGGATAGAATTTGGAATGTGCAAAATATGTTAGGTTTTATAACTTCACATATACACGGGCGTACTACAAGTAACTAAAACCGCTCTACGGGTTCATGGATCTGGTTTGGACACAATGGATAATAGAAACCAGACCCCTTTGTGGCTACAGTTTTTTTATTGATTCCCACACATGCAGGTGAGCAGCTGCCGTAGGTTCATCCACCCGCAATGGGCCGGTGTCTGCAATATTCCCTTATGTAGGTCTCGTCACTATAAGAAAAAAAGCCAGACCAACCAGGGGGGGGGGGGGGGGGATCACATTAAAAGAAATTGGACATGAGAGACAAATGTATTTTATTAAAATGAACTGTACACTGTCACAATTATTAACATCTGTTGTTGTATCTCTATAATCAAAACGTAATAAGGGGGTTTCATAATGCATAAACTATGCACAACTTCTAGTTAACTTTAACAAGCGTAGGTTGTTCTTTCTTGAGAAAGATAAAAAGATGGATCACAACTTTTAGTAATCAAAGACTGCAGCAAAGCTCTCTCCTTCGCTAGTGCAGCACGTTGATTGATTAAGTTAGCGGCATCGTTCATGAATGATGCATCACATGGGAATGTAATTGGTCCACTGCTTGGTAGTCCAAACTCTTCTTCGGACATTGTTAAAAGCTCTCTAAATATGTAAGACTTCAGGTGTGTTAATGGGAAAACAAAACGTTGCCCATCAAGTGTATACACAACAAAATGCCCTTTTTCAGCTTTCGTTGCTGCAATACTTTTTCGCCAAACAGTTGCCATTTCTTGAGACTTTCTTGCAATCTTGATTAAGTTCTTGTTGTCGAACATCGTCGTATATTTTTTTTTCAGAGGAGAGACAAGTAGAGTGGATTGGTTCAACTTCTAAGAAAACTGATTGTTGTATGTTATGTTTCATAGGGGATGATGGGTTATATATATATGCATATTGAAGGCCTTCAATGTGAGGCAGATATGGAACAAAAGCATGTGCCTAGTTACAGTTGATTCACAACCATGAGATGGACAGAAATGGATTTGCTGTTTTTGGTACCGAAAGAGATTCATCATTCGTATGATTAGTAGCGATCTGTTATGACTGTCTTCGGTACAAAACCACACGCAATGTTGTACCACGGTTGTAAATGAAGAAAAGGACAATGACCCTCTTGTTGCCCCAGCTAAAGAAATTAAAATAGACAAATTTGAACAAACTAATACCAGCAAAAATATCATGATATTAATGTTGATATTTTATTCAACACAATCATAAGAGGTCATTTATAACTGCAAGCTAATAAAACTTCAACAATAAAATATGTAGTTAGAAACCTGCCTTAATTGTGTACAAAAATATTTCACCATAACACTCTGGCAACATTCTCTATTTCTATATGATACTGTTCCATTTTTAATTAGCCACAATCCCCTAGAACCCGTTGGACCAACCAACTAGAAGTTTTAAGGAACATGATTTTGAAGAAATTGATAGATCTGAGTGTTTATTATTTTATGAATTAATAACCATAAAGGGATTATATGTTTAAATAGAACAATGATAAATATAGACTTACCCTTGGCAAATTTGAATCTAGTGATGTCTAGAGTAGGGGTGCTGAGAATCCCAGGCCAGATTATATAGTCATGGTTGTTTCAAATGTTTAAACAATAACAGGATGTTTGGGCTTTCAATTCCGATAATATACAAGAAAAACAAGTTCAGATTAAGAGCTTAGTGATTAGATGTAGGTTTTAATGCCCATGGCATTATAGCCTAGTGGTATCTTGAGGGTGAGATAAAGCTTAGAGACCATTAAGTGCTCGTTCGATTCTTACAACGTTTTTTTTTCAAATTTATTGAATTTACTCCTGAATTGGTGTATAGGCATTATTGCCTAGTGGAGATGGAAATAAACATGAAAATTGTAAAATTGACAAATGAAAGATAAGTTTGTCTAAGCCATGTGAAGGAAGGGTTAAATTTACCATGGTATCTAGAAAAAAGAGTAAATTTGTAAAAGATATAAACTATCCAAAATACAAGTTGAAGCTGCCATTTTTCAAATACAAGATGAACACAATTAAATTCATCAAATTCTTTTCAAATACTCATTAATCTATGTTATCTGATATTTTTTTGACTTTTTGACTATTTAATTAACTTTATTCTATAACTTTGAGTGATAAAACAAAGCACTACAAAATGTGTCGAGTCCTTGAATCCCGGTGGAGAGTTAACGAATCTCGTCAACGTTGTAAAGGTCCGACGTCGTTTTCCTACCAAAAAGAACACCGTTAGCCTCGCCACGGAGGACCCCGGAGGGGGAATCCGTGACCAAGCTCCGGCGTCAGAATAAGTAACCTTGCCGGAGAATGAGGAGCTAATTCTGAAGAGTGTGTAGTCGCCGGAATATCCTCAATGGTGTGAATTCTAGGCAACATGCCTTAAATGTGATCCAAAGGAATGTTCGGAGTAAATGTGATGTGAGTATTAAATGAGAAGTACTAAATGCATACCCTTTGCAGTGTTCTTCACCTTCCTTATATAAAGGAACCAACTTATCTCCCTTGAAAAGTACTATCAGACCCATCTAACGGTTTCTTCTATTCTTTGGGAGACTCAGACACGTGTCTGGGTCCCAACGGTCCGATCTCCCAGCCATTAATGAGGCCAGTTGCCCCTTGGTACTGTTTCCGGCGATAAACCTCTTTTGCCTCTCAGGCAATTAATGATATCTCAGAGATATCACATCTCATTTTACCTCCATGTTCCATAGTCTTTGTTAAGAGACAAAGCCGGATATGGGCATGTAAGCAAGCCCGAATAAAATGGGAGCCCAAGACGAGATCACTGAGCAATGAGTGGGCCTCGTCGTCAAGTCATCTCTAGCCCTAGGTCACGAGGCCCGAGTCATGTGAGCCTGGGCTGAAGTAAAGAGGCTCCAGAACTGTAGCAGCGTCTCTGAGACTGTGGCGGTGGGGCCCTTTAATGATGGTAAATTCCGACTGTTTCCTTGAATCGATAAAGCGTTTAGATTCAACGGTTGGGGATATTTGTTACAACACACATGCCCTTAATCACAGTTCAATTTTTAAATTGGTGATTAGACGGTTACCGCCCTAGTCTGCAAGTTCATTAAAATGCCTGGGCAACTCTTCATTTTTGCCATAACTTCCACTTCTTTCTTCCCCAACATTATCCCTATTTATTCTCTGATTTCTTCAACAATGAGCTGAACAGGACGATCGTTAATCCATTCCATCCTTACAAAGGAGGATCTTGAGTCCTTTGTTGCAACTTATCGAATTCCTTCGGAATTTTCCCCTTGGTTATGTCGACTTGTTTTTTCTATTTATTTCTTTGGTAGATTTGGCGACAAACGAGAGTTGCTACACAAATATCGACGACTTACTCGTGATCATAATGCCGATTCTTTCTATATCTGTATTTGAAGTTGGACCTAAATCTTGTACATGTTAATGTAGTTGAATTTATAAAATTTTGGTGATATATTAAAATTTGTATTTGTGCTACTCCCTATTGAATAAAAATATTGGATTGGTGTATTGAGTTGCAGATACTGGATTGTGATGTATTAATTGTAGGTTTTAGCAAAATTGTTTTTAAGCTGGAAATCATTAAAATGTTTCATATTTATCTTTTCGAAAACATTTAGGAACTGCCCCTAAAACTATTAATACTATTTATTATATTATTTCAAAGCCGCTACTTAAGATGTTATCTATTTCTGTTGGGTTAGTTTATTAGCAGCGCTTTTCTAAACGCTTCAAAAGCAACACTATTTTTTGAGGCGCTATTTTTTGAAGCGTTCTATAACCACTTCTAAAAACCAAATACACAGCTGCTAAAAACAGTTGGTGAAATTAAGGGATGTTATGGATTCACTATTAGTAGTTCAGTTGGTGAAATTGATAGTACAAATGATTTGTTGAATGAAGTATAGCTGAGAGCTGCAACTGGAAAAAAAAGAAGCCCATTCATATAAAATTGATCCTGGTCAAGTATTAGTGCTTCAACTTTTTGACTTTAGTACTTTGAACAAGTTGCTATGGGCATTTGTTTAGGCTGTGAAATTGATTATTAGAATTGGCACATTTGTTGTTTTGGTTGACCAATGGGCATCAGTTCAAATTATGGTCAAACATTCATAACGAAAACATATGTCGATTTACATCCGATAGCAAAGAAAGACTTCGTGGAAATGCTAAAGTTGTAGTGACAATTTATAACATAGTTCCTTTTATATAGTATCTCTTTTTATTTCATAACTTGAAAAATTCATGTTCATTCTATACAAGGTTTATACTAGATTAACAGCTAAATGTTAATGGTTGGCACTCCTAACGTTGATAGGTATCAAGCATTTCTTTATAATATACATGGAAATTTTCAAAAGTAATAAAGTATGACATAAAAACATAAACCTCAATCTCTTCACCAAATAATTGAATCTTCATACGGTCTACTTGGAATTTCAATTAATATACTACCTCTTCCGTCCCATTAAAAGTGTCATATTTTGAATTTTCAAAATCTTTATTTATAAACTTTGACTTTAATTATATATTTTTTGTGATATATATAACATGATGAAAATTAACCAGATAAAAACACTTGTAAAACACACTCAAATCATATAACTTTCATCAAGTATTATCTAACACAAACAAAATTATGTAAGGTCAAAGTATATAGTCAAATATGATGTCTATATTACTACATGTATTTTAGTTGTTAATGTGTTGTATTTTAATAAAGAGTTAACTGCCATTTTCGTCCCTGTGGTTTGGTCACTTTGGCCATTTCAGTCCATTTTTCAAAAATGCGCCATTTTCGTCCCCTACGTTCTGGAAAGGTACCATTTCAGTCCAAAAATCATAACCCAGTTAAGTCAGTTTGTAAATAAGGACTGATTGTGTAAATTTGTAACATAAAGGACTGATTGTGTAAATTTGAAAAATGGACTGAAATGACAGTTAACACCACCACCACTAGCCCTGCCACCACCACCACTCCGCTGCCACCACCACCACCACCGCCACCACCACTCCGCTGCCACCACCACCACTCCGCTGCCACCACCACCGCCACCACAGCCACCACCGCCACCACCACAGCCACCACCGTGATTGTGTAAATTTGTAACATAAAGGACTGATTGTGTAAATTTGAAAAATGGACTGAAATGACAGTTAACACCACCACCACTAGCCCTGCCACCACCACCACTCCGCTGCCACCACCACCACCACCGCCCTGCCACCACCACCACCGCCACCACCGCCACCACAGCCACCACCGCCACCACCATCGCATTAAGAACACGTGTTGGATGCATTTTTGAAAGTTACGAAGAAATTTTATGTATGACTTTGCTGGTATGTGCCCTGTTCATTTGCTTCTTGGTGCCTAAACTTCAAACTCGACTTCTAATGAGATCATTTTCTCTCCGAATTCTAATCAGGATGTTCTGCATCAACGGTAAATATTTTCTAATATTTTATATTGTTATTTAGTTGATTTTGAGGTCAAAGTTAAGAGTTGACTTTCCTAATTCCTGGTTTTTGGCTAATGTAGTGGACTTGCGAAGGAATGGCCACACTTGCTGCTTTAAATGTATGTATTGGTATGCAACTTCTTAATACATTATGCATATAATTCGGTTTGGCCATCCTGCTATTAATAATATTTATATGGTTAACTTCTGATTAACTAACCGTTTGCAACACATATCGCTTTAACCAGTACACTAACGTAATTAAACAGGTCATGTTTGGGTTGATCTATCAAACCCATTTAACTAAAGAGGTCCCCACAAACATCTAGTTCCACCCCTGCTCATTTCTGCAACTCGCCGGAGTTCGGAGTTCATCGGAGAAGACGACCGGAGAAGACGAAGACGTCCCCGTAACCCGCAAGCTTTTCGTTTCGGTATACCGTTCTCGTTCCTTTGTTTTGCTCGTTTACTTTTCGAATTAAATACAATAAATTATGACTTTATATTACATACAAACGTCTGAAAATATGGGTCTTGCCATGACGTTGATGGTGGTGGTTCCGACGGCGGCGGTGGCAGTGGCTGTGGTGGCGGTGGTGGCTGTGGTGGCGGTGGTGGTGGCAGCGGAGTGGTGGTGGTGGCAGCGGAGTGGTGGCGGTGGTGGTGGTGGCAGCGGAGTGGTGGTGGTGGTGGCAGGGCTAGTGGTGGTGGTGTTAACTGCCATTTCAGTCCATTTTTCAAATTTACACAATCAGTCCTTTATGTTACAAATTTACACAATCAGTCCTTATTTACAAACTGACTTAACTGGGTTATGATTTTTGGACTGAAATGGCACCTTTCCAGAACGTGGGGGACGTAAATGGCGCATTTTTGAAAAATGGACTGAAATGGCCAAAGTGAACAAACCACAGGGACGAAAATGGCAGTTAACTCTTTAATAAATGACTATATCCAGATTAGTTTCCACCAAAATCTTTAATCTTTTCATTCATACTTTAAAGATCTTCCTATCCACACTGATCCTACTAACTCCAAAAATTTAAGAAACAAAAAAATAACGTAATAAACTTTTGTAAAATATTAACGAACAAGAAGACTAACAAATCTACTATACAATATATCACGAGAAGCTTGATAAACTAACAAAATTGAGTACCGTATTGGAAATTGCCGTCGTCGCCGCATCACAAGGGTTTCCTGCTATTTAAGGCAGCTAGGTTAGATTATACTCTTCAAAAGAGTCTCAGTAAGACCCGCCGGAACGCCTGGGCTAACGATGTATAATTAAATCCTAAAGATTTTAACAAACCAAACCAAATAGCCACCAATAACAAAGGTTAATTAAATCCCACGATGGATAAGGCACCCATGACTCAGGTCATTTTAAAAATTTCTCAACTAAATAACCAACAAAAAAGCTCTTAGCTTGAGTTCGAGTCCTATAGAGTCATGCACACCCTACTAGCCCATGCCAAAGGGTTTGGTTTGACGGATAACTGAAAAAACTGAACCAAATAGCCACCAGTAACGAAACCAAATGGTTTTAAAATCCCATTAACCATAACTTTGGTTTCGGTGGCGGTGGAGATTCAAAACACAACAAACAAGATAACGTTGTGTTTCCCGCCGCACCGCACGGGCACCCCACTAGTTACATAGTAAACGAAAATATGATAATCATCGACACAAAATATAATAAATCAACTGAACTGCAAATTGCATAAAATATATATTACATAATATAATAATCATCAACACAAAATATAATACTGCAAATTACGTCATGGCCGATTAATCACACACACATATATATAAAACACACACAAACTAAATATTAGTACTTATCGGCCTGCTTCGTGCTCCAAGGGCAGGTACTATGCGAGCCACCATCTCGAAAGTTGCACTTATGAAGAGCGTTCCTTTTCACTTTGCTTTGGAGCGCCCACTTCTGACGCTCATCGTGCCATTTGTACTGTGACAACCGGTGATTTACGGCTCTAATTACACGATTAACAAATGTTTAGGATGATGATAAATATGTGTTTAATACGCAAATTAACTTAATTAGGCCTTAAGTATGCCTAGGAACGTCTATCCGACTTTACAGTGCGCGAACGGTGGTTTACGGATAAAACTGCTAAACGGTAAACGACAATGAATTGAAACCGTACAAAATACTGACAACGCCGACAAATATTAAATTTTTACGATATATTTTAGCTCCGTAATTAAATTTTAATGTCCGTAGTCAAAACCGGATCGAAAAACGGATTAAAACGGCGAATGACACCTGTTATGCGCTTTTTACGCAACCGACAATCAAACGCGACAAAAATGACTACCTACACTATTTTAAATATTTTTTGAATCTAAAATTTTAGTCTACGACGTTACGGAGAGTTTGGGATTTGATAACGGATCTCGTAGGAAATTACGGGTCATCTAAACACAGATATTGGGCTTGTGAGCCCTGGGCCCAAACCCAAAGCGCACTAACTAAACCCTAAGTATATATATCTGAGTATACCCTATTTCTCATTTGAAAACCTCAGACAAACATACACGCACACAACTCTCTACTTTTCCCTCTTTCATCTTCAACCTAAAGAAACCCCTATCCCTTTCATCTTTCTTTGTGTACAACTTATAAGACACATACACAAATGAAGACACAGACAACATCATCTCTTCTGCTTCTCCGTCTTTCACTGGTCGCCGGAGAACGGCCAGTTCCGGCCGGTGAGAAGTCACACAACACTCACCTCACTTCACAGCCCTATTTACCCCCACCCCCCACTCACTCAACCGCTTCTCTCTATGCGACGAAGGTGGAGTCGAACGGCGGCAGTGGCGTCGCGGCGGTGACTGGCGACGGAGTCGTCAAACGACGACCAGACTCGCCGGAAAGGGCGACGGTGGTGGCAGTTCTGTTCCTCTCCTTTCTTTCCGTCTCAGTTCCGTTCAGAATTAAACGCAGGTGATTTGGTTCGGTTCAGTTTAGATGATTCATGGTTTGGTTCGGTTTATGTTTAACTCGGGTTTTCAGGTTCGGGATTGAGCGGATCAAATTTTGGTTTGGCTCGGTTCGGTTCGGTTCAACAGTTTCGGGTTCGGTTAAACCCAGTCAAATCAGCAGCTTCGTGACGGGTTCGGGTCTCGACTCAGTCCAACTCGGTTCGACTCAGTGCATTTCGGCTCGACTCAGTCCAACTTGGTTCGACTCAGTGCATTTCGGCTCGACTCGGTCAACTCAGTCAACCCGAGTCAACTCAGTTGACTCGGCCAACTTAGTCAAACCTTTCGGCAAATCGACACGAGGATTGGTAAAGAATTAGTGACGCGATTTATTTAATTACGTTTTATATAGTTTTAATCGTACATGAGGAACGAGCTCGAACTGATTTGATTATAGTCTACGTTTTAATATATTTGGCAAAACTTATATAAATATTGTTCATATTCATTGAATTTTGAAAAATAACGACAACTTGTGTTGTCAGAGACGTCCAAAAACAGAGGAAACTTTGCCCGTTTTTCGAGAAAACCTGTAACCAAAACATGTTTTGTTTAAAAAAAACGACAACTATCGATATCAAGCGACTTTTATAGAAACCAATACAAATGTATATATTATTTCAACGACACTTTATAGTTTACGAAAACGTAAATAACGCGAACTATTTTATAAAATAAATATAATAACTTTATATTTATTTTCAAACACCTAAAACTCGACGATTCTTTTTATAAAGAGTTAATTACATAGTTAGTCCCTGTGGTTTGCACAAAATAACAACATTAGGTACTAATAGTTTAAAATCACATTCTAGGGTATTAACTTTTCATTTTGTAACGTTTGAGGGTATTAATTTTTCATTTTGTAACGTTTGAGGGTACTAATAAAATGTGATTTTAAGCCTTTAAACAGTGCTAATACCCTCAAACGTTACAAAATGAAAAGTTAATACCCTAGAATGTGATTCTAAACTATTAGTACCTAAGGTTGTTATTTTTTGCAAACCACAGGGACTAACTATGTAATTAACTCTTTTATAAAAATAAATATAGTTTGTATATTTATTTCAAACATCAAACAATTCGAATTTCTTTTATAAAAAAATAATAAATATGGTTATATATATTTATTTTCAACGACAAACAACCCGAATTCTTATATAAAAAAAATTATAGTTTATGTATTTATTTCAACATCAAACAACTCGTATTCGTTTATAAAAATAAATAACGGTTATATATTTGTTTTGAATCTTAAACAACACGAATTCGTTTTATAAAATAAATATAGTTTATATATTTATTTCAAATATCAAACACGAATTCGATTTATAGAAATAAATACAGTTTATTTATTTCAAATATCAAGCAATACGAATTCTTTTATAAAAGTAATTGTAGTTTATATATTTATTTCAAATACCGTACAACACGAATTCTTTTATAAAAAAATAATAAATATATTTTATATATTTATTTCAAACGGCAAACAACTTGTATTCTTTTGTAAAATAAATATAACTATCATATTTATTTTAAACGACATCAACACGAAAACTCTATTAAATAAATATAAGTTTTTATATTTATTTCAAACGCCTAAACGGCATACACACATATTTTGATACTTTTCACGCAAGCGATACATAATACGAGTTTGTTATGCGATATTTTTATATAAATATTCTTTATATACACGTACGACTTCTCGAAACGACTAACACTATTCTATCGATATATTGATAAAAACTCACAAATACATGATTTACGAACTTTGGTAACGTTTTTCAACTTATGTATAAGTAAGAGGACATATTGGTCCTGCTTACAAAGACTCTGTTGGGCTCGGCCCATTCTCTCTCGTACAATGCACAAAGACTCTCGTGGGCTAGACCCACAATTTTCATATAACTTGCCAAGAAAATGATTTTACTATATTTTCTCAACAATTTTTAAACCGGTGAACAAAAAGATTTGTTTAAAAATCTTTTCCAAAACAAACTATGAACTCGCTCAACTTTATGTTGATTTTTCGCAATTTCTTTCTCAGGTTACTTATTTAAAACATGGCGTGGTTGGAATAGGAGAACCATGTGCAGTCGAGTACTTAGTGTCGTTCGTTTTCTAGAAGTCTTAGTTTATTTGCTTCTGCTATGCAATGAAGATACCGGTCCAGTCACGCCAAGCTCTGATATTTCTGGGTGTGACATGCACTTAGCGATGAGTACCATCCACACTCTCTCTGTTTTATCCCTCAACCGTTTCTGAAGCACGAGAGTCTGTGCCTCAGTAAGGTTGGTTGTCTGAGGCTCAAAAACGAGTTTCATCTCGTTTCGAATCCCGGAGACGTTGTAGGGGCGGTGGCAAATGCAGACACCTGGTTCCCATCAATGTCGTGCACGGTGAGGTTGAAACGCATCGTGTCCGGGACCAGATGATTAAACCAGTGTTTGTTAAAACAGCCGAATAGTACATTGTGGCTGCTAAAGTTGTTGTGGAGTTGTCGTCGATGGTAAGGTTCACCACTGGATTCTTCACGCCGACTTTCTCCACCTTCACTTCCCCCATGTTGATGACGGCACGGGCACCTAACACGTATACCACAAACAAAAGGATGGGTACCATTACCCAGAGGAATGATCTCGGAACCGGAACCCTCGGCAGTAGAACAGGGTTGGGCTCGAGGAACTGATGTTGCGGGTTGAGGCTGTGGTGGTCGAGGAGAAGAACGGGGCTGAAGTTCAATTGACATTTTTTTTCCGGCAACGGCGCAGAGATTTTATGTGAGGGAGAAGATTTTATGTGAGCGGAACAACATAGAAACCTTCCTTTTATGGGCTGCGATAGCCCATAAAAGGAAGGTTTCTATGTTGTTCCGCTCACATAATCTTCTCCTCGACCACCACAGCCTCAACCCGCAACATCAGTTCCTCGAGCCCAGTCCGGTTCTACTGTCGCGGTTCCAGTTCCGAGATCATTCATCTGGGTAATGGTACTCATCCTTGTGTTTGTGGTGTACGTGTTAGGCGCCCGTGCCGTCATCAACATGGGTGAAGTGAAGGTGGAGAAAGTCGGCGTGAAGAATCCAGTGGTGAACCTTACCATCGACGACAACTCCACAGCAACTTTTGCAGCCACAATGTACTATTCGGCTGTTTTAACAAAAACTGGTTTAATTCATCCGGTTCCGGACACGGTGAGTTTCAACCTCACCGTGCGCGAAATTGATGGGAACCGGGTGTCTGCATTTGCCACCGCCCCCTACAACGTCTCTGTCACACCCCGAAATATCAGAGTTGGCGTGACTGGACTGGTATCTTCATTGCACAGTGGAAGCAAATAAGCAAAGACTTTCTAGAAATTGAACGCCCACTAAGTACTCGACTCTTCATTGTTCTCCTATTCCAACCGTGCCTTTTCTTAGAAATGCAACCTGAGAAAGAAACAAGCGAAAAAGTCAACATAAAGTTGAGCGAGTTCATAGTTTGTTTGTAAAAGATTTGAAATAAATCTTTTGAATAACCGGTTTGTGAAATAATATTGAGAAAACGAATTTAAAATCATTTTCTTGTCAAGTTATATAGAAACTTTGTAGGAAAACATGGTATGTAACTTGTAAAACGTATCTGTAACTGAGTACTATGAATGTTTGTATGTATCATGTAGAATGTATCTGTAAAATGTGAGTTGTATAAAATGTATCCATAAAATGTGAGTTGTATAAAATGCATCTGTATGTAATGATGTAGTATGTAAAGCGTCAATGAAATTGTTGATCGTTAATGTTTCACGAGGACATTAATATATGTGACGAAATAGAAAGCAATCCAAACCCTAGACGATTTTAATTGTATCGACACCATGTCGTAGGGCAACAAAAGCACTCCTAAGCAAACGAATGGCCATGAGTGGGGCTCGCCAAAACCCATTAGATCCAACCCTTTTGTTCCTTGGTCCAAACTTGGATTAATGGAGCTTTAGTTATGGCCCTAATTTCTCACATGATCTAAGATGTTTCATTCCTTGACTTATCATACTATTGTACATGTATTTTCCCCGATAGTTGTAAAACTTGAAAAGCATTTAAAATGAATAGGGGACATGAACTCACATGGCATAGAATTCGTGTGTTTGCATATTTCGAAAAATACGCTTGTTTGAAAAACCGGTATAAAACATAAGTCATTTGTAAACCATTTGTGCTTGTCGTAATTCACAAACCATTTGTATTAGTCAAAACTTGTTTAGAAGCATGATTTAGAAATGTGTAATGTAAGTTCGTCAAAAGCTTTGTATGCTTTTGCAAAACGTGCATGTCTTTCCACCCGAAAACATTTATCAAAATATAAAACCGTAAAAAGGTGGGGTTATGAACTCACCTGGATATTCCTTGTGCAAAGCTAGCTAATTACGACTTCGTGATGTCATTTCCAAGATTTGACTTGCTAGCGTGCATTCTACAACATTCCTAACAGCGAATAACTTATCAGTCTCTAGTATAACGACGTAATTAAACTACGTGTCCGAGCTCTACCGAGTTGTTAACAAAACGACTCTACTAAGAAAGGTGTGAATATTTTTGGTTTGAAATAACCAAACTATTGTTAGTTGGTCTCATTTATAACCGGGATAAACTAAGTCTCGAAAACGACTTGGTTTTCGAATGGTTTAGAATATATATATTTATATATTTATATATAAATATATTTACGTCGCCGTTTTAGTTGTCGCGAATAGAATTACGTAGGTGAATAATGGTACGTGTTCGAAGCGTCGTATCTGATACGGTAGCACATTGTTGCAGTTTTCGTAAACTCAAATAAACATACATAGTTATATTTATATAAGCATCGTTATTATCGAAACTAATCAGTTAGAAATATCGCTTGTGATAATCTTACGGCAAGGTGTCATACTTCGAGTAAAGGCGTTTAAAATAAATATAAAAAATTATATTTAGCGAAAATGTTATAACTTTGTTTTGGTAACTTATAAAACGTCGCCAAAAGTATTTATTTAGCGAAAATACTTCGATAGGCGTCGCTTATACACCATAGATATGTTTGGTATTTCGGATTTTTAACGAAATTCGGGCAGAGTTTCCTCTGTTTTTTGGAATAACCTCGACAACACAAGTTGTCGTTCTTTTGTCAAAATTTCAACAATTGTCAACTAATATATATAGAATTTCTCGTCAAAATATATCAAAGTGTAAAGACTCACTAATGTATAAACGTTATGTAATCGCTAAAGGTTCGAGCTCGGTCCGCGTAAAGTATAATGTATATAAACAACGAAATTAGAATTTGTTTCGTTTAAAATTTACCAGGTCTTGTGTTGACCGCGTTTGACAGACAGTTGACTGTCGTGGACCGGACCAGAACTGACTTTGACCACGGTTGACCGAACCGTTGACTTGTTTGACCGCTGAATTTTGTTGACCAATCTTGAACCGCTGTTGACCCGAGTTGACCGAGTCAACTTACTGTTGACCTTAGTTTGACCGAGTCGACTCGCTGAGTTGACCGGGGTTGGCTTGCTTTGACCAGTTGACTCGACGGTTAACTGAGTTGACCCGGGCCCAAACTGAGTTGACCCGAGTTAACCGGCTGACCTCGTTGACCGATTTGGTCCGGAGCTGAAATCTGACTGAATCACACCGTACTTAAAACGAGTTTGCATCCCCAGCTTGAGCTTGCATCTGGAACCGAGGACGTGTCGACAACCACCCTGAACCAGAACACTACCACCACTACCACCGACCTCAATGCACCACCGTAACCATCAATATCATCAATATCATCACAGTAGTGGTAACATCACCGGAAACAAACGAAAGAAACAAAAGTTAAGAAAAGAAAAAAAAAATAGAAAACTAACAGATCCCCGATCTGCAGTCGAGATGAAGGACCAGGGGACCAAACTTACCGGAGCTTTTGGTCGGAGCCACCTGATCCGTCACTGAACGCCGCCGCCGCCGCTGACTTGGTTCCGACGGTGTCGTCGTCGTCGTCGGTCGTCACAAACACGAAACTCCAGCGGCCACTGCCGTGACCCCCACGTCGAGCACCACCACCGTGAAATCTTGCCAAAACAAGAGCACCACCGCCGTTACTAGCGACCCGTCATCGGAGTCACCTTTGCCGACTCCGATCATCATCATCACCATTATCATTATCATTTTCACCTCTTACAATCATCATCAGCAGCAGCAGCACCAGTGTGGCGCTGCAACTCGGACCAGAGAGGGGGGAACGGGTGTGCGCGTGAAGGAAGGAGGAGGGTGGTTGTGAGGGTGCTACGGTCGGAGTAGGAGGGCGCCTGAAGTAGTCTGGTCATCGGTCAAGGCACGAGAGAGATGATGGGGGTGTCTGCTTGTGGTGTGTGTAGATTGTCTAGGGTTTTCCCTAGAACAAGATGCAGAGCACAAAATGAGCAGGTCTGGTGTCGGCTGAAACAAAAATGAAAGAGGGTTAGGGTTTTCAACTTATAATATGGCTTTTATAGTTGGTTTTTAAATGTGGGTTGGGCCTAGGCCCATTAGTGTGTTTTGAGTGGCCCAGAAAAACTTTTGAAGCCTGTTTCACGAACCCGAAGTTTATGATTACGATATTAAGTCGAAACACTCGAAAATCGATATCATGACACGTATTTCGTAGATTGCGTCATACTTCGTAAAAACGGGTCGTTCGTCGTTTCTTGTCCGTTTTGCAATCCGTTTTCAACTACGAATAATAATTTTTGAAAACAAAGCTAAATAATCACAAAACTTCGGTTTTGTAGGTAATACGCGTGTCTGGGGTCTCCGTTTCGTTGTCGGTTCTTCATATTGTGTTTTTCGTTCACGCTTGCGTTTTCGGGCGTTTGAAAGCGTGTTATTTCCGCAAAATCACATTCACATGTATAAGTTATACGTATAAACTTTGTAATCGACGGCGTTGTCAGCATTTTGTACGGTGTCAGTTTGTTTTCGTTTATCGTTCCGCGGATTTCTCCTGAAATCACCATACGCACACTGTAACGTTTGATAAGCGTTCCTAGACATTCCAATAGCCTAATTAAGTTAATTTGCGTTGTAAACACAATTTATTATTGCGTTATTCACAGTTAATCACGTAATTAAGAGCCGTAAATCCTCGGTTGTCACAGTCTCCGGGGTTCGGAACGAGATGAAACTCGTTTTTGAGCCCCAGACAACCAACCTTACTGAAGCACGAGGCTCTCGTGCTTCAGAAACGGTTAAGGGATAAAATAGAATAGGGGTGAGCATTTGGATTGGACGGACCATGCAACATCGCCGTCTTTCAGTGGCGAAGCTACAGAAAGTGAAGTTTTGGTGGGTTATTCAAGGAGATGATGGGTTAATAGTAAAAGCCAAAAAGTGATGGGTATTGTTAGAATTTTACCAATATAAAAGTGTGGTTAAAATCAATTTGTAGTCAACATGAGAACTTTCTTGTCAAATGTGTTTAAACTTCATTTTTTAAGGTATAAATTTTAAGATATAAACTTGAAATGCTTGATATTAACTAGGTATTTCAACCGCGCGTTGCGGCGGAGAAAATTTTCCTTCTCGGAGGAAAATAAGGTTGAATATGCAGAGTGGATGACATTCTCTTGGTGTAGAATAACTTTAGATTACAAATAACCTAAAGTTCAAGAATATACAACGACAATCGGCAGCAACACCCTTTCTGTTGGTATATAAATAACACACTTAGCATCCAAAAAAAGTATTGGAAAATCTGAAAAATGTATAATCCTTTGTTTTCCATAGTTCATTTAAACACAAACCGTAAAACTGCAGTGATGAAACAATATCTTTACCTCGACTAAAACACCTCCAACGACGATTGCAGATGATAAGAATTCGAAGCAATAGGGAGCATCGCTGAGAAAATGATAACCACCGCCGAACACAGAGACAACAACCTCGTCTTTACCTTGAAGGTTTACTTGTGTGAAGAACAAAAACTCAATCACAAATAGATCGCTTTCCCTAATATTCAAAGATCAACTGTTAATAAACGAAAACTTACTCATATAGATTGCTTTCAGTAATAATAACAATGGCTCAAACCGATTTAGATTAGCTAGTCGAAATGGACAACGAATCTCTAGAAAATAGAAGATGGAGGTTGTCTTTAAAACCCTTGGTAGAAAGTCTGAATAAAAGCTTTAGAAACCCCAAATTAATTATACCAATCAATCAAAATCAAAAAGGGGAAAACCCCCCAAATGCTCAACTCTTCACCTAAAAATAAGAAGTTAAAAAACCCAAATCAGAAGTAAAATAAGAGAAAAGAAGCACCAAAATAATTTTCTGATCCAATGAAACTACTAAATATATATACAAACCTAATCATCTTTCTGAAAACAATAGAATAATTAATTTAACCTTTTGCTTCAATTAGTAAGAACCCTAGCTAAAAGTTAAGGTTTCATACATTAAGAAAACACAAAAGCTTGAGTTCTTCCAATGGTCGAAACTGAGGAAGTGAGGAATGATTTTGGAGAGAGATCTATAAAGATGAGAAAGAAAATTATTCTTGGATGTAATGTAATACCTGGGGAAGCACACAACAGATGTCGATGTGGTGTCAAAGATCAAAGAGGTGGCAAAAGGGGTAAGAGATCTATGGGGGAAGCAGAAGACACGTGGGATCTAGTAGAAGAAATTAAACAGATGTCATGGAGACGTGTTGGTAAAACACAAATAGAGAAAAAGAAAGAAAAAACATTGTTCATCAGCCTTCACCAACCATATATATATATAATAGTTTAAAATCATTCTTTTATTTAACTAGTAACTTAATCTTTCTAATTTTTTAAGCTTACACTAATTTAGAGACGAGTGTCACCGACTAAATTCTATCAGTTTTAACCAATAGCTTACCGTTGAAATTTGGTAAAACAAAATAAAAAGGAGTTCGAACACGCAATACATATTTTTGTGAGTTTAACGAATAACGTATGGATTATTCGAATCTATTAACACTTTTGTGTGTTCGGGCACGGAATACACATTTTTTGTGGGTTTATTCTTATAAAATATTATACTCAAGAAGCGGTTTAGACTTATGTTTTATTTAAATCTAGAAAAATTCTTTTTTATCGTGTTATCACTGTTATGTATGTTTTAAGTTAATGAAAAAAAACTAATAGTGTCTTGACATGTGGTCAGGATACTATTCCTATGCTTTTGTTTCTAATAGATTCAGATTACACATTTTAGTTTTTAAGATTTTTTTTTTTGAACGGCTAATTTCTTTAATTCCTGTCATCTGTGAGACTTGAACCCAAGACCTTCCCTTTTCAACCTATGTGTTTAAATACTTTGTCTTTGCCAATGGACCACCACCCCATTGGTATTTTTAGTTTTTAAGTATTTTTACTTCATCAGTTCATTAAATTTAGTTTAATAAAATGTCAAGATTCTAACTACATTACTTTAAAACAGTTTAACAAAATAATATCATTTGACCCTCTAACATAAAGCTTTTGGTTTCGTCATTGAAATCACCTGATATGAGTGATTGAGTGGTTAACTAAATAAGAATGAATACTTTTAAAATATCATTATGTGGATAAGTATGAATTGGTTTTACTCGACTCATTTTGACCCGATTTCTTTTAACCCATTTGAATTGTGCCCCCGTCAAAAAAGTTTCTAAATTCGTCACTGGGGACGACGAACTCATCATCTTCATAGTTTTTTCAAAGACTGTGTAAAGAAGTATAAAGAAAGATAATGTTGAACATAAGAGAGAATGAGAGATAAAACGACTCTTTTGTGGTTAAAACTATTTTACTTTTAGACCTTAGCGTAGAGTTATGTACAAAATATGTTAAGCTGATTATTTTATAACTAATTAACTATGAAGTCTTTTAATTAAATTTCTTTTTATAACCCATAAAGTATTACAAACTCACAGGCACCTTTTGATACCCTACTAGCTATACATCTCATTGTCTCCCTTGATTAATGTTTCACATTCTTTTTCTTCACCGGATATATCTTGCACAAAGGACCTTTCAATCTCCGGCGACCATGGATTCAAAATTTCAAACACTTCTCGACAACCATGGAACGAAGTTGATAGTTGGAAAACTCGTGATTTTGTATCTAGATCAGGTCAGTGCCAGCGTCCCTAAAAGTTGTTGAGATAAAACCATTGATGAGGTTACGTGCAAATAGGGCTGGCATATCGTGTATACCCGTACACGATAAGACACGACACGATAAGACACGATACACGAAATCCCATACACGAACACGACACGATAACTTATCGTGTCCTTTTTTTCAAACACGAACACGACACGAAAATTACCTGTTAATACATGTTAACGAACACTAGAATAATCATGTATCAACGGGTATCTAACATGTAAACAGGTATTAACATGTATTAACGAGTATCTAACTATCTAACAGGTATTAACATGTATTAACGGGTATCTAACAGGTAAACAGGTATCTTAACGGGTATCTAACAGGTAAACAGGTATCTTACCCACTCGATGTTAAGTGTTAACATGTATTAACGTTATACACGAACAGACACGATAAGACACGAAAACATGAAACGCTATACACGAACACGGCACGAAAATTAACAGGTTGTTTCGTGTCTACCTGTTTAGTACACGATACCTGTTAAGGTCATACACGATACCTGTTAAGGTCGTGTAGGTTCGTGTCGTGTATTCGTGTATCGTGTAAAATTGCCAGCCCTACGTGCAAAGCACCGGACCGAACATCGTTTACCCCGATCGACCATCATCTGCCAAGGCCAGAACGTTAGTCGCCGAAGACAAGGCATTACCAGAACGGGCCAAACGACCTAAGAGATACGATCGATGCAGGGGATCATCTCTAACTAACCTAACTCTAACTGTCTGACAATGACAGGTCATAACCAACTCTGCTACATCAGCATATCCAAAAGGTACCGTATAAATACCACACTTAGGTCTCCAAAAAAGGGGTAATCACTGATTTCTCTCTCTAATTCTCCTTCTCTCTCACTGAATTACTCCACATACTCCAATACTTATTCTCACACCCGAGCTTTGTTACAGTGTCGCAACCCCCGACCCCTTGCCCCGGGAGGCGGGTGGCCGCGAGTTTCGCACATTCGGTGGTATCGGTGTTTATCAACTTTGGCAGCGGAAATTTTCATCAGAACCGTAGTTAGAAAATATTTTTATCAAAGTTAAACACTAAAATCTTTAAAATAGAATACTGGGATAAAACCCAAGTTTTTCTGATAATACATTTATAATAGATAAATGGGACAAAACCCAATTTTCATTTTAGTACATTTTTAGGGAATAACCCTATTTATTGAAAACAATTCTCCCTTTTAATTAGCTAACTTTTATGGCCACTTTTCTAAGTCTTCAGTGCTCTCCAACTGGCTTTTAATAGCTTCACACTTAGTTACCTGAAACACGTGGTTAAAACTTTTTATCAGCAAGAAATACTGGTGAATGAATCCCAGTTTAATCAAAACAGGTTTTATCATTTTCCAGCATTGAGGGCGATCGCGCAATTACATTTGTTTCCAATTCTTACTTTAATTACCACCCACGGTACTGTCAACCCGACTTGTGGTCATGTTACTACTCACAGTGTAGTAACAAATTTTGTATACAAACCGCAACATACCGACGATAATTGTAGAATTACAAATACTCAATCACTGTTCATCATAATGTAAAACAATTGAGGTTTTGTAAAAAGAGTTTACAAAAAGGAGATTTCTCACATTGCTAATTTAGGTATTTCCCTTGTGACTTCTTGGTTATAATCTATTATTTAAACAATGCACACACGTTAGTATAATAACCCAATTTACATTAATTATACCCTCCCCGAGACAGAACTCCAACGACTACGTCGGGCAGAGCCTCGACAGGCGTTACGGAGCACTAGATCAATCGGGCAGCGTATCTAATACGTAACCGGGGTTATAATACTTACATCGAGGCAAAGCTTCACTATTTTAGTGGGTATAATACCCGATAATACGTCTACAATTCAGAAATTTAGAGAGAGAATCGAGATATGAACGTTGAACAAATGAGCTGAAGCTCTTCATTTATAGGCCTGATCTGGCCTCGCTCGCGTCCCGTGAAAGAAATAGAAGAGGGATTCGTGGCCCGCGAGGGAGTATAGGACGGTTTAGGGTTTTGTTGAGTCATTGGTGGTTCGACACGTGTCCTGATACGTGGCCTGTTTGTGTGCCGGGCAAGTCATGAGCTGTCGCACCCCACGAAGACTTTGGCTGACTGGGTCGCGGCCCGCGAGCTACCCAGTTTATTTGTTTTTCTTGATTTTTATTAATATAAAGGTTATTCGGGTCTGTTTCTCGCGTATGGGGTGTATTTAGGAGCGTTTAGGGGTGTCCAGAATATTTTAAGGAGGGTTGATATATCCTCCACACCTTGTTTTTAATCTCTTCCTCGAGATTCGAGCTACTATATTCATGTGGAGGTAACGGTGCAGCTGACATAGCTGTATCATCGTCAGAATCTGTGGCGTAACGTCGCAGTCCAACTGCCTGTAAAGCGGAAGAAGTCACAAACGCAAAAGAGTCTGAGACAGAGTGTAAGCTAGAATCAGAAGAAATCTCGATAACGGGAATCCCCAGTAGTGGAATAGCAACAACGTCCTCATCGAGCTCTCCGTCGCCATGGGCGTCATCGGGAGGACCATCAACAAACAGATCAATATCATCGTCAAAAGGCCAATCCTCAGAAGGAATGACCATAAGAGGAACAGGAGCGAGGATCGGTGCCACGACATGCTCACCATCGGGATGACCGATGATAAGATGATCGTGCACAGGAATAGGAATAGCAAATGGATCCTCGTCAGGGATACCATTAGCAATCGGTAAATCATCTCCGAAATCGGGCACCGCAAAGGGCTGAAAGTCGTCGTCATCATCGGGCATCATCTACGGGTCACTCTCTGTGTCAGAAGTAAAGATCTCTGGCTCGGGGACGATCTCATCGTCAAAAACTACAGCCATAGGGTCATCGGTATCGGACAGTCCACTCACGGATGATGACATAGTGTCTGTAACAAAACAATCACAACATATGCACATATATCAACTACTAATCTTAAGCATGCAATCAATGACAATGTAATCACGTATCCTTCCTAGTCACCCAGTCTCCCAGACTGAACTACCCAATCTCCCAGACTAAACCACCTAGTCTCTCAGACTAAACCACCTAGTCTCTCAGACTGAACCCCCAGTTTCTCAAACTAAACCACCCAGTCTCTAAGACTGAACCACCCAGTCTCTCAGACTGAACCATAAACATAAACCTTGAAATGTGTTTCGTGTCTTTTTATTTTGTAAAAATGTTTGTTTCCCTGGATCTGGGCGTTTTGCGTATTGTCACAACCCCCGATCCCTTATCTGTCCCGGGAACGGGCGACCGCGAGCTCAGTGGCGGTGGTATCAAGATTTATTAATTTGGCAGCGGAAATTTCATCAGGGCCGTAGTTAGGAAATGTTTATCAGAGTAAAACCACCATATTTGATATTAATAATCACATGGGCAAAACCCAAGTTTCTTATAACAATACATTTATAGGGACAAACCCTATTTTATTGAATTTAAAACATCGTTTATTAGGTAACTTTAATAGCCACATTTTTCCCAAGCCTTCAGTGCTCTCCATCTGGCTTTTTACTAATTGGCTGTCACATTGTGTTATCTGTAACGCGTTTTAAAAACATTTGTCAGTCGGAAATACTGGTGAGTGAATCCCAGTTTAATCAACAAACATTTTATCAATTAAAACATTATTGAGAGCGATCACATTGTTTATTTCTACACAATTACTCATTCAGTACTGTCAATCCTGACTTGTGGGTCATGTTCCCCATTGGCACACTCGTTGTCCAATGGTAACGTATTAATGTCGTCCTGACTTACTACACACAGTGTAGTACAAATTTTGTATACAAAACCCCAACATACCGGCAATAATTGAAGAACTACAAAGACTCAATCACCGCTCAATCATATTGTAAAACAATTAAGGTTTTGTAAAACATTCCAAAAAGAGGATAAACTCACATTGCTATCTTAGACTTCGCGTAAGGGTTTCCTGGGAATAATCTATAATTTACACAAATGTACATAGGTTAGTATCATAACCCTTTGAAAATATTAATGATACCCTCCCCGAGACGGTGTTCCAACAACTACGTCGGGCATAACCACGACAGTTGTTACGGAACCCAAAATCAATCGGGCAGCGTATCTATTATGAAACTGGGGTTATAATACTTACAACGGAGCAGAACCTCGTTAATTAGGGGGTATAATACTTGAATATAATGCCTATATCTTCAGAAAGTCGAGATACAGAAAGAAAGTGAACGAATTGAAATGAAATCCGATGCGTTCTATTTATAGTGCTGATATCTGGTATTCTCGCGGCCCGCGTAATACATGGGCTGGGCTTACGCGGCCCGCGTTGACTCTGGTCAACTGCGTAGCTTAGCTGGGTCATCAACTAGCTTCTCCAGGTGTTGGGCCACGTGGCGGCCCAGGGCCGCACCACCTTTTTAGTCTCTCGCGGCCCGCGTTAACTTAACGGGTAGCTTACGCGGCCCGCTTGAACTTAAGAAAATCAAAGGAATTAGGTCTCAACCTTTATACCGCCCGTGTAAGAAGTGGGGTGGGTCTACGCGGCCCGCGTCATCTTACTATTTCTTATATTTTTTATTTATTTTTAATACTATATTATATTTCGGGTTCAGTTTTCACATATGGGATGTATCTTAGAAAGTGTAGGGTGTCGGGGGTGTTTTAGGAGGGTTGTTATATTTTGGGTATCACTCCTGGGTTATTAGATAAAACATATAGTGCACTCACATTGAATATAGTAACCCAGTTCCACTTTATCCCTACGTCACGAGACAGAACCCCAACGAATTTAGGCAGAGCCTTGACATACGTTACGGGGCACTAGATCAATCGGACAGGGCATCAGTGACCAGGGATTATAACCCTTAAAACGGGGCAGGGCTTTGGAGTATTTTAGGGGTGAATTATTTAAAGAAAAGTGGGTGTAAATATATCACAGAGTGGGAAGAAAGGAATGAAGGTTTGAACAATTTTTGGAAGCCCGCAAGTCGATCTATTTATAGTTGACTTGAAAGAAATAGCTTGAATGTTACGTTATTGTAATAATTGCCAAAACTTACAAGTACATTACTTTTGGATTCCTTCTGATCCATGTGTAAGCTTTATTAAATTTCAATTCTAATCCAATAATACGTAAGCCTATAGTTCAAATTTAAATTCTCATAACATGTTAGCTTTATATTTAATATTATTACTTTATTTAATATATATTATAATTAATTTAACTACTTCACTTATTTAGCGTTTATAACTTCTAAAATATGACGTTTTATAAAATAATAAATATGCTATTAGAATAAGAATAATTTTATCTATATTTTGAACCAAGTTTATTTAAAAACAGAGTAGGTTCAAATTTAATTATTAAATGGTTCCTACGCTTGCCCAAAATACCTCATATTTCCATTGCTCAACTTTATCCATGATGCATCCTTTTAATAACATAAGTTTTTATATATTTTATATAAATAAATTTTTTGCGAATGTTACATCCTCCCCACCTTATTTTAAATCTCGTCCTCGAGATTCCCTGTAATATGGATGAATATTTTTAGTTAGTTTAGTTTCAAAGTATATTTTGCCCTGGTTTTAAATTTTTCTTTGACCAGAACTATTCTCTATGAGATTCTTATCCTAGACTGAAATATGTTTTATATTTTAACACAACCTTTAGTTACAGGTTTTCTAATGTGTTAATAATTGCAAGGGGAATTCTTATACTTTCGATGGCGTCCCAACTTATAGAGTTCCTGTTGTTTATCTTGTCGCATGAATTGCGAGACGGATGATCAAACGAAATAGTGTTTGATATCGGAATTATAGACGTATACGGGAGATTCCTAATAAATAAGTCTAAAATTATCATTGACACACTTATTCGTGATTTACTCTTTAATTGTCAATCAATATGGTCTTTGGATTTCCTCATAGACATATATATCTATATAATATTTCATATACTTTAATATGCACATTATCCATAATGTCAATGTATTTAACAAATTCACAAGTCAGACATCAGGTCATGGTACTATTTAGGGAATTCCATTATCATAACACATACCCCATCTCACCCGGTCTTGCCGGAGAGGTAACCCCATCTCACCCGGACAAGCTGGTGAGTCTACTGCACCATACCCAGTCTTGCCGGAGAGGTAACCACATCTTACCCGGACAAGCTGGAGAGTCTACCGCACCATGACCAGTTTTACCGGAGAGGTAATTATCATAATATTTTCCATAAATAGATTTCTCTCAAATCAGAATTTTGAAAGTACCTCGTTTTATTATAGTTTACATCAAGAAACAAGGAAATTAATATTCTCATGATGGATCATATTCTAGAACCGAGTAGTACTAATAAACAAGAAATAACAGTGGCCAGTTGTTATCGCTTATTTATCATACAGGCACTGTTCTAGTCATCATCCTCACGGGATACCAATAACCATCACATTTTATCTATGCAAGTAATTGGCTTATCTCAAAGCTTTATACTAAGGCATTCTTCTTAAGTTCACGTCTAAATACTGTCCTGGTTGTTACCAGTAAATATTAATATCCCAATTCTTTCATTTAAGCATAGATATTATTATGGTTGTGACTTTCTTTTATTTGGAAAAATGGAGTTTTGGACAAAAATATAATTGTCTCCATTGACACTATAGCTAGGTTCGATATTGTTACACCCTAACACGTTTAACCTTAAAAATGACGCAGCGGAAACAGAGCTTTAAAATTTTCTTCCGTATTAACAACATTTCTTTCACGAAGGTTCCAAATCCTAAAAATGTTAAACGTACTATAAAAGAATTTTACAACATTCATACTAAAATTTAGATTTCCAAACGTTATATACTTCAACTATGTGACCAATCTATCCGTACAATCCTTGCTCTTGACTCGATCTACGTCCGCTTCACTTCCTTAGCAGCAGAAGAAGTCCGTGTAACACCTGTGGGCATCACACACAACTTAGCCATTAGTCAAAGGCAACATCATTTAACATTAATCTCATGTAATTAAAGATTGAATAACGTTCGTCAATTTAACATCAATTCATCCAATTATTCTTTCTCATCCTCTTATTCCGGGTTCGGTTTAAGTTTCGTAAGAATCCGGTGTACTTGTTCCTGCATCACATACCAACCTCAAACGCATAATTAGTAACGTTAAAATTCTACGTATCTAAATCATGCACATGTACATGTTTACATGTATACATATGCGTCTACACACTTACATACATTCACATCTACATACATACATATCTTTCCTACAACTTTACATACATGCATACACTCATACATGTCTTTACACATACATATATACACAACTACATACGTACATACCTTTCCTACATCTTTACATACATGCATACACTCATACATATCTTTATACATACGTAAATACACATCTACATGCGTACATACCTTTCCTACATCTTTACATACATGCATACACTCGTACATACCTTTATACATACATACATACACATCTACATACGTACATACCTCTCCTACATCCTTACATACATGCATACACTCATACATATCTTTATACATACTTACATACACATCTACATACGTACATACCCTTCCTACATCGTTACATACATGCATACACTCGTACATATCTTTATACATACATACATACACATCTACATACGTACATACCTTAACGAACACGTACTAGATCACGCGTACCTCTTACATAATCATACATTATTTACATGGGTCTTAGACTTAGCTTTATAGCCCATAAACATCTAAGGAACCATCAAAATCATGTTTGGAAAGTCCGCCGTAGTCCACGGATATCAAACCGAAGCCTACGGTACATAAATCAACTTAAATAACAAGATTTCAGCTTTTGGGACTTGGGGAGGCCGTCGGCGACAGCCCTAGGCCCGTCGGCGACGGCCCGTGGTTCTTCCCGTAGCCAAAAACCCCGTAGACAGGTAAATAACCCGTCAGCAAAAAATCAACTTTCTAGAGCCCGTCGGCGACTACCCTTGACCCGTCGGCGACTACCTCTAGAAATGGCACTTTTCTGCAGTTCCGTTTCGTCGTCCGTACGCACTAAAACGCGCATAACTTTTGAACCGTTTACCCGTTTAACCTCCCATTTCTTCCTACATGCTTGTAAATTCACATTCTATTATATGAACTTAAAATCCCACATCCGGATTAAGGAAATTCTTAACTTACACGCTATCGTCTTATTATTCATTTATGATTTATTCGACCCGTTCATGCATTCATCCACTAAACTTGTTTGTTTGACCATAACTTCTTATGAACCTAATAATGTCAACATTGTATATCATACAAGATTAAGTTCTCGGATGTCTTGCATCCTCTTGACCCATTTTCGCTCAAGAGCTTATTTTGACCCGTTAAGGGTATTTGCGCATTTTAAGGTCTTTAGCTTACGAAAACCATACTTCTCGCTTTCTTGCTTTTTCAAAACATTCATTTAATTAAATAGCTTGTTTGTAATCAACTTTTAAGACCATTTGCTCGTTTTACCCATCAAGGGCGTTTTTGTCAACTTTGCTCTATCCTTAACAACAAAGGACTCCCTTGCATAAGTAACCAATCCTACTACTTAGCTACAATTCTTAATCACACATACCTTGCTCGGATCAAAGCTAAGATCCGTTTAATACTTCATCGGTCTCATACAATCCTTTCCTAATTGACCTCGATTATCATACTTAATTAAATTGCATATAACTTTACATAAACAACTAAGAAGTGATTACGAAAATCACTTACCTTATGCGTCCGTGCTCGTACCCGATCTCTTGCCTCCTCTTGGCCCGTTAACACCTCGTGCTTGAGCTCGTCTCGACGTGATCCCTATGCTTCCATTTCATCGAAATCACGCTCTTATTAGCATACTCATTTGTACATGTTAACGGTCATATCATTAGTCATTTCTAACAAACGTAACTCATATAGCCATACCCATATCCGTTTGCACTCATGTAATTCATCATGTCAATGCATTAAACACACATAAGTCTAACACGCACCGTATAACTTACTCTAATCTTACAATTATGACAACACGTCTAGCCATTCTTCTTATACCCAGTTGACTTTTAGAAGTCAACGGTTCATTTAATTTAACTTTCAACTTATCATTATATACCCGTAACATCATAATCGACTATACGGACGACAACATATACACTTTATCATACGATTGGTGTGCGTACCACCTTTTAAGCATAACTTACAACTAATTCATGCACAATCTTCTAAATTCATACATAGTTCATCAAATCCTTCTACTAATCAACATGTGGTATTTAAAATCAAATATCAATAATATGAACATATTATCATTTTCATCATATCATCAAAACCCACTTCATAACTATTTTTCTAATCACTTACAAGTGATCTAATCTTAAGTTCTTCATAATTTCTTCATGCTTTTGATGTGTGTACTACCTCCTAAGCATAGTGTACAACTAGCTCATGCATATCCTTCTAATCTCATACATAATTCATCAATTTCTTCCTTCTAATCAACATGAATCATACATGCATGAACATCAAACATACTAGTATCACATTTCTTTCAATTCCTCTAACAAGAATCCATCATACAAATCAAAATACATCAACATTCAACAAGAATTAGACATGGATGATGATTCAAATCATCATTCTCACCATAACTAATGGGTTTCACCCTTAAACATCAAATTAACATAATTCATGCATAATCCATGTTCTAGATGATGATTCTAACACACACCCATTCTCAATTTCAAACAAATTCGCAATTTATATCATAACCCAATTCGTGAAAGATCACCAATCTAACTTTTAAGACATACCTTACGATCCCCTTGTGAAGGTGATCATTAATCCGTGTTTGGTTATGAATTTGAGCTTCGTTTAGCCTTCCAATTTGAGGAAATAGATGAAAGTTAGGGTTCTTGGCTCCATGGGAGCCTCCTGCTCTTTCTCGAACACACTATGTGTGTTTGTGTGTGTGTTTTGTTATTTAGTAACCCAACTTTCATCTTATTCCATTTAACCCCTCCATGTTTGCCACTAAAACATGATTGGAACAACTTTCATCTTTTAAATAGTTTTTATCATACACTTTATTAGGTTAAATAGCCTAATCATTTATTTCTTAATGTACCATAGCATAACATTTAACGAATATAAACATTCGGGTTTTGGGGTGTTACAGATATAATGAGTATACTTACAGCTAACTCTATTTATGCATATAAAATCTTAGATCCCGTTACAAGGAATATTTCATTGAGACAAATGGCATTTTAAAACATAGTAGGTTTCATGGTTTATTCTTATAATAACTTCATATTTTCATATGAATTACCAATGACATTTTCTCTTATGTTTATCTTACATAAGATATTTATATTGGGTATACCATCAAGAAATTCTATTGGGTATATGCATATATGTGTATAAAATTTCAATTCTTTAGGTAATATTAATCTTACGGAATATATACTCACATATATAAAATAATAACTATACATTCGATGGTATCAATCATCAAGCTTATTTCCATGACTTTATTTTATCCTGTTATAAAGGTAGTATATTGAAATAATTTTTTGTCAAATAATATTTTGGAATTAAAAGTTTAGGGAAATAAATTACTCAAAATATAAATTTTCAGGACTCATAAGAACAATTTCATTTTTAACTAATGGGTTAAACCATATGGATTCAAAATATCAAAACTTAACTCTCAATTTATTGTATATTATATTATTTATTCAAAGAAGTACTTATGATAAGTAATACAGAGTTTGTCGTTTCTAAAAATTGATTCTAAATATATTTGAGTAATATACATGTATTTAGAATATGTATGTATATCTTATACAATAGAAATAGTAATTTTATTTAAAGATTTACAATATTAAAATTGTAATTTGATTTTTAAATAAAGTTATATAAAAGACAACTGTATTAAATACACAATTGGGTCAATCATATTTATGTGGGGTATCTATTTTAAATTTTAGTTTTGAAAATGAAACAAAACTAGAATTTTCAGGGAAATTTTAATGTGCCAGGTAAAATAAATGAATAAGTAAATAAATAGAATACTTAAATTATTAATTTAAGTGGAGTAGGAAAAGGGATTTTCATTTTGTAACATTTTTTACTTTTAAAATTATTTATTTTCTTTTATATATACCGATTGTATAAACCATTAGATCCATCTTTTCTTTTCTTTTATAATACACCGTAAAGATATATAAAAATTTCATTACATAGCTATCCTATAAATATATAACTTTTGGGTATTTATAGATATAGGTCGCGATCAAACTTATGAGTTATTTAAAATCTTATATGGTGTTTTTAAATAAATATATACTTTAGTAATCATGTAGAACATATTTTCTTGATTTAATCATATTCCATTATCCATGAATATTTATTGAATATCCTAAGATACGGGCTTTATCTGTGAATATTATAATATATTAATCATTACATAAATATATATGCATAAAGTTACATATTTATCCAAGTTATTAGTAAATGACTCAAAAAACATATTTGCATGATGCTTTGGTGTATGTAGTCATTTGAAAAATACATGATTGTAAGAACTTGTTATGATCTTTTCTTCACAACTTATAATTAAAATATATCTCCTTATACCAAAATAATCTATCTACATCTTATCCCTTTATATAACAAAATTTATGAACATCAAATTTTCATAACTGATCATTTTTATGACATCGTTAAACATAGTCTATCCAACATATATATAATTTTTTTACAAGAAATTTAGATGTATTATTATCATCAACGTAAAAAAAAATATATAGCATGGTTGAACTTACTCAAGATAACAACCTTTGTTATTATTTTAATAATATCTTTTCTTTTATTCATAATATAGATGTCTTAAATTTTTAATAACTTATATTTATTATAAGAATATGTATCACTATATCAGTAGTGGTTTAATATTTACACGACATTGAGAATACTTTGATTCTAAATTTTAGGATATATAATCCATTACTAATCTTAGTCTCTACTCATGATAGTTTAACTATCCAAAAATTATTATAATAATGACGCGTATTAGAAGTAGTATCATTATTATTATAACTATATTTTCTCTTTCTTCGATTTACACAACCCAAATCTCTAAAAAATTTAAATGATTTTATTTAATCATGAATACTCATCATATTCATTTAACCATCTATTTTATTACTAAGTATTTTAATAGAAACCTTTACAAGTAATCTCAACATCAGTTATTTCATAAAACTACGAAAGTATGAAGTCTTATGGTCAACTAGTTATAACCCAGAAAGGATAAAATGGAGGGGTAAATTGGTACTCCTGGGTTTCAAATTTTGCTTTGGCTAGATCCACTAAAACAATCTTTTAAATTTTTATAAATTCTTAAAATCCTTTTGGTTAATTTAATAGCTTTGGTTTTATTTATTTAAATATAATTTATTTTGAAATATTATTAAAACTACAAAGTTTTAAAGTTTTATATCATATATTTCAATATGTATTTTAAACAAAAGTAAATGATTGGTTCCAAAAGAGAATCATAAACATGACTGCTTTGTTAATAACCAACTTAGTTTGATGTATATTATGATATTATTTGAATAGGTGGTATTAATTATCACAGACAAATTTCTAGTACAAACATTTGGGTACAATCATAAAATAGATTGATTAAAAACGACAAACATTGCGACTCATATATATATATATATAGGGAGAAGATCATGCGAGAACCACCTCTTATTGCGAGAACCGCGAGAACCAATGTGAACACAACCAAAAATGCATAAAAATAGCTAAAAATCACACAAAAATAATTTTTTTTGAATTTTTTAATATTTTTTTAAAAAAAAATCGCTACTTTTCGAAGCAAAAAAAAAAATTTGGCTTCGAAAAGTAGCGATTTTAACATAAAAAATATTAAAAAATTCAAAAAAAAAAATTTAGATTTTTTTTAGATTTTTTTAGGTTTTTTGGGGGTTTAGTTTTTAGCATTTTAGCTTGGGGGGGGGGGGGGTGGGGGGGGGTTTAGGTTTTTGGGGGTGGGGGAGGGGGGTTTAGGTTTTTTTTTTTTTGGGGGGGGGGGGTGGGGGTTAGGTTTTTTTAGCTTGGGGGTGGGGGGTTTAGGTTTTTTTTTTTGGGGGGGGGGGGTGGGGGTTAGGTTTTTTTTAGGTTTTTTTTAGCTATTTTAGGTTGTGTTCACATTGGTTCTCGCGGTTCTCACAATAAAGGTGGTTCTCGCATGAGCCCCTCCCTCTATATATATATATGTATTTATTACAAACTACAACTGGAATTCAAAATTTACTAGTAGGGGGAGCAAAAGGAAAAACCTGACCCGATCATTACCCGACCCGACCCGAGAACCGCTCAAACATAAAATACAGAACCGATTCACTACCCTAAATATAGGGTCGGTTCCGGTCCATAGGTCCAAGTCGGGTTTCACCATGAAAAGAATCGAGACCCGACCCGACCCTATTTTATATGAAAAATTGGAACCGATCTAAATACCTAGGTACTTGGGTTCGGGTCGGGCTGGGTATATTTTCGGTTCGGTTCTCGGTTATTTTCGGTCCGGACCGAACTTGCTCACCCCTATATACTAGTGATTATACATCCGTAACTTATTTTAGTCAATCTAAGTTATAGAAGTATTATGCTTAACATGCTTTTATGTAAGGTTTATTCTATCTCCTGTTTATACTAAGTTGTTATTTAATAGGCGAAGTTCCTTTAAAGTTTCTAGCTCATAGGTGGCATGGGTGCTGGTACTAGTTTGGTCGTTCGACTATTTAATATAAGTTAGCATTTACCGCTGTAGTGGCTAACATATGGGGATTTACCCATTGTCCATCTAATTCATCTTCCCCTAGTAAGTTATTGTCTATTTCCTGAGTTTGTGCATTTATTTCCTGATTGATTATCGCTCCTTTTGGTTGTGACTTCTTTATTTTCTCTCGACTTTTTCTAATATTCCAACTTCTCTTCTTAGTGGTAAATGGTTTCTTAGACTGTGCCTTACGAATAAATATTTCTTCCTCAATATCTGCTGAGTATCCTGAGAGATTTGGTTGAAATGAGGTTCCCTTAGCTTTTGGTGAACTATCTAGTTGACTATAGATGTCCAAAATTATTTGCTTACCCATACTGTAGACTAATCAATAGTCAAATAATATAAAACACATAATCACATAAGTTATTTCCTAACACAGAATTATAAAATTTAGGTGTCAGCAGAACACTTCTTTGGCTTGAACCAGTGGCTAGGCTCTGATACCACCTTCTGTCACAATCCCCGATCCCTTATCTGTCCCGGGAACGGGCGGTCGCGAGCTCAGTGGCGGTGGTATCAATATTTATTAATTTGGCAGCGGAAATTTAATCAGGACCGTAGTTAGGAAATGTTTATCAGAGTAAAACCACCATATTTGATATTAATAATCACATGGGCAAAACCCAAGTTTCTTATAACAATACATTTATAGGGACAAACCCTATTTTATTGAATTTAAAACATCGTTTATTAGGTAACTTTTATAGCCACATTTTCCCCAAGCCTTCAGTGCTCTCCAGCTGGCTTTTTACTAATTGGCTGTCACATTGTGTTACCTGTAACGCGTTTTAAAAACATTTGTCAGTCGAAAATACTGGTGAGTGAATCCCAGTTTAATCAAGAAACATTTTATCAATTAAAACAGTATTGAGAGCGACCGCATTGTTTATTTCTACACAATTACTCATTCAGTACTGTCAATCATGACTTGTGGGTCATGTTCCCCATTGGCTCACTCGTTGTCCAATGGTAACGTATTAATGTCGTCCTGACTTACTACACACAGTGTAGTACAAATTTTGTATATAAAACCCCAACATACCGGCAGTAATTGAAGAACTACAAAGACTCAATCACCGCTTAATCATATTGTAAAACAATTAAGGTTTTGTAAAACATTCCAAAAAGGTTAACAAAAAGAGGATAAACTCACATTGCTATCTTAGACTTCGCGTAAGGGTTTCCTGGGAATAATCTATAATTTACACAAATGTACATAGGTTAGTATCATAACCCTTTGAAAATATTAATGATACCCTCCCCGAGACGGTGTCCCAACAACTACGTCGGGCATAACCACGACAGTTGTTACGGAACCCTAAATCAATCGGGCAGCGTATCTATTATGAAACTGGGGTTATAATACTTACAACGGAGCAGAACCTCGCTAATTAGGGGGTATAATACTTGAATATAATGCCTATATCTTCAGAAAGTCGAGATACAGAAAGAAAGTGAACGAATTGAAATGAAATCTGATGCGTTCTATTTATAGTGCTGATATCTGGTCTTCTCGCGGCCCGTGTAATACATGGGCTGGGCTTACGCGGCCCGTGTTGACTCCGGTTAACTGCGTAGCTTAGCTGGGTCATCAACTAGCTTCTCTGGGTGTTGGGCCATGCGGCGGCCCAGGGCCGCGCCACCTTTTTAGTCTCTCGCGGCCCGCGTTAACTTAACGGGTAGCTTACGCGGCCCGCTTGAACTTAAGAAAATCAAAGTAATCAGGTCTCAACCTTTATACCGCCCGTGTAAGAAGTGGGGTGGGTCTACGCGGCCCGCCTCATCTTACTATTTCTTATTTTTTTTATTTTTTTAAATACTATATTATATTTCGGGTTCAGTTTTCACATATGGGATGTATCTTAGAAAGTGTAGGGTTTCGGGGGTGTTTTAGGAGGGTTGTTATATTTTGGGTATCACTCCTGGGTTATTAGGTAAAATATATAGTGCACTCACATTGAATATAGTAACCCAATTCCACTTTATCCATACGTCACGAGACAGAACCCCAACGAATTTAGGCAGAGCCTTGACATACGTTACGGGGCACTAGATCAATCGGACATGGCATCAGTGACCAGGGATTATAACACTTAAAACGGGGCAGGGCTTTGGAGTATTTTAGGGGTGAATTATTTAAAGAAAAGTGGGTGTAAATATATCACATAGTGGGAAGAAAGGAACGAAGGTTTGAACAATTTTTGGAAGCCCGCAAGTCGATCTATTTATAGTTGACTTGAAAGAAATAGCTTGAATGTTACGTTATTGTAATAATTGCCAAAACTTACACGTACATTACTTTTGGATTCCTTCTGATCCATGTGTAAGCTTTATTAAATTTCAATTCTAATCTAATAATACGTAAGCCTATAGTTCAAATTTAAATTCTCATAACATGTTAGCTTTATATTTAATATTATTACTTTATTTAATATATATTATAATTAATTTAACTGCTTCACTTATTTAGTGTTTATAACTTCTAAAATATGACGTTTTATAAAATAATAAATATGCTATTAGAATGAGAATAATTTTATCTATATTTTGAACCAAGTTTCATTAAAAATATAGTACGTTCAAATTTAATTATTAAATGGTTCCTACGCTTACCCAAAATACCTCATATTTCCATTGGTCAACTTTATCCATGATGCATCCTTTTAATAACATAAGTTTTTATATATTTTATATAAATAAAAATTTTGGGAATGTTACACGTATGCAATGAAAACATGTTGTAAAAATATTTTCGTGAGAGCCCTAATGATTGTAGTCTAGACTCGAGAAGGAATCCTAGTTCGCTACAATCGAAGCTTTGATACCAAGCTGTCACACCCTGACTTTTGCGGAAGCGTGATTATGGTGTGACTTTCTTAATATCATTGCATTCAATCATAACAAGAACTATATGATAAAAACCATAGATGGTAATCCATTAATTAAGTTTAAAAACATCACAAACATCATTGTTTAAACATAGACTTCAAATTTAAGTTTTACAAACCATACGAATTGTTTAGAGTTCCAGAAGGACTCATCAAAAAACTCTAAATAAAATCAGGCTTTGGTAGATGTGTCTCGTCCAGGAATAAGACACACTAACCAAACCCTAAGACAACGGATGACATCCTTTATTCTTAACACAACTTGGAACATCCAACGCCCGCCAGATCCACTTTTAATTCCCTGAAATACATGTATTTTGAAAACATCAACAAAAGTTGAGCGAGTTCATGTGTTTGTTTGTGTGTACGAATAAACCTTGTAAACATTGTATGTATGTATGTTTTGTAAACCCCGGTATGAAAGCAAAACAAGGAAACAGATCGATTAATGGTTTGCAAGGCCATTAACATGCGTGCAACGGATTAGGAAGGCTCAAACCTAGCAGATTTTGTACCGGGCCTCCGGCTGTAGGACACAGTCACCTCATGGGCCAAACCCTGGTCCACATGGGTGTGGGCTCGTTACACCCAAATAGATCTATCACTCATGCCCCTCGGTCCTAACTCGAGGATTAATGGTCTTAGGAGTGTGCCTACCCATTCACATGATCTACTGTACTTTCCAAAGCTAACCATACCAATTGTAATTGTTTGTAATCATTTTGTAACATGTACTTCACCCCCGAAGTTATAAAACAAAACAATTTAAAGAAAAGGGGGACATGAACTCACAGTCTTGCGTCTTCAATCACCGTAACTCAAGCTCCTTTGGGTGAACACGACTACCTACAACGTACTATGATCTATTAGACGGGCGGGTCGTGCCTTGACTTAGTATTAATGTCTTTGAGTTACGTTTCTTTTGTGTCTTCGATATTATTCCAAGTTATATAATTATTTGTTAAAATAATTAATATTTTAACTTAAATTATATTTATTAAATTTTGAAATATTTATTAAAACAATTATTTTAACTTAATACTTCCCAAGTATTTATACTTGTATATCCTTCCCAATGATGGGTGTATTTGTATTCTTATACTTGTATATTTTTGTCATGTATTGGGGTCGTATTCTTATATTGTATTTTTATTGTATTTTTATACTTAATTTCGTATTAATTTTCCGGAATATTATCTTTAATAAAAGTCCACAAATATATATTTCCAAAATATATATTGTAATAAATATTATTTAGAAAAATTATTTATAATTTTTCTTTTGGGCAAAAATACTTGTATTCACTCATAAGTTTCAAAAATAATATATTTTCATGTCTATCTTGGGAAAATATATAAACTCATTTTTCTCCCAAAAATGATATTCTTCATATTTATTCGAGAAAATATATCTTTCACCTCAAAATATTGTATTTCGTGTTTGTGTAAGAAAATATATATTTCTTAAAAATAATATATCTTCTAAAAATTTCAAGAAAAATATATATTCATTCTTGCCAAAAAAAATATATTTTCCCCTTATAAAAAATATGATATATTCTTGTAGTAATTGTAAAAATCATATTTTCATTTTCTTGGTGTCCAAAATATTTTTTACCAAAATATACTTGTGAATTAAATTCCATAATATTTTTGTAAGTTATATTCCTTATTCGGTTTCACCAATATTTTGTGTACAACTTGTATATTTATTCCTTGGAACTTTGGTTATATTTTGGATTGTAATTCTTGGTATTTTGATGTGTTATATTATTTCATGTCCTAAAATAATATAACTAATACATAAAATATACAAATAGTCACACACATGGTGTCTTCTAAATATATATTTCCTAAATACATATTTAGTCCCTTTTATTTATAAAATCCAACCTCCAATATTTATGTAACAAAAAATTATGGAAAAGTTTTTGTAACAATTTATGGTTTGAAATACGCTTGTAAATACTTTTTTAGAAATATTTTTCTAAGTGTTTGAATTTTTAGAAAATTTTGCCATAGTTTCCCCTAAAAATGGAGGTTTCCATTCTTTCAAGCGTTTCATTTTCTTTTGTAAAAATCATCACAATCAATCCACAATCAACAATAAATAACCTTTACTTACCAATTTTGCCAAAATCATGCATAATCTACTACTTCATGAACTTGAATATTTGTAAAAATTTGTAGTAACTTACTAGTATTCTTAGTAAGCCTTGTTACCCTTTAAAGTGTGATTGATTCTTTAAAAAACTTCATTTTTAAAGAAGATCGATCTTTACAACTTATGATCATGTTTTCTAAAAATGTTTCTTTATGATTTCTTCTTGTTTCACAAGTGTTTCTACACTTGTTTAACCACAAAAAATAACGTTTGTTTATGTAAAAACCAAGATTTAGTAAAACTTATATTTTTAACTTGGTTTCTTTAGAAATCATCCATAAATCTTTAGATCTACAAGTGTTACTACTCACTTTGATCATTATTTTTCAAGAAAACATTATGATCTTTGTGTGGATGATCTATCATCCTACAATATTTCTACTTTCTCATCTTGCTTGATTATCTTTTTAATCATGATCTAGCAAGATCATATGATGATCTACATCATATATATGAACAAACAACAATCATCAAGTAAATCAACACATAAACAACTTAGTTTCTTCATTAAACATGCTTATGTTCAAGTTTACATATTGTGATTCTTAGTGTTCTTCAAAGTTATGAGTATGATTCTTCTTTTAACCACTTAGAATAGAAGTAAACTAGCAAGATCAAGATTCTTACCACTAGCACAAGGCTAGGGATGATCAAGTGTAGAAAACAAGTGGATAAAAGCAAATGAAAGAGGTTCTTGCACTTCCGAAAGCTCCTAGCTTCTTTGTATGATCTCTAACACCTTTGTATGTATGTAGAATGTACGAGAAAGATTGGATGATGGTGGATGTATGTGGGGTTGAGTTCGGCCGAGAGCACCAAGGGGGAAGGAGGAGAGTTTGTGTATGTTTTAGTGTGTGTGAAATGAGACTATGATCCTACAAGTTTACTTATAACCCATTTCATCATTCTAACCCTTGTATAATATGCTTATCATTAGGGAACATGATCTATTATAAAATTAAAACAAATCATCTTGTGGGACCCTTGTTGGGCCCGTAAATAGTGGGGGGGGGGGGGGGTAGTAGCATAGGGTAAAACTAAGTTAGTTAGTTTAATGTTAAATTGTAAGTATCTAGTTAGTTATATTAGTTACTAGATATTTAGGAGGTGTTATGATGTTCGGGGATCATAACTAGCTTGGTAATGTTAAAACAGTGCTTCTAGTGTAAATTTGATGTTTCGAGTAGTGTCCGGTTGTTCGGTTGGTTACCGGTTTGTTAAAGTGCTAAATGTTGGTGCATTCATCTGTCGTCTTCGTCTTATGTCGAGTCTCTGGTTGCGTTGCGGATCTGATCAAGTGACATCACTAATGACATCATCATGTGACATCATTAGTGATATCACATTCATGACATCACTCACTAAAGACAAAACAAAATACAATGCATGAATTGAAACAGATTGTTAATTTGATAGATTTCGCTTCAAGGTTTCGCTTGAACAGGATTTGTTTACTTCAAGCGAAACTTAGGTACTATATATAGGTGGTCATACATGTCATTTGTAACAGTTCTAGAAAATCATACCGAGGTGCTGCCGGTGTGAAGACTGATTGTATTCGTGATAGTATATCAATATAATCAGTGTTAAAGTGATACGCAAGCTGTTTCGACATCCGTTTCTTAGTTTCCGCCTCTGAAACGGACTAAATCTCTTCTGAACGACTCGTTCGGGTCGCAAACCGATCCTACATTTGGTATCAGAGCTCAGGAGGAAGAGATTTCGCCAAAACAGCTCGTTTTCATCACTTTTTCTGATTTTCTACACCTTCTTTCAAAATCGAACAAATTTTTACGGTTAAAATCGGCTCAAATTCTCACATATTATGCGAAAACACGTTTTAACAAATCCTTGAGAGTTTCAGATTTAAAAACGGACTAAAACTGAATCAATTGGACAAAAATTTGATCGAAGATGCTGATGTCATAGATTTCGCTTGAGTTTTTGGAAGATTTCGCTTGAATAGTTGAAGCGAAATTGATCTGATTAGATTTCGCTTGAATATCTTGAAGCGAAATTGATCTGATTTTGATTGAACGTTTTCTGTTTGAAGGTGATTCAGTAGGTTGTGTGATACGTGTCTTGATCTGATCAATTGCCATCATTTACTTTGTATTAAAATTGAGAAATGAAATCATGAATTTTGTGTTAGTCAACGTAAGGTGATCAGATATATCACTATTGCATGTGATGTTGACAAAATGTTCGACGCATGTGCATATCACTTTGATCAAGATGTGTGGTCCAATCATGCTAATTCGATTTATGTGATATTAATATAGTGATTAAATAGTTCACGTGATATTGTTTTGATTTGATCAAATGTGTCAGAATTCATGTGATAATTGCGTGTGAAACAGTTAATTGTTGATAATCCATTACATCTTTTGAATACTATCATCGGTTAAAGTGTATAGTGTTGGTCACATGTGAGTGTGGAGTTCAAGAAATAGTGTGTCAGTTAATCATATCAAATTCTAAAAGTTGTCGGCAAGTTTAAAAAAAGGAATTCATTTTTAAACTAATATGTGTGTTGTGTAAGCCCAAGTCATTATTCTAGACCCAAGTTGTTTTTCGAAATCATAGTTCACGGGCTAAATCATTACGGGCCAAGTCATAGTCTGTTTGATCTAAAGTATTTCAGCCCAAAATTCAACGGTCCAAAACAGTTATACAAGTTGTTTGATACCGAGATTCGTTCAAGGTCGCGTGGTTTGAGTCGTGGTTTCTATTAGTTCATACAATTTAAAGTTCAAAGGTTTCAAAGGGTCAAGTCACTTGAATTCGATTCGGGTCCTAGAAGTCCACACAGTTGGTCAACTTTCAGTCCGCACAGAAAATCATCAGTTCGAGTACTAGTTTGTTTCAGTTAATTGACAAACGTATAAACTGATTGTGTTTTTGTTTGGTTGTCAGGTATTGTATAAAGTGAACATTTGACATTGAAACATGGAGTTTGAGGAATTGTTGGCATATATGTATTATGAATCTCAGCAGTATATTCCAACAAAGAATGAAGAAGAAACAGTCTCAGCAAAAGAAGTTGTTGAAAAAGTTACGGTTTTTGATCATTTGTCTGATGAAGAGGGTGACAATTATGAAGAAGAAATCCAAAGACTTGAAAATCTTAAACAACAACTTTCATCTGATCAACGTAGTGGAAAGTTATTTTATGCCGATAAAATTGAAAAATTGAAAGAAAAACAAGTTGCAAAAAGGAAGAATCAAAAGGCAGCAATGGTTAACGAAGAGATCAAATCTGAGAAAGATGTGAAAACAACAACAGCTGAAGAACAAATCAAATCTAGTGTGAAAAGGCAGGTTGAACAAATTCCAGCTGTCAAGATTGAGAAAGAAGAATCTGAAAAACCTGTATCTGTGAATCCTGAACCAGAGTCAAAGAAAGAGGTTGCAGAAGACGCATCTATCTTTGATCATTCACCAGAAGAAGAGAGTAAGGATGAAAGTGTTCATGAGGAAAAGAAACAGGTTGAAAATATCTCATCTTTAAAGGTTGAGACAAAAGTTGATGGTAAACATATTCTTGTTTTGCTGAAAAATTGTGAGATGTTGAAATTTGTAAATGACAAACTCTTGAAGGATGTTGAGAGTTTGTCATTAGAAAGCAAAAATCTAAAAAAATCGGAAAATGTTTTGAAAAATCAAATTCACAATTTGGAAAAACAAAAAGAGAAAGATTTTCAAAGTCAAATAAAAATTTTAGAAGATGAGAGAGATTTGTTTGGTAAAGACAATCTTGAAAAACAAATTGCAATTAATTCTCATCTTGAAAAGATTATTCGACTTGAAAAGGAAGCAGAGTGTGCTCAAAAGAAAATCAAAGAGTTAGATGGTAAAATCAGGGAATGGGAAGAAAAGTTGAAGGTTTTTGTTAATACTTCAGCTATTCCCTGCCCAAAACCTGTTAATTCTGTTCCAATAAGTGACAATGTCACAAACTTTGACAATGTCAAAGTTGAAGATTGCGATGAAAAATCTGATGATGAAAAAGTAAAAATTGACAAAAAGAATTTATTTTTGAAGTTAAAAGAAAAGTTTCAAGAAACTGTTCCACAATCAACTGAAAAGGGAGAATGCTCTAAGCAAAAACCTTTAAAGAAGAAAGTGGAACAAAAACAAAAAGAGAAAATTTTGAAAAATGTTCAAAAAGATAATAAAAGCTCATCAGATCGATCATCCAATCGCAATCAAAAACCACAAAAATTAAAAAATGCAAATTCAAAAATAGTTGGTGAAAAGTGGTGCAGGTCGGACCACAGTGCTTCAAGGCCAAATCAAGCTTACAGGAAGAGAGAGGATTATCACCAAGCCAAACAGTGCTTTGATCTAAATGTTTGGACTGAAAATGGTGATTGGTATGATAACAGAGTGTGTTACCGATGCGGTTATCAAAGACACATTGCTGTTAACTGCCAGAGTTGGAGGTTTGAATCAAGGAGATGCTTTAATTGTAACATCATTGGCCACATTGCTAGAGATTGCTCAATGAGATCAATGAGAAGATCGAGGGTTGAATCTCAGAAGCAGGTAAAGATCCCAGTCTCTGTCAAGCCCAAAGAACAGAAAGTTCAAGAAAGTAAAGTTCAAGAACCGAAAGTTCAAGAATAGAAAGTAAAGCTTTCTCAGGGGCAAAAAGACAGACTGAGGAAGAAGAGAAAGAAGGCCAGAGAGTATCTGGAAAGGATTTTGTCCTCGGATACAACTGGTAAAACAGATAAAAGTTCTGATAAATCGTCTTGCTCGCCAAAGAATGACAAATCAAGCAAAACGCATTCATCAGATACAAATCTGAGGACAGAAAAAAGAGTAAAGAAAGAGAAAGTTGGTGGTGATGAATTTGTTTATCTGAAAACAAAGGAGCCACATGTCGGCAATGAATCTGGCTCATCAAAGTCAGACAAGCCACATTCAGGCAATGAATCTGGTGTGGTAAAGCCAGAAGAGCCAGTTGTTGAGGTAAAGACTGAGAATTCTAGTTTAACAATGGATGATGAAAATTTTCCATCGTTGTTGAACAAGAATTCAAAATCACCCAAGAACGGTCAGGCTTGGGTGAATCTGTTTAAATGAAAAACCTGACTTGCCGGGGTTCCCAGGTTGGTAAGCGTGGAACATGAATCGGCACATTTCTTGAGAAATTCACGAATGTGATATTTCGACTTACAAGTGGTAAATCAAGGACATTAAGTTGTACTTGATTTTCTACAAGTGATATTTGTGGATTGATCTTAAACATGTTAGTTTTTACAAGTGATTGAAGAAAACAAAGTGATGAAAGATCCCCATGTTTGTGAAACGTCACACAAAACTAATTTTTCGGAAAAACCATTTTGATTAAAACAAACTTAAGTGTTTTGAGATCACAATGGGAAAATAGTTTGTTGTGAGGGGGAGTTCTGATTGTTTATGCCAAGTGAATGGAGAATTGAAGTGATTCTCATCATGTTGTCACATTTCTTGTACAGTTGGTTTTCAAATTTTCCCAGAAAATCAAAATTGAGACATATTTTGATTTTAGGGGGAGTAAAAATTTTAAAAAAATTAGAAAATTTGAAAATGTCAAAAACATTGAAAAATGAAAAAATGAGTTTTGCTGAAAAAAGAGGAAATGATAGTACATCAGTGGACTATCACGGCATGCTAAAGAATTGGAAAGTAAAATGTGATAAGCGGTCTCACTAAAGATGTGACGGTAGGCTCAGCTAGACTAGTAGATTTGCGATAACGATACAAACTTAAATGAAAAAGCCTAGTTCTAGTGGGAAACATGGTCGAAAGCATAGTACTTAGTTTTGTCCTTCTTGATTGTGTGCCTACTCAGTAATCGCTGATTGTCGAAAGACATAAAACTGGTTAAGTTTGTGAATTTTCACAACTTTGCTGAAAAGTCGCTGTGATTGTGCATTTTATTTTGCAAAGATTTAAACTTGTTTTATTTTCTTTATTTTGTTTAAGCATCGGACATCCTCTGCGTATACGTGAGTATCGACCTGGATGTTGTTGCCTAAACGTTCTGCTTTATTTTCTTTGGTGTTTCGTTTAAGCTTTGGATCACCTCTGCGTATACGGGAGTATCGACCTGGTGGTTAAAGCCTAAACAACTTCAACTTGTTTTATTTTTCTTATTTTGTTTAAACATTGGACTTTCTCTGCGTATACGGAAGTATCGACCTGATTGTTAATGTTTAAACATTCTACTTTGTTTTTGCACAAATCACAGTTGATAAAAGTTTAAAGGCGTTACTTGAGTTAGTGTATTGCATGATGAGGGAATATGCTAAGATCGTGGGGTCCATAAGAACTTAGTGCTATCTTAATATACCTTAACGTATCGGTAAGCATTTCGAAAGTTTTTAGATTGAGTTTAAGTGGACAACAATATCGTCAATCAATGTGAATCGTTTAGAACTTAAAATGAAATGAAGCTTAACGGTGTTGGTGATTTGTCTCAAAAACTGATATGATCCTCTTACACAAACTCACAAAAATATGTTTGTACATATTTTATTTCTGCAGTTAATTTCTGTTATTGCATTCATGTTTCATTATTTTGAAAAGTCCAAAAAGATTTTCGACAACTGATGTTGGAAAGCTGATTTTCAAAATTCCAAGTGCTGAACAAGATGAATAGGTTTGGGAGTGTGCGTTTAAAAGAAGAAACTGATTTTGAGAAAGAAATTGAGTTTAGTTAATCAGGGTCATTAATTTGAACTTGATGTAACTATTTCTAGTAAGTTTTTCTTATTGGTTTAAGTGAAAACTTATGTTGTGTTGAGAAGTGTGTAGGTGATGTGCTGAACAAGAGATAAAACCAGGGATTGATCTCAAGGTGATAGCTAATTCCAGACAGTGATCCTATCATGATGAGAGGGGGAGTCTGACGAGGTTAGAACCAAAGAGAAGATCCTGGTATATGCTAAGAAAGAAAAAGACCGATAAAGACTGAAGATTGAGAATACTCGACATTTAAGACTCGTCAACATCTGAGGGGGAGTCTGTTGGTGCATTCATCTGTCGTCTTCGTCTTATGTCGAGTCTCTGGTTGCGTTGCGGATCTGATCAAGTGACATCACTAATGACATCATCATGTGACATCATTAGTGATATCACATTCATGACATCACTCACTAAAGACAAAACAAAATACAATGAATGAATTGAAACATATTGTTAATTTGATAGATTTCGCTTCAAGGTTTCGCTTGAACAGGATTTGTTTACTTCAAGCGAAACTTAGGTACTATATATAGGTGGTCATACATGTCATTTGTAACAGTTCTAGAAAATCATACCGAGGTGCTGCCGGTGTGAAGACTGATTGTATTCGTGATAGTATATCAATATAATCAGTGTTAAAGTGATACGCAAGCTGTTTCGACATCCGTTTCTTAGTTTCCGCCTCTGAAACGGACTAAATCTCTTCTGAACGACTCGTTCGGGTCGCAAACCGATCCTACACTAAACTTGCAGTTTAGTGTGCTTTATGTCACCTTTTGTGACACTTTTGATTCCTGACACTTAGGAAAGCATTCAGGATCATTTTACCATATTTCTGCATTATATCAGATTGTTAAAATGCTGACTTTTGTTGAATTTTGCTGAATTCAGCACGTTGGGTGAGTTTTAGGCACTTTCTGGCACTTATACTATCACTAGAAAAGCAGTTTTGTAATCCTTACTTTCCTACACACTATACTAATGTGATATTTGGTTTCTGGCTCATTCTGTGTCTCAACACATTGTCTGTCTATGCACTGAACTCTGTCAGCATAATCCTGATTTGTCTGAATACTGTGCTAACTACGTTTCGTGCATCATTTGAATCAAATAAGCTCTCATAAAATAATGGCATATCATTTGGCAATATATGATGCACATGTATGTATACAGTAGTAATCAGAAAGCAGTTATTTGCAATTCAGCACAGTCATTAAGCACTAATCATGGTTAATTAATTGTACGGATACCTGAATTTTTGACAGTTGTCACATTCTCCCCCTGTTAAGAAAATTTCGTCCTGAAATTTTAAGCTTTACTACTAGCTGCAGGGGTGTTAGGGAATAAATGCGGGTATTTAGCTTTCATGCAGTCTTCACGCTCCCAAGTAAACTCTGGGCCGTGACGTGTGTTCTATCGAACCTTGACGAGTTTAACACTACTCCTCCGATTCTTGTTAACTTTCGAGTCTGTAACCTCAACAGGTTCTTCGGTAAAGTGAAGTGTGTCTTCAATGTGAACTTCGTCAGCTGGAATGACCACTGTTTCTTGTGTTAGACTCCTCTTTAGATTAGACACATGGAATGTATCGTAAACACCATTAAGTTCTGCTGGTAGTTCTAACTTATATGCTACAGGACCAATCCTCTCCAGGATTTTGAACGGTCCGATAAATCGTGGGTTTAATTTACCACGCTTCTCAAAGCGTGCCACACCTTTCCAAGGTGAGACTCTCAAGAAAACCATATCACCCACTTCAAATTCCAAAGGTTTCCTTCTTTGGTCCGCATAACTCTTTTGTCGATCACGAGCCACTTTGATGCGCTCTCGGATCTGTATGATCTTATCTGTAGTTTCTTGGACCAGTTCAGGACCAACCAGCTGTCTATCGCCTGCATCTGCCCAGTATAACGGCGATCGACATTTCCATCTGTAGAGAGATTCAAACGGTGCAGCTTAAATGCTTGTATGGTAGCTGTTATTATAGGAGAACTCAACCAAAGGCAGGTGAGTGTCCCAACTGCCACCCAAGTCCATTATGCAAGCTCGTAACATATCTTCAAGTGTCTGAATCGTTCTCTCACTTTGACCGTCCGTATGTGGATGAAATGCTATGCTCAGATTTAACTGAGAACCAAACGCTTCTTGGAAAGATTGCCAAATCCTTGACACAAATCTTCCATCTCTATCAGATATAATCGAGATACGCACTCTGATATGTCAATAAATATACATATTATTAATACATATTATCCCCCTTTTTATATATTTTTGGTTACAAATTCAATTGAATCGACACTTAATGGTGTTTTATTTGAATATTGTAGTTTTGGAAAGCTTGTTGGTGATTCGTTGCGGAAAACTCGAGAAAAAATGAAGTTTGTGGAAATTTTGCCCAGACACGGCTGTGTTGGTTATCTGAGTACGATGTCACACAGCTGTGTCAGCCTTGGCCACACACCCTGATCTCAGCAACAAGCAGCAATGGTCCACACAACTGTGTCACTTAACGACACAGCTGTGTGCGGCGCCAGATATGATATAACCTAATGTTTAGCTCCCATTTCATTTGTCCAACTTTGGGGGGCCGAACCCTAGTTCTCCAAGTCCCAACAGTCGGTTCCAAGCATCTCTTGAAGAATTTGAACCCAAGATTGAAGATCAAGCACTCCAAGGGAAGATCTAACACCACACAACCCACTTTAACTCATTTTGGTTTGAAAAACTCTAGATCTACCATGTTTTCTACCATGTTTATAAGTATGGTTGTGGTTTTTGTTAGCCTTAGAGGCTAAACATTTGGGTTGCCTAAACCATGTTGAACCTATTGTTAATGTGATGAATCAGAAGTAATTGTGATGACAAGTTTATGTTAATCTTCATGATAGTGTTCTAGTATTGTTCTTGGATTTTATATGCATGCTTAAAGTTGGATTTCATGAATGTTTGATTGTTATTTACTCATGACATGTTGGAAAACCCATGTGTAGATTATGATTGTTGAATTTTGCTACTAGTTAGTTTGATTTAAGGCATGAGACTAGGAATGGTAATTGTTAACATGAAATTAATGAAGATTTGAGCATGTGTATGTAATCTTGCACTTGGATTTGGAAAGATTATAATAGTGTTAATGTGAATTCTAGAGTATGTTAGTTGTGTAAGATTGATGATTTAGGCCAAAATTGTTATCTAACATGATCATTCTCATGGTTCATATCAAGAACAACGTTAGGATACTGTCTAATTAAAAGCAATTTTAGGTGATTAGTGTGTTTCTCGTATTAGTTTTCCTTAAATTGTCGAGTTAGGAGTTTTGACAAACGAGTAACTCTTGTCTAAAGATTAACATTAACTTATAAACGAGCTTAAAAAGAATGATTTTTAGGTGATTAGAATGTTATTTCATTCTAAATTTTCCAAAGAAATTAGAAAACTAGGCGACCTTGACCGGGACTTAGTTACTTGAGAGTTTGTGTCATCGTTAGTGCTTCCCGTAGATCGTTACACGAACATTAGTGGATACTCGGTTTAGGCAACTTCTTGATAGATCTTGTTGAATTTCGTTAGCTTAGAATTTTTATTATTTGCATGATAATTTAGAAAACCCAACTTATTGTTTGAAACGACTTTAGAGTAACAAAGGTTTAGTATCAGAAGCTACCGTGTCCATGGATCGATACTTGGTTCTTACCGATGCTATACTACACATACTATAGGTACACTTGCCTATGTGTGTGGTTTAGTACTGAGGTGAAAATCATTTCTATAAATTTAAAAACGAATTGTGTGAAAAATCATTATTAAATATATATATATAATTCACGCACATCACACTCCATGACGTGCGACTACCTCTCTTAGGTATAGCTCAGCTAGCTTACCTGTATTATCCTTCTCTCTGATCGGCAAAAAGTGCGCAGATTTTGTCAGACGATCTACGATTACCCAATTCGTATCATGACCTCTGGGTGTCTTTGGCAACTTCGTTATAAAATCCATTGAGATCTGCTCCCACTTCCACATGGGTATCTCAGGTTGCTGCAGGAGACCTGAAGGCTTCTGATACTCGGCCTTCACTTTGGCACAAGTCAAGCATTTTCCACATAAGTTGCAACATCACCTTTCAATCTTGGCCACCAGTAGAAATCTTTCAAATCTTGGTACATCTTATCCGATACTGGGTGGATCGAGTACCTTGATTTATGAGCTTCATCAAAGACCACATCTCTAAGACCACCAAAGAGGGGAACCCAAATTCGTCCCATGAAACACAAGGTTCCTTCCTCATTGGGTACCAGCTGGTTCTCCATCCCATGGAGATATTCATCCTTTAAGTTTTCTTTCTTGAGTGCTTCTCTTTGTGCAGCACGAATGCGCAACGAGAGGTCTGTTTGAATGATCATTTCCAAAGCCCTAACCATTATGGGCTTAATCTTCTCTTTTCGACTCAAGGCGTCTGCCACCACATTCGCCTTTCCTGGGTGATATTTGATTTTGTAATCATAATCGTTTAACAACTCACCCCATCGTCGCTGTCTCATATTAAGCTCTTTCTGATTAATATGTGCTGAAGGCTCTTGTGATCGGTAAAGATCGTGCATCGGGTGCCATACAAAAATGTCGCCAAATCTTCAAAGCAAACACCACTGCGCCTAATTCAAAATTGTGTGTGGTGTAGTTGTTCTCATGAACCTTTAACTGGCGCGAAGCATAAGCGATAACCTTCTGTCGCTGCATCAGCACGCAACCCAATCCCTGAGGCGAGACGTCACAGTATACCACGAAGTCGTCGGTACCTTCGGGTAGGGATAAAATAGGTGTATCACAAAGCTTATTCTTGATCAACTGAAAAGCTTCTTCTTGTTTATCTCCCCATTCATACTTCTTGTCCTTTTGAGTAAGGGAAGTCAGCGGTTGAGCGATTTTAGAAAAATCCTCAATGAATTGGCGATAATACCCTGCTAAGCCTAGAAACTGACGGATCTCGGTTGGCGTCTTCGAAGTTTCCCAATTCTTAATCGCCTCGATCTTGGTGGGATCCACATGGATTCCATCTTCATTCACTACATGACCAAGGAACTGTACCTCACGCAACCAGAACTCGCACTTTGAGAACTTAGCGTACACTTTCTCCTTCTTGAGCAGCTCTAAAATGGCTCGAAGGTGTTGTTCATGCTCTTCCTTCATCCGCGAATAAATCAAAATATCATCGATAAACACAATCACGAATTTATCGAGATATGGCTTGCAGACTCGATTCATCAAATCCAAAAATACTGCCGGTGCATTCGTCAATATAAACGGCATCACTAGAAACTCGTAATGTCCATAACGAGTCCTGAAGGTAGTCTTCAGTATACTCTCTTCTTAAATCCGCAACTAGTGATAACCGGATCATAGATCGATCTTGGAGTAATAACTCGAACATTGAGGTTGATCGAAGAGATCATCAATCCTCGGCAAGGGGTACCGATTCTTGATGGTCAACTTGTTTAGTTCTCGGTAGTCAATGCACATACGAAAGCTACCGTCTTTCTTCTTGACAAACAGAACTGGAGCTCCCCAAGGCGAGAAGCTTGGTCTAATAAATCCCTTGTCCAAAAGCTCTTGAAGCTGCGTCGACAATTCTTGCATCTCGGAAGGCGCAAGTCGATAGGGTGCCTTGGCTATAGGCATGGCGCCTAGAACCAAGTCAATATGGAATTCGACTTGTCGTTGCGGCGGCAATCCTGGCAAGTCTTCGGGGAAGACTTCAGGATATTCCCTTACCACAGGGATATTTTCCAGCTTTGGCTATTCGGCTTCTTTATCAACAATGTGAGCCAAAAAGGCAACACATCCTTTCTGCAAAAGCTTTCAGGCCTTCAAACAGCTGATAATCCTTAGAGGCGTATCATGCTTCTCTCCATGCTCTACAATCGTCTCTCCATTTTCCAATGGAATGCAGATAATCTTCTCATGGCATACGATCTCAGATCGGTTACTTGATAACCAATCCATTCCAACTACCACGTCAAAACTTCCCAATTCGACAGGCAGAAGATCAAGCGTAAACTCATGCTCTCCGAGTTCTATCACACAACCTCTAATCACTTCATTTGCCTCTACTAGCTTTCTATTATCTAGTTCTATCGAGTATGGAATATCTAGCTTACTGGCAACTAACCCAAATATATTCTTAAATTCTAGGGATACGAAGCTATAATCGGCACCAGTATCAAATAGCACAGACGCAAAGTGTTGGTTGATAGGGAACGTACCCGTAACTACATTCGGATCCTGCTGAGCTTCCCTAGCCCTAATGTTGAAAACTCTTCCTTGGGCTTGATTTTTCTTTGGGCAATCTCGCTTGAAATACCCGACATCTCTGCAACTAAAGCATCCTTGCTTGTTTCCAGTACTAGCCTGGTTGTTGTTTTGGTTGCGGTTTCCATTACTAGCTTGGTTTCCAGAACCACCACGATTACCATTACCTCATTGATTATTGTTTCCACCTTGGTTTCTATTTCCATAACCGTTGCCACCACGGTTTCCGTTGCCGTTACCATTTCCTTTCTGACCATTATTCCCACGACCGGCACCATACCAGCATGTCTCTTTGGCATGGCCAACTTTTTCGCACGTTTCACACTTTCCAGCTCTGCGTCGACCAGTGTGATGAAACTAACACACATCACATTTGGGCAGGGTGCCCATATATGTCACAACCCCCGATCCCTGATCCCCGGGAACGGCCGGACGTGATCACAGAGTTTGGTGGTATCAGTTTGTTTAGTCTTGCAGCGGAATTTACATCAGGACCGTAGTTAGGAAATGTTTATCAGAGTAAAACCACCATATTTTATAATATTAAACAAATGGGATGAAACCCAAGTTCATAGTACACACGTTTTCATAGGAATAAATCCTATTTTATTTAATAAAAACATCTATTTTATTTTAGGTAACTTTATTGCCACTTTTCCAAGCCTTCGGTGCTGTCCAGCTGGCTTTTATTGGCTTCACACTAAGTTACCTGAAACACGTGTTTAAAACATTTTATCAGCAAGAAATACTGGTGAGTGAATCCCAGTTTAATCAAGTTTAAATAAAAAGTCACAGTGAACAGTATTGAGGGCACATCTGCAATTACATTTGTTTCCAAGATATACCAATTAACATCAGTGGTACTGTCATACTCAACTTGTGGAAATGTTACTCCTTGACCAGGTGGTAACAAATTTTGTATACAAAACCCCAACATACCAACTATAATTGTATTCTTACAAATACTCAATACGGTTATTCGCATGGAAATATATGTAAGGTTTTGTAAAACAGTTCACAAAAAGGTTTACAAAAAGTGGATCAACTCACATTGCTATCTTAGACTTTGCGTGAGGGTTTCCTGGATATAATCTATAATTTATACAAATATATATTGGTTAGTATCATAACCCTTTAAAGAATATAAATGATACCCTCCCCGAGACGGTATTCCAACAACTACGTCGGGCAGAACCACGACAGTTGTTACGGAACCCTAAATCAATCGGGCAGCGTAACTATTATGAAATCGGGGTTATAATACTTACAACGGAGCAGAACCTTGCTAATTAGGGGTATAATACCCGAGTATAATAACTTTCCTACAGAAATTGTGATTGAGAATTGAAAAGTGAGCGAATTGAAATGAGATCCGAAGCCTGCTATTTATAGTTGTGATACTGAGTCCTGTCGCGGCCCGCGTAAAAGACAAGGGACCCTTACGCGGCCCGCGTCAACACCAGTCAACGCAGTAGCTTAGCTGATTCATTCACTAGATCGCTTCAATCATGACACGTGTCGGCCTCTGGGTGTATCCGCGTTTCACGAGCTCTCGCGGCCCGCGTTAACTAAGCATAACCCTTATGCGGCCCGCTTCAACTAAAGAAGTCAGCGAAGTCAAATCTAACCTTGATACGGCCCGCGTAAACTAAGGGTAGAGTATGTCGCGGCCCGCCTCAACCCTATATTTCAGATTTTTATTTTATTTTTATAAACTATAATGTATTTTGGGATCGGTTTTCACATACGGGGTATTTTATAAAACATATTGGGACATTATAAACTATATTAGAGTATCAGAAATTTTATGAGGGTGTCGGTTTTACCGAGGGTTGTTACATTCTTCCCACCTTAATTTAGAGGTCGTCCTCGAGATCTACTGGAATAAATGCGGATATTTCTTTTCATTTGGAGAAAATGAGCTGACTTGGTTAACCTATCTACAATCACCCAGATTGTATCATTTCCTTTCTTAGTTTTGGGTAATTTAGTAACAAAATCCATTGTTATCAATTCCCACTTCTACACTGGCATTTCTACTTGCTGTGACAAACCTGAGGGTTTTTGGTGTTTAGTTTTAACTTGTGAACAAGTTAAACATTTAGAAACATAGGCTGCTATGTCCTTTTCCATTCCTATCCACCAGAAATTTTCCCTTAAATCCTGGTACATTTTATCACTTCCTGGATACATCGTATATTTTAGACTTATGGGCTGCTTCTAATATACGATTACGCAGGTTTCCGAATTTAGGTATCCATATTCTCTTTTTATGAAATCTCCAAATTTCATCTATTCCTTGTTCTAATTATTTTAGCATATCTTTTTATTTTCTCAGAATCATCCTTGATTACTGATTCTTGTGCTCCTCTTATTTGATCATTTAAATCTACTTGCAGATTTAATTTAAGAGAACATACCCTTCTTGACTTTTTATGATACTTTCTACTTAAAGCATCTGCCACTATATTCGCTTTTCCTTCATGATACTAGATATCATAATCATAATCACTAAGCATTTCTATCCAGCGTCTTTGTCTCATATTCAACTCCTTCTGTTGGTAAATATACCTTAAATTCTTATGATCGGTGAATATGGTAAACTTATTACCATAAAGGTAATGTCTCCAAATTTAAGAGCAAAAATTATAGCTCCTAATTCTAAATCATAAGTTGAATAATTATCTTCATGATTCTTAAATTGTCTAGATGCGTAAGCTATAACCTTTTGTCGTTGCATCAATATAACCTAATTTAGAAACATCACAATAGACTATAAAGTCTTCAGCTCCTTCTGGTAATGCTATTATGAGTGTATAGGTTAATCTTTGCTTAAGAATTCTAAAGGATTCTTCTTATTTTAATCCCCATTCAAACTTAACAGATTTCGTTAAGGGAATGACTATTCTAGAAAAATCTCGAATAAATCTTTTATAATAACCGGCAAATTCTAAGAAACTTCTAACTTCAGTTGGTGATTCAGGGGTTTTCCATTTAGTAATTGCCTCAATCTTTGTTGGATCCACATGAATTTCTTTCTCTAACAATTCATCTAATTGTTTCTTTAAATTCATGCATTTCGGCGGGTGCCAAACGGTTGGGTGCTTTGGCAATTGGCGGTGTTCCTGGTAATTCTTCTGGAAAGACATCTGAAAACTAAGATACTACTGGAATGTCTTTTAGTTCTTTTCCTTTAGTGTTAGTGATTATAGAACCTTTTCTTATAGAACTTGCATTTTTCATCACAGAGATGAATTTTATGGATCTAGATGGCTTATTTTATTTAATTGTGATCGTTTTACCTTTAGATGAATTTACTTGAATTTACTTTTGATCACATAAAATACTGACTTTATTGGCTATTAACCAATCCATTCCTAAAACAATATCAAATCCGGCTATATTCATTGGATAAAGGTTTGCCCTAAATGTTTGGTTTAAAATTTCTATTCTTGCTCTTCGCAAGATTTCAGAAATCCTAATGATTTCTCCATTAGCTGTCTATACTAAGCATTCTTGTGGTAGTTTAGTTAATGACTGATTTATAATTTTGCAAAATGATGTATTAATAAAACTTTGGTTCGCACCAGAGTCAAATAATACTTTAGCAAAGACATCATTAACTAGAAACGTACCAGTGATGACATCTGGAATCATCTTGGCTTCATCTGCAGTTAGAACATATGCTCTAGCATTTTTAGTATTCTTGTTGTTCGTAGCTGGAGCCAGTTTTGGACAGTTTGGCTTGATATGACCTTTTTCTCCACAGTTAAAACACAATCCATTACTGGATTTCCTCCTGCAGTTCTCTTCATTGTGTCCTGGTGCTTTGCAGAAATTGCAGTGGGTGGAGCATTTTCCAGAATGCTTCTTTTTGCATAGCCCGCAATACGGTGCAAAGGTAGAATCTACGTTCCTACGATTGAAATTCCCAGAACGAAATTCTTGAGTAAGCTTCTGGGTTAGGTTTCTCCTCTGATCTTCTTCTCTAGTACGAACTAGTTCATCAGTCAAAGTATTGGCTAGTTCTACGGCTTCATCAATTGTTTGGGGTCTGGTTGCCTTGACTACATGTCTAATTTCTCCAATTAATCCCCAGATGTAACGGGAGATTAATACCGGTTCTGGTGATGCAAGGGTTGGCACTATCCTAGCATATTCAAAGAATATAGTAGTGTACCCTTTACTATCTACACCAGTCATCCTAAGGTTGAGGAAGTTGTTTGCTATCTGTTCCTTTTCATTGGGTGGGCAGAACTTCCTTTCTACCTTGTCTTTAAATTCTTCCCATTCCATATTATAGGTTTTATCACTTCCTCTTGTCTGGAGGATAGTGTTCCACCATTCTAATGCTGCATTCTTAAACAGATTAGAAGCAAACAATATCTTGTCTTCTTCAGCACACTTACTTATCCTTAAGACTGCCTCAGTCTTCTCTATCCAGCGTAAGGTTGCAATGGCCCCTTCATTGCCCGAGAATTCCATTGGTTTACAAGACCAGAATTCTTTATAAGAACAACCATAAGGCATGGTTCTTCTTCTTTTGGGAATAGGCAATTGAAATACTGGTCCATTGTTTACACTGTTTTCTGGTTCAACGGGTCGCTTACTGCTATGTTTACTTTTATTATCAACATCTTTAACAGTTTGAAGAATAAATGGCATAGCATCTATAATTCCCTGTGCCACTATGTGTTGAATAGCACTATTATCCACTTGGTTTCCATTGTTATTGATACTCGGATTATCATTAACCACGTTAAGGTTACTCTGGTTATCGTTATTCAGATTTCCTTGATTTTCTTCGTCGGCCATCTGAATTTTAAACATTTATCCCATATTAATATCACAATTAATATCTTACTATAGTTAATCACATGACACGCATTTTTGCCAAAAGCGTCGATCATTGCGACTATACTCTTTTCATATACTATGCGTCTATTACACACTAGAGATTTTTAACAAATCTAAATTCATAATTGACACCTCTGTTCGTAATTTATTTCTCATTATCAATTATTAGGATCTTTTGGATTTCCTTGTATATATAATTCACATATTGTAATATACAGACCATTCATAAGGTCAAAGTATTTAACAATTTCCTGAGTCAAATATCAGGTCATGGTACTATTTAGATAATTTTATCATCATAAAATATACCCCATCTCACCCGGTCTTGCCGGAGAGGTAATCTCATCTCACCCGGTCTTGCCGGAGAGGTAACCATCATAGTATTTTCCACCCATAAACTTATTTCAAATCATGATCTTAAAAAGGCATCATTTATTATGGTTTACATCAAGAAACAGCGAAATTAGTATTCTCATGAGGAATCATATTCTAGAACCGAGTAGTATCAATAAACAAGAAATAACAGTGGCCAAGTGTTATTGCTTATTTATCATACAGGCACTGTTCTAGTCATTATCCTCACAGGATAGCAATAACCATCATACTTTATTTATGCAAGTAATTGGTTTACCTCAAAGCTTCATATTAAGGCATAGCATTAAAAATTCTCTTGTACTTCTAGGTCTTATTCTAGTTTTCTTGGTTCACTTTGTTGTTCATCCAAATGTTTAATTATCATAAACGAATATCTAGTACAATTATACAAACAGATTGATTGAAATGAAATATTGCGATTTATATATTTATTACAAACTAGAACTGAAATTCGAAATATATTATTGGTTATACATCCGTAACTTATTTTAGTCTAACTAGGTTATAAGAGTATTATGCTTAACATGCATTTTTATGTAAGGTTTATTCTATCTCTTTCTTCTTACTAGGTTGTTTATCAATTAAACAAAGTTCTTTTAAAGTTTCTAGCTCGTAGGTGGCATGAGTGCTGGCACTGGTTTGACAATTCAACTATAAGTTAACATTTACTGCTGTAGTGGCTAACATGTAGAGATTTTCCCATTGGCTATCTAATTCATCTTCCCAGGGTGGGTTACTACCTGTTTCCTGGGTTTCCTTATTAATTATTGCTTCTTTTTGTTGTGATTTCTTTATTTTCTCTCGACTTTTTCTAATAATCCAACTTCTCTTCTTAGAGGTAAATGGTTTCTTAGACTGTGCCTTACGAACAAATATTCCTTCCTCAATATCTGATGAGTATCCTGAGGGATTTGGTTGAAATGAGGTTCCCTTATCTTTTGGTGAATTATCTAGTTGACGATAGATGTCCGTAATTCTTTGCTTACCCATACTGTAGACTAACAAATAGTCAATTAATATAAAACACATAATCACATATGTTATTTCCTAACACCGAATTCAAAATTTAAGTGTCAGCAGAACACATCTTTGGCTTGAGCCAGTGGCTAGGCTCTGATACCACCTTCTGTCACAACCCCCGATCCCTGATCCCCGGGAACGGCCGGACGTGATCACAGAGTTTGGTGGTATCAGTTTGTTTAGTCTTGCAGCGGAATTTACATCAGGACCGTAGTTAGGAAATGTTTATTAGAGTAAAACCACCATATTTTATAATATTAAACAAATGGGATGAAACCCAAGTTCATAGTACACACGTTTTCATAGGAATAAATCCTATTTTATTTAATAATAACATCTATTTTATTTTAGGTAACTTTATTGCCACTTTTCCAAGCCTTCGGTGCTGTCCAGCTGGCTTTTATTGGCTTCACACTAAGTTACCTGAAACACGTGTTTAAAACATTTTATCAGCAAGAAATACTGGTGAGTGAACCCCAGTTTAATCAAGTTTAAATAAAAAGTCACAGTGAACAGTATTGAGGGCACATCTGCAATTACATTTGTTTCCAAGATATACCAATTAACATCAGTGGTACTGTCATACTCAACTTGTGGAAATGTTACTCCTTGACCAGGTGGTAACAAATTTTGTATACAAAACCCCAACATACCCACTATAATTGTATTCTTAGAAATACTCAATACGGTTATTCGCATGGAAATATATGTAAGGTTTTGTAAAACAGTTCACAAAAAGGTTTACAAAAAGTGGATCAACTCACATTGCTATCTTAGACTTTGCGTGAGGGAATCCTGGATATAATCTATAATTTATACAAATATATATTGGTTAGTATCATAACCCTTTAGAGAATATAAATGATACCCTCCCCGAGACGGTATTCCAACAACTACGTCGGGCAGAACCACGACAGTTGTTACGAAACCCTAAATCAATCGGGCAGCGTAACTATTATGAAACCGGGGTTATAATACTTACAACGGAGCAGAACCTTGCTAATTAGGGGTATAATACCCGAGTATAATAACTTTCCTACAGAAATTGTGATTGAGAATTGAAAAGTGAGCGAATTGAAATGAGATCCGAAGCCTGCTATTTATAGTTGTGATACTGAGTCCTGTCGCGGCCCGCGTAAAAGACAAGGGACCCTTACGCGGCCCGCGTTAACACCAGTCAACGCAGTAGCTTAGCTGAGTCATTCACTAGACCGCCACGATCATGACACGTGTCGGCCTCTGGGTGTATCCGCGTTTCACGAGCTCTCGCGGCCCGCGTTAACTAAGCATAACCCTTATGCGGCCCGCTTCAACTAAAGAAGTCAGCGAAGTCAAATCCAACCTTGATACGGCCCGCGTAAACTAAGGGTAGAGTATGTCGCGGCCCGCCTCAACCCTATATTTCAGATTTTTATTTTATTTTTATAAACTATAATGTATTTTGGGCTCGGTTTTCACATACGGGGTATTTTATAAAACATATTGGGACATTATAAACTATATTAGAGTATCAGAAATTTTATGAGGGTGTCGGTTTTACCGAGGGTTGTTACAATATACCCTTGTCTTCTAATCTCAGCACTAGAAGTAGCAACACCAGTCTTAACCTCGGCTGGTGGATTCGCATCTCTCTTCATGTTACCACTGTTGCTTCCTTGGTAAGCCTTGTTACCAATTTTGCCAAAATCATGCATAATCTACTACTTCATGAACTTAAATATTTGTAAAAATTTGTAGTAACTTACTAGTATTCTTAGTAAGCCTTGTTACCCTTTAAAGGGTGATTGATTCTTTAAAAACTTCATTTTTAAAGAAGATTGATCTTTACAACTTATGATCATGTTTTCTAAAAATGTTTCTTTATGATTTCTTCTTGTTTCACAAGTGTTCCTACACTTGTTTAACCACCAAAAATAAAGTTTGTTTATGTAAAAACCAAGATTTAGTAAAACTTATATTTTTAACTTGGTTTCTTTAGAAATCATCCATAAACTTTAGATTTTCAAGTGTTGCTACTCACTTTGATCATTATTTTTCAAGAAAACATTATGTTCTTTCAAGTTCATGATCTTTGTGTGGATTATCTATCATCCTACAATATTTCTACTTTCTCATCTTGCTTGATTGTGTTTTTAATCATGATCTTGCAAGATCATATGATGATCTACATCATATATATGAACAAACAACAATCATCAAGTAAACCAACACATAAAAAACTTAGTTTCTTCATTAAACATGCTTATGTTCAAGTTTACATATTGTGATTCTTAGTGTTCTTCAAAGTTATGAGTATGATTCTTCTTTTAACCACTTTAAATAGAAGTAAACTAGCAAGATCAAGATTCTTACCACTAGCACAAGGCTAGGGATGATCAAGTGTAGAAAACAAGCGGATAAAAGCAAATTAAAGAGGTTCTTGCACTTCCGAAAGCTCCTAGCTTCTTTGTATGATCTCTAACACCTTTGTATGTATGTAGAATGTATGAGAAAGATTGGATGATGGTGGATGTATGTGGGGTTGAGTTCGGCCGAGAGCACCAAGGGGGAAGGAGGAGAGTTTGTGTGTGCTTTAGTGTGTGTGAAATGAGACTATGACCCTACAAGTTTACTTATAACCCATTTCATCATTCTAACCCTTGTATAATATGCTTATCATTAGGGAACATGATCTATTATAAAATTAAAACAAATCATCTTGTGGGACCCTTGTTGGGGCCGTAAATAGGTGGGGGGTAGTAGCATAGGGTAAAACTAAGTTAGTTAGTTTAATGTTAAATTGTAAGTATCTAGTTAGTTATATTAGTTACTAGATATTTAGGAGGTGTTATGATGTTCGGGGATCATAACTAGCTTGGTAATATTAAAACAGTGCTTCTAGTGCAAATTTGATGTTTCGGGTAGTGTCCGGTTGTTCGGTTGGTTACCGGTTTGTTAAAGTGCTAAACTTGCAGTTTAGTGTGCTTTATGTCACCTTTTGTGACACTTTTGATTCCTGACACTTAGGAAAGCATTCAGGATCATTTTACCATATTTCTGCATTATATCAGATTGTTAAAATGCTGATTTTTGCTTTGTTGAATTCAGCACTTTGGGTGAGTTTTAGGCACTTTCCGACACTTAAACTTTCACTAGAAAGACAGTTTTGTGATCCTTACTTTCCTACACACTATACTAGTTTGATATTTGGTTTCTGGCTCATTCTGTGTCTCAACACACTGTCTGTCTACGCACTGAACTCTGTCAGCATAATCCTGATTTGTCTGAATACTGTGCTAACTACGTTTCGTGCATCATTTGAATCAAATAAGCTCTCATGCAATAATGGCATATCATTTGGCAATATATGATGCACATGTATGTATACAGTAGTAATCAGAAAGCAGTTATTTGCAATTCAACACAGTCATTAAGCACTAATCATGGTTAAACAAAAAAACATCAAAGTTCAAACCATCCCTACTTTGATTTCTCTTAATCATTCAATAAAAGAACAAAAAAACTTATCTATAACATACCTTGGTCTTTAATTAGAATAATCCGGCGAAAAAAAGTGGTTCAACCCCTTTCCTCTTGAGAAATCGCGGCATAACTTCCCTACTCATTGTTCATTCCTAATTCTATCACATACAAAATAAGCAAGGATCTTTAAGTGTTCAACCATAGCCCATGTTCCTTAATTTTCAATTTAAAATTTTGAATTTCAAGCCCTAGTAATTATTATTTGCCCCTAGTAATTATTATTTGCCAATCAACAAACATGTTTGCCAACCAAAATTTTGAATTTCTAGCCCTAGTAATTATTATAAGCCCTAGTAAAAAACATGTACCTGTCAGGGGCCGCCTGAATTAACCAGTTTGCAGTCAAAATTTTGCAGTCGCCTGCCGGAATTATGCTGTCGCTGGGCGCTGAAGTAAGGCAGAGGGAGGGTGGGAGTCGCTGGCAAGTGGCATCGATTTGGGTTTTTTTTTATTATGTTGACTGGTTTGTTTAACAAAACTAGTAGTTGGGTTGGGCTTGAATGTGTATTAAGTTATTGGGCTTGATGGATTGAATTTAAGTTTTATTAAAGGGGTTAGTAGGCTAACTTGTTTACATAATTTGATCGGGCTTCAATCCGTGTTCACATTTTTTTTACATAAATTCCTAACATTTTTTTCTAAGGGGTGCGGACGAAAATCTCCAAGGGGTGCGGTCGGAATTTTTCAAGGGGTGCGGACGAAAATTTCCAAGGGGTGCGGTCTGGATTTTTCGCGAAAAATACCACTAAATTTTTTTTTTCAAGGGGTGCGGCCGCCCACCCACCCCATAACTTGGGTCCGCCCCTGGTAATGACTGCTTTTGTGTTTGTCTCTAAAGTAGTAATAGTAATTTTATTTTAAACTATTAAAAATGCATTATGTTAATAGTAATTTTAAACTATTAAAAATGCATTATGTTGTGACGATTTAAATGGTTGTACGTGTAATGCCTCGGACGGAAATATAATAATAATGGTAACCGGGTTACGTAGGTCATCTAACAAATAAAAATTTTATTAGCAAATTTCAAACTTCACAATTTGTGTAAAGTTAAATTTATATTTATGAATCTTGCAATTAGTGTATTTATTGGGTTAGACTATGGGGTATGGGGCGTGTTGTATGACCGTTATTGACAGTCGTTTGAGTCAATCAGAGCTAGATGCTACCGAAAATGCAGCGGAAATACAAAATCGGCATGAATCAAAGCAGAAATGGAGTAGAAACAGAAGTAGATCACTTTAAAACAGTTTTCTCATTAATCTTTCACAAAATACACGAGCAGCAGTTCGGCTACACGGGAGACATGAACGTACAAAATGAGAAAACAACACTGCTATTTATAGGGGTGAGGGTTTCGCTTATATGACATGTCCATATGAGCGAAATCATCTTGATGGGATTTCGCTCATATGACACATGTTCACATAAGCGAAATCATGACATGAAAATCAAACATTTACACTTCAACCCCCTATACATTACATAATTAACACATCTAGACACTATACATTGATCAACTAAGACTAAGACGCAGGCTTTAGACATTCGTGTACCAACAAACTCCCCCTTGGATACAGCCGGGGTCTTCAGTCTTGGTCTTCAAACTTTACAGGGATTTGAATTTTCCTTCTCTAGACTTAGGCTTCTTCAGCAGCTTCCTAAGCTTCTCTTTCTCTTTCGCAGGCTCCCCCTTTCATCAATCTTCTGTGCTTTTGGAATCGACACTTGGATTACCAGCAACAAGCTTCCTTTTGCATCAAGCTCGTCTTCAGACTCCCCCTAAGACTCTGCTATCTGGATCTTAATATGGAACTTTCACCTGCAAACCTCAAACATTTATAAGAATAAACATTTTAAATGTCCAGAATTGATGATCTGGTTCTTTCACAATCCTATAAAGATTTGACTATATAAAGAATCCAATCAACTAAACCTAACACATTACAATCAAATTTTAAACCTTTTATTTTTTACCGACACACCCAGTTAACCAAGTCCAAGTTAATGACCTTGGTCAACCGAATTATGAAGTACGCAGATATTTCATTCTGAAAATAGTTCAAATGAATGAACTTTTGTACATTGAATCAATTACCGATCATTTTCACAATCAACTGCTTTCCCAACCCTCAAGATCCGACATGTTTAGCACATAAGACTTTGATCATCCAATCCCCAACATTTGTTGTCTAAAATAAGATAAAAAAATAAAATCTTTTTGAATTTTGAATATGAGAAGCAATAAACTGTACACACAATCTTTTTTCGAGCGTGTTAGGGAATCATATCAGCTGCCGACTAGACACAAGCACCTTTAAGCTATAATTTCATATCAAGCATTATACAATTCGCGTAGATTGCCGATATACTGATCCTCTTAAATTCTCACAGAACTTTCAATCTGTCTGGGATACTGATTTAGTGTTTTAGAACTTAAGCCTCTACATGTGTCCCACCTCAGTATATACTCCCGTATCCAGATCCCAATATTCAGTCTTACAGGTGAGTATACCTAGATGATATTTGTAAGGGGTTAATTGCGAGGGCCGTGAGAGCTCAGGTCGATCTTTCGATACGCAGAGAGATGACGGCTTCGACTTTTGGTGGGTCCCCTTTAGAGGATATTTTCTTCAACAGCATGATTATCAATTTTATTGTTTAATCATTTTTGCTGAGGGGAGGCTTATATTTCAAAGCAGCGTAAAGTATTCTCCGAGGACTAGGCCATTGCTTCCGCAAAATCAGAAGTCCCGGGATAATACCCCAGATATCACTAAGCATAAAGACCTAGTATCTCAGAATACGGGACCCTTCAAATAGGATTTCAGGGGTTACCTATATATCCTGGAGGTGTTCCCCATGTAAACGCAAGTGAATTTTAAGTTTATATCCCAAACTGATCTACTGATTTTGCGAAAACCCGGAACATCTTTAGCGAGACTGCTTAATTGCATTTTATACATTACAATTCTTTAGCATACTGTGTCCATCTAGCTGATGTACTATCATTTCCCCTATTCTACACAACTCTTTTTGAATTTTATCATGTTTTTGTATTTTTCTGCGAATTTCTCCCCCTAAAACTAAAACATATTTTTGTGTTTTTGTTTTTATCGAAAAGCAGAAAATAAATTGTACAAAAAAAATTGACAACACGACAAAGGTTCACGTCAGATCGCCGCCCAACTCGGCTTCACATTCAATAACCCTCCCAGATTGCAGATTTTTCATCCCGTTCAATTTTAAAAGATAATAAAATCTCTTTTTATCAAATGGTTTAGTATAAAAATCCGCTTTCTGATCATCGGTGTGCAAGTGTTCAATCCGAATTAACTTTTTCTCGTGACAATCACGGATAAAGTGGTGACGGATCTCAATGTGTTTTGTTTTTGAATGGTGAACCGGATTTTTAGTGATATTAATAGCTGCTTCATTGTCCAAATAGATTGGAGTGTCTAAGAACTGCAACCCGTAGTCGCGCATCTACTGTTGGATCCAAAGGATCTGCGAGCAACAGCTGGAGGCTGAAACGTATTCAGCCTCGCATGTAGAGAGCGCTACTGCGGTTTGTTTCTTACACTGCCAGGTAACGAGTCGAGTTCCGAAGAACTGACACCCAACAGTGGTGGACTTTGCGTTTTGCTTGCAGCTTCCAAAGTCAGAATCAGCGAAACCAGATAAAGTAAAGTCACCCGATCGAGGATACCACAAGCCGATGCTTGGGCAGCCTTTCAAATACCGTAAGATACGTTTCACTATGGTCAGGTGTGACTACTTTGGATTTGACTGATATCTGGCGCAGAGACACGTCGGGTACATGATGTCTGGACGGGAAGCCGTGAGATACATCAGAGATCCAATGATTGATCGGTACAATGTCTCGTCCATCTTCAATCCATTCTCGTCTGGACAAATTCCATGATTCTGCGCGAGGGGGGTTGATGCAGGACTGCAATCTGTCATATCGAACTTGTCAAGCACGTCCTTCACGTATTTCGTTTGGTGAATGAAGATTCCATCGGGCATTTTCTCCACCTGCAGCCCGAGGAAGAACTTCATCTCCCCCATTGAACTCATCTCGAACTTATTTTTCATCACCTTCTCAAATTCTTTGCACAGGTCGTCGTTGGTGGATCCAAAAATGATATCGTCAACATATATCTACACGATCAAGAAGTGGCTTGCTTCTTCCTTCGTGAACAAAGTGCTGTCTATTGTGCCTCTTGTGAACCCGTTGTCCAACAAGTATTGAGAAAGCGTCTCGTACCAGGCTCTCGGGGCCTGGTGAAGTCCGTACAATGCTTTGTCCAGTAGATACACCTTGTTTTTGTGCAGTGGGTCTGTAAACCCCGGCGGTTGCCCCACGTACACTTCCTCTTTGATCTTTCCGTAAAGGAAGACAGATTTTACGTCTAGTTGATACACTTTAAAATCTTTCCATGACGCAAAGGCTAGAAAAATCCGAATTGCCTCGAGTCTGGCAACTGGTGCGTAGACTTCCTCGTAATCTACGCCTTCTTGTTGGCTAAAGCCTTGAACCACAAGTCGTGCTTTGTTTCTCACCACGACACCTCTGTCATCACGTTTGCACTTAAAAACCCATTTCGTCTTGATTAACTTCTGGTTTTGTGGCAAATCGACAAGTCTCCAGACGCCCAGCTTTTCGAACTGTTGTAGCTCTTCTTGCATTGCATTCACCCAGCTATCCTCGGTTAACGTCTCTTTGTAGGTTCTGGGCTCGATCTGCGAAATAAAACATTTTAATGAGACTTCTTTTTGCATATCAGCCATAGAAGAATATAAACATGTAAAAGCTCGGTCTATTTGATGTCGGGTTTTGACACCACTTTGCAGGTCGCCAATAATCTGTTATGAGGGATGATAAGACAACGTCCGTGGCATAGCATTGTCAGGCACATTTAGTTCCGATTCCAAGCTCGATATGTCAAGATCAATGGTTTGATCCTCGGCTTCCATTGGATCCTCGTCAAAAGTCGGAGCGGGTTCCGCTTCTGAGTCGTCAGATTCGTCAAACGATGGAGCTGGTTCCTCTGGTGGTTCGTGAGCTGTTCCACTCGGTCCCGCTTCATCATCGTGAGTACCCACGGTGGGTTGAGAAACTTCTAGCGGTCTAGTCATTTGCTCCTGTGACATATTTTGCTGATACAGGTACATAAGAGCTAGTTCCTCATCACTCGGCTCGACCGGCAGATGAAACGACTCCCAGAGCTTATCGTAGTCGAACAGGAATCTTTGTCCGGGAAGTTGTGGTGATGGAGTGTGCTTCTGACAATCCACGTGTTGGACTTGAATCACCTTACCCAGGCATGGTACGAACACCCTCTTGAGTGGGCTAGCGTAACCTACAAAGAAACCCTCATTAGATTTAGCGCCAAATTTACCGTTTCCATCAATAAAAGTACAAGGAGACCCGAATGGCTCCAAAAACTCAAGATTCGGCTTATAACGGTGCAACAGCTCAAAGCAAGTCTTTTTATACTTTTTGACAGTGAGAACTCTATTCAATGTGTAAGAGGCTGCTGATACTGCTTCACTCCAGAAAAAAGATTGGTAGCTTGGAATCGGCTAACATTGTACGGGCTGTTTCTATCAGGGTCCGATTCTTTCGTTCTGCTACGCCGTTTTGCTGTGGTGTGTACGGCGCACTGAATTCATGAAGAATTCCCTTCTCGTTGCAGAACTCGTACATCTTGTTGTTTTTGAATTCCGTTCCGTTGTCGCTCCGAATCCTCCGGATTGGAAGTTTATACACCGTTTCCATCTTCTTGAAAAGCACCATCAAAGACTCAAAAGTTTGATCTTTTCATTCCAAGCACACTACCCAAGAAAATCTCGTAAAGTCATCAGTCACCACCAAACAATATAAGTCTCCGCTGATGCTCTTTACGTTGACAGGCCCGAAGAGATCCACGTGCAATCTCTCAAGAGGTAACCTGATCGTGTTCATGATCTTCAAAGGGTGTGACTTCCGAGTCTGCTTTCCTTTCTTACACGCTACACAATCATCATTTAAGTGAAAATTCTTCAGATTAACACCATCAACCAAATCATTGTGTACTAAAAAGTTCATTTTGCGAACATGAATGTGGCCCATCTTTCGATGCCACATTATCGAATCCTTTTCTGTCGCTTTAGTTTTAGACACAAAACACTGTTTCTGATGAGATGTTGGCGTTGCAACGCTCATATCAAGTATATAAAGATCATTCTCCCGCGGGGCGTGCAACAGCACCATCTCATCAGGGATTTTAAACCCTGGTTTCAAAACAACACATTCAGTTTTAGAAAAATGTACACTAAACTCTTTATCACAGATTTGTGAAATACTGAGTAAATTGTTTGTTAACTCCACTATGTAGTTCACTTTGTCGAATGAAATCACGCCATTTGACAGCGTTCCTTGACCAACGATCCTTCCACCTTGATTCCCGGTAAATCCAACATAGCTTCCGTTTATGGATTTGACATCATATAGCAAAGCAAGCGTCCCAGTCATATGCCTTGAAGCTCCACTATCCATAATCCACTTTGATAGTATCGACTTGGGCAGCCCCTGCACACATCAAATCAAATTTATTCAAACAATGAAACCCAGGATTTCTTAACTTCCGACACACTTCCGAACACAACATCACACTTCTCTTTTGTTTTCGGAAAATCAAATATGACATTTGGAACCTCTTCTTTCACAATTTGTTTTATTTTATTGTTAATTGTGGGAAATTCTGCGAGAAATTTGTCAAGCTCAAATTCAAACTCAACAACGTCGTCTTTAACAACATTTGTTTCAATTTTCAAAGCATGTTCCATCTTTTTTACCTCAACAGATGGTTTTGACTTCGCGATCCAAGATTGGTTTTCGAAAATTTTTGTCTTAGGGTAAATTTTTGAAGTCTTTCGAGTCTTAGAAGATTCGCCAATCTTGAAAGTCGATTTCGGCTTATCCTCCGACTTCAAAGATTTACCTCTCTTCAAAATACGGATCGGAGAAACCATCGGCTTTTTGCCCTTTGTGTCAGTTTCGAGGTTTTTGAATGTTTGTCTTTTGAACAGTTGGTTTAGAAACAGTTTGTTTTTGAACACTTGGTTTTGAAACAGGTTGTTTTTGAACCGGTTTTACAACAATAGGTTTTTCGATCACTTTCTGACACTGTTTCGCCATGTGTCCGATTTCACTGCAGCGGTAACACACCCTTTTGTCATATTCGACAAAAGTAGATTTGACTGTCTCTTCTTTCAACTTCTTTGCTGCATTGAAATCGTCCACAACCTTTTGACTGAAAATATAATCTTTCTCATCGTCAACACTTGGACCAGCGACAAAAACATCGTTCATCTTCTCTTTCGGCTTAAACACCTGCTTAGCCGTTTTCTTTTCAAACCCGATTCCTTTGTTTTTAAAGTTGTTTTTCTTGTTATGACCTTTACCATCCCCATCTTTCTTTCCCGAACTCGTTGGACGTTATTGTAACAAATGACTTTTTGGATTTCGAAAAGAATTCATTGTTATTGACTTCGTTAATGTTCATTTCAACCAATTTAAACACTTTTTCGACATTCTCGATTTTCACATTCTGAAGTGGATACTCGTAATTGAAATAATGTTTGTCTGTTCCAATCATGGTGTATACCACCATAATCGGATCGTCATTCGCACTCTTTTCCGATTTCGGTATGTATTGATCTAAGAAATTCCCTTCATCTTCAGAATCACTAACAACCTTCTCAGATTGAGCCTTTTCAGATTTCTCACTGTCCTCATCCAACACCTGATCGACAACAGTTTTGATAACCTGAGATTCGTTGTCGGTATCAGATGGGGAGAATGTGACATCTATGGTCTCAGGCAAATCATCCTCTATCGATCTGAATTTGAGATTCAAAGCCGCTTCCACCCCATCTGGATATTTCTGTGTGTAATGATTCCATATTGGGGGTGGAACGCTTTTAAAGACTGGTGCAGTATGTGGCTGCTGAGGGACAATTTGATCAAGAACGTACGATGAAGCCACATAACTCATTAACTTTTTATCAATACGATCGTTTTCAATTTTAACCAAATCAAGTTCCTTTTTTAAGCGATGCGATTGTGTCTAAATGAAAATGGACTTCATTTTGTTTATCCAATAATGTTGCTTTGGCCAATTTTGTAGCTTTATCGTTTTCAACACTTTCTTTTTGTGTCATCTTGATTGACCTGGCGAGAGTATCGTACGCCTCTTTGACTTGACCGAGGTCAAACTTAATCATATCAGCGTGGTGTTTCAATTCCTGATACTTAGTGTCTTTTTCAAGACACTCCGTGCATGGTTCTAAACACTGTTTGCACGGTGTTTCAGGGATTGAAACAACCTTTTCAACAACCTGCTCTACACAATTAGTTTTACAGACATTGTTTGACTCAGACTCAGACAGTTTGACTGATTCGATTTCCTGAACTCCAGATTCCTCTCGTTTGACAGACTCACTACTGACAGACTTTGACTCCTCGGATTCTGAGTCTACCTCTCGTAGCTTCCCCATGAGAGCTTTATCAGCTAATGTCCTTCAATGCTTCTCCAGTCATTTCTTTCGATACATCTATCAACTCTTCAATGACTTCTTTCTTCTCTTCAAACCTTGGGCATGATCCGGTCCTTGGTTCTTCAAAGTAACATGCAAAAGATTCAGAAATGTTAGGAGGCAATACAGATTTCATTAAACTTCCCAAAACCTCCTGCTCAGACTGATAATAATACACTTCAGCAGCTATTTCTTCAAAATTGTCCGCATTTTCAGCAGAAACCTCTTCAACAACTACAGAAACATCTTTAGTAACTGTTTCCGGTTCAGACACCATCTCAGAAATTTCAACAACTTCAGCCATCATGCCTGTCCATCGCTACCGGGGATATATTTATCCCAGCTGAAACCTGCAGCTACCTTCTCATCGTCTTGATTCACGATCAGCGCTTTTTCCGGTTTATTCTCAATTTGTGGCCTTTGAACAGTTGGCTGTTGATTTGGTCGGTGATAGATCGCTTGCCTGTAGTAGTCGTTGGTGAACGGGTTTTGATGATTGTTTACTTCACGGTTGGGACATTATCGTTTGAAGTGACCGCGTTCTTTACATTTAAAACAAGTAACTTTCGACTTATCGAACCCTAACTTCTGATCGGGGCCTGATAGACTGTTCCGGCCTGTAATTTCCATGAAACGTTGAGCCCTACGCACCAAACTCGCCATACACCATTTGATGTCGATCAATTCAAGCTCTTCGGGATCGATTTGGTCGTAATCCTCCTTCCTCATGTCAGGATTACCAATCCTCCCTGCTACTAAGCCCTCATAAGCCTCAAGAACGGAAGCAAGTAGTGCTATGTGCTGTTTTGCAGCTGTTTCAGTGATCTCGTTTCCATTTTTGATATTCACCGCAATATTACACTGCACCCCAGAAACGTACGCCTGATGATTTGATCCTGTTAAGCTTTGAGGTGAAGGCTGTTCCTGAGCTTTGACATTTGGTTCAAAGTTCGCGAATGGTGAAGAATTGCCGGATTGAGGAGTGTTTGAAGAAACACTTGAGGTGTTATCAGCAATGAACCCTGTCTGTATTTTTGGGCTTTGATTGGTTGAAACTGAAGGGTTGCCTTTGTAATACAGAGACACATCTTGCTGCACACTCGCTGAGTTCATTTTCTTGATTTTCAGCAATTCCAGCTCGTGGGCTTTAATCTTCTCGATGAATGAGCTAAGGTTGAGATTCACAAAATCAGAATTATTCTTCAACATCATTAAATACGTGCCCCACTCATCATACGGAAGTGCATCACACAATTTATCAATCCATTCTTCATTCGTTTTTGTAATTTCTAAACGCTTCATTTCAACTACAAGATGACAATATCGTTCGATTAACTGCTTTGTCGTCTCGCCTTTAATCCCAGTAAAAATATCAAATTCCTTCTTGATTAAGGCCTTTTTGCTTTTAATCATCGAAACACTGTCTTGAAATTTCAGCTTCAAAGCTTGCCACATTGAGTGAGAATTGTCTTCATGTTGCAGTAAAACGAGAATATCTTCCTTGATGGCCTGTTGCAGAATGCTCACCATCTTCTTTTCAGCCTTGAAGTCAATCTGTTCGGATTCTGTCAAACTCCCGATGCCCTTTTCTAATCCCATACCGTTAACTGGTGGTACATACTTCGCCTCTATTTTCATCCAACATTCGAAGTGATTGGCTTGCACCCAGTTTTTGAAACGTCCTGACCAACCCGCGTATTCATCCAAACTCATAAGCTTCGGAGGCTTTTGCATTGTCCCTAATTCATTCTCCATGTTAACATTCTGAACTATACTCGCCGGATTTTGTGTAACCGACATGCCGCTCCCCGCAAACAAGTTATAAAAATCTTGATGATCATTTTTAGTGACAAATTTCAAAAAATGTTTAACTTTTTTATTAACAAGTTGTTTTTGTCGAAAAACTTTTAACACAAACTGAGTTTCCAACACTCGATCACGTACGAAATGGACTAAACGCTCAAAACATGACTTTTACACTAAAACAGGTCTTATAAGCGAAATCAGACTTTATGTGTTGTTATGAGCGAAACCACTTAATTGCCTTAAGAGCGAAACCACTAAATGCTCACAAAAGCGAAATCAGACAAAGACCATATGAGCGAAATCAAGTAATGACCATATGAGCGAAATCAAAGTGTAACAATAAGCGAAACCACAAGAGCGAAACCCAAATATGGCACTATGAGCAAAACCACAAGAGCGAAACCCCTAGTTTCGCTTATGCCGTACGAGCGAAACCACTCAAATACCGTATAAGCGAAACCTGTTCACGAGCCATTTTAGGTCACTTTTAAGCTGTTTTTAGATCTGAATTTCTCAAGGGTTTGTTATTAGACAATTTTACACTATGTGTTCAAATTTTAGTCCATTTTGTCCGTCGGAAAGTCCAGAAACTCAAAATGTGATAGAAAAAGGCTTTGATTCGGGTAAACTAGCTCACAACTGGCTCTGATACCAATTGTAGGACCGTTATTGACAGTCGTTTGAGTCAATCAGAGCTAGATACTACCGAAAATGCAACGGAAATACAAAATCGGCATGAATCAAAGCAGAAATGGAGTAGAAACAGAAGTAGATCACTTTAAAACAGTTTTCTCATTAATCTTTCACAAAATACACGAGCAGCACTTCGGCTACACGGGAGACATGAACGTACAAAATGAGAAAACAACACTACTATTTATAGGGGTGAGGGTTTCGCTTATATGACATGTCCATATGAGCGAAATCATCTTGATGGGATTTCGCTCATATGACACATGTTCACATAAGCGAAATCATGACATGAAAATCAAACATTTACACTTCAACCCCCTATACATTACATAATTAACACATCTAGACACTATACATTGATCAACTAAGACTAAGACGCAGCCTTTAGACATTCGTGTACCAACACGTGTGTTGGGTACAAACACCCAAGTCACCACCCCGGGTGGCTTGGGTTTCGGCGTGGCCCCTTGGGCGGGGGTTTCAGCCCGGGCGTTGGGCGGGCCTAACGGTCTTCCGTGGCCGGCTCTCATTGGCTGGGTTGGCTAGGCTATAGGTGGCTAGGCTTTTTTTTTTTTTTTTTAATTTTGTGTGTATTTTTATAATAATTGAAATGTAGCGGTCTTACGTTTTTTCGATTTCGTTACCCATATGCGGATTTTCTAGATCCGCAACGCCTATATTTGAAATTGAATCATTAGAGTAGTAGTAAAAAGATGATGCATGATCTAAGTATAAAAACAGATTTTATTCACCAAAAGATTTTATAGGAATTAAGGTTAATGAATATGAATATGAATGATGTAATAATCAATAAATATAAATAACCATAGGAAAACACAAAGACATTAAAGCTATTAGACCGGTGCCTAGCCCATCGAAAGGCAAAAGCAAAAAATCAAGCAAAACATTTGTATATGCCAATGGAATAATGACCATGTGATTTTCTTTGATCATTTTCGAACTCTTATTTGTTTCTTTGATCATTTTCCAGGTGCAGACTTACCATGTGATTTTCTTTTGGAAGGTAACCCAAAAGAGTAAGATTGAAATCTGATCTGATCTGATCTGATTCTGTTTTCAACAATTTCCTCTTTGATTCATTTTGTGTTCCTTTAATTTTCTTTTTGTCATCTTTTTTGGTAATTTACTACTATTATTACATATTGTTATATCTAAATGCATATTATGTAAACTAATTATAACAGTAAGTAAAAAAAGTATAAATAAAACAGTAGGGTAATTTTTATTGTAAAATAACTATCTACAACAATAAATAAAAAATTATAAACAAAACAGACTACTTTTTATTATAAATAAATTCTCTACACATCTATAACTATAATTATAAAATTCCAATTAATATTCATAAATTATACATGGCTTCGTATATATAGTTTGTTATTAAGTTGTACACATATATTAAGTCACCCTAATCCTTTTGGTCACTTATGACTGCTTTTTCAGTCTCCTTTTGACTTGCTTTTTCATTGAGTCATAGGCGAAGCTTTATTCGGCGTGCAACGATTTTTCGCTCGTAGTGTAAATTTTATCGGAATTTAAAAAAAAAATTAGTGTAAAATATTTGATTTTTAAGAGTCCGTCCCACACCGTGTTTTCGTTCAAGCTCCGTCACTACATAGAAAGATCCCATATGTAATGCATGCTATCATGTTGAACGGTTTAAAAGTGCATGGCGTATTTAGATTTACATGCAAATAAAGTATGAGCATTTAAGCCATGGATCACTATCTAACAATCTTTGAAAATTGTTCAATAAATTGTATGGGCAACCAATGTGGGACAAATCTCATATCTTGTCCATAACACGGATGAACCTGTTTAGATACTAATGAAAGTTGTTGGCAGTGTGGTTGGCTACAAAAGTTTGATTTTACTAATGAAAAATCAAAACCAACAAAACTTTAAACCCCATAAACTGAACCGGTTGATGTTAACTACTTGGTGATTTAAGTTTGAGTAAATTACAATTTTGGCCTCTGTGGTGTTGAGACGTGTTGAGAAGAATCAAAGCCACCGAACTGTTTCCATGTGAAACCGAGAAGATAAGAGATCGAAGCAGCTGAGTTGGGTTGTGTTGTTTTGTTTCGGGGTGTATTTTGTGTGATCGCATGGTGACAAAATAAAAGAAACATTAATTTTGTTTTACGTTGAAAGCAATATAGTCTTACCTTTCCAAATGTTATCATACCTATTAATAATGAGAACTAATAAAACAATGGTAATAAGTGTTTTAGTGTTCATTTGTTATAAAAATCTGATTGTGATAAGTAAGGGTGTTCACGGTTTCGTTTAAAACGGCAGAACGCTCATCGTTTGGTCTCATGGTCGGTTTTTTTGTTTTACTTTCAGCTGGTCGGTTTCAAAGTTCCAATCCACAATGTACAATTTGGTTTTCCGTTTAAACTGAAACCCAGCCGTTTAAAACCGTAGCGAATGGTTTGGTGACAGTTAAAGGAATTATATGTCTATACATGAAGATTTTGTGTTCATTCAACACAATAGTTTTTTAGCGTTCTAAGAAAACAAACTCCTTTTATTTCTCATATTTTGTTAGGACGATATGGCTTAAATACTAAATACATGATAATCGGTTTGTTTTTATATATTATTGTAGGGATATTGTCTTATTCTAGTGAGAAAACGCTGCTTAGTTTAATATTTAATTAGAACGGTGGGTGTGGGCGTGGCTTTTAGGCGTTGTTGGTCCTTCAATGCCGGGTGCTCCACCCCGGATTGGCGTTTTGGTGGGCGTTGCTGCTTGGCGTGACAATACTGTTTGGCGTGAGGCGCTGGCCTGGGATGACATGTTTGGCAATGATTGGTTGGTTGTTGATGACCGTTTGGCTAGCCCCTTCCACAACGCCGGCCTGGCCACGCCCCTTCCACACCCTACTTTTTTAGGTATGAAGTGGTGACGCCCACACCTGCCACGTGTCAAACAATGCCCCCAACCCAAACTCCTCCCCACTCCTAATCCCACTATACATGTTTTGACAATTTATTACACTTCATTACAAATACACAAGACACATAGTCGTGATGACATGTTTTTTTTTTCTTTTGACAATTTAATATATTTTTATCTAACTTTTTGACTTTTAGCTTATGCATTATATAATTCAAATAAAGGCCAAATATGATTCATGAACTCAAACCATTAGTAATGGGCCTGTTAGGCTCCCATTTTAACATAACCGTTAAAACTATACCAAGAAGGCATGAACACCTTTAGATAAGTGACTATATGTATGTTATCAATGCGTGAAAATTGTTGGCATACAAAGTTCTTTGGTCCAGCTTGCACGGTGTTGGCCATAAATACTTTTTAATGGTCTCTTGAACTGGATACCTGGTATACATCAAGGTGTTAAAAGTCTTTTTTTTTTCAAGTTAGATTCTTTGAATCATGGTTGCAAAAATTGCTAGGCGCTCTCTAGTCGGATTCGAGAGTACTCGAGAAGTACTCGGCCTAGGCGGAGATTACTCGGAGAGTAATGGGCCTAGGTGAACGGTACTCGGGCCTCGGCAGCCTATCTTGTAGCGAGTACTCGGGGAGTACTCGGAGCCTAGACGAGACTTTTACAACCATGCTTTGAATAAGCTTTAATGCTTACAGTTCTAAAAGATGCAAATGAAGGGACACGAAAAGTGGTTACAAGTGGTATTAGTAAGCTAATTACATAATAGAGCGGTGGTATATCCCACAATTTATACACGATATCATCATTTTCAGAGAGTATACCTAGGATCCAAGTGGTATTAGTTAGCTAATTACATAATAGAGTTATTACGTTTTTAGTCCTTGTGCTTTGTATAAAGTAACAACGTAGGATGTTTCCAAAAATTTTGTTGTTTTTAACCATGGTTGCAAAAGTCTCTAGGCGCTCCCTAGTAGGATTCGGGAGTACTCGGGATGTACTCGGCTTAGGCGGAGATTACTCGGGGTGTAATTGGCCTGGGAGAAGAGTACTCATGCCTCGGCAGCCTACCTTGTAGCGAGTACTCGGGGAGTACTCGGAGCCTAGGCGGGACTTTTACAACCATGTTTTTAACACACATCTTACACATTTAATCAATTTAACCTATTTTGGACACATTGAGGACAGTGTGTAATTTAAGTGGGGGAGGGGGGGGGGGGACTCAATAACTTGAATCTGTTTGTCCTAAATCAAGCCTTACACAAAGCTTTACTTGGAACCGCTATAACACCCCAAATCTTTTTCAATTTTTTTTGTTTTGTCTTGTTTATAGTTTAAGTTAGAAACCAAGTTCTAAAAAGTTCAAGTTTTTACAAGTTTACAACCGACAGCGACGTGATAAAAAGAACCATACTAGAAAAACTTATAAAAACGACATGACAATTGTTTGTAAAATTTGATTGTATGTATAATTTCACACTTATACCCTTTTTCCCACAAAAATGTGAGTTTTGAGCCTTTACCGAGCATTCAATCATATATATTTACTAAATGCTCATATTTCTTTTCTTGTGTGAATAGCCGTATGGTTCTTATGAATCTAGAACTTGACAAGACAATACATTCTCGGTCCTTACCAACGAATCCAAGAAAGTAAATTATGGAGGCATTAGGATTTTCAACCCTCTTTTTCATCTTCAACTTTATTTTCTCTTTATCTCCCCACCATAAACAAAAACAACAAAAATATTCCCCTAGTTAAACCTCCTTTAAGCCTAAACCTTTCGTTTCAAAACCCGCAAAATACCATTTTGCACAAACCACTCATCACCCCAAAACCAATTTTTATTTTCACACCCCTTGTTTTTAGTAAAATGCGATTCTTTTGAAAATCATATAAAAAGAGGTGACTTAGTTCTATATCAAAAAAAAAAAAAAAAAAAATTCTCTAGCTACTTGAAATAAATAAGCAGAAATTATTGTTTATAAATATGTAGTTTATAACTAAGTCACAAACAAATAAATTTTCAAAAGAAAACCGACTTTTTACGTTTTAGCCACTTTTCAATAAAACTATCCTAACCTTAGCCAAAACCTACCCTCTCAAAGTCTTCTTGATATTTACAAAGATTATGTTAAAAAGGTGGATGTTTGATTACTTGTCAAGCATATGGTAGGAGTAAGTTTCATACCGGTATCGAGTGTCTCACCTATACATCTTCGGCCGAGTGTTGAGTGATCACGTGTGAGGTGTAGGGGTGTTCAAAAAAATCCGAACCCGAAACCGAATCCGAAATATCCGAAAACCCGTATCCGAAATATCCGAATTTTCGGATATCCGAAATTTCGGATATCCGAAAATCGGATAATCCGAAAATTCGGATTCGGATTCGGATAGTGATTTTGAGAATTTTCGGATATTCGGATTATCCGAAAATATCCGAAAATTTAATTATTTTTTTTTCGGATATCCGAATATCCGAAAAATATCCGAAGTATCCGAAAAATATCCGAAATATCCGAAAAAATATCCGAAGTATCCGAAAAATATCCGAAGTATCCGAAAAATATCCGAAATATCCGAAAAAAATATCCGAAATATCCGAAATTTATATTCGGATATCCGAAACTATCCGAAAAATCTGGTTCCAAATATTAAAAAATAAAAAAATTAAAAATTAAATAAAAAATTGGATATTCGGATATCCGATTAGATATCCGAACCCGAATCCGAAATTTCGGATATCCGAAAATCGGATATCCGAAATTTCGGATTCGGGTTCGGATGTCAATATTTCACTATCCGAAATTTTGGATATCCGATTTTCGGATATCCGAAAACCGGATTATCCGATGTTGAACACCCCTAGTGAGGTGTGTGAATTTGTATATAGCTAAATGAAATTTTATAAATGCATGTTATGCCCAAAAATATTTATTTTTCTTAAAAAAGGTTCAAAATAGATCATGTCGAATAGGATTTTAAATAATATAAAAACAAGAATGAAGAACTTGGATTCCCAACACTCTACAAACAAGACCCGAAAACTTCTTCTCTACCAATTTCATTTGGGTGTGTAAACAACATTAAAGAGTTTTGCTTGATGACAAATAAATATTCAAATGTGGGGGTATTTGATATGAGTAAAATACAACATATAAATTATATCAAATATAGCGTAAAATCAACCATTTTTCAGTACTAATGTTGAAAAAAACTTGTTTCTTTGTTTCTTTTTAATTTACTAGGTCAAAAGAGCTTAAACGAACCAAAGAAGCAAATTAACGGCAAAAACCAACATAAATACAAAAGAAGAGAAGTTGACACTTCATACTGACCCTCCGAGCTTCACCCCAAGGTCAAAAATAACAAGTCACACACAGGGCTATGCAACCTTGGCACGTGGCCGTGCCCAGTCAAGATTCTCTGCAGAAGAAAAGACAACAGCAAAAGACAAACCAGACACACCAACACGGGGCCGTGCTAAGGCAACTCAGGGTCGTGGTCAATTCCCAGATTTGTAGAATCTTGGATAGTACAAGCAAGTACAATGGCCACGGGGCCGTGCCGTTAACACACAGGGTCGTGTTAGTACAAGATCTGACATCTGCAGTTAATGAAGAAGAGAGAGAACGACCAACACGGGGCCGTGTCAGGTGGGCATGGGGCCATGTTGATGCTCTAATTTCAGCTATAAATAGGGGTGCTTAGTTTCATTCCAACTCATCCCTTGGCAAACCACTTCTCTCACACTTTCCACTACTCCACCACCACTACAACACCATCATCCATCTTCCATCATTTAGAGTGTGTAGTAGTCTCGGGATCTAAGATCGATCGTAAGATTTCTTGTCAAACAAAGACCATGATTGGCTAAACTCTTACATCACTTGGTGAAGATAAATCTTTTATGTATTACTTTTTGATTTCCAATCTTTGGCTCCTTTTTATTTAGGTATGTATTAATGATTTAATAACTAGTTTTTATATTGAAGGCGAATTTATCTAACCATTCTTCATATGTTGTTGATTCACATATTCGTGTCTTTACGGTCTATATAAAGTGCGTTAACTACTTGGAAGGGGGTTAGATGGGTGGTTGGGTAATTCTATGTCTCGTTCAGTGTATAGGTCCTGCGAGAACCTGGTTCAAGATTAGTATTACTTCACGGTTTGGGCAGTACTTTTTGCCCCAGAAGAAAGTAAGAAACCGCTTGAATCCCTTATCTATAAACTACTATTAATTTACTAGGTCAAAAGAGCTTAAACGAACCAAAGATGCAAATGAAGGGACTCGAAAAGTGGTTACAAGTGATATTAGTTAGCTAATTACATAATAGAGCGGTGGTATATCCCACATTTTATACACGATATCATCATTTTCAGAGAGTATACCTAGGATCCAAGTGGTATTAGTTAGCTAATTACATAATAGAGTTATTACGTTGTTAGTCCTTGTGCTTTGTATAAAGTAACAATGTAGGATGCTAACAGTTTCAAGTAAGAATCTAAGGTATTAACCTTTCAATTTGTAACAAACTAGGGTACTAACACTTAACACAGTTTAATTTTAACAAAGTTCAAGGGTTATTATGTCCTTTTGCATTCTCCATTTATCAAAACTAATATAAAACTCTTGGACGCATGAAACTTTACGTATTCCCATAGATGTCGTTTTGTTTTGGCTCAGACGTACCATTGTGGAGGTGATTTCAATCGTTTCGGTTTGCCTCAACCCATGGTGTCCTATTATTAAGAACATAGGATGAAGATTTCAATTATCAAGATGATTATGGTATGTGTCGTTATCACTCAAAGTCTCGAATCTTTTTGTTTTTAATAACTGAATAAGATCCCAGAAGTGTGCTTGAGTTACATCCCTACGACTGATAGATTCTTTTAGCAAGCATCATTCTTTTGGAATAAGATCCCAAAAGTGTGCTTGAAGATGGTTGTTTTATCTAAATTGACCCATATGGGAATTTGTATTTTTTTCTTATTGAAGTTGGTTCATGCCATTATTGAAGTATATATGTCGATGGATCATTTACGTACAAATTAATGTACATGACTACCTGTACAATAGCACCTCTATTAATAATTGCTAATTTATAGTGAACACTTGAACCTTAGATCAAGAAATAGAAGCTACGTTCTTAAATAGCATAGATGTTTTATAAACCTTACCGTAGAAGAAATCAAACATTATAAAACGCTCACTATTTTAAGTAACAAATGTCTCCTTGGCTTAGGGCAGGCGGGGCGGTGCCCTTTTTCTCCGTGATGAACAATTTCAACGTGTGGAATAATGCCATAAACCACCGCCACCTACAACTTTAACGTGTGATGAACAATTTCACGTGATAAAATTCATACGTGATGGCCATTCCGTGATAATTGGATGTGAGGGGGTGTGAGGGTTTATTGTTGGGTGTTGTGAGTGATGACCATAGAAGATCCGAGTTAGGTTTCTGAAAAAGGTTTCGAAAGTCTTTCTAAAAAAGGTTTCTGAAAAAGGTTTCGATAGTCTTTCTGACAGGTTTACTGTTCAATTTTTTGGTCATAAAAAATTACTAAATCAATTTTTACTTTAAATTCAAAAAGTTTATTAAAAAGAGTTATAAATTGATTCAAGTGCAAAGCTGTTTAGAGTTTTAACCTGATTCATTACTTTAAATCAATTGTTACTTTAAATTGCAAAAGCTGAGCTTGTGTTCTTAATCTGTCTGAACTGAAAGCATGATGTACTATGATGCAAAAGTTGAGCTTGTGTTCTTAATCTGTCTGAACTGAAAGTGTTGAGGCTATGATGCATAAGCTGAGCCTGTGAGGTTACATATGTGTTTAAAACACTTGTACATCATGCTTTAAAGGTTGTTTAAGTTTAGTGGCAAATTACTCTTGTACATCATGCTTTAAAGCGAGGTTACATAACACAATAGACTGTGATGATGATTGTATTTTGAGGGTACATAGAAGATCCGAGTAGCATCTTGGCGGGGCAATATCCAGGTTGCATAGTTCTCACTCTGCAACCGTGTGTTGCAGCCATGGCTTTAACCGTAGTTGTGTTCATCTCTCAATTACATGTCTGAGTCTTCCAGATGTTTTGATAAGCAAATGAGCAGGTTATGATGCATAATATGTCTGAACTGAAAGTGTTGAGGCTATGATGCATAAGCTGAGCCTGTGAGGTTATGATGCATAATATGTCTGAACTGAAAGTGTTGAGGCTATGATGCATAAGCTGAGCCTGTGAGGTTACATATGTGTTTCTTATGCTTAAAACATCGTGTGTTTGCAGCCATGGCTTAACCCGGTTTGTAGTTGTGTTCATCTCTCAATTATATGCCTGAGTTAGGTTGTAATAGAAGACGTAGAGGCTATCTCGCAAATAACCTTCTAAGTGCATTGGGAAACTGAAACGTAGAGGCTTATTCGAGACATTGTGATAGATATTCATCGTCTTCTATTAAGACAATGTGAATGCTGGAGTACTTTAGAAGTGTCCAAGGCTTGGAAGAATGTGGGAGTTGTGGCTTTCGCTACGATATGGAGACTTTGGACGAGTAGAAACGAGAAAGAATTTAATGGCAACAACATTCCGATCGCTAAAGTGTACCATTTTTGTTTTGATAGTCATTATGTATGATTTCAGAAGCTTTGACCATGTTGATATGTGTATTTCAATTTGTTGTATTTATGAACACAGATTATATTAAAAAAAAAAAAAAAGTTATTTTTGTATTGTGTAATCATCATCTTCTTAGAGTTTTGGCGTGGTTTGATTTCATTCTTTGATGCGCAATGGAAAGAATCTTACTTTCACTTATACTTGTAGCATTCATACACGAAAACTGAAAACTGACAGGTGTCGCCAAAATGTATATTTTCAAAGCAAAACAAACATGAAGAACCCTATGTTTTTGCACAAGCAAAACAAACATTAAGAACCCCAAATACCCAAATAACATGATGAAACCCTCTGTTTTTTCATCGAATCAAACCATAAATCAAAATGAGGAACACATCCAAACCATCTATTTTTTCATCGAATCAAACCAAAAATCAATGAGGAACACATCAATCAGAAACTGATCCTATCAGTTCTTTTTAAACAGTTCTCAAACAACCAGGGGTAAGACCGTCTTTTGGCATGAGTGAAATATCAACATGAGCCCCTAAATTCATTTTTTGCTTTTTTCTTATGAAATCTAAATCAAAATGAGGAACACATCCAAACCATTTTTTTTTTTTTTATGAAATCTAATAATTCAAATTAACTCTTTTATTTTTAAATGTATAACAAATTATTAAAGCCTAAACTGTATATTAAATGTAAACTTTTAATACATACAATACAGAGACAAAACGTCATACCAACTTCGTAGACTTGACGGAACTTACAGACTCGATAACAAAAGACCGTAACATACAATACAGAGATAAAACGTCAGAGATCCACAAGCAATTGTGGATCTTTACTAACGGGTGCACTTCGGAATGACGCAGATATGAATGAATATAACCTCAGTGTAGGTAATTACATATCTACCACTGGGGTTATATTCATTCATATGAATGAATATAACCCCAGTGGTAGATATGCAATTAGCGAGCTCTGGAATTTCAAGGAAAATTGAAGAGCTACACTGGGGTTATATTCATTCATATTAATCACTTCCTTATGTGCACCGCGCCATCTTCTAGGAGGTTGTCAAGTGTTCTCGCCTTCGTAGTTGGTGTTTTGCGTATCTTTACATCCGCAGCCATTCTGTACAACAAAACACATTCAAATGAGGAACACATTCGAATCAAACCAAAAATCAATATGAGGAACACATCAATCCGAAACTGATCCGATTAGTTCTTAATATGAGGAACCCAAATCATGCAATCAAACCAAAAATCAATATGATGAACACACAAGAATCAAAACCAAAACACATTGAAAACCACTGATCCGATTAGTTCTTAATATGAGGAACCCAAATCATGCAATCAAACCAAAAATCAATATGATGAACACACAAGAATCAAAACCAAAACAAATTGAAAACCACTGATCCGATCAGTTCTTTATATGAGGAACCCAAATCATGGAATCAAACCAAAAATCAATATGATGAACACACAAGAATCAAAACCAAAACACATTGAAAACCACTTATCCGATCAGTTCTTAATATGAGGAACCCAAATCATGGAATCAAACCAAAAATCAATATGATGAACACACAAGAATCAAAACCAAAACACATTGAAAACCTCTGTTTTGATACCCTAAACCCTAAACCCACAAGAATCAAAACCAAAACACATTGAAAACCTCTGTTTTGATGCATTTTGAACAATATACTCAGTTGATACATCAACCCTCTGTTTTTTCAAAATCAACCCTCTGTTTTTTAAAAATCAACCCAAAACCATCGAATGGATACCAAAATCAACCCTCTGTTCTTTCAAAATCAACCCAAAATAATCGAATGGAACCCAAAATCAAACCATAAATCATCGAATGGAACCCAAAATCAACCCTCTGTTTTATCAAAATCAACCCAAAATCATCTAATGGAACCCAAAATCATCGAATGGAACCCAAAATCAAACGAATGGAACCCAAAATCAACCCTCTGTTTTTTCAAAATCAACCCAAAATCATCGAATGGAACCCAAAATCAAACCCAGAATCAACAATCTGTTTTTTCACAATATAAACACATTCAAATCATCGAATCAAACCAAAAATCAATATGAGGATGAAGATGAACCTGATCTGTTCGATGATGAAGATGTTCGATGATGAAGATGTTCGATGAAGACGAAGAAGATGATCTGTTCGACGAAGATGATGATGATGATGATGATCTTGGGAGTTGGGAGAGATGTTGATGATGATAATGAAACTGGAGGTCGGCTATTAAGTGTAAATTGTCGCCACACTGGGACCTGTTTGCACAAAACAAAACCGTAGCATACCAATTTTAATCCGAATTCAACCAATTCAACTAACATGCGTTACCTTTTCTAACAAATAAAATTAATAAAGTTGAGCCATGATGCATGTGTGTTAGTATGTGTATTCATAATTCATAGTACCATGTATATGCATTTAAATTTATGCCTGAATCATACGTGTTTATGCTATTAAACGAGTTTACCGAGTTACATATTTGTTGCAACTTATGTTGACGTTCTTGAACACCCTCAAGTCGACGCTTTGAATGTCAAATATAGATCAGAAATTATAGGCGGATTGGTTTGAATAGTTTTGAGCTTATGGTTGTGCTTTTGTTGGCTTGGCGCAGTTCGATTTGTTTACATCCTTGTAAAACTCTTTAAATCCCCATCACCAGTTTTGAAGTACCTTAACTGAAAATTTAGATTTTAGTTATGACCCATCTGAACTGAACCTTCTCATGCACACCCTTAGAATTACTAAGAAGTGATTTGTTTTCCTTTGCATCGCGAATTTGGTTTTGGTTATGGCTCAAAACCGAACTGCCCTAAGATAGCCCTAAACTCACTAACCTAAGTGATATGTTTCCCGCCGCATCGCGCGGGTAAAAAACTAGTACCTTATAAAGCATTTCGTTGGGACAATACAGTAATTTCCATCATTTTTAAGACGCCAAAACCCGCTCCCCAAAGTTGAAGCTGAAAATCAATTCCATTGTTACCCTCATCTCTTCCGCATCCCCTAAGGACGCTCTATTGAATTGTAATGAATACCCTCCTTCAATGACATCGACGGCTCAGTGGTCCGAATGAGAATGAAATCGTTGGTTATGGGTTTTTCTTTTGATTGAAATTGTCTTCAAGTCAGACGATTGAATGGCGCCATCATCCTCTGACCTTCTCTATGTTCTTATGGAGGACTTCATTAACAGATTCTAAGGTAATCAAATTTTGATTTGATTGAACGAAACATTCCACATAGGGTTATCAATCTTGATGGATTTCACTGTGGGGTTTTGAATTGATCCCCAAATTGAAGACGATGAACATGTTATGTTTATGCACATAAGGTGTTTGATGAAAATCTGTGTCTGGTTTGTTATTGCATTATATGTCATTGACATTGAGTTTGTTACAGCCTATTTTTCAAGCAGAAAATGGAGCTTTTTTTGATTGGGCTCTAGAATGCTGCTGGCAAAACTTCTCTTGTTAGTGTTGTTGCTGTGAGCAAGTTAAATCAGTTACATATACATTTTGTTCGCATCTTAATTCGGTTTCTTGAAAAATCATCTGTAACACAGGTCTAAATCATTTTTTTTGTATTATCTTGTTTGCAGACTAGTAGATTTAGCGAGGACATGATCCCGACAATGAGTTCTCTTTTAATCTTACTCAATTGCTCTTTGCGGAGATTTTAGTTCTATTATTGCATCTTGTAAAAAGAAACTTGTCATTTAGGTGGGATTTAACATGCGCAAGGTAACTAAAGGAAATGTAACCATAAAGTTGTGGGATCTTGGAGGGCAACCTCGATTTTGAAATATGTAAGATATTTTCACCAAAACACTTTTTTTTTAAAACATTTGACTTATGATTTGTGAAAAAATAATTAATTTTGTAGATTTCAGTGTGTGTAGTTATGTTGTGAAAAAATAATTAAATATGTAAGATATTTTCACCATATATCTATTATTAAGTTACATTGTTGGTTTGCTAATATACAAACATTATACTTGTGATTGACAAACTGTACATTACAAGTTAAAAAAAAAAAGAAAAAAAAAATATATTTAGTGGTTTTGTACAGGTAATGTATAATTCAAGCTTGCTATTGAGTTGTTGTATGAGTAGAATAGGATTTTAGCTTCTTGTATACTCAAATGTTTTTTTTTTTTTTTTTTTGGGTGGGAACTGGGGAGAACATAAGGACGGTTCTGTAAATGCCATTGAAAATGTGATTTTGCTTCACATTCATTTATAGTTTCATTTGAGACCTTTATGGTAGAAATTAAATTCATCAGGCATTTGACATAATTAGAGTTTGTGTAGATATGGAGGTATGTTGTCTCTTCTCTAATGACGTCTAACATGTCATCAAGGGTATAAAATTTTTGACCGGCCCATTTTGATCCCATAGTTGTTAATGACGAATAGCGACAAATAGCGATAAGGTACTCATATGCTACATAGTGAATGACGATAAATAGCGGGCGCTATTTTTTAATTAGCGACACACTAGAAAAAAAATCAAAATTTTTATATGATGAATAGCGACAAATAGCGATAAGGTATGCATTTTGCTGCAATCTTTCTTTTTATTTGTTGTTGTTTTAGTTTGGTTATGATGTTGTCGTATGCACGTCAAGGTGGCAGGGCCAAGAGGTATGTTAAACGGGTCGACTTGGCGGGTCAAACTGACACAAATATGGGAAAAATAAGAGCTTTGAAAAGAAACATAGCTAAATTTACAACGTTGGCTACATGGTGTATATATCTTAGGGGTGTAAACGAGCCGGGCCGAGACCGAGCTCGAGCTCGATTGGGCAAGGGCTCGGCTCGTCATGTTTTTCTGAAGCTCGACTCGGCTCGAGCAATTTTGAGAACAACGGCTTAAGCTCGTTTCAATATCGCTTAAACGAGCCAAAGCTCGGCTCGAGTTCGGCTCGCTAATGTTATCATCTTTTTTATTGTATTATATATAATAAAAATAAAATTTTGTTTGGACTCGTTTAGGCCCGCGAGCCTAAACGAGCTTTGTATTTCAGGCTCGAGCTCGGGCTCGATAACAAAAGGAGCTCTATTTCAGGCTCGAGCTCGTTAAAGCTCGGCTCGTTCGAACTTTTAACCGAGCCGATAACGAGTAGCTCTCGAGCCTCTGGGCTTGTTTATACCCCTAATATATCTTTATGTTTTAATGTTGTTAAAGAATAACCTGACACATTATTATCAAAGTAAGGCATGGGCGTTTGATACAACATAGTTTGATAACATTCTCAAAAAAACTGAAAGGGTAAGTTCTTTTTTCTATCTCAGTATAAGAGCCGCTTATTTCTCATTTTTTTTCATGGGTTTTATCAGTAACTTTTTCTCATGTATAATTCTACAGCAACCGTAGAAACAAAAAAAAAGACAAAGGAAAGTTAATTGATCTATAGTTTATACACAAAATGGTGATGTGCCATTTATTAATTTATGATTTTTTTTCATTCGTAACACCTTAAAGTTATTGGAGTGGATGATAACCCAAAAACAAATCTGCCAAAGGACCGTAGTGAAAAAAACTATCAAGTCTACATGGCCCCAAGGAAGGTATGTCTTCTTGCACAAATTGAGTTTAATTTTTATTATCATGTTGTCTAAGTACTTATTAGATGGTCCTTTATTCATTTGTTATCAGATACGCGTTGCTTAATTGCTATACATGTAGCTATTCACCGCTTTGTTTTATTTAGGAGCAACATCATATCCGCGCAATTGCTTTTCTCATGATTGTGTTATGATTGTTACCATTCTATCGTCTATTTCTATTATTAAATGGATTCTTATGGCAACATAAGAATGAGAATCCTTATGCGCCTGCAGCACTGGAAAGAGAGAAGCCTCAGACTTCACCATAAGGCCCAGTGCCTTCTTTATTTTGTGTTGATTGTGTTTTTTCTACAGAGGACATAGTTACACGTTTCATTTAACCACTCTAAAAACCTTGACTAAAGTTATTTTCAACATGTCATTCATGCATGTGTACTACTCTACTTTATGAACTGTATCATCGTTATTACATCATATGTCCCCAAATCAATACCCTTTTTTTCCAAGCATTCTGTTGTGTTAGAAACTTATCATTTAAGGTTTGAATTTTGTTCACGGCCCTGTATTGTTGACCCCGCTGCAACGCGCGGGTTTCCCACTAGTTTTGATAAAATAATAAGAATAATACAGGACTTAAAAAAGAATAAACTAAGATGCTTCTTAATTAGCTACAAAATGTACAAATTCTATTTTTCTTTAACAAGCATGAGCAACTAGTTGTTGCCTGGTTGTTTCTTGACCAACACAAAAAGATGGATGACAACTTTTAGTAATCAAAGATTGCAGCAAAGCTCTCTCCTTTGCTAGTGTTGCGCGTTGTTGGAATAAGTTAGCTACATCCTTCATAAATGATGCATCACATGGGAATGTGATTGGTCCACTGCTTGGTAGTCCAAACTCTTCTTCGGACATGGTTAAAAGCTCTCTAAATATGTAAGTATTGAGGAATCCTAATGGAAAAACAAAGCGATGTCCATCGAGTGTATACACAACAAAATGACCTTTCTCAACTTTCGTTGTTGAATTAGTGTTATCGTCTCTTAATGCTCCTGGCGCTGTAATACTCTTGCGGCGAATGGTTGCCATTTCTTGGGACTTTCTTGCAATCTTGATCAACTTCTTGGTGTTCATCATCTTCTGTTTGAGGGGAGAGATAAGTAGAGTTGATTGGTTTAAGATGTAAGAAAACTGATGGCTGTGTTGTGTTATGCTTGATAGGAGATCATGATGTTTCTATATATATGAATATGGAAGGCCTTCAATGTGAGGCAGATATGGAGCAAAAGCATGTGTCTAGTTGGCCAGTTGATTCACAACCATTAGATGGACAGAAATGGATTTTCTTTCTTTTTTTTCGTACCCAACTATTTTGTGTGATTGGGAATGATCCCCTATTAATGTATCTTTGGTACAGAACCATGTGCACTGTCGTACAAGGATTATAAACGAAGAAAACAACACGTCGACCCGGCCTCTTGACGCCACAAAACTAGGGAAATTGAATTGAATAAATTGGCCCAAAAGACAAAGTGAAAATATAATGGAAGAAATATTTTATTCAACACAATCACCCGAATTTATAACAGAAGCCCATTAAATATTAAAACTGTGATAAATTAAGGCTATATGGTATGGTGCCCATCCTCCTTTGGAGGATGATCCGCCACCTAGGCGCCACGTCATTGTTCTTTTGAGGATGGTCCATCACACAAAAACAATAGAAATGGAAGGATGATCCAACCCCACTAGTTTAGTTTTTTTTTTTAAATCATCCACTTTTTTTTTAACATTTAACAAATAAAATTGGAAAATAATTTCATTAATATTAAAAAACATTACATAAACTTAAAAAAAATCCTAAGAACTTAAAAAATATTTAAAAAAATGACGTTTTGGAAAAATGCTTCATTCTCACCCGAAGATGACGAATACCACGTTGACGAAGGAGATGAAGACATGATTAATTTTTTATAAAAAGTATGAAAGTTGGGTGAGAGATGGGGTTGTAGTGGGTAAAAAATAGGATAAAAAGGTTGAATTTATATAAAAATTTGAAGGATTTGGAGTGGGGTTTGAATTATAGCCGTTTTTTTTTAAATAAAGGCAATTATTTTTTTTATTTCCAACGGTCACAACCATGGAAAAGGGGCCCATTTTTTGTCTTCTTGTGGAGCATCCCCAACGTCTCAAAAAAGACGGGCACGACGAAGACGGGGAGTGGGGGGGGGGAGGGACGGTGTGTGGATGGGCGCCGTTCCAGAACAAACCGGGGACGGTCCCCATACCGCTGAGGCGCTGAGCCTAAGGTAAAGGAAAGCTAGAGAAAATTCTTTAGTCCTATATATAGAATTTTGGTGAAACAATGTGAGTTTCAATGGAGAACACAAAAAATGTGGAGAATCAAAGAAAAGTGCATTTAACATGTTAATTACATTTTAAAATTTTAATTTAAAATGCTAAAATTTATATTTTTTTCAAAAAAAATTCGGAGTTTTTGTATATAAAATGTGTAAAAGTTATTTTACTAAAAAATCATTTTGTAAATTTTTTTTTACCTTTTTAACTTTTTCTAAACTTTTTTTATTCTTTTAGTTTTTGAATTTCTTTTATTAAAATGGCTTCTACATGAATATGCAAAAATTCTGAAAAAAAAAATTGAAAATTTTAATTTTCAATATGTTAAGTTGAATTTTTAACGTATTAAATACATGATTTCTCAGTTCTCCACTTTTTAGTGTTTCCCATTGAACCTTTCCGCTAGTGTTATAAAACTATCATTTGTACGAAAATAGTTCTATTAAAAAAGGTAGAAAGATATTTAACAATATTATTTAAAAGTAAAGGGGCAATTTAATTAAGAAGATCTAATGGTAGGGTTTTGCAAAAACACGTTAAATTGTCTTTATATGATATGCTTCCATCGGGAAAAAGAATAGTTACCATCGAGAAAAAGCATTGTCTTTATAAAAGAGAACCAATTTGGTTAGGGAAATAGAACATCTACTAGTTGTTCTAAGGCTAGACGGTATGGGGCTCGGCCTGCCCCGTCGCCGCCCAACACCGTTTCCACCCCTTGCGTCGTCGTGCACGTCGGGGTCTCGACGATTGTGACGCGCGGATAAGACAAAAAAAAGTGGACCGTTGGCATTGTGAACGTTGGAAAACAAAAAAAAGTTGAATTCCTAAAATTAAAATAAACGGCTATAATTCAAAAAATCTCAAAAACCAATAATTTTTTTTTATATAAATACAACCCAAACACCCCATTTTTTACCCACTTCAACCCCATCTCTCTCTCAACTTTTATAAACCATCATACTTTTATAAAAAAATAGGCATGTCTTCATCTTCTTCTTCAACATGGTATTCGTCATCTTCGGCTAAGAGTGAAGCATTTTTTGCAAACGTCATTATGTACGCAGCTCAGATGTTCATGGAGGATGACGAAGAGGCTGAAACGTCGTCACAACGGCAAACTAGGAGAGCTGCCTTAAACCGAGACCGAGAAGGTATTTTAATTTTTTAGCCTATATTTATTTAAATTTAATAATGAATTTAATTTGTTTTTTCGCTTTTAATATATAGCCGGCCATGATAATTTAGTGGCCGATTATTTTGCCGACATACCTGTGTACACGGACGAGAAGTTTTGACGTCGGTTCTAAATGAGTTGTCGACTTTTCTTACGTATCGCAGACGACTTGGCCCAGTCTGATCCGTTTTCCACAATGCGATACGACGCTAGGGGCCTAAGGGGATTCACTACTTTACAGAAATGTACATCGGCCATTCGCCAACTGGCATACGGATACGCACCCGATTCGTTGGACGAGTATTTAAGGATGTCCGAAAGAATCGCACATGAATGTTTGCACAGGTTTTGCGAATGGATCGTGAAATTATATAGCAAGAAATACCTGCGTAAAACCAAACGAAAACGGCGTTCAAAAATTATATCAAGCACACGAACAAAGACATGGTTTTCCAGGAATGCTCGGGAGCATTGATTACATGCACTGGCCATGGCAGAAGTGCCCTACTGCCTGGCATGGTCAATATACTCGAGGAGATCATGGTCATCCAACTATAGTTCTAGAGGTTGTTGCTTCACATAATCTCTGGATCTGGCATGCTTTTTTTGGTCTACCTGGTTCACTTAATAACCTTAACATCATCTACCAGTCACAAATATTTGATGATGTAGTGGCAGGAACAGGTCTAGACACCAGTTTTACGGTTTCGGGGGTGGAATACAGGCGGGGTTACTACCTTGCGGATGGAATATACTCAACGTACTCTACAATCGTTAAACTATTCCGCACCCGACAAACGATAAAAGAAAGAAATTTGCGAAGTTTCAAGAGGGGCTGAGAAAAGATGTTGAACGGTGTTTTGGGGTTCTACAAACAATGACATATCATTGAACATCCAGCACGTTCTGCTACACCAAAGAGGTTGTGACACATTATGTATGCTAGTATCTTGCCGCATAACATGATCGTCGAAGACGAAGGTAGAGCGATTTGTGACTACGACGAAAACGCGTCTAACGGGAATTATGTTCCAGTTAGTTTGGAACAACAAGATTTAAACGGATTCTCTCTACCTAACGAGTACACACATCAAAACCTATAAGCGGATTTGGTGGAGTACATTTGGAACAACGTACAAAACGAACCTAACGACCACATGCCGGATGAAGGCTAGTAGTTTCTAATATTTTTTTTAAGAATATGTTGGTTTTTTTAATATTTGGTTTATAATATTATGTAATTTTAGTTTATATTAATTATAGTTTTATGTAATATTTGGTTTATTATATTATGTAATGTTTGGTTTTTAATATTTATGATTTTATTTTTACATCTTATTTAATAAATGTTAAAAAAGTAGATAAATTTAAAAAAATAAATTAAGTTGGTGGGGTAAACTCATCCTCCATTTCCAGTGTTTCTACCTTGGAGGGGCATCCTCCAAGGATTATGACGTGGCGGATCATCCTTCAAGGATGACCCTCTACCATACCGCATAGCCTTATAGGTTAAAATAAGAGTTTTTTATTGATAATCAATGACAAATGTAATTAAAAAAAATGCATCGTTCAATATATGGGCAGGTTATGACAATAATATTTTACTTAATAAGCCCCTCCAACTAAAGAGCGGGTGAAACAACCTTAAGCTTAAGATTGAGAAATAAAAACAGGGTCTTTGCATTGCATTTTGCCAGTAGGAGTGGATAGGGGACCTGCTTAGTAGACCAGCGATTGACTATTTGTTGTGTTCTTAATCACTATGAAACTAGACTTGAACAACATAATAGTGCATATCCTTTGCTAGAGCAACAATTATTACCGAAATTGATGCAATCAGCGTAAGAGAATATTTGATTTAGAATTGAGAGAAGACATGCAAGGCAGACCAATATTAATATGAATGGGAAGAACATACTCAATGGTTTTTAAAAACAATATAACCCAAAGCATGTATAGGAAATGCATAAGTTAGCATACTTTATCGGGAGTGTATGGCATACTATTTGAAGAGAGTATTACAAACCAAAATGCCCCCACAATTCATTGGTATTTGATTGGATTACTTTGTAAATAACCCCACAGCTTAGTTTCAAAGATGATGAAATTGGAGAGGTAGTAAATTTAGCTTCAAACAAGTTTGTTAGGTACAAAAAATCAAGAATATACTATTATTGAGATAATATAATATCCGAGACATGAGGAATGGACTATATACAAAGAAAGTGATGCAACGATCTTATGTTTTGCAAAAACAAGTTGGCACTATGTGTAGATATTAGCAATTCATTTTTATCCAAACAATTTGGTGATGATTATATTATCAACACATACCAAAACATACACTCATCTATATGCAAACAGAAACAAGGAGTCAGTAAAGTTTTTTTTTAGAACAATAGAAGGTTAAGGCTATCCCTGATGCTTGAAGTCTATTTTGTTGGTAATCAAAAAGCTGCTTGCACATGTATGGTTTTGGAGTGAACAAGAGATGAAAATAGAATGTGATAAACATAGTATGATAGGTGATAAAACAGATTGTATAGAGTTGATTAATATCAATACACTAGGTTATCATCCGGGATTGCTTCCCGGGCTTGAGAAAGTCATTAATATTAAAAACTATTTATGATTTACACATATATACTTTCTAAATGATTAATGGTCATGAAATTATCATCACAACATATGGTCTACTTCCAGTAATATCATCAAAACAAATATATAGATTAAAGGTTGAAATATTTTTGGCCGTAAAGACTAATAACCATGATAAGCAAATATTATCAACTATTTTTACCTCTTTTGATTCCAAAAACTGCCTATTTAGAAATTACCAACATACCTTCACATTAACTTGACCATTCTTTAAATATCACCATTAAATCAATGTAAAATCTCATATCAATATACTTGATTACATGCCAAAATTGATAACAATTCATCAGATATGCACAAAAAAACTAACATACATGACGAACCAGTAAACTCACCAATCGGAAGCAGGTAGAATTTGCTTTAATTTTTGAACCACTTGCCTCATGGTAGGTCTTCCAGGGACAGATGCCGCAGTACAAAGCATGCCCAAGTGCAGTAGCTCCACAAAAGCATCTTTCGGACCCGCTTCCCATAATTTGGCAGTAAAAACCTCCTCTGCCCCCTCTCGACGGAGCATCACCGCCCATGACACGATGATGTAACCATTTTCCTTAGACGAAAAAGATACAACCAAAGATCTCTTGTCAATGCACATTTCTATTAGATGCAAATCCTCATCCATCACCACATGATAGTATAAATTAATTAGCCAAAGATCTCTTGCCAATGGACATTTCTATTAGGTGTAAATCCTCATCCATCATCACATGATATTGTGAATTATTTTGACAAAACGTATGAAAATAGCTGAACAATAAGGTAAAAGTTTAAATAATATGACTCAATAAATCATAAATGTACCTTTGTGTATGTGCGTACGATCTTGTTTCCTGAATTTCAAGATTCTTTGTTGTATCTTCAGTTTTGGAGACTCAAAAAGTAATTTCCTCTATATTATTTAGCAAAATACTTTGCACACACAAATTTACTGTTCAATTTTTCTCTCATCTTATTTGTCCAGCTGTTCCATTTCCTTTCATACTATTTGTCCACTAAAGTCTATCATTAATTGTATAACATCACTGGAAAAACAAAAACCACCACCACCATGGTTGATTAGCTGCACCGGACAAAGGTGGTGGCTAGGGTTTCGACACTGAGAGCGACGGTGGTGTTGAAATCATACGACGGTTGTTTTTTTTTCAAACCAATCGCCGGAAATAGGGATAGATCTGGTAGCAGCCGGAAGAGACAAGCGGCATGGTGGTGGTGGACTGGTGAGCAGGTAAACATGGAAGGTTTTGTCGCCGATGGTGTAGTATCTGGTTGCCTGATAGAAAGTTTCTAGACAGATTACCAACAGTTTATCTTCGACGGAAAAGACTGAAAGAGGATCTAGGAGTTCATCTTCATGGGACGGTGCTGATGGAAGGTTCAAGCGATTGTGGTGGTCAGATCTGGTAGCAATCGTGTAAGACGGGTGATGATGCGGCAACGATCTGGCAGATCGGTGTCAAGTTTTCTCTATCCCACACTAACAGTGGTATAAAGAAAAGGATAACGGTGAATAGATATTGAGGTGTGTTTGGGTTAGAGAGAGAGAAAGAGTCTACTCTCTGTAATCACTTTTAATAAATACATAATGTTTCCTACTTTTGATTGCTAATGCCAAAAAAACTAAATTTTGATTTATTTGGAGCTTCAAGTCCGGGTGATAAAATAAAAAATATAAATGCGAGTGTATGTCAACGAACAAATAAATTGTTTGTAGAGTAAATTGCTAAAATCGTCCCTGACGTTTGTTCACATTTGCTAGATCCATCTAAAAAAAGTTTTTTTCTCATAGGAACCACTGAGGTTTCAAAAAAGTTGCTAAATCCATCCAAAATTGACTAATACCCTAAAAATACTAAGTTTGAAGAGGGGTAATTTAGTCATTCTCCTAATTTATTTAATTAACCTTTTTTTAAACAGGTTATTAAATGCACTTATAAACAAAACCCTAAAACCTTTTCAGTCAACCTCAACATATGGTTTGTTAGAGAACAAGTTAATCCATGAATGACGACCGGAGCATCTGGAATATTAGAGAGCAAGATTCGTATTTCAATCCAGAAGTTGAATACGGTTTGTTCCTATCATTCAAGTTTTATGCGATTTGTTCTTTTTAAATTGTTACTGTTTTGTTAATTTTTCATGTTGTATTTGATTTCAGATAATCACCATGATTTCTTCACACTGGAATTTCATCATGGTGGGAAATTTAGTGATTTTTCAGACTTAAGATATGAGGGAGGTAACCTGACATACATTGATAAGGTTAATTCTGACCTTTTTTCAGTGATTATCATGAATGATATCCTGATATCATTAGGTTATTCAGAAGAAGACATAGTAACATATCATTTTAAAATCCCCGGAGAAGACTTGGATTTAGGTTTAAGACCATTAGGAACTGATAGTAATGCTCTTAAGTTGATAAAGTATGCTGAAACTACTAAAGTGATTGAAGTATATATTGAGCACTTAAACACTTTTCCTAGAAAGGATGTGAGTAATGAAGATTCCGATGATATGGGTAATGGGAGTGATAAGGGGAGTGATTATGATTCTGATTCTGATTACATAGTGGACAAATATAACATAGTGGAAGATGTTAATGTGAATGATATGGATGAGTTTAGAGCTACAGTGGTTACCGAACAAGGTGAAGTGAATGAAAAGGATGAAGATGTTTCTGAAAAAGAAATTGACGATGATGAGTTTGATAGTCAAGTTGACTCGGATGATGACACTCCATTGGAACAAGTTGTTAGGGATGTTAGAAAGCATAAAAAGAAGTCAAAACCATCTAAGGATTTCCCTTTTTATATTGGGCAATCTTTCATTGATAGAGAATTCTTAACTGATTTTGTTAGATTAAATGCTGTTAAGTCTAGGAGACAGTTGTATATTTCAAGAAATGACTTTAGAAGATTTCGTGTGATTTGTTTGGGAGGGAATCTTACACTTGGTAGTTGTGAGAATAAAGGGGATGGGACAAATGTTTGTGGCAGTTTAGCAAAATCCAAAGCACATGACAGGAAAAAAAAGGGTGGTGGCAATTTAGTAAAACCAAACCCCCAACCTAAAAAGCAATATCCAAAACCTATATGCCCATGGACCTTGCATATTTCAAAGAAGGAAAACACAGCCATTGGGTGGTTAAAACCTACATTAAGGAGCATACATGCCTGAATAGCAGAGTTGTTAATTTGTGCACAGTTAGTTGGTTGGCCAAGCAAATTGAACCAACAATCAGAACCAATCCAAGTATACCACTTAGATCTCTCCAAGAACAATTGCAAAAAAAATATCAGGTACAAGTGACTTCTAACCAGGTATTTAGGGCTAAGAATATGGCAACTAAGAAGGTGCAAGGGGATTATGAAGCTCAATATGGGAAGCTAAGGTACAAGTGACTTCTAACCAGGTATCAAGAATGATGCCTCATCATGTAATGTGATCTGGTGTGGACCGAATAAGTATCAGGTGACCGGTCCTCATATCATTGAACAAAGAATTGTTATGCTTGACAAAAGGTCTTGTTCATGTAGGAGATGGGATCTTACTGGCATCCCTTGTCGGCATGCAGTGGCATGCATTTGGGATATGGGATTGCATGGCCTTGGTGATGGTATTCCAGAAAAGTATGTTGATAAAGTCTACTGGTTAGAGACTTGGAAGACTGTCTATGCAAATACAATAGAACCAATTAATGGCATGGATATGTGGCCAACTTCAGCATGCCCAACTACCTTAGTTTCTCCAAAATTTCATAAGCAAACTGGTAGACCTAAGAAAAAGAGAAAGAAATCTACTGTTGAGGTTGAAGAGTTGAGAAAGCAGGTTTCTACAAGCTCAAAAATGCCAAGACATAGCAACTCTGTAACCTGTTGTATTTGCAAAAGTAAAGGACATAACAAGAGGACTTGTGGAAATGGTGCTGGAACAGGTGGTGTTGCTGGAAGCTCAAATGGTGCTGGAACAAGTGGTCGAGATGCAACTTAGAAGTGTTATTTGGGTGCTTGTTTAATTTTTGGTCAGTTGGCATGTATTAACTGTCAGGGTTGTATTTTTATGTGTCAAACTGTTATTGGCATGTGGTTATTTGGCATGTATTAACTGTTTCGATGGTATATTTTTTGTCAGTTGGTATATTTGGCATGTAATGGGTTTCATTGTAATGTAATTCTGTTCGTTCTGTCTTGTTTGTTAATTGTAATGGAACTGCGCAACGCTGCACAACTGCAGCTGTTCGTTCCGCACGACAGCTGTTGTTCGTTCCGCACGACAGCTGTTGTTCGTTCCGCACGACAGCTGTTGTTCGTTCTGCTAACTACAACCCCATCGTTACGCTTCTACAGTGCCTAGTTATGCCGCACAGCTGATATGGGTCAGCGCCTAGTTACGCTGCACAGCCAAATCGACGGATCAAGCCGCAGGGAAATCTTTTTACGCTGCACAGCCAAACAGTCTGCAGTGAAGGTAAAAACCCTCCGCAAGGTAATTTCGTTCACAACGGGGTCAATCTAGTACAAAAGAAAGGTAACGAGGGCAAGGGGCGCAGTAAAAAAGGCGTAAACAAGGACGTGGTGGACTTAAGAACACTCTTTTAACATTTGTATCTTAGCTGCTGTCCTTTTTTAAAAATCTCGAATAAAACTGTTTTGCATATTGCCCAAAACAAGAAGCAACTGCATATAGCTTACTGTATACAAAAATAAATTTATGTTTTGAACACTCTTGAACCTTTGACCATGCCATTTACTTTACCACTTTTAACTTACTGTATACAAAATAGAAACAATAGAAACAATATATTATTCTTAGGGTATTATTCATATAATGGCATTTAATAACCTGTTTAAAAAAAGGGTTTATTAAATAAATTAAGAGAATGACTAAATTACCCCTCTTTAAACTTAGGGGCTGTTTGGTAGCCTCTGAATGGTCATTAAGAGGCTACCTCTTAATGGAACCATTAACAATTTTACCAATTAGAAGGTAGAAGAATATGACATGTGATGATTTATCATTCAGAGGTTACCTCTTAACCATTCAGACTTGAGGTTACCTCTTATTCATTCAGAGGTTTTAAACCATTAAGAGGTAGCATCTGAATGATCATTAAGAGGCTACCAAACAGCCCCTTAGTATTTTTAGGGTATTAGTCATTTTGGATGGATTTAACAACTTTTTTGAAACCTCAGTCGTTCCTATGAGAAAAAAACTTTTTTTTGGATGGATCTAGCAAATGTGAACAAACGTTAGGGACGACTTTAGCAATTTACTCTTGTTTGTATGAAAAAGTATTTATCCATGGAGTTTTGATGATGATGATTTGGTTTCTAATTTAAATAACTATCTCAACCTTTTCATCCATATTATGGCTAACAATTTCATTCTAACTTCTTAGTTATTACTTATTCACATATACAAAACACAACAATAGTTTCATTAAAATACAATGTTAATCATTTACCTCATTTAATATTTTTATGTAGTTTGTATTTTTTTTAAGTATTACAATACATATATATATATATATATATATATATATATATATATATATTTGTACGAGTCTAGACGTCGCAATGCACGTACATGATTCAATGAAACCCCGCGGCAAAGCGCGGGTTCTAGATTCTAGTTATAAATTATATTATAAACGAGTTTTAGGACCCGCGCGTTGCCGCGAGAACATTTTACCAAACATAAAACAAATGTTCAACCGCGCATGGACATTGCAAGCGGTTACGTAAAATATTATCGTAAAAAAAATAACTAAGTCGAAACGATAACATTGGTTCATTGTGATACGAACACTTACTAGTACAGGAGAGAAAACCCAAATGCTCAAAAACATATATTTAATTAGATTTTCTTTTACAAGGTAATATGTTTATTATATATTTACTAACTGCTAAAAGCAATTGAAACAAATATCCATCGACTTAGTTTTTTATTTTTTTGTAAAATTTGACAAAAGTATAAAAAAGGACATACTATAGAAGTAAGAAAGTGAAAATACGGAACATATGAAAAAACATTTTACCTTTTTTTTATCTTCGATTATAATTGTTTATTAGATTAGCTTTCTTCATGAAACCATGTGGGAAACACAGCAAAAAGTCCTTCAAGATTGCAACGGAGAAAGTATTTGACGACCTCTCTCTGCGATTATCAACAACACAACCATCAAAAAATTGCTACAACACACCGCACCACCACCGCCAAGATTAACCCACCACCGCGGCCTTCAACATTGTAACCACATATCTCTGGTTTCTTAAGCTGATAAAAGTTTTCCAGCCAAGTATACTAAACCACGACTCCACCGTCCGATGACACCATCACGTCTCCGGTGACTGAAACCGGCGAAAACTGCTTCTCCATGCTCTAAATACATCACTCCTTCTACACTCTTTCTTACCCCAACACATCACCACCGCAACCGCAAGGCCACCGTCACCACAACACAACATCACCATCATTTTTGCATATTTCTGTAAGATCCATCGTCGTGCCGCCGGTAGCCATGGTTCATCTCATCTCTTTCTAGCGGTTATGGTGTTCAGTGGATGTCCCGGCTAGTTTCACGACGGTGGTTATACCACCGGTCACAACCAAGTCCAGATGTTTCGAGGAAATCTGTCGATGGAAAGTTGTTTGCTGATCCAGACGAAGATCATCACCACGACCACCACCAAGTAACCCCGGTGACAGGTGTATTTAATCAACTATGATGGTGGTGGTTTTGGTTTTCAGCAAGGTGGTGTGTAGTATGTACCATGTTTCCGAATAAAATATAATTATAATGATACATAGATAAAACATAGAAGAGTTGACAAACAGGTGAGAGAAAATCTGACAGGTGGACAAATAGAATTGAAAGAAAATTGAACAGTAAATATGAGTGTAGTAAGAAACTTGTTAAATTATATAGGGGAAATACTATATGCAACTTTAAAAACACTATTGGTCGATTCTTTTAGTTAGAAGGGAAAGATTCATGAGGTGTTGAGTTGTGTTTCCAAAGGGATTATGGAGCATAGAAGATTCCAAATTAAAATAAAATGGTGAAACCAAATAGTTCCATATTTTTCAATCTCTAAACTACCTATATACTTATGAATCGGTACATTTGGCTAATTTCTAATCGTGGTTAAACCAGATAGTTTAGCTAAAAAGAAATTGGGTCAAATGGGTCAAGCGTGTTGAAAGCTAGTATAAGATTAACGGGTTGGGTCAGTTTCGGGTCGAAACCACAACCACGTTTAGCTAAACGATTCATGTTTATGCCAAGGTTGAGGTTGACCTGTTTAACCCAGTTTGTATATTTTTATGCCAATATTCAAAAGTTTAAAGATAAATTGGCATATACTAAACGTAACTACTTCAAAAAATAAAATTAAACCTATAAATTAGCAACAATTAGTTGTTTTACATGGTTGTAACATATGGATGGAGAGTTTTTCAAATTTTTTTTTTTTTTTTTGCATTTTTCACTTTTAACCCCTTTGACTTTTTTAGTTTAAACCCTAAGCTTTTCAACTAGTCAATTTAACCTCAATACTTTTTTTATTTTCAACTTTGGTCCCCAATACTTTTCATTTTTCACAAGTTTTTCATTTCACACTTCGTTCTAAATTTTGCGAGTTAACACGCAGCAACGTGCGTGTGAGGTTCAACGTTTTTTTGTCTGTTTTTTCCCGTTTGACAGGCCAATCGCAACACATCTATTTTAATCCGTTTGATAAGTTCGTCGCAACGCGCGAATCATAGATCAGCTTAGTTATTCTTTTATACGTTTTACGTTTCTGTCTAATTTCATCACATTAACACGCCGCAACGGGCGTGCGTGGTTCAACAATTTTACGTATGTTTTTGTTCGGTGTTATTTTTTACCCTTTTATTTATTTTATTTTTACAAGCTCTTCTGATGTTGGTGTTCGCTGGCAAGGTTTGGCATTAGTGCTACTTGGCACAATTTTACAAACGTTATTGACCTATTAAGTTTTGTACTAATAATTCGTTTTGAGTTTACCGTTATACCTCCTCTACTTAAGAAAAACTATTTTTTTTCACGTGCATATTATTATGTACGTGCCGGTATAAATTTGATATGCTCTACGTGTCGACGTAAACTTTTTTCTGGAAACGAGTCAGGTCAAATATAATACTTTTTCGTTTAAAAAAACATTTTTATGTGCATATTTTTATGTAAGTTTCGGTTTAATTTGAGTTGGTGTATGTTTCGACGTATTTTTTTTTTCCGGGAAATGAGTTAGGTGATGTTTTGTAAATTTTGTTTGTAACCGAGTGGAGTCAAATTGTGGTTTTATTTTTTTCCATTTATACTAAAGCTCTAATTCATCTCTTTTGGTTGTACGTGTCATCTTTTCCGTTATACCCGCTGCATTTTCTATGCATGAATCAGGTCACATATAATACGTTATGATTGTACGGTATATTTGATTTACTTTATGTTTGATCCAATTACAATGCTTATATAGTTTACATTGAGTTCAATCTGATACGTCGAAACGCGTGTTTTCGTATGGTTAACGCATCACATAACGTTTGGACTAATCTGTTTGATGTTTACGATGTACCGCGCCGCAACGTGCGCGAGTGTTATTGCTAGTTAATAAGTAAATTATAACTTTAAAGTATTAATAATTTAATATACAAACAATGTTAATTAAAATCCTATTATTCAAGTTAAATGGATCGTGTTTATGTCAACTCATGAATACAAATGTAGTGTAAAGTTCCAAAATTCAACCCATCAACACAAAAACACGACCCGTTTTGTGCCGCCCTGGCTTGAAGAGAGGGTCATTAATCCTAGTGTACTTTTAGGATAAAGTCACTAAGTAGTAAAGAAACTTTTTTCTTCATGAAAGCAGTATTTATTTAAAAACAAAAACTCTAATCTTTATTTCTACCGGCTTCGAGAGACTAACTACTGTAGTCATTAATCCTGTGTATTCAAGGATAGAGTCACTAACTACTAAAGCAATTTTTTTCTTTGTGAAAGTAATATTTGGTTAAAAAAATGTTTCTCCTGATCCATATTTACATATTTCTTTTTGAAAATAACTATTTACCCATCTTAACCATGAAAACACTACCATAATACCATTGCCTAACTGTATTATGTGAATTTCATCGTTACAATTCGGTACCGGTATTTGAAGGTAAAAAACGGTAGTGAACGAGTACCAGGAACGCCAAAAGTCAGTACCGAATTGGTACTTAAGATCTTTCGATTCGGCAAATTTGGTACCGGTATCCATAACAATTTGCTCATCTCTGACCACGGGTTTCATACGAACAACATCATTACCATACAACTTTTTTGATTGATTTTCTTTTGGTTATCTTTTACTGTTTTTTTCTACATTTTCTTTTTATTTTTGTCGGCAGTTCTGTTCGCAACACGCTCGTAGTGATTTCAAAACACATGTAAACACAGACTAAATAACAAAAGAAATTCGCTGCAACGCGGCGAACTTCTTTAAACCTAGTTTCCTTAAAAGCTAAAGGGTGTTCCCATGGGTATGAGCGATACCTGACTGGTATTGAACCAGATAAGAAATATAGGATACGACTTTACAACCAGGTACAAGACCCATCATCATCATCGTACTCAGTAAATCTCATCAATAGCAAAGTTAAAGTAGGGTCTACAGAGGGTAAAATGTAGACAGCCTTACCTCTACCCCGTAGGAATAGAAAGGCTGCTTCCAGTGAGACCTCCGGCTCGATAGCAGTTTTGCATCAAGCCTTGAACATAAGGCACATAACACTCAGCAATTGCATCAAGCCTTGGACCAGGTACAAGACTGAGATTAACAATACTCGTTCTATACCCAATCCATTGGGATCCCACATTGCTTGTACAATTGTGTTTCAAGCACTTGTAATGTCTGATTTAACGCAATGATCAGTAGGGAAGAGCAAACAGTACCCGGTACCGGTACCGAAATTACCAAACCAGGTACATTTTCGGTACCGATTCGGTACCGGCTTTTGACATTTCCGGTACCGGTTTGGTACCGGTATTTACCGGTTTTTACCCTCAAATACCGGTACCGAACAGTACCGAACCGGGTATATTTGGTACCGACACCGGTACCTACTTTTGTGGATTTTCGGTACCGGTACTTTCGGTTCCGATACCGAGCTCATCCCTAATGATCGGTTGTCGACTAGACATTTTAGTTCAATAGTTCAAAAACCAAGAGAATATTTGTTATTTGTTGATTCTTTAGGTATTTTGCGTTTTGATCATTAAAATTAGGCAGTTTTATCATTATTAACTTAAAGATATTTATGTTTTCCAACTTAATCATTGAAAATGCTTAAAAGTTTTTATTGATATATCTTTATACTAGTGGGAATGCCCGCGCGTTGCCGCGGCACGTTACATAAATGGTAGTATTAACCTGCTCTACAACAACTACCACTCTGAGGTTGCATATTGGTAATGTTGTTAAAGTTTCTAATACATTGGTTTCCAAACCACCACTTGTTGGACTCTATCAAAATTTAAAAAAAAAACATGTTTAAAAGTCAAAATGGCTATATTTTATGGATAACCAATTGAGCCTAATTCGTCTATTTTTATAAATAAAGGAAGATTGTTAAGAAAAATTATGTTAAAGGACCATATGTGTAAATTTAGCAAAAATTTCATGAGTTTTTTTTTTCTAGCGTTGCCCTAAACAATGTGTCATATATGATTACAGGTGATACATTAATATAATAAAATATTGTTTTATATAAACTATGATGAACAACAAAAAAAATTGGAGCGTATCCACATTTGACCCATTAGAGATCATATATAATCCAATTGAACCCACTTGTAGGCCGTAGCAACAAAAAAACAGCTGGACACTATCGACATAGACAAAGCAACCAAATCAAAAGGGAAGAACCTTAACCAACATTAAATAGACTCATAAGCAAAGAAACAAAATGCAAACGAAAGATATTTATAAAACAGGTATTGTAAGAATATTTATAAGAATGCAACCATAGATCTTCTCCATCCCCTTACATGGCATAAAACTTTTACTAAAATTCAGTTCATTGTTTTTATCTAAACCCCTTAAAAAATATTTCAACCGTTAATAAATTTAATTTTCTAACAAAAACAATCAATTTATAAACACTTAACTCAACAGTTGACCTTTTCATTTAGTCAAAGACCTTAACAAAACTAAACTTCAACTCACTTTTTTAAAATTTTATAAAGATACTTGATGAACATCATCCCCCTAATACCATATTACTATTATCTCCCCTAAAGCTTCCAAGTAGATTGGACAATCTGGTCATAATAGTTGAAAAAACATGTTGTCAAAGTCCAAAAGTCAACTTACCAGTCACACCTTGCTTGTTTTTTATGGAAAAAAACCTACAGTATGTATACTGCTAAACACCTCTCAAATCTCATTAATTAGGAAACAAGGATCTGATGGAACAAAAATGGGATTGTGCCATTTTTTTTTTTTTTGAACAGTGCGTTTTACTAACAAACAGCAAGGCTGTTGCACAGGACAACAAAGTTGCAACAAATCAAAACGATACCATTTTGACCATTCTAACGATTTACCCTTTGATATATTCTTGAACCAAAATAACCATATAGACCTTACGTCTCCTATAATGTCTTTTATTTCCACCTCGATACTCGAAAAAAGCATCTCATTCCTCACTCTCCATATCCGCCAACACATCAATATCACAATGCCATGAAACACTTCTAATTTTTGCTTTGACAATCCCACATGACAGTGAAGCTCCAAAAGGCCTCTAACCGAAAAGGCGAAAATTTGCAGAACACCGGACCACACACTAACATGCTGCTAAATCACCGTAGACACCTAACACGACGTAAATAAATGATCTGTTGTCAGAATCTCGGAATCACAATTGAAACGTATAATCTAACTGGGCGGGAAAAATGTTTAGAAACTAAATATAATCTACCTTCTCATCCATAAGTAAATCGATGAAAGCCCATGGTTTACATGAAAAATTAATAATAAATGGAAGTAATGTGTTATGTAAAAATATACACGATGTTTTGTTATTTCTAACTTGTAAGATTTGATTTTATGAAGTTAAATTTTAAACTCTTAGAGATAAATGGGAAAAATAAATAAAAAGAAGGGGTGCAATGGTTACCTTAATCGCCAAGAGAGACGAACTTGATAAAAATGGGTCAAAACTCGTAGATGAACGAAACAGACCCTCTAGATGTAGTCTCCAACAAAAGTACAGATGTTGACATCGTGTGCCAATTTGTAGAATATATGTTTTGGCGCCCACATCTGCTAGTTTACACAATTGGATCACCAGCCGAACTCATTTTTTTCTCAAAACCCGTTTTCACCCAAACCCAGTCTGATTCATCACTCAACCTACCTGTTTTTGCAAGGCTTAGTCGACAAGACTGGCTCCTTATCCAATCACTCAACTTTCTAGCCAATCACTCAACTTTCTAATAGTCTTATATATAAGAGAATTACCTAGTTGTACCTGCATCAACCCAACAACACATGTTGAATTACAAATCTTACAGGAAATATACCATATAATACTCTGATTATTGCGAAGAAAGAATTAACTTTTACAGAGCACATATGATTACCCATTTACAAAAAATATCATATCTGGCCAATTTGATATAAAGCAAAATCGAAACATGCCCATTTCAACCAGAATGCATTAAGCTGTATAAAACACGAAATTTGATTGTTTAGTAAACCAATAATAGTGCTTAAGTCAGATACTGACACACAATACGAACATCACAGTTACGGAATTAATAAGTAAATAAAAAAAATTCCGAGAGTCTGACTCTGAACTCAGAACTTACAATCTTCATGCAAGTAAGCCATACCACGAGCTGCACCAGCAGCAACTCTAATTCGGGTCGCCCAGTCCGCATAACTGGCCTGCCTTCACCTACAAAGGGATAAAAATCATTATAAAATATTGCGAAACATTATCCCACATGAAGTAAAAGTTCCAAAACTCACAATGAAGATGGTAATGAAGCGTATTATTCGGAACATATTGATAAACAAGCAATCTTTGATGGTCAGAGGTACAATAACCAACAAGAGAAACTAAATGCTGATGATGAACTCGACTAATAATCTCAACTTCAGGTCTGAACTCACGTTCACCTTGACTGCCACCAATTTTCAGTTGTTTAACCGCAACTTCTCTTTGTAAACGGCTCTGCCACGGCTCCACATCTGTGAACCCGAAGGTTGTTCTAGAGTTTGACCTGCATTTGACCTTCTGACCCGCTGCTGACTTTGGGGTTGAAGGGGTAGAGTTGAGTTGCCGACGCGCGTACGATTTCGGATCCGATAATGTTGATGCCGTTTTTAACTGATGATTGATTTTTCTCGGTCTCCCATGGCTGGCCCGCCATGTATCGCTCTAACCAGTTCCAACCCCATTGCGGATTCGTCGGGTCCATGAAGAGTAAGTTTGTCGTTCTCGATGATTTCTTCCATGGTTGTTGTTTTGAAAAGGATTGTATCATATTGCCTTTGGGGTTGAAGGGGTGGAGTTGAGTTGCCGACGGGCGTACGATTTCGCGAAACAGGTCCGCCCCAAGATCCCTATTAACACACAAAGCTCCCAGTACTTCCGTGAAGAGAATTGAATTCACAATTAGGTGTAAAAACCGATAGATGATTTGATCTAAATAATCCACAAAACTCATACTATAATCGTGATTAATCAGAACCAAACTTAATTGATTATATTATCAAAAACTTAAACTCGATAAATCATACAAATCTCCGTTTATACATATAATCAATAACGTGTTACCTCTGTGCGCAAATGGAGCATGGTAGGAACATCTGATCGGGCACTTTCTTGAACGTCATGAAAGCGTTGTGGTGCCATTGAGGATGAAGTTGATCTAATCTGTAAGACAATCAACACCAACTAACATGGAAACAAAAATCAACAAAAAAAACCTAATCGAGGTCACCTATTCTGAATTTTTAGTGTCTTATTATTTCACCCAAAAATAATCAGAAAATCATAATCATTAAGGGGCGTTTCGACTGTCCTTATGGAACAAATTATTTAATTAATGTGACTTGAGGTCACAATAACATGTTCTGTGAAGGGGCAGATAAACAGATTCCTCTTATAACTATCGAGGTATCGACAGATCAAGTAATCAGTATCAGGTCATCCAACTTCAAACCAGCTACAACATAACTAACCATCATAGATTCAAATGGTTACACAAAATTGCTAATTTACAAATTTCTTTAACCTAATTTAAAACACTTCTACTCCCATTTAACAAAAGAAATCCTTTTATTCCACAAGAAATTCCCAATTTGATCATCTTATCTATTACTTTCTTAATCAATCACACAGCTTCAAACTAACATAAACCCCCAAATAAAAACCCGAACTTGGATCGAAACAAACATCAATTAACACAAAACATCTAGGGTTTTATATAATCGAATTTCAAAACTAAAAGATAACAAATCTGAAATATTATACCTCTAAGACAGTTGGATGAGGATTTGAGTTAGGGTTACGGCCGCAATGAAAACAGATTTAGATAAGCGATTGAAGTTAAACGAAAACTCGAGAATGTGAAGAGCGTCCATGCCGGAATCGTCTCCCATGGCAGCAGCGGTTATGGTGGCGTAGGGGTCGTGGATGAGAGTGACGAAGGAGAATAATAATATTTTAGGCGGTTTTCGTAGAGATGAGGAGGAGAGATTTGTAACCGTGTGTGGGTATGAAGGCGAGACGCTTCATTTGCAGGCTAGCATCAAATCCCATTCAATTCATTGGGTGAAAAGCCTAGTTTACCCCTCAAGTGTCTTAAAATTTTGGGTGAAACCCCTTTAAAATGGCTTACACATCCTTGTACATGATGCTTTATAACTTGTAAACATAGCAAAATTACCATCTTGTATATCACTTCTCCTTTTTATAGTATTATAGATAAGCTCATGTATGCATGACAAAATCTAATGCGTTAGCATATTCTCATGATTTTGTCTTCCTAAAACCTAAAGATCCGTTATAACTATTAGCATTTTAATTGTCTGTGAACACATTAACCGACACCATTAATACAATAGGCGAACCATGTTCTTCCCATGGAAAACATATGAGATCCTAACAGTGACTTAGTTGACGAAGTCACACGTATAGTGTCGTGGTGTGTGGTTCAACTTGCTAGACGTATGAGAGATCGAGTTGGTGCCCCTCGGGTCCATAGGTGACACCAAACCACTACACAGCAGTTTACATATGTCTAGATATATGTTCTTGATTTTTAACACTTATCATATCACATGTTTTTGTCTACTTCATAAGAACATAAAAAAGCTACAATTATGACAGTTTCCTTTACTTTTAGCTACAACTTGTCAGTATACATTCACATACACAGTATTGATAAATGATAGTTAACTTATTTTCAGCATTTAATACACCTTTACAATTGGTATCCACAGAATCATGAATCTGTGGCTCATACCAGTCTAGCCAAACGTGTGAACATATTGTTTGGACCCAGTTACCAGTATGTGACTCAACCATCCGACAACAATTAACTTATGTTTGGTTTGCCATACAATGTTGGTGAACCTATCACCTTGTTTTGCCCCCTTGTCCTCTTTCTATACAGCTCAACAGCATTGGTTATGACAATCATCAAATTCAATGATGTTAGTTATATAAACAAGTACCCTTCTCCTTCTTCACTCAAATAAAACACAGATTTTGCAAACCCTTTTGATCTCTTGTTCTCAACACATCAACAATATGATAAGCGCCAAGAAACTCATCAGAACCGCAACGCTAAGGCAGAAAGGAATCACAAGCAGAAAGATTGATAAAGGTCACTTTGCAGTGTACACGTCTGATGAAACGCGGTTTGTGATGCCGTTAAGTTATCTTAAGAATGACATCTTTCAAAAAGTGTTGATGGTTGCTGGGGATGAATATGGGTCGCAGCCTGATGGGCCAATTCGACTGCCTTTCGAAGCCACGTTTATGAAGTATATTATCTCTTTGATAGAAAGATGCGTGTGTAACCATCTCCAGAAAGAGCTTCTAATATCTATAATCACTTCAGAAATGTGTTCTTCAATCCAAGTAGAGCAAAATCATCACCAAGTGCCAATATCTAGCTTCTAATTAAAAGGAGTTAGAACTTTTAATTTCAAATTGTATAACACACTAGATTGTAGCAAGGTTGTACAGACAAAGCTTAACTGTATTTCTTTGTTCATAGATGTTAATAGACAAAGCATTAATTCTCTCTTATTGCGGTATTTAGAGACCTCCTGGGAAATTGCTTTCAGATAAATTTACTTTAGAATTTTAGCGTTTTCAAAATGAACTAAAAAATTAAAATATGTACAAGTAAATTAGAGATCTCACAGACTTTGAAACCAGTAATTTACCAAGAGTTTACATAAGCGTATCTATTAATAGACTTATTTAGCGGAAGGGATACGAGAATAGTTAGGAACACGGTAATTGACCAAGAGTTTACGATCAACGTATCGATTTATAGACTTCTTTAGGAATAATGTAAAATGAGAGACAAAATTTTGTCAACGTTTAATATCATATATTGAACTAAATAAAAGAAATTAATAGTTGATGTATAGAAGTGACCAAATCATTAACCAAGAAAAACAAACATAGAACTTACATGGATTTAATTAGTCATTGATTATAGACCCTTGGTCTCTATAATATGAGTGTAACTATGTTGTACTCTCTCTACAAATCTATGGAAAAAGATATTTGTTTATACATAGCAGAAAGTATATCTTCAATATCTAATTTGAGAAGAAAACTTGAAAGATATTTGACACTAAATCAAAAACTTAAAGAAATTTGAGACTTAAATCATATCTATCATTGTAATACTTGGTCTAAATTCTTAAAAGTACACGTGTTACATGGCGCAAATCACACATCGTACAAGTGTTCACTAGGTCGCATGATAAATACTTTGTCTTAATCTTCGATCTTTAATAAGCGTATAAGGTTAAAGAACAATTACATGGTGAGTATATTATTTTGGTGTGTTAAAAATATTAATTCAAATATCAAACATATTTGGGTAAGGATTGAGTCTAATTGGCAAAGCCATTTGAGATGAGGTGTTGTTCCCTTGAGGTCAAGGGTTCGAGCCCAGTTGAATGTGGGGTTGGTGTAATTTTAGCCGTGCCATTCAAATAAAATATCAAACATATTTCTTTTTTTACTTATTTCTTATTTTGGGTATGTTCCTCTTTTGGGTAAATTACACTTTTCGTCCTTTATGTTTGTATTGGATTGCAATGGATACCCTTTAACTTTAATAATTACAGTCATAGTCATTTCTTTGTTAAAACCATTACACTTTAGGTCCTTTGACACTAACCTGGTTAAAATTTTCAGTTAAGTCCTATCATATAAGGGTAGTTTAGTCTTTTTACCAGTTTAAATAAAAATAGAGTAATAAAAAAACTAAAATATATATATAAATTTATGACCAGAACTCTCTCTTAACACACTATCACTATACCCTTTCTTTCCCAACCAAATCCACATCTCTGTTCTTATTCTGCTATTTGAAACCCCAACCAAAGCAGATCTGGAAGGTTTAAACAAAACAGAGATATGCCCAATTGCTGACCATAAACACAAGCAGTCAACCACCGTACCTGGATTTCCAGGAACAAAAAGGATATGAAATTTGGGATTTATGGCATGAGTCTCAATTAACTCTGTGTTCCTACTGCATTCCCCAAATCAAAAAAAATTGAGATCAATCATAAAATGCAAAACCCATGAAAGATGAAACATAAAAATAAAAAAGTTTTGCATACCCAGAAACGTCGGACAATCTGAAATTGGGAACAACATCTGACTTGGGGCGAATTAGTTATGATTTCTCATGACCCATTTGAGAAATCTTACTTGTGATAGATGCAATTGCAGAACTAAATTAGGGGGGGCATAGAGTGTTTGTTGAATTGTTAGTTTCTTGATGAAAATGTTTTTGGGAATTTGAGATGAATCCGAATCAAGAAAATACCTGAAACGAATTGGGGGAATGAAAGAGAGCATCTCCGACGGAAACACCCAAGTTCCTCCACACAGACCCATAAGCATTAACATACTTGTACGTTAACGTACAACTTCAATAAGTCAACCAAATCCACATCTTTGTTCTGCTATTTGAATCCACATCTCTGTTCTGCTATTTGAAACCTCACCATTACCGGCGCCACTACCACCACCACCACCATTACCGACTTCGATTTTGTTTAAAACTTGCAGATCCGCTTTGGTTGGGGTTTCAAATAGCAGAACAAGAACAGAGATCGGCGGTGAGCCGATGACTAGGCGGAGATCGGCGGTGAGCCGGTGAGTTTTTGTACGACGTCACGGAGTTTTTGCTGGTTGTGGTGGAGATTGGACGGTTGAGATTCATCGGAGATCAACAACAGATGATGGATTTGTTGATGGAGGTGATGATGATTGAATTCAAAGGGGGTTGTTGTTTTCTAATTAGGGGTTTTGAAATCTTGTGGGATAATCTGTTAATTTACTTCAAGTACTGATCTTTATTGGATTCAAGATTAGGGTTTGTAGCAGAAGATTCTTCCCTAGATGAATCACAACTTTTATCCAGCTCTCTTGAGTTTTTCTTTTTCTAAATATATATTTTATTAAGTAAATACATAAAATTACAAAATTACCCTTAAATGAATAGACTTAACAAAAAAATTTAACCTACTTAGTGGTAAAAGACGAAAGGTGTAATGAGTTTTCCAAATAAAGGATTGTGACTTTAATTATTGAAGTTAAAGACTATCCATTGCAATCTAATACAAACATAAAGGACGAAATGTAATTTACCCTCCCCTTTTTATGCTTTGGGCTCCTGCTAATGGGTTTCGACTTAGAGACTAGGCTTTTGTTTGTCTATAGAAATCTTGCTTCCATATTTTCTTTTTTATTCATAGTGTTGTTTAGAATGATTGAAGTTGTTAAGGGAAGCTTTTTGTGGATTAATAAGTCGGTCATTTAGAGCATTCACATTAGAGCATCCATTCTATATGATATAGAGAAAAGAATAGAGTAAACAATAAAAACATCACCATATTAGAATCTCTATAATAGAGAAAAGTATAAAAAGTAAAGTACACCGCTTTATTTAGAGGTGCATGTGATAGGGAGGAAACACATATCACCATTATGGGTCAAGTGGTTCCTCAGACCACCAAGTTCAAGTATTTAGGATATTTTGTCCAAAAAGGATGGGGAGATAGATAGTGACATAGCCCACCACTTACAGGTTGGTTGGAACAGGTGGCGAGCATCCACTGGGGTATTGTGCGACAAGAGGCTCCCAGCTAAATTAAAGGGAACATTTTATAGAGTTGCTATCAGACCAACTTTATTGTATGGGACAGAATGTTGGGCCATCAAGAAAACACAAGCGCGAAAGATGGAGGTAGCAGAGATGAGGATGTTAAGGTGGATGTATGGACACACAAGGTTAAACAACATAAGAAATGAGGTTTTTAGAGAAAGGTTAGGAGTTGCTAGTATTTCGGATAAGATAAAGGAGGGGAGATTAAGGTGATTTGGGCATATGAAGAGGAGGCAAACGACGGCGCCCGTTAGAGCAGTGGAAACCATCAATGTGGACGGGAGGAGTAGAGGTAGGCCCAAATTGACTTGGGATGAGAAAATTAGGCAGGATTTGCTAGATTTCCACCTCTCTTAGGAGATGGTCGAGGATAGGAGTTCATGGAGACATAGGATAAAGGTTAATGACCTTTAGGGGGTATAGACAGGTTTTACCTATGTTTTAGGGTCAGTGATTTCCAATCTTCATGTATCTAAGTCTATATGTTGCCCTAGGATGCCTTATATGAATCTATTTTACTATGTTACTTTTTTCATCACTTCCTATGTTTCCTTGGTAACATCGTTTTTTAGTATATATATATAGGGTGGGGTTCGGCTACAAAGTCCATTTTTCCTACAAAGTGTACAAAGTCATAAAACACCACAATTTCAGCCATAAAACACACTCAAAACCCACAAATAACAGAGTGATGATAACTAAAACACAATATCTAAACCTTATCAGTCCATAAAAACTTCAAACACACCATCGTAGAACTATGAATATAAAACACAACATGATAATCAACATAAAACACATTAATGTTAGTTATTCGAAATCAAAGCCTTATCATCCAAAACACAACACAAAACCCACAAATATGGCGTTTTAGTAATCTCCACTTTGTAATTTGTGGGTTTCGAGTGTGTTTTATGGCTGAAATTGTGGTGTTTTATGATTTTGTACACTTTGTAGGAAAAATTGACTTTGTAGCCAATTCTTACCCTATATATAGGGTAAGGTTCATGCGAGAACCACCCTTATTGCGAGAACCGCGAGAACCAATGTGAACACAAAATAAAATATAAAAAAAAAATCAAAAAGCACTCAAATTTTTTTTATATTTTTTAAAAGAAAAAATCGCTATATTTAGTTAGCAAAAAAAAACTTTTTTTTGTCGAGTAACAGTTATCCATGCATATGTGCATATGTATCATTACTTCGACAAATTCCGTAATACGTTATCAGTAATAGACAATTGCACTTTAATTTACAATACCATCAGTAATACACTACTTTTTACATTACAAATATTCAAAATGCACATGTGCATCATTATGTATAATCATGATATAACGTGTTTTGTTACAAAAAGTTTGAGATTTTGAATGGGGAAGTAGGCCCATATACATGTTTTTTGGTTAGTTATATCTAGTGGTTGATGGTTTTGTTATAGTTATCAATTTATGATGTAATATGTTGATTGGATAGTATAAATGGTGTTGATATACATGTAATAAAGTGAAAATATTGGTAATGGTATTGTATTATGGATGTTAGGAGGTAATGGTATTGTATTATGGATGGTAGAAGGTAATGGTGGTGTATTATGGATGGTATGATAGATGAAAGGGAAAGTGTATTCAAAGTAGTGTACCAAAACACCTTATTTCATGTTGATACATATAGATGCACATGTGCATTTCTAATATTTGTAATGTAAAAAGTAGTGTATTACATATAGTAGTGTAAATGAAAGTGCAATTGTCTAATATTTGTAATGAATTACGGAATTTGTCAAAGAAATGACAAAAATGCACATGTGCATGTTTGTGTATTATGGATGGAATGATAGATGAAAGAGAAAGTAGTGTACCTACACACCTTATTTCATGTTGATACATATAGATGCAAATGTGCATTTTTAATATTGTTAACGTAATAAGTAGTGTATTACACGTGGTAGTGTAAATGAAAGTGCAATTGTCTAATATTTGTAATGAAATACGGAATTTGTCAAAGAAATGATACAAATGCACATGTGCATGGATAACTGTTACTCGAAATTTTTTTTTTTTTTGAAAAAAAATTTATTTTTTTTATAAACAAAATATAGCGATTTTTCCAAAAAAAAAATAGTAAAAAAAATTTGGGGTGTTTTTTAGATTTTTTTAGGTATTACTGTTTGTGTTCACACTGTTTCTCGCGGTTCTCGCAATAAAGGGTGGTTCCTAACGTATCATTCTCCTATATATATATATATATATATATATATATATATATATTTATATATATTTATTGTTTTTCTGAAGTTCGTTGGAGCTGAGGGTCTCTCTAAAAGCGGCCTCTCTATCTTCAGGGGTAAAGGTGTGGTCTGCCTACATCCCATCCACCCAAAACCCTACTAGTAGCTTCGCTATATTTAGAGGATTTTTACTATAGGTATTGTTGTTGTTATTGTTGTTGTTTTGTAATTACAGTTTATGTTAATTACAGATTACGTATTTATATAATTTTGTCAATTGCGATTTATAAGTTTCAAATTATTTTTATACATATTGATAAGCATTATTATTTTTTGAGTTTTTTTATACTAAAAGGTTAATAATATTAGTCGGTTGTTTTGGTTTTTTTTTGTTTTATTATTTTGTAGTCGAGGTTATGATGCCAAATCCCGGTTTTGAACCAGAGATAACTGTAATCATTGGGTGGACATGTCTAGTGACGATCACATCGGAACTACTTGTAGCGTACTTGTCGCTGCTAAGCCACTCTTAGGTCTTTCGTCCGGATTGGGCACGGATGTTTCAATTATTATTTAATTAGTATATTTTATGTTCTAATATATCTTTTGCTATGTAATTTAAGTGACTTATAACTTTCGGAATGCTAACTTTTAAGTTTATGTACGTTAATCTTAATTTGGTAGTATGGTGTTTGACTTTGGTTGTATACATAATCTAATATTTTGTACGTTTAATTATTATAATCTGATGTTTAGCTATGGTAATACAAATTAGGTATGTTTAATCGTGCATTTATACTAGTCTAATACCTTTTGTAAATACGTTTTATACAAATTACGTACATTAGGGCCGAGTTTTACTGTTTTTTGAACACCTTAGAGTTTCAGAATGAGGTCGTTATATTTGAATTTGGCGGGTAAAAAATAAGAATCGTCGGTGACTTAAATTTTAATGCCCTTACATTCATAGGGACTACAAAAAAAGAGTATACCAGTTATTTAACCTAAAAATCTAGAGTAAATTTCACTTTTTGTCCTTTATGTATTATCTGAATTTTGAAACGTGCCCTTTAAAAGTTTTAGTTTCAGTTTATGTCCATAAAACACATGTGTTATATCACTTTATGTCCTTTACACCAAACTGAGTTAAATTACTCAGTTAGGTTTATTTAATGCAAGAGTATAATTGGCATTTCATCTTTTTACTTTATTCATCGCCTCTTTATAACCCTTTTTCTGCATCTTCTTCCTCAATTAGGTTAGGATTTCAAATCCCCTCTTATCATCTGCATCTTCTTCCTCCATTAGGTTTTCTTTCAAGGTTTCGAAAATGGTGCTTTGTGGGTGTGGCAAGGAAGCCACGATTCGAACATTAAAAACTTCCAAAAATCCAGGCCGTAAGTTCTATGGATGCCACGACAAGGTAAGTGTTCAAAAATGTGGGTTTTTTATGTACTCAACTTGGTTTGTACAAGAACAAGTATGAAGATAACTGGGTTTTTTTTTGTTTCAGAATAGAAAACTGTGGGTTTTTTATGTGGATTGAACCACCAAAAATGTGTCAAACTTGCATGGACATCATACCCGATTTGTTGAAGTTCAAGAACGACTATCAAGAACAAAGAAGAATACTAGAAGAAAAAGCAAGAAGTTGGAAGAAATACCTTATTTGCAGCTGGGTCTTCTTTTGTGTCTATGTTTGTATTCCGTCAATGAAATGAACTGTTGTAGCTATAATGTATTGACTTTTATTTAGGAATGGAAGTGTAATGACTTTTGTTTAGTAATGGGAATGTAATGAAATGGTCTTGTTGACTATGTTGTAACTGGTTGTTGTCCGTTGTAAACCAATGGCCAAATGCACAATCTACACAACCCACATGCACAATATGCAGAATCCACAGCTAATGACCTGTACGATACCAATATGAAAACAAAACGACCAATACATAATATGCACCCAAAATGACCAATAAGAAAATAAAACGACCAAAATGTAATATGCACCCAAAATGACCAAAACACTTAACATAAGCAATACCAAAATGGCCATTTAAGGCTGCTAATACATAACTATCAGTTCCATGTTCAAATTCATCAAAAAAACACGTTCCATGGTCATAAACATAACTTCTAATACATAACTGTTTCCTACACCTTCTTGCCTTGACAAATTCTAATGTTATGACCTATCCCCTTACACTTTCGACAAACCTTCTGCTTTTGGCCATCTTTCTTCCCTTTCAGACCTTCGTTGCTTCCAACACAATCTTTTTTCCCTTTTCTGCCCTTTTGTTGATTAAAACACCAAGTTTACTACACTTAGCACTAGTTTGCTGAGTTTGGACAGCCTCTGACCTACCATTACAGGACCTGCTGTTGTGCCTTGTTGTAACACCTCAAAAATTCGTGTTCAATAGAATGACGACACGTGTCATGTAAGACAAAAATATTATTAAACCCGGATCCAATTAAAGATGTATGACAGAATTTAAAAGTGTTGTCATGTTAAATTTACACCTCTGAACGACCTCATTATGAATTCCAAGACTAATAAACATCTGGTATATATTCAAATCCGGTGATTTCTAGCAATGATTGAACCAAAATTGCAAGGGTGGACTCCTACGAAGAAATGCACGATAAACCTTCATTTACGGCACTTTAAAAAAGGATTCAATAAAACATTGCAAAATGGTAGGGTATATAACTGTTCAAGACCCAAATAAGAGGCCCCATACTGATAATTCATGTCCCAAATTCGTAATTCATGGTTGCCTGTTCGAATGCTTGAAAGGGCAAAGATTTTTTCCGTCTGCAGATGGCTTATGGACCGTAAGCCACCCCCTTACGGTCCGTAAGGGGTGCCCAGCGACAGTAATTCGGGCAGGGGCTGTTATAAATGCAATAACCGACTTATAATCGATTTTCCACATCTTTGGACGACCCCTACTTGCTTTTTAGACTCCTAGGACACTTGTGGGTGATCAGGGGCACATGATAGACTTGTTTGTCAACAATCTATGGGATTTTAAGCACTATATAAAGTGCCAAAGTTGCAACCATTTGATCACTCATTCCTTCTGCATTTTTGGAGCTTCCTAGAGCTTAAGAGCAGACCCTAAGCCTTCCTAATCGTGATCGTGCATAGGACTTCTGTAAGTATGCTTAACCTTTCTTAGTTGAGTTTTTACTTAGTTTAAGCTTAAAAGTCAAACCGTCGTAATTACCGTTTGACTTAGCGATTAATCATTAATGGTCCAGTGATTAGTCGAATTGAAGGTAGTTATAAGTTGGTAATTATGTGGTCAATAAACCCTTAAAAAGGGCACCCTCTGATTCCCACTCTATCTAGACCATTTGTCGGGTCAAAGTTGATTAGAAAAAGTCAACAGAATGCTAATATTCTAATTAACGCATAATTAACAATGCAGAAGGTGTGTAACCTATTTTATCACTCATATAACTTGGTAATAAGTATAATAACTGGTCTAAGCTTGTTTGATCCGACAATTTTCTATTTAGACCCAGTTCGGAACCGAAAGTCGCAAAACTGTGACTTTTGCTTTGACTTCAGTTCTGACCCGATCTAGTATGATTTGGAAAGGCCTTAGAGCTTCCTTAGGACCAGGTTACATGCTAGTATAACCCTCTGTGATTATACACCTTGGTTCAATAGTTATCCAATTAATATGCATGATTCTGTTAATTGCTCATATGTTGACCATTATGCCCTTTTCACCATAAAACGTGATTTTTGAAAATGTAAAAGAGTAGAAACCTTAGTTATTGATATATATAAACTTGTACCCAAAATTTGACATCAGTTTGAGGTGTAGATTGAGAGTTATGCTCGTTAGCGTAATTAGAATGCTTTTAAGCGATTAAACGGCATAATTAGCATATAGCCTATTAAAACCTACTTTTTGATATCAAACTTAATACCCACTGATGTAATATAATATTTTGGGATTTTTGAAGATTTTTAATTAATTTTAGGCTGAGCATAAGTTAGAGTTATAAGCCTATTTCGGTAAATGTCGGTTTTGCCCTTTTGGGCTATAAAATGAGTTCTACATATCTTTTTGACCCCAAACCTTTTGCTACTGATTTTATATGATAAATAAATTATTTTAAACCTTCTGGAATAATAAAAATATCAGTTTTCTATAAAGAACCCGGAAACGGCTCCTAATCGCCTTTTTAAGCGTTTTTAACGTATAGTATGTACTAAAACTATTTTAAACATACAAGGGTTGATACCTACTGATAATTTAGTTAAATTATAATATTTTAATAGTAAGCAAAAGTTGTTTAAATCAGACTTCAGTTTTGAGCTTTTCGGCTTATGTGAAATTACCAAAATGCCCCAACGGTGCATAGTTTGGTTATAATTGATAAATTTCACATATATGCAATACCCTACTGTTATAACTTATCAAATTAAGTATTTTGGCTGATTATATCAGACCTGTAACTCAGGTTAATACTTGAACTCTTTTATAACCTTATAAATGACCAAAATACCCCTACGGGGAATAGTTTGAGTTTAAATTCGTTTCGGGCATAATAAAAGATATCTTACTGATATCACAACATAATTGAAGCATATTAACTTAGGAAACCTGTATATGGCTCTCATGGTTACCCGTTACGCCTTTTGCGCGTTCGGTTCGGTTTATGTAACTAGTTTGCATAAATTAGCCGAAACGGGTCAAACCTTATCGGTTTTATCTTAAAATCCAGAATGTGTTTAGATTACCCATATAAGACAAGTCCTTAAACTTGTCGGGTATAAATCACATTCTATTCCGGTCTTCACTTAATCACGCGTTCGAACGGTATCATTCCTTAAAACTAATCGGTCTAAGCTTAAGCTTAACTAAAGACCGTTAGCATTCTAATAGGTTATTATAAACCTTTGTTCCAGAATAGGAGAACCGGTAAAAGCTACCCGCATTTGCTAATTGTGAATTATACTTGCAAAGGTAAATACTTTTAACTTATTTTCCCTTATACGGGCTTGGGGTACGGTATATAAAATACCGCTTGGTCGGGCATTCGACCTTAATCGATTGATGGTTAAGTATTATCGAGATGACCCGTTTAAATATGTTTTGTTTGCTTAACGCCTTTGGGAGGTTAATGACCATGTCCCGGATATCCTTGGCATCATTTTACGAAATGGCCACGACCTAAGCGCGGGGTGTAGGCGTACACCCGTCAGTGCATAAATAAATAATGTGGTGTGTCTATTGATCTTTAACCCGACACGAACCGGGCTACTGAACGCATAAGGAACATGTAATTCTTTTACGAGATTATATATTTAAATAATTATCCCAAGTTATAAAAAGTTTGTGCCACGTGCATTCAAATCAATTTTATTAAACTTTTCAAAATGAGTCGGCTGAATGTATTTACCAGTGTAAACTGACGTATTTTCCCAAAAAGGTTAAGTGCAGGTACTAAGCGAACTAGGTTGGCTTTCTCCTAGCGTCCACCATAAGTCTCGCAAGCTCGGACGTCAAAACTATTGAACAATGTTTCCTATTTATTTTTATCCACCTGTGGATTATTTTCAACTGTTTGTGATACATGACATTACAATTATATTTGGTTGAAATATATCTTTCTTTTGCTTCCGCTGTGCATTTAAATATTGTGTTGTTTGACAGTAATGTTGCCAACCACGTCACGATACTCCCCCACCGGGCCCACCGGTCAAACGTGGAAATATCGGGGTGTGACAGGTTGGTATCAGAGCCAACATTGAGTGAATTAAACACTAGCCTTTTGTGTTTAATCTTAATAACACAATTGCATATTCCTAAATTTTCGAGTCTAGACAAAGAACATAGGATTTATCCGAAATGCTATGTTTTATCTTAACTTTGTCCTTTATTTTTTGTTGTTATCTTATGTTATATTGACAGGTCTAAATATGCCGCCAAGATTTTCCAGACGAAGAGGAAGAGGCAAGGGGCCAATCACCGCCCCCAATGATCACGAAGTCGGGCCTTCGCACAGGCGAGCTCCTTCCGCCACTGCGAGTGCTGATCCTCGAGAGAACTGGAGGACCAATGTGGAGCCCGCTAGACGGTCTGTTTCACATAGTTCAACGCCTCCCTATCGTAACTCCTATGGGCCACAGTCAGAAAACGAGCCCGATAACCCACAACCTTCATATATACCTCTTCTGCGATCCCTTTCGCACAATTCTTTTGGTAACCCCACTCCTGTTTTTCAGGACCGGTTTAACCCGGCGAACTACATACAAGAACCCGTGCGTTTTAACCCATTGGGACCGGAGGATCACTTTTCCGGCGATAACGCGATGGACATGGACGAGGACACGGATCCCGTCGAGCCTGCATCAGGGACACCCAACCATCCTATCGAAATCTTGGATGGATCTTCGTTCCACGGATCACCCTACGGTGGTCCAGATAGTTATCAAGCGAGGTTTAACCAACACGAATGGTACTTTACACCTTCGCACCATTCATCACCTCAGCAGCAGCAGCAGCAAGATCCCTTTGGGGATTCACGTTTTGTGGCAGTCACGCCACCGCCTCCACCGTCGCCAGTTCATCAAGCACCTCCAGAACCGCCGAGGCGTAGGAGGACAGGCGCGAGAATATCCGCGTGTGGAGGGGATTTTCACTTCAGCACCCCTCATCACTCAAGTGGCAGTCATTATCCGCCACTACATGAAGACCCTCAAATGGGTGGGCCTTCAAACCCAGTTGCACCAAAACCACCACCGATGGGTTTTGATAACCCGATTCCTGCATATACAGGTTCAATGGCGTACAACCCGTTTGAGCAGCCGGCTCACACCAACTATAATTACGCTGAAGCCGACCCATACTTGGTAGCGGCCAATTACAACGCCCTTCACCCGGAAGGATCGTATGGAGCTCCTTGGGGAGTAGGGTACCCAACTCATGGGTACCAAATACCTGCTAGACCTATAATTCGGAAACAATCGCAGCCGCCACGGTTTTCCCCACCCGAACGGGAAGAAATTCTTCAAAGATTGGACCAAGTCAAGCGAGAATTTCACAGAGATCGCAGGGAGCGACAAAGTTTCTTCCAGGGATTGACAAGTTTAATAAAAGGGAAGAGCAAGAAGGACCATTGAATCCTTCAATTATTGATTGTATTTTCCTTGTTTCTGTTGAGCCCCTGCGTGGGCCTCTCTTGCTGTTTTGACCACTGCGTGGGTATGGTTGTCTTTTGAGCCCCTACGTGGGCCTATCTTTCTGTTAACCCCTACGAGGGTATGTTGTTTGTTTAAGTCCTTGCGTGGACTAGTATTTCAGTTTGACCCCTGCGTGGGTGAGTGTTCTGTTAAAAAGTCCCGTTTAGGGCAGTGTGTACTTTTTATGATTATTGGAATGTTAAGTTTATAAATTTCATTTTTACTATTATATGCATAAATATATTACATGAAATAAATAAATCAGAATCATTTCCTTTTAAAAATAATCTGCCTATTTTAAATATTAATAAGAATCTTAAAAAGGTAAAACCTAGCTTGTAGGTCATTATAAAGACTTAGCCGATATGGTAAAACCTGTGTAAAAAGATTTGGATCCCAGTTAACATCTGAAAACATGTTAACACTCCTCGAAGACGTGATTCGTTAAAATCACACACGTCATTCTTATATAAGGATTCTTCAAAATATTCCTAACCCAACTTAATGATCTATGAATCATGGGTTTAAATCATCAATTAAGATGATCATACTTTGACCATACATTGGTAATATAGTGCCTACGGGCCATACTCACTGTCATATAAGACAAAAGACAGTGGTAGTCTACGACTCCCTGTCAGAGAAAGGTAATGAACTATGTTCAAACCTTAATGCCTCGATTCTCCGAAATCATGGCTTATATTTTAAAAATGTCCTTGTGACCAGGCCTTTTGTGCCACTGATAAAAGTTGTTATTATTTTATGATTAGGATAAATTATAATAAAAATCCTAAATAAATATGATTAACAAATTAACCAAATATGGTCTATGTTTACCGTGGTTAATGAATTGCTATAAAAGACAATTCCATAATAAACTCCCAAGTAAACTATTGTCATTGTCTTATGTAACAGTTTAAATTAAAATGGCTGACTCGGATGAAATTAATAGTCACCCAAAGGAGAATCAGGATAACGCCCGAATTAATATAACGGGTGCTGAACTACAAGCATTAATAGATGACGCTGTTACAAAGGCCATAGAGCGGCAGTATGAAGAATATAGCGGAACACGAAGTAGGACCCTATCTACACCGCATTCAAAGCCTAAGACTCACTCTGAGGCTCATAGTAAGCCACCCTCCAAGAAGGATGAACCCAGGAAAGAAGATGACGATCGTCACTCTTCAAACCATCAAAGTGTCCCATCTCAAAAGATCATACTGAATCAAGGACCCCGTGATAAGGGTTGCTCCTACAAATACTTCGTCTCATGCAAGCCCAGGGATTTCACTGGGGAGAAAGGAGCTATAGACTGCATGACCTGGTTGGATGGGATGGATACCGTTGTTGATATCAGCGGGTGCGCTGAGAAGGATGTGGTAAAGTTTGTGTCTCAATCGTTCAAAGGTGAGGCCTTAGCCTGGTGGAGATCATTGATTCAAGCTACTGGGAAGATTCCACTGTATAACATGACATGGGAACAATTTGTTGCCCTCATCAGGGAGAACTACTGTCCTCAGCATGAGGTAGAAAAGATCGAATCTGATTTCTTATCTTTGGTTATGAAGAATCTGGATTGCCAAGCTTACCTTACGAGCTTCAACACATTATCAAGATTGGTTCCGTATCTCGTGACCCCGGAACCCAAAAGAATAGCTCGTTTCATTGGGGGTTTAGCCCCAGAGATTAAGGCAAGCGTGAAGGCCTCTCGGCTAACTACTTTCAGATCTGTAACTGATATATCTCTGTCCCTCATAATGGACGCGGTCAGACAAAGATCGCTGAGGAACATGGATGCCTAGAAAAGGAAACGTGAAGATGACAATTCACGAAGGTCAAACAAGAAGCACCGAGGAAACAATGACCACAAGAAAGGGTCTGAGTCTAGAAAGGATGGGCATCAGCCTGGAGAAAAGCCCAAGTGTAAGATCTGCAAGAAACTGCACTTCGGGAAGTGCAGATATGAATCAAACTCGCAAACACAGTCGAGAACTTTTGCATGTGGGATATGCAAGTCCAAGGAACACAAGACCTTGGATTGCAAGAAGCTGAAGGACGCAACGTGCTATAGTTGCAACGAAAAAGGGCATATAAAGTCCAATTGCCCAAAATATGCAAAGAAAGCTGATGAAGGAAAGAAGACCAATGCTAGGGTCTTCAGGATGGATGCGAAAGAAGCTGTGCAGGACGATAACGTGATCACAGGTACTTTCCTCATAAATGATGTCTATGCAAGAGTACTTTTTGATTCAGGCGCTGATAAATCATTTGTAGATAATAAGTTTTGCAAATTACTGAACTTACCTGTTAAAACCTTAAGTGTGAAGTATGAGGTGGAATTAGCAGATGGCACCATAGAAACCGTCTCAACTATGTTAGATGGATGTGTTATATCCATTAGGAACCACTCTTTTCCTTTGTCCCTACTTCTTTTGAAGTTAGCCGGTTTTGACATAGTTTTGGGAATGGACTGGTTATCTTATAACCAGACCCAGATTGTCTGCAATAAGAAGCAAGTAGTGATCAAGACTCCGTCTGGCGAATCACTTACCATTCGGGGAGATACCCATTATGGACTACCTGAGCAAGTGGCGATGCTCAAGGCCTCTAAGTGTTTGAAAAAGGGTTGTGTCATCTACATGGCACAAGTGACTATTGATGAGCCGAAGCCTAAGATTGAAGACATCCCCATCATTTCTGAATATCCCGATGTTTTCCCTGAAGAACTACCTGGTTTACCACCAGATAGACAAGTCGAATTCAGAATTGACATCATCCCTGGGGCAGCACCTGTTGCTAGAGCACCTTATAGATTGGCACCAACAGAGATGAAGGAATTGAGAACGCAACTAGATGAATTGCTAGCCAAAGGTTTCATTGGACCGAGTTCGTCTCCTTGTGGAGCACCAATCTTATTTGTCAAGAAGAAGGATGGATCGATGCGTCTGTAAATCGATTACCGTGAGCTTAATAAGGTCACTATCAAGAATAGGTACCCATTGCCCAGAATCGACGATCTGTTCGATCAGCTTCAAGGGGCAAGTTACTTCTCCAAGATCGACCTGAGGTCAGGCTATCATCAATTGAAGGTTAAATATGAAGATGTGCACAAGACTGCATTTAGGACTCGTTATGGTCATTACGAGTTCCTAGTGATGCCTTTTGGGATCACAAATGCACCTGTCGCATTCATGGATCTCATGAATCGCGTCTACAAGCCTTACTTGGACAAATTTGTCATCGTCTTCATTGACGACATCCTCATCTACTCGAAGAGCCAAGCTGACCATGAGAAGCACCTTCGCTGTATTCTTAAACTTCTACATCATGAGAAGCTATACGCAAAATTTTCGAAGTGTGAATTTTGGCTTCGAGAAGTCCAATTCCTTGGACATGTTGTAAGTGAGCGTGGAATCCAAGTGGATCCCGCTAAGGTGGAAGCTGTCATGAACTGGCAAGAGCCAAAGATGCCTACAGAGATTCGTAGCTTCCTAGGCTTGGCAGGATACTATAGGCGATTTATCGAAATTTTTTCAAGGATTGCTGCACCCCTAACTTCTTTGACTAAGAAGAAGGTTAAGTTTGATTGGGGGCCTAAGCAGCAAGAATCTTTTGATATTCTGAAGCAAAAGTTGAGCAACGCTCCTGTATTGACATTGCCTGATGGAATAGAAGATTTTGTGGTATATTGTGATGCATCGCACACAGGGATGGGATGTGTGCTTATGCAGAAAGGCAAAGTTATTGCCTATGCTTCACGTCAGTTAAAGGTGCATGAAAAGAATTACACCACCCATGACTTGGAGTTGGGTGCTGTTGTATTTGCACTGAAGCAATGGAGGCACTATTTATATGGTGTCAAGTGTGTGATCTATTCTGATCACAAGAGCCTCCAGCACCTGTTTAACCAAAAGGATTTAAACATGAGGCAACGACAATGGATGGAGACGTTGAATGATTATGATTGTGAAATCCGATACCATCCAAGCAAGGCAAATGTGGTTGCTGATGCCTTAAGTCGGAAGGAAAGAGTGAAACCCATCTGAATCAATGCCATGAGCATTGAAATAAAGAACATTTTGAATGAAAGGTTGTTAGCTGCACAGAAGGAAGCTGTGTTGGAAGCTAACTATCCTAACGAAAGGCTAGGAGTCACTGAAGAGCAATTATCTCAGGGCAAGGACGGAATCCTGAGGTTAAATGGAAGGATATGGGTTCCAGTTTATGGAGGACTTCGAGATGTTATCCTCCAGGAAGCCCACAGCTCTAAATATTCCGTTCATCCTGGAGCTGATAAGATGTACCAGGATCTAAAGGCAAACTATTGGTGGATAGGCTTGAAGAAGTCTGTAGCTGCCTATGTAGCTAAATGCTTGACGTGTGCGCAAGTCAAGGCAGAACATCAAAAGCCGTCAGGTCTGCTACAACAGCCTGAACTTCCCACATGGAAGTGGGAAATGGTGACGATGGATTTCATCACCAAGTTGCCAAAGACAAAGAAAGGCAATGATACGATATGGGTGATAGTGGATAGACTGACTAAGTCAGCACATTTCCTACCCATCAAGGAGACCTATAGCTCCGACATGTTAGCCTAATTATACGTAGATAAGATTGTAGCTTTACATGGTGTACCTGTGTCTATTATCTCTGACAGAGATACTAGATACACGTCACATTTTTGGAAAAGTTTCCAACAATCTTTGGGCACGCGCTTAAATTTCAGTACGGCTTACCATCCTCAGACGGACGGACAGAGTGAGCGTACCATCCAAACCTTGGAAGACATGCTTCGAGCATGTGTGATTGACTTAGGTGGTAGTTGGGATAACCACCTGCCATTAATCGAGTTCTCATATAACAATAGCTAACATACCAGCATTAAAGCTGCGCCTTTCGAGGCCTTATACGGTAGAAAGTGCAGAACGCCCGTTTGTTGGGCGGAAGTTGGAGATGTCCAATTGACAGGACCTGAAATAGTCTTTGAAACGACGGACAAGATTGTCCAAATTCGTGATCGCCTGAAAGCTGCCAGAGACAGGCAGAAAAGCTACGCAGATCTAAAGCGTAAACCTCTGAAATTCGAGATAGGTGAAAAAGTGTTGCTTAAAGTATCACCCTGGAAGGGAGTGATGCGATTTGGTAAGAAAGGCAAGTTGAGCCCGAGATACATAGGACCTTTCGAGGTCATCGAACGTGTCGGGTCAGTTACCTATAAGTTAAACTTACTGGAAGAGCTCAGTGGTATTCACAATGAATTTCACATCTGCAATCTGAAGAAGTGTTTCGCTGATGAATCACTAGTAATACCACATACAGATGTGCATATAGAAGAGAGCTTAAAGTTTGTTGAAAAACCTGTGTCAATCGAGGATCGACAGGTTAAGAAGCTTCAAAGGAAGCATGTGCCTATTGTAAAGGTAAAATGGGATGCCCGTAGAGGTCCCGAGTACACGTGGGAGGTAGAGTCCACAATGAAAGAAAAGTACCCTCATTTGTTTCAGTAAATCTCGTGGTCGAGATTTATTTTAAGGGGGTGAGGATGTAACACCTCGAAAATTCGTGTTCAATAGAATGACGACACGTGTCATGTAAGACAAAAATATTATTAAACCCGGATCCAATTAAAGATGTATGACAGGATTTAAAAGTGTTGTCATGTTAAATTTACACCTCTGAACAACCTCATTATGAATTCCAAGACTAATAAACATCTGGTATATATTCAAATCCGGTGATTTCTAGCAATTATTGAACCAAAATTGCAAGGGTGGACTCCTACGAAGAAATGCACGATAAACCTTCATTTACGGCACTTTCAAAAAGGATTCAATAAAACATTGCAAAATGGTAGGGTATATAACTGTTCAAGACCCAAATAAGAGGCCCTATACTGATAATTCATGTCCCAAATTCGTAATTCATGGTTGCCTGTTCGAATGCTTGAAAGGGCAAAGATTTTTGCCTTCTGCAGATGGCTTACGGACCGTAAGCCACCCCCTTACGGTCCGTAAGGGGTGCCCAGCGACAGTAATTCGGGCAGGGGCTGTTATAAACGCAATAACCGACTTATAATTGATTTTCCACATCTTTGGATGACCCCTACTTGCTTTTTAGACTCCTAGGACACTTGTGGGTGATCAGGGGCACATGATAGACTTGTTTGTCAACAATCTATGAGATTTTAAGCACTATATAAAGTGCCAAAGTTGCAACCATTTGATCACTCATTCCTTCTGCATTTCTGGAGCTTCCTGGAGCTTAAGAGCAGACCCTAAGCCTTCCTAATCGTGCATAGGACTTCTGTAAGTATGCTTAACCTTTCTTAGTTGAGTTTTTACTTAGTTTAAGCTTAAAAGTCAAACCGTCGTAATTACCGTTTGACTTAGCGATTAATCATTAATGGTCCAGTGATTAGTCGAATTGAAGGTAGTTATAAGTTGGTAATTATGTGGGCAATAAACCCTTAAAAAGGGCACCCTCTGATTCCCATTCTATCAAGACCATTTGTCGGGTCAAAGTTGATTATAAAAAGTCAACATAATGCTAATATTCTAATTAACGCATAATTAACAATGCAGAAGGTGTGTAACCTATTTTATCACTCATATAACTTGGTAATAAGTATAATAACTGGTCTAAGCTTGTTTGATCCGACAATTTTCTGTTTAGACCCGGTTCGGAACCGAAAGTCGCAAAACTTTGACTTTTGCTTTGACTTCAGTTCTGACCCGATCTAGTATGATTTGGAAAGGCCTTAGAGCTTCCTTAGGACCAGGTTACATGCTAGTATAACCCTCTGTGATTATACACCTTGGTTCAATAGTTATCCAATTAATATGCATGATTCCGTTAATTGCTCATATGTTGACCATTATGCCCTTTTCACCATAAAACGTGATTTTTGAAAATGTAAAAGAGTAGAAACCTTAGTTACTGATATATAAAGTTGTACCCAAAATTTGACATCAGTTTGAGGTGTAGATTGAGAGTTATGCTCGTTAGCGTAATTAGAATGCTTTTTAGAGATTAAACAACATAATTAGCATATAGCCTATTAAAACCTACTTTTTGATATCAAACTTATTACCCACTGATGTAATATAATATTTTGGGATTTTTGAAGATTTTTAATTAATTTTAGGCTGAGCATAACTTAGAGTTATAAGCCTATTTCGGTAATTGTCGGTTTTGCCCTTTTGGGCTATAAAATGAGTTCTACATATCTTTTTTACCCCAAACCTTTTGCTACTGATTTTATATGATAAATAAATTATTTTAAACCTTCAGGAATAATAAAAATATCAGTTTTCTATAAAGAACCCGGAAACGGCTCCTAATCGCCTTTTTAAGCGTTTTTAACGTATAGTATGTACTAAAACTATTTTAAACATACAAGGGTTGATACCTACTGATATTTTAGGTAAATTATAATATTTTAACAGTAAGCAAAAGTTGTTTAACTCAGACTTCAGGTTTGAGCTTTTCGGCTTATGTGAAATTACCAAAATGCCCCTACGGTGCATAGTTTGGTTATAATTGATAAATTTCACATATATGCAATACCCTACTGTTATAACTTATCAAATTAAGTATTTTTGCTGATTATATCAGACCTGTAACTCAGGTTAATACTTGAACTCTTTTATAACCTTATAAATGACCAAAATACCCCTACGGGGAATAGTTTGAGTTTAAATTCGTTTCGGGCATAATAAAAGATATCTTACTGATATCACAACATAATTGAAGCATATTAACTTAGGAAACCTGTATATGGCTCTCATGGTTACCCGTTACGCCTCTTGCGCGTTCGGTTCGGTTTATGTAACTAGTTTGCATAAATTAGCTGAAACGGGTCAAACCTTATCGGTTTTATCTCAAAATCCAGAATGTGTTTAGATTACCCATATAAGACAAGTCCTTAAACTTGTCGGGTCTAAATCACATTCTATTCCGGTCTTCACTTAATCACGCGTTCGAACCGTATCATTCCTTAAAACTAATCGGTCTAAGCTTAAGCTTAACTAAAGACCGTTAGGATTCTAATAGGTTATTATAAACCTTTGTTCCAGAATAGGAGAACCGGTAAAAGCTACCCGCATTTGCTAATTGTGAATTATACTTGCAAAGGTAAATACTTTTAACTTATTTTCCCTTATACGGGCTTGGGGTACGGTATATAAAATACCGCTTGGTCGGGCATTCGACCTTAATCGATTGATGGTTAAGTATTATCGAGATGACCCGTTTAAATATGTTTTGTTTTCTTAACGCCTTTGGGAGGTTAATGACCATGTCCCGGATATCCTTGGCATCATTTTACGAAATGGCCACGACCTAAGCGCGGGGTGTAGGCGTACACCCGTCAGTGCATAAATAAATAATGTGGTGTGTCTATTGATCTTTAACCCGGCACGAACCGGGCTACTGAACGCATAAGGAACATGTAATTCTTTTACGAGATTATATATTTAAATAATTATCCCAAGTTATAAAAAGTTTGTGCCACGTGCATTCAAATCAATTTTATTAAACTTTTCAAAATGAGTCGGTTGAATGTATTTACCAGTGTAAACTAACGTATTTTCCCAAAAAGGTTAAGTGCAGGTACTAAGCGAACTAGGCTGGCTTTCTCCTAGCGTCCACCACAAGTCTCGCAAGCTCGGACGTCAAAACTATTGAACAATGTTTCTTATTTATTTTTATCCACCAGTGAATTATTTTCAACTGTTTGTGATACATGACGTTACAATTATATTCGGTTGAAATATATCTTTCTTTTGCTTCCGCTGTGCATTTAAATATTGTGTTGTTTGACTGTAATGTTGCCAACCACGTCACGATACTCCCCCACCGGGCCCACCGGTCAAACGTGAAAATATCGGGGTGTGACACTTGTATTACCACACTTGCTACAAGTACCTGATGTACCAACCTTCCTTAGTCTCCCACTCTCTGTGATGTCTTCCAACTCTGTAGTTGTTTTCCTCCTTGCTTTCTTTGGCCTCCCAACAGACTTATGGTAATATGGTGGTGTGATTGTTTTTGGCAGTAGACATTTTAGCCACATTGACTTACCATTAATTGGATACACCTTGAATGAGTAAACTGGCTTCCACCTATCCATCCTATAAAGAGGATGGACAAAGCCTTCTGGTAAGCCCACTTACCCATGTGAAGCTCTGTTCCAGATGGCTACCACAGCATGTCTGCAAGGTATGCCATTGAGTTCCCATCTTCTGCAACTACATGCATCTGTTCCATGTTCACCACATACTGATTCACACCACCAGTTACTTGATAGTGCCCTTCACTATTACAAATTATAGTGTACCTGTCAATGTAGTGTTTAATACATATCACAAATCAAATAACATGTTTTTATAACCATGAAAGAAATACAAACCTGGTAGCATCCTTCTTAATTTCCTCAAACAACTCAGTAGCATATGGTGTTAGTAAACCATCACTCCTTTCAATCAACTGAAGAACATTAACAATTCTTCTCATGCAGTACTCTCTAATGAATTCTAACATTGCAATGATGGGCTTGTCCCTTCCTTCAAGTATCCTTGAATTGAACACCTCACACATGTTGTTGAGCAACAGATCAGATGTTGCCCTTCCTATAATACACAAAGGTTAAACAAAATCTTAGTGCCCTATTTAACAAATAACAGAATATTATACTTGTAAAGATTGTTTAAATTACCAAAAAATTGAGACATTGACCAATGTTTAGGAGGTATGTTAGACAACCACAAGTGACACTCACTGTTGAAACTTTTTAAAGCATCCATCTCCTTTTCAAATTCAACAACAGTTGTTGTTGTTGCACATTTCCACAAAAGGTCTTTGAAAGCCCTTCCTTTGAATTGTAATCTCATGTTCTCATAGATGTGTCTTAGGCAGTATATATGCTCAGCAAATGGAAAGACCTTCATAATTGCTGGAATAATGCCCTAAATATGCCATAAAAGGATACAATCCAGTTCATGCACAGAGAACTTATCTTCATCTAACAAGTCAATAAAATTGCAGTCTCCTTCAACATAAGCCCTATCCGGAAATCGGGTGAATCTGCCACTGTGATGAAGCTTAATGGTAAACAGATTTGGGAACCCCACTGCATTATGCAATGATCGATTAGTATTAGTCATAATTTCAATAAACAAAACTCAAAACCCTAAAAATTACAGTAGAAGGCATCGACTTCAGATTGGGATAAGTGTTACCGAATCATGAATTGTCTTCCATTGTTGTCTGGATTAGGGTTCATCGTGGAAATAACTTGCAGAAATAGGAGGATGATTGAGTTCAAGAAGTGAAATTAGAAGGATAATTGTGAGTTGTGAAGAATATAAAGGGACGACAACTGCAATCAAACATGAAATGCCAATGATACCATTGCATTAATTAAACCTAACTGGGTAATTTAACTCAGTTTCGTGTAAAGGACATAAAATGATATAAAACATGTGTTTTTTTGGACATAAACTAAAACTAAAACTTTTAAAGGGCACGTTTCAAAATTCAGATAAGTGAAATTTACTCAAAAATCTAACTATGCTTGCAACGGGACTCAATATGTAGGACTCGACCTGACATCATCAACATTCTTCAAGGAGGCGAATTGCAGTTTACTAACTATTGGTATCGGTGGAACTCTAAACCAAGGCCCAGGTGTGTAACATTTATCTGAACTTTCTCGAACAACTCCATCCAACCCACACACACCAACAACACCCACAAACAAAACCGATCAAAAGATTCCTCCACCCTTCACAACCCCAAATCATCACAGCAGATCGCACTTCACAACCACCATGCCGAAGAAGATGGGCGTAAACAGCAAAGCCGAAGCCGCACGCGAACGCAAGAACGCCACAGAAACAGAACGCAAGGAAAAAGAGGCGCGTGACAAAGAAGAAAAGTACTGGCGCGAAGCAGAGGGAGCCAAGTCACGCGCCGCCAAGAAACGAGAAGAAGAATCGGAAAAGAAAGCCGAAGCCGCCGCTCGGAAGGCGGAGGCACGGCGGCTGGCGGAAATTGAGGAAAAAGAGATCGAAAAATCGCTCAAGAAGGTGGATAAGAAGGCGAATAGGGTTTCGATACCGGTTCCGAAGGTTACGGAGGCGGAGTTGGTTAGGAGGAAGGAGGAAGAGCAGGCGCAGATGTTGAAGAAGGCGGAGGAGGAGAAGAGGAGGTTGAGTAGGACTGCTAAAGAGGAGGAGTATGAGAAGATGGTGCTGGTGCAGAATACGAATCGGGATGATTCGATTATTGAGGCGAGGTCGGTTGAGGAGGCGATTGCGCAGATGTCGGTTTCCGAGAGCTTGCCGGTTGATAAGCATCCTGAGAAGAGGCTCAAGGCTTCTTTTAAGGTTTGTTTTTGATGATTTTGATTAATTGGTGACAATTGATTATTAATTAATGAATTGTTGAGTTATTAATTTGCAGGCTTTTGAAGAAGCAGAGATGCCTAATTTGAAAGCTGAGAAGCCTGGGCTTACTCATACTCAGTATAAGGATATGATTTGGAAGATGTGGAAGAAGTCTCCGGATAATCCACTTAACCAGGTAAAAAATGATGGTTTTGTTTGTTGGATTTTGGTTTGATTCACCAACAGGTTGTGTAATGATAGAAAGCACAAAATGCAATTGTTATTCTTGATAGAATTGCTCATTTTGTCAAGATTTAAACACTAAATGTGTAACAAATAAGTAAAAGAAAATGTTCTGATGTGGATTGTATTTGGGATTGAATTTTTTAATGACCAAATACCAACTAACAACTTGAAGAATCGTAAAAGAAGAATAATTCTTGACCTTTACGAGTGAAGGAAATTTCGAAATGAGAGGTCGAACGATAGGGAAGTAGTTATTTTCATTAGCTAGCCTTTTTTCTTTGCAACACATGTGTAATTATCATCATCATCATACTCGGTAAATCCCACCATAGCAAAGCTAAGGTAGGGTCCGAGGTGAGTAAGATGTAGACAGCCTTACCTCTACCCCATAGGAATAGAGAGGCTGCTTCCAGTGAGACCCCCGGCTCGATAGTAGTTTTGCATCAAGCCTTGGACATAAGGCACATAACACTCAGCAATTGAGACAACTGCCGATTAGTGCATGTACCCTCTTGCCTTTCGGCTATCAGCGCTACCATATGATGCATGATTAACCATCCCTTTTTTTGACGTTATTTTCACGAAATTAGTAAAATAACGTTAAAATTAGGGCACTTTCACTTTTGCCCCCCAAGCGCCCACACATATATGATATATACATTACATGCGCATACCGCAAGCTGGGCGTTAACACATGTGTAATTATAGTCTATACTATTGCCTTTGTCTAATGCTTATTCAGCTAACTAACTTCCTCTAATTAACACAATCTCTTCAACTAATTAGTAGGATTATTAGTACATATCATCACCTCCTCCTTAAGAGGATCCTAGACCCCAAGGATCAGATGAAAGAAATCTTAAAGAAATCAACTCTGAATTCTCTCTTGTAGCATCCTCTGATAGAGTAGAATCACCAAATCAACTCTAGTCTAGGACGCTAGCCAGCCGCTTTAAGAACTTCAACGTCACGTGGGACAGTTGAACTTGTGGTCGTGTGGATGATATTGGGCCGTAATGTTTTTTTTAACAATGGCACATGTGTAGTAGGATAAATAGTGGTATCTTTGGGCTTTGGCAGCTATAGTGTCTAAGCCACAACGCCAACTTTTGTTAAGATGGGATGGGATACAAACCGTAGTAATAGTTCTTGGCAGCTAGCTTTTGCTTGGTTTTGGAATGAGTTTTGTCAATAAGACTGGAGTTTAAGAGCTGGATTACTGTTTCGTGTGTTGTCTCAACATTACTTTCACCTGGTCAAAGGAAGATAAAGTGGTGGAGGTTGGTCATAAATGATTTCAAAGGGTGTGGACCTAATAGCTGAATGATAACTGATTAAAGAATTCTGCTAAAGGTAACCATTTTACCCAATCATTTGGTTATGAAATCACATACATCACAAGTAGTTTTCTAAGCATCTGTTCAACACCTCCGTCTGCCCACCGTTTGTGGATGATAAGAACTAGAAAGGCGTTGCTCCACCTCTTGCATTGCTAATAGTTTCTTTGAGAATATACCAACAAAGATTTTAATCATGAATCATTGTAGGAAACCACCGATTTTGGTAAACCATGTAACTTGTATATTATGTCCAGGTAGGCTTGAGCGACATCAGCAACTGTAAATGGATGTTTTAAGGGCAATGAAATATCCACTCTTGCTTAGTCTATCTACTACTACCAAAATAGCATCCTTACCCCGTTATTAGGGCAGACCTTCTATGAATTTTATGATGATGTTCTCCCACACTCCTTGGACGGTGCATGAGCTAATGTATTTTATGTTCCCTTTTCATGAAGCAATATCATATCTGAACCCCATCAATTTGGATAGCCACTTTTGCTAGAAAGGAGTGGCTATTTTATTTTCCAACAAATGTTTCAAACTTTGTTGATCGGCTCTTATAATAAAAGGTGGATCAGGTAGGTGAGGCTATCAGTTCTGAACTTGATGGATTATGGTCAAAAAGTTCTCTTCCATATGTTGAGAGGGCTAAGTTTTTAGGTGATAAAGTCTTACTTATAAAAGCAACAGGATGTTCCTTCTGCATTAACACTGCACCAATGCCATAAACCTGAAGCATCAGTCTCCACCGCTTATGTATTGCTTGAATCTTAGATGGATCAGGCTGTTTTTTTTTTCTAAGCAGCTCTAAAACAAGCCTTAAATGTTGTAAATTTATTCCAAGTACTAATACATTCATAAAAATAACCCAACATAAGTTTCCTTAAAAGAGCCATAAACACATGAATCATAAGGCGTTGAAAGGTGGAAGGAGCATTAGTAAGACCAAATAGTACAACAATTTAAAGTAGCTATTGTAATCACTAAAATCTGTAGGGCAGTTTTTCCATAATGGTCCGTGATGGCCGTGACCCTCCTTTGGTACAAATTACTTCGTTCTAATGCATCAACTAATTTTGAGTGAATTCCACATTAGTTTCTGGAAAATAAAATTCAGCCTCTTCATCACTTGGTTCTACTTCAGTATGATAAAACTGGGCCTTTTACCTTTGCATATATGTCTAGGCATATACTTCTCATCACAAAAATAGCGTAGCCCCCTTGATTTCGTTACGTCAAATTAAGCAGAAGTCAATGTTTCCCTTGTAGCTTATTTCATTCTTTTGAACATTGAGTGCTGTAGGTCTAATATAAGGAAGAGTACCTTTTACTGAATTATTAACAGGTGATAGCATATTAGTTGTTTTGAATCCCATATTTGACCGTTTTACCTTTCTCTTGTAGTTTAGTTAAATTGTAAACTTCTTGAATAATTTATGGATTAGACCCAACGAACCTACGATTAAGTTTAGATAGACACGCAAATATGGCTGTGCAAATAAATCGTCTAGATCGTTTAGCTTATTAAGTTATAAGTAAGCAGCGCCTTAAAACAGTTGTTTCTGCTCTAAGACAATCATTTGTGTAAGCTTATGTGAGTTGAGATATTGTCTGACCTGAACTATACCCGATACGGTGTGGCTAAATGCCCTCTTTGCAAGTCAATTTGTGTAAAGCAAGCTTTTATTAAAGCAGGCTGGTTCCTACAATTGTGTACCATTATCTCAACTTATAAAAATGGATGTGAAAAGATGAACCTTAAAAGATTAGTTTCACGAAATACTAGAATGTGTGTTTTTCTGTTAGATAGTTTGGCATCCACCTGGACTGCTCATCTTTTAGATGGTCTTTTGAAATGATTTTGATTTCTTTTATCCTGTACCCTTTATGAATCAGAGTTTCTCTTTATCATGCCACTACTTGGTTTTACCTTATATTTAATTTGTGACTATTGTTTATGCTGGGCTAAGATGTGACGATTTTGACCCATTAACTGAGAAATGGATAAGTATACGTTATTCTTCAATGGGTCAATGTGTACTATTTTCAAAAGCTTGTCACAAGTAGACCAGAGGGTATATAAATGATCACAACCTATTATATTGACCTTACTATTTGAAACATATTCAATACAGTAACCATATATAAGTTATAAAATATGATGGAAGGTCAAGTGTCAATGGCTCAACATGACCCTACAATTTTTGGCTTGCGTTAAATTGATGTAGATAGTAATGGGGTGTTTGAGATTGAGTTTGGAAATGGCTTACCACTTATTAACTTATTGGAACCAATAAGTCAATAAGTCATTTTGATAATGGCTTTTGGAAATAACTTATTGCCTTATTGGTTTCTTTTAAAAAGCTAATAAGTCATTTCCAAACTCAATCCCAAACACCCTCGAAGTCTTTCTTTGATTCCAGTTGACTAATTTCATTTCGTTTTGTATGATTTGATCTTCTTTCCTTTTGTTCAGCCATGATGTAGATCCTAAGCTAATTATTTTTCCTTTTTTAAATCAGATACATATAGCATAGGTGCTATCTTATTTTGTGTAGCATTACCACTCAAATTTTATATTTTTGTGAAGCGCGCTTGTTATCGATATCAGTCAACTTTCACAGCAGACCAAGTTTCCTTTGATCGATTAGCTAATCTTTTGCACGTTCCTTTCAGGTGGCGGAGAAATAGGCTGTATGGTACTTTAACCGAGATGCAATATGTTTGCTATCTCCAGGAGAGATTCATAGAGTGATATGGTGGTTTCATGTATAGCTTACATCGTATATGAGGTAACACCTCCATTGTAGGTTTTGGACTCCTTTTTATCCTCTAAACCTGGTTATGCTATTGTATGGTTTGCACTTTGATGTGATAACTCTTCTTTCAAATAAAAAAATAATTCTCTCGAGGCAACTTGTTTTCACCTTGTGCATTGTAGCGGTGGAACGTTTGTTTCCGAATCCATTATTTTGTCTTTATAACTTGAATATGTTTGAAAGAGGTTATTTGGTTCATTGATGATGAAATATGTTTAGTTTAGCATCATTTATGATTATTTCGAGTTTTGGTTACAAATTCGGACCTGACATGCTGTTAGCGTTTCGCCTTATTACACGATTCACACATTATGGCCAAAAGTTGGTCATTTTACTTGGAATTTAGGGTATGGGTTCATAAACCGTTGAAACCTACCGCGCTGCTCAAACTGAAACCACCCTCTGGTTTAATGGGTTGGCAGACTCTGATTTTGGGGTTTCATGGCTTTGGTAAAACTGGACTGTCTCTGCACCTTCATTATTTTTCTATTTTCTATTTTTGGGATATGAATGTTTGTATATGTATATTATATATCAATTAATAATTCATACCGTATATTTTTATGATTTTAAAAAGTGTAATAAAAAAACTAGCAATTTAAAAAAAAAAATACAAAAATAAAGTTGGTTTGAACCAGCAAAACTGAACCATTTTGGTAGTAAACAATTAACCAGGCGGACTTTATGAATTTCGTAGATGTTCATATTAACTATGGTGATGTGGCAGCATGTGATTAATTAACAAAAACAAAGTTGCCTCTCTCAGCCCCAACTCTCTTCTTATAAAGGTCAAATTAAGGTGTTAAAATATTTGCTATTAAAAAAAAGCCATGGTGCCCCTCTTCTTGGTGCCCCCAAAACGGTGTTTAGCGCTCTTTCATGTTGAGGTATACATGAAAGTTAACCCACTACACTCAGGGGCTGTTTGACAACTTCTGAATGGTTAAGTGTTGAACTAATAAGAGATCTGAACCATTAAGTGCTGAATCAGTAAGTGGTCTGAACCATTAAGAGCCAGTATAATGCTTAACCGTTTAGAGGCAAATGTCTGACCAATTCAGATTAGAGGTTTTAACCATTCAGACTTAGTATAATGCTTAACCATTCAGAGGCAAATGTCTGAACCATTCAGACATCTGCTCGCAAAACAAACAATCTGAACCATTAAGTGCTGAACCAGTAAAAGGCCTGAATCATTAAGAGCCTCATTAAGAGGTAAACAAACGTCCCCTCAGTTTAATAGTGTCTGAAATCAGGTTTAATTTAGATAATGGACCTTGTACTTTGAGTTGTATATATGAGGTTGATATTTTAGGCCATATCACATTTTGTAATAAAGACATTAAATGCTCGCATTTTTTTTAAAGGCAGCACTTCATTAGAAACGAACCAACTAGCAAGGAGCTAAAGGAACAATACTACAACAGAAACAAAGAATGAGCTAGCCAAAATTACAAGAAATCGAACCGACCCCAACTAGATTAGTCCAAACCCTCTTATCTTAACCTGAATTTTAAGCCAAAGAAAGCTGAGAGACTCAACTTCCCCCATGATACCACCAACCGATGGTTGAAAATAAGGTTATTGCGTGCTTTCCAGATCGCCCAACAAGTCAAGAGAAGAACCGAGTGAATGACCCTTTTACCTTTCATCGACATCTTTAAGGAGCCATGAAGCTTTAGAATCGCCCAACAAGTCAAGAGGAGAACCGATTGAATGACCCTTTTACCTTTCTTCGACATCTTCAAGGAGCCATGAAGCTTAGAATCGCCCGACAAGTCAAGAGGAGAACCGATTGAATAACCCTTTTACCTTTCTTCGACATCTTCAAGGAGCCATGAAGCTTTAGAATATCTCGCGCGCAAAAAGCATAGATAGGGGAAAGCCGGCACCACAAAGCAATAGCCAACCAAACTTCAAAAGAGAAACTACAAGCTGAAAGGATGTGTGATCCACAGATTCCAAGGCCTCTTCACAAAACTGCCAAAGGGGGGAATCGTTATGGATATTACGGATCCGGAGGGCGTCTTTGGTTGGCAAGTGGTCAAGATACACCGGCCACCCAAAAATGTTCACCATTAAGGGGAGCCACCTATTCCAAGAGAAACCGACCTGCTCGGGCGACACACTTCCACCGATAATAAGTCTCTTGACCGAGCTCACAAAGAAACCTTTAACCAGGTCTGCATTCCAAATCCATGAATCCAAAAAGCCACTGAGAGAGACGCCATAGAGCAAGGACAGACATGCCATAAGATCTTTAACTTCCTCTCGACTTGATGGCAGCTGCTTCCACTGCCAATTTATACTCACTCCCCCATTTCCCTCAAACAATCTATTAGCGACGCAAGCATTCTTAGAGTTCAAGGTTGTAAAGGGCTGGGAACTGAGACCATTATGGATCCTGCCAGAATCTGATTTGGCTGCCATCCCCAAGCCTGCCTTTAATAAGACGATCCAAAAAAATCCCAGTTTCCGTGAGATCCAAATCTACACGAACATTACGTTTCCAAACACCGGATGACGACACTTTAAGAGGCAATCGTGTAGCTGTCCTTGGACTATGATGAAGAGCGTGGACCACGTTATTCCAAAGCCGAGACCCATCATCGTAAAATCTCCAATGCCATTTTACCAAAAGACTTAAAAGAGTTGAAGTCCTTAAGAGAAACTCAGCCCAAGCCACCAAGCCGCTTAGGTTGAGTTACATTACACCAAGCGACCCAGTGAATGTCGTTCTTGTCTTCTTTAGATGTATGAATGATTTGTCAATGTATTGAGGATTGAGATATATCATTTTCCATTATTATTAAAAAAATAAATGTGTAGTATTTATTGATTCATAGAAATAGAGAATGGCAGGAAACATAAACATAAAGGTGTTGTATTTATTTATAACTTTAAATGTTTACAAAAAAAATGAGTTGTAACAAAGAATATGACCATTTTCTGATCTTACAATGCAAATAACAATTAATTCAACTGTGGCTTGTTAATTTACGACAAATCATGAGCTTTTCCCGACAGCCCGACCACAGAGAAGGGCGTTCTGAGGGAGCGGATACTCGTCTCGCGTTGACATCACCGGAGAATAAACACGAAGATAGAACTGTTCCCCGAGATACCGTCGCACCCAAAATTCATTTCGGATGTTCCACATCCCGACATTGTCAAGTCCAAGGTATATTGCCGTCCATGATTTTGGATATACCTGTATTAAAACGGTTTAGTAAAAGGACAAAACTTCACACAATAGTAACCAAGTTTTTAGATTTTAAATGAATAGACTAACCTGTACGGTACAACGAGAGACCGCATCAACGAGATTGTAATTGTTTCGACTCTTATCACTCCATCGCCCTCCGTCCATTCTGTATATCAAAAAACCATTATTAGCGACAAAAGGAAGCGTCGAAATGCCTAAAATGGGTCCAATTTTTCTTTTTCGTAATATAAAGCTCGAGAAAAGTAATTTACCCAACGACAAAGAAGTTGTATCCATCTAGATGCCAGCTTTGGATGATATTTTCTCTATTTTCAAACACTATCTCAACGAAATCGCGAAAATCGGCACCCATAACAGAAGTGTCAAGATAGGGGGCCTTATCGGTGGGTTCGTCGGGAATACTTCCGACCTTAAAAACACCACTAATGTTGAAGTAATCTGCCAGTTTAAGAGGTGTGTCAGCTGCGATGAATGACACACCGTTAACGCTATATCGTTGCTTTCTATCGATTATCGAAGCCGCGCCATTTATTTTTATAGTTCTCGATATATTAATCTGTCCGTAATGATATGACCCTTGTGGGTTTGGCCTTGGTCCACTAGCCGTCAGATTAGTCCTGAAAATGTACACAAAATTAATTAATCAACCTCCGTCGCTAATTCGTCGCAATGAATCGATACCAAAACATAATATTAATATCTTACCTGATGGACCTCGCCTGGTTTAGCGACCAAGTGATGTCGGTGTTGGGAGGCGGGGGAGGTGTACCGGAGACCGCCTTGACGGAGTTGGCATACCGGAAGATGCCAGTTGTGTTGATGTTCTGACTGGTGAATCGGGAGGAAACCGCAATGTAGTAATCTTGAGGTGGTTGATCTGCGGTGACTAGAACCGAGTAAGATTGTCCGACATGAACATCTAACGACGATAACGGTGTTTGCACGGTGTGAGTCCCCTCGACTTCCACCAACGTCATTGTGTGACCTTCGATTCTGAAATTTAGGGAGTTTTGTAGGCCTACATTTGATATTCTTAACCTATAAGTTTTTCCTTGCTCAACATTATACGTGACACCACCGTCACCACGACCATTGATCAACACACCGTCGGGAAATGGGAGACGCCATCCGAGATCCATAATCTTCTCTAGTCTCTGTAACATAAATCGTTATTTTGTTAATCACTATTAGGAATAAAAAGGTAAACGTAAATAAAAGCGTCGGAAATTCCTACACATTTCCAACAAAGAAATGCAACCTTAATATAGTGACAATATACCAACTACGATAATGAATCGCAAATGTTGTAAAAATGTATGTTGGAAATTGATGAATGACTAACTTTCCAAGGAAAACAGCTTTGTTGGAAAACTGTCGCTAGCGACATTTTCTTCGCATTTCAACAAATGTTGCAATTAAAAACGACTCATTTTTCTAGTAGTCACGTATAAAGATAGCTTCACTTACCGTGTGATTAGTTGTGTACCAGTCTCCAATAAGAATGGAGTAATCATCCGCTGGGTCAGGAAACGGGACTGGAATCCTCGGCCTGCTGAGGATTTTGATAGCCCCGAAACCGCCAGCGGCTTTTTGGAACCCTAGTGACGGGAAGTAGTAAAAGCTTCCGATCTGATCTTTGACTTGTAACTTGTAGGTAAAATTCTGTCCCGGTGGGATCGGGCATGTCGTACCGTAAACTCCGTCTTCGTACGAATTCCGTCTTTGTTGTACTCCATTCCTATTTTTAAACACAAAATCTCATTATTACCTCGGTAAGCGTGTTTCATAATTTTCTCCGAATACTATGTACTTCTGTTTACATGTTTTTTTTTATTTAAATAAAAAAATGTTGAATAATCATAATTAACGCGGAATAAGGAATATTAATAGAATGTTCACATGATCATTCCTTAATGTTCACACTTGATTAATTGACTTAATTAACTACTCTTTGTTGGCTTATTATTCACTACAATCTTGTACATTGTGCATTTGCTCGTGTACATCTCAGATTAATTACCGAAGGGTTTGTAGTCTGGCGGTATTAAGAAAAGATTCAGTAAGTGTGTGAATTTGCGTTTCCAAAAAAAGTATGAGATTAATTACCATGAAATAAGAAAAGGCTCCGGCAGATTATTGAACACATTGATGATCAGATTATCATTTGTGACAGAATATATTTCCGGTCCGGGAAATTGTCCGTTGATCAAGATTCCCTGTGAAAAAAAAACATCATATTCATAAACAAAAATACTAAATTTAATAAAACCTTATAAATCTCGTATCTCGAATCAACAATTTGTATAAATGTATGAATTGTACCTGTTGACGAATGCCCATTGGATATATGTCTCCATATGTTACATTCCATGTAAAGAACCGATACGGGTCTTCAGCGTTAACAATCGCGACAAGACAGAAAACCACACACGAATACAGTGACCATAAACATACTCCGTTTCGTCTAGGCATTCTTTCAAGAACAACAACGATGAGAGAGAGAGATATATAGAGAGAGAGAGATGTATACGTATAGAGAGAGAGAGGTGGTTAAGTTTGCATGGAGTGTTTAGTTGAAGGAGAGTGTTTATATAGGATTCATGTTCGTGAAGGGTTAACGCGCACATGGGCCCACTTGTGTATGTAACATGAACCATCCAGGAGACCCTCGTATGTGAACCTAATTTCCAAATGTATAAATAAATAATAAATAAACGTATTTCAATCATAATAATGATTAGGAGATGCATAATATTAATTGGAATCCAAGAAGCTTTGAATCAAACCATAAATGAATATGGGAATGGAAATAATGTAACCTAAAATCGGTTTGGTTTAGGTATCTCACAAACTTTGTCCCAAACCATACAATGAATATTTAATAAATGTTTATGAATTTCTTTTTTATATAAATTTATATAATGTGGTTTCAATGTTTTGAAAAGGTCTAGTTCTTTATCATGACCAAACTATCACGAGAACTGATTTCGAAAATTATTCGAATCAAGAACCAAAGTCAGCATGTTTATAGTAATAAAACAGACTTAATTAAATTAAAGTTGTAAAAAATTATGAAGATCATGTTTTTAGGGTGAAGGGAGTGGTTACCTATTCCAAATTGGTAAACTTCTAATTCACCCAATCACACATTGACATATCAATTCACCTAAACAAGTTACATAATAATCAAAAACATTGGCGGTGGTTTACCTAATGGGGTTTAGGTAAATTATTCTTTAAAAAAAAGGAAAAATGTATGATTGATTGGAAAGGAATGGACCCCGTCACACACCCATCTCCCACCCCCCCCCCCCCCCCCCTTCCCTCCCTCTCACCTAATCGGTGAAGGTTCACCGACCCACTTCATTACCGATCGGTAAACACGGTACGGCGGCGGTGTTACCAATCGGCAAACCGCGATACCGACGTGTTTACCGCTCCACTCCGCTCACCCTTAGTAGATAATCAGACCGGCTCCATCACTTAAAACTTTTAAAACTATAACTGAGTCGGCTTATTTTTCTAAGTAGATAGACCATGTTAGAGCATTCATATCGAACCTCTCATTTTTTACCTTATATTAGACTAAAAATCACTATATTCGCTCTGCTCTTTTCAATTAAATAATATTTTTTAATATCTTTATCATTACATTTTCTCTTTATTCCACTCAAAACCATTTTCAAAATATATTAAAAAACTACAAAGAGTGAACAGTGTTCTCTCAAATTTACAGATGAACAGTAATATTTTCTATCTCATCTAGTCACAACCACTTACAATCACCTACAACCACTTTTAATAAAATAAAAACTCCCTCACATAATTAATTTGGAGTGTTGGATGTGAATAGTGTTACACTTAAAGTTTATTTTGAAAGAAAATATCATGTATCAAGATTTTTTACTAAACCACGTACCGAACTTGTGACACATGTGTCACTTCAATCGTCAAACAAATACCAAACTAATGAAATATTGCATTTCATACTTAGGACTTGTATAAATATGTGTATCATTTGCACATATCAATTCTTGTTCGATTTCAAGCTTTAAATCGCTTTCTAGAAGGTTATACGCGCACTGATGCGTAAATATAACCAGTTCAATGCAACAAATACTCCGGAACACCAACATATGCTTAACATACCTTAAAATAACCTTTAAATAACTTAGAAATAAGTTTTGAAGGCTTTGGTATGGCAAAATCAAGTTAATTCGCTTACAGGGACTAAATTTGACAAACTGCGAAAGTATGCCAATTTGAACTGTAACAGACATTCCGGAACATGACCATAAGTTAAACATACCATAAATATCATTTACATAGCTTAGAAATAGGCTTTGAGGGGTTCGGTGTGCTAAAATAAACTTTTGGGTCATTCAGGGACTAAAAGCGTCAAAAAGTGCATAAGTTTGCACTTTCGCGCATAACTTACGTTCTGAATACATCCGGACATCCAAAAATTTATGTAAGCACTAAAATATTTTATTTTAGTGTTTGGCATAAGAAAAATCCCTTCGTCACGCAATTTGGATCGTTTTTCGCGCTTATGCGCATTCCGTCGTAATTAAGCGAACATCGCGATCATACGACCAAACGAACCAACATCCGGAATATTTTTGAGCATGTTTCATGTCCACAATGTTTAGGCATCATTTTAGGGCCTTAAAGTTGGCTTAACGGGCCTTAAACATGTCGGAAATGGCCTTAAACATCAACAGGGACCAAAACTGTCATTTCTGCAAAGTTGTTTCTGATCAGAAGGGCCAGGCGGCCCGCGTAAACTCTTGGTGATCCATTACGCGGCCTGTGTCAGTCTCCCAGATCAGGAAAACATGTTTTAACAGCTGTTTACAACTGTTAACCACTCAAAACTCACCCACACTTGTCCCTTCCTGATCATGAGGGGCCAATTTTGGGTACCATAGTGTTGCAACAAGTGTAAGGATGAGATTGAAGCACGTTATTCGATAAACGATCTTAACGGTTCTAACATTCCTATAAATACCCAACCCATTCACTTACAAAACCCACAAATCTGATCTAAGAATGCTCTAAGTTGAAGCCATTGCTTCATACCTGAGCTACTTGGATCAAGATTAGCTTGCGGGGACCCTTTGTAAGTGTTCCTTCGTTCTTTTATCGCTTTTCGAGTCTGAAAGTCAAACTATGTTTGACTTTCTGCATTGACCAGTTTATGGTCAACGCGAAGTTCGTTTGAACTTCCTAACGTGAGCGTAATCACGATGGTTATAGTCCCTAGTGGCTATACCTACTGATTACCACGTTATCTAGGCTCAGTGACGAGTCGTAGTTTCGGCCATAATGCGTATTCTTGCGTATTTTGTAACCAAACTACTCTTAGGTATCAAAACCGTTTGTTTTGATACCAAACATGTTTTCTAAACTTAGTTAAGCATGTTTTAACATGCTTAGCTCGTCACTTTTAGTTTAGTGCTTATATAGGGTCGTAAGGTAAGCGATCTAAACAATCGTTTATACTTTCGAACCCAACCCGTTTGGTCGATCATTAGGATCCGACCAAACACTTTAGGTGACCATAGTATATAGGGAATAACCTTCCGAGGTTATACCTTATGGTCGCTTCGTTAAGTAGTTGTATGATAGGTAGTTTATATGCCTTAGGTGAATTACCAAAATGCCCTTTTTACGCCAAAATTCATTTTAAGCATATGTAACATAACTTTTAACATCTAAACTGATTTGGTAACAAAATTAGACATGTTAAGGTATATTTTACTTATCATAGGACTAGTTAGGCATTCCGAGCGCGTTTCACGCGAACGGCGCGTTAAAGTAGCATAAGCTACCTAAACTGGTCGTAATGGGTCGTAAGCACTTAGGTTAGGTTTCATTTTAGTATGCAGGCTTTGTTAAACCATATTACACGAGTCTCCATTCTTGTTTGGTTTACGAACCCTCATTCTATCCAATCCTCCGATTTAGGTCCAGTATATTAACATAGTTAACTATATTAGGTGCCGTTTGATATCCGTGATCTCTAGCATTGTTTGGTTGTTACTCAAGGACTACTAAGCAATCTCAAGTGAGTACATAGACCCCTCTTTTACTGTTTTCCAAACATTTTGGGGTGAAACACATGTGCCTACTTGTTACTTTCGTGTCTTTCATGTTTTCATATCATATGCTTGTTATGTTCAATAGTACACTTATAGTATATGATTTCATTGTGTTTATGCTATGTATGTCCATTGTGTGCATACTTAGTACATCGTTTTACATTACATTTTATGCTATGTATGTCCATTGTGTGCATATTTAGTACATTGTTTTACTTACATTACATTACATTTTATGCTATGTATGTCCATTGTGTGCATACTTAGTACCTTGTTTTACATTACATTTTATGCTATGTATGTCCATTCTGTGCATACTTAGTACATTTGTTATTCATCACATGCTTACATTTTGGTATGACATTTGGTTTGTTCAAATGGGACAATATACATTCATTAACATTGATCACGCCATTCGTTAATAGGTAGTGGTACCATAGGAATTGACAACTCCCGTTCCTGACATCCTAGGTATGTTTGGATGGAAGGAATGACCGAATTCGATAAACATAACACAGATAGACCTTTAAATTCGTTTAAGGGTTTATCGCCACAGTCACAAGGCTTGGATGTATGCATTTCCACAATACCGCATAGATGTTTATATCAGTATAGCATGCATTTGTTCAACAAAACATAACTTTCATTTAAACCATGATTTACTTCAATACCTTGTTTTTGTGCATTTTACATATGGTTTAGTTGATATATTTCACTTACCATACATGATACATTGATATACACAATTCATGATTTACATTAGACATAAACATTTTGACAGTGATATACACAATTCATGATTTACATTAGACATAAACATTTTGACATTGATATACACAATTCATGATTTACATTAGACATAAACTTTTTGACATTGATATACACAATTCATGATTTACATTAGACATAAACATTTTGATATTGATATACACAATTCATGATTTACATTAGACATAGACATTTGACATGGTTTTCACACAAACATTTTGACTTTTGATTATACATAAACATTTTACTTTGGTGGTTTGGTTTGAGTAAGTGATTTAAGTAACGAGACGTGTGTAATATGATACAAGCATGGTGGACACACCGCTGGTACTTCCTATATATAAGTGCTTGTATGGTATTACATATCGTAGCGTTATTTGAATCATTTCAATTTAGACATATAACATTTTATACAAATAACATACTTTTCACAATACATTGTTTTACAAACAACTTATCTGATATAAACTCATTTTACTTGGTTATTTATTTAACCATGTATTATTCTTTTATACATATATATCATTTGGTTTATTTATCACTTTTCAAATGATTTACAAGACAAAGCAAATTACAAGGTTCATGACTAAACATTTTCTTAAACATAAGTCATGATTTCTATTTTCACAAAACCTATGTATCTCACATGCATTTTTATGCTGACGTACCTATTTTCACACGTGTTTCAGGATATGATGCATATGATTTATCAAGATACACTTAGGCGGACTTGGGCCTTAGCGACAATAAAAGATGCAAGACTAGTTATTTATGTTATGTTTCTTTGATTGTCAAGACATTGTAACTCTTTTAATCAATAAAACAATATTTCAATTTCCATGTGTTATGAAACAATGATTCTGTTACAACACTCCCTACGTTTCCGCCACGTTTTGTTGTTTTACGTGGTAGGGGTGTGACAGAACTCTTTAACATTTATAAAAAAAATGTAATATATACATTCGTTCTTTTACTAAAAAACACTACTATCCTAGAGAAAAAACATTCAAAAGCTCATAATGTTCGGGTAGCAAACCGGTTTTGCTAACCTAAAATACAGTTTAACGAAGCTTATAATTAAGACGTATTTCAGACTCATTTCGACTATATTGTCTTGACATGTTTTGTTATCCTTTTCCTTTTCATGTTGATACAAGTAGCTCTTTGCGTAATTTTTTTCTCCAAACATTTTTATACTTTGTTTCTTAATTTAAAACAAATATTCGACTAAAAATTCATTTAATGCCTTTCGTAATCACAAATTGAGAAGTTTTGTAATGTCAATTATAGGTAACATTATATTTTCTCAAGAAATAGATAAAAAAGGATATTGTTCCAAAATAAACTTGTCATACGTTACTAATAACTTAAAAGAGAAATATTTAATATTTTATTTCAACTAGTTTTTTTTACGTCGCGTGTTGCGGCGAAACCGAACAAATGATAATGTAAAACAAACGTGATTTGGAAATAAAACATGTTGCCAAACCATTAGAACGGTTTAGTTTATTATCGTACCGTTTTATGATACCAAATAAATATTTTATTTTGAGTACAACTTCGTTTTTAACAAAACTTAATTGATAAATTAATATATTATTTCTTAAAAAAGAAAAAAATATTTAAAAAAGGTAAAGGGAATATTATATGGTTTTAAAAAAAAGAAAAAAAAGAGTTAAAAATATGTTATTAAAAGTAAATATAATAATAAAGCATTATAATATATTAAATAAAAATGATAAAAGGTGTATATTATTAGTAAAATAAAGTTACTATTTATCGTCTCTCGTAAACAATATATAATATATAATATAATATAATATTCCAAAAATTTATAAATAAAGAGATAGAAATGTATATCAAAATATTGTATTTATATGCTAATGATAATTATGGGGTCTATAGAAAAATACTTAAAAGTCAATTTTAATGATTATTTTTGGTTAAAACTTTCACCTTAAACTTTTCTTTAACGACACATTCTACACGTAACTACAAACACTAATTTTGGTATTGAAATTTTGGTACATTTTACTAACAAAAGAAACTTATTCTTCCTTTTATAAATTTCGTTACAACCGAATACCATGAAAATGTAAAGTTACGTGTCATTATTTTTCATATTATTTATTTGTTCTTCTGTTTTAAACCTTTTTAGTGTTCTTTTAAATATATATGCTTTGTCTTTTACGAAATGGAGGGATCAAAAACTCCAATTTCGCTTTCATCATATAATGTTTTATTTGTAATTTCATGAATAGAACATTGTATAGCAAGTCGTATTTTAAATATCAATATATCATTAACCTCTACCCACTAACATTGCATTTGTTAATACAATTAAACATACTTTTTTACACTAAATTTATTTTAAACAAAAGATTATACATACTTTTTAAACCAAATTTATCTTAAACAAAAAATTAGACATACTTTTTACACCAAATTTATTTTAAACAAAATATTGCATTTGGATGTAAAAAAAAAAAAAAAAAAAAGAGTTAATAGCCAAAATGGTCCCTGAGGTTTGCTCACTTTTGCCACTTTAGTCCAAAACCCAAATTTCTTACATCTGGGTCCCTGAGGTTTGCATTTTGTTGCCATTTTAGTCCAAATTTCAAAAACCCCTTTTTTAAGTGTTGAAACCAACCTATTTTGTCCTTTTGTGCAGGGGCATTTTGGTCATTTTAATTTAATCTTTTAATAAACTAAAACAAAATTAATTATATTATATATATATATATATACATACAGACATTCACACAACAAATACCCATCTCTCTCTCTCTCTCTCTCTCTCTCTCTGGTGAAGAAGGCTGAGGGCGGTGGTGGTTCAGGTTGGATGACCGGCGATGGAAACTGAGCAAGGCGGTGATCGGCGATGGTGGCGCAGGAGATGGAGGTTGGTTGTGTCGTGTGGAAGAGGGCTGAGGGCGGTGGTGGGTTTTGTAGAGTGGGGTTAGGGTTCCGGTGGAGACGGTGGCGGTGGGAGGGTTAGTCGAAGACGGTTTGCAGGTGGTTGGTGATTAGGGTTGTTGCAGGTTTGAAGGTGGTTGTGGTGGTGTGTTGTTGGAGGTGGTGGGTGAAGGACGGAGACAGAGAGATGGTGGTGGTGGTGGATTAATGGTGGTGGTGATGAAATTGGGTGCAGAACCTGGGGAACCCGCTTTAGGTTTTGTGTTGGGTTCTTGAGATGAAGACGAGAGAGAGGGAGAGAGAGATGGTGGTGGATCTGGCCGGAAATGCAGAAGTAGTTGCGGTGGTGGAAGGTTGTGATGATGGTGGGGTGGGTAGTGACGGTGGTGGTGGAAGGTTGTGATGATGGTGGGGTGGATGGTGACGGTGGTGGGAGGCGGTGATGCTGGTGGTAGAAGGCGGTGATGGTGGTGGGTCTTTGTGTGAATATCTGTATGTATATATATAATATATAAAATTAATTTTGTTTTAATTTATTAAAAGAGTAAATTAAAATGACTAAAATGCCCCTACACAAAAGGACAAAACAATCAGGTTTCAACACTCAAAAAGGGGGTTTTTGAAATTTGGACTAAAATGGCAACAAAATGCAAACCTCAGGGACTCAGATTTAAAAAATTTGGGTTTTGGACTAAAGTGGCAAAAGTGAGCAAACCTCAGGGACCATTTTGGCTATTAACTCAAAAAAAAAAATTGCAGGACCCATTATATACTTATGTAGGTAAAGATGAAACCATTTATATATGCACGTGTTCAATTCGGCTTGCCAAGCAATACCTCCTTTGTTCATTACTAGCAAAATGAACCCGTATTTGGGCATAAATTTGGTTGATATCAGTTGAGAAATTTAAATTAGAAAAATAATGAGATACTCAAAAAGTATGTTGCTACGTATTTTAAATCAATTGAAACTACAACAATAAATATTGGTATTGGTTTCGGTAGAACCAACACTGTTAGTTATGTTGTTCGACCAGAATTACCATAGTACCAATATTGAAATAACCCAAAATTTGAAACATTTATTAATATTAAAAGAATAACACTAAGAATATATAAAAAGATTTACTTTGAATTAGAAAAAAAGAAGAAAAAAAACAACGTGTTTGCAGCCATGATTGTTTGTTTGGTGTTAGCTTTTCTCTTGAAAACAATATTTCCAATGCAAGTCAAGCAACCATTCCATACATATCTCTCTCATGCCCATCATGCCCAACAGAAAAGATGTATCATAAATATGACTTCTTTTTCATTTTTTTTTTAAATAGTAATGTGTTTGAAGGGAGGTCGTGCTCTACCTCTATGATCATCGGTGATCAAAGAGACTACTTTCTATTGATATAACTTTGTTTTAAAAATTGGTTGTATGTTTATGCCCTTCTAGTTCCTTGCCAGAAGGGTTTTGGTGATCATCCCTGGTTTGTTAAAAAAAGGTAATGTTTAAGTTATTGATAGAGAGATAAGAGAAAATTTCACAGAATAGTAACCAAGTTTTAAAAGTGTTCTAATTAGGTCACTGATGTCGTTTTTGTCCCAATTAGATAACTTAAACATTCAAATCGAGCCATGTCCTTTTTTCCATGTGTCAAGAAAAAAAATGGAGCATAAGATGTTGGGGTCGGATTATTTTAATATATGAAATTATATTTATTAAAAATAAAAACCATTTAATTACATTAAAAATTAAAAAAACAAGTTACAATCCACGTCATCACTTGATGTTAACATCAAATAAAAGAGAAAAAAGAAACAAAAATTCACATCACCATAGTTACCTATGAAATTGATGAAAAAACCCTGAATTTTAATGAAAAATGAATGTTGAGTGAACTGATTGGAACACGTTTAAAACTTGAGTAACCTAATTGGAACATTTTTAAAACTTGGTTACTATTCTAAAAAGTTACCCCCTATTGATAATTATTAATTAGTTTGTGTTTATAAACACAAATCTGAGTCTGTTTAACTAATCATCTAGGAATGAAATGGAGATTATGGTTCTACCTCTTAATTATTTTTGTGGTGGACAACAAATCTGAGTCTGTTTAAGTTATGTACATTATCTTTATAAGCTAAACGCTTCTCAATAAGATTAGGCGGTGTGGTCTCGTGTTCCCGCCACCTCACCCCCAATAACGCCCCATAGCATCCTTGTTCCCATTTCCTAGGTGCTAAAGGGGGGCGCCAAAGAGCATTTCGTTGCCCTATTAGCAAGCGCTAACGACTAATTTTATGGGCCCTCATAGATCATACCGTTGAAAAACGGTAATATTTCAAAAAAAAAAATTCACATTTTTTTACCAAAGCCACAACATTCTATACAATATTTTCTCTTCTATTTTTATACAATCTCAAACCACCCATTTCTCACAACAAGTTTCTCAACAACAACCAAAATGCGTGGGACTCCAACAATCCGATTTGGGATAATTTCGCAAACAACGAGCAAGAAAATCGGTACCAAAGAGACCCGCTAATAGGTGAGGTCGGGTGTTATCTGATACCCCCTTCCACGCCAACAACCCTTCATCCGTCACCACCACCACACCACTTCCCGGCTTTTTTGGATACTTTTCCGTATCAAATCAACGACCAACAATTTTTCAACAAATCCAAAACATACCCGAAACTCAATACATACCTGAAACCCAACCCACTTCCTCAAGAGGTGGACGCGTAAGAAGGCTGAATGTCGAACATACTCCCAAAATGGTCGAGAGGTGGACGCCTAACGAAGAACTAGCATTGGCACGAGCTTGGCTTGACGTGTCACACCCTCAAATTCCACCTGCGGGGTTTTACCGTGAGGCGTGTGACAAACTAGGATCTAAGACACCAGTCATATCGAATGACCTATGTATGAGAAAAAATGTTTTAAACCAAAAAACCAACAAAATAAAAGTAATGCGGAAGCGTAATAAAAGTAACGTAAAAGCACGCGTCAAAACAAACGCCCAAACCAATGGATTGTAAATGTAATAATGCAACGTTAAGAAATAAAATATTTTTGACACCCATGATGTGCACCTAACCGTGAGCAAGTACCTTAGCGATCTGAGAAAAACATGTAAGAAACAAGTGTCAATCATTTATGATGAGTGAATTCACAAATGTTGTTTACAGTTATAACATATTTCGTTTTAACAAGTTTCCACTGTATCAAACAGAACAGTACGTATTAGTATCTAATAGATTATTTTCATATTAGTAGTTAGCTAACCCATATTACGTCACGAAAGAGTTTGAAACCGAAGCTGTATGTTGCTGCCTTTGTTTGTCAGGTCTATCACTAACCATGGCGGTATGTTAGGCTAATTCTACACCCGATGACCATTACCAGTCTAGCTAGCGCGACAAGCTCGGGTGGGACTTGTCGGGCCCAGTAGTACTACTCAAAATTCCCCCGCCATTATCCCAATACTAACGGTCTGAGGTTTACAAGGACTTTACGTGATAAATGCTATTTTGTGACCATAATGACATAACAACATGCTATTAAATTAAAGGCGTTATAATACTATAACGTTTAGGCATTACCTTACCGTAATGTGCTCATATTTCCTTTCCCTATGTTTCAAACGTTTAAATATAGGGTCCGTGAACTCACCTTAGTATTGCTCGGTAAGATGTAAGTGTATGCGGGTTAGAGTGGTCAACCACGCCCTTGGTGTCTCTTTGAGTAGTCGCCGATCGCAAAAGAAGGAAAAAGAGAGAGCCGAGAGGGAGGGGGTAGCGACGGGGATGGAGGCAAGTGTGATGTAGGGTTTTGAGGTTTCTGTCAATCACATAAACATGCATATACGTAACCCATAGGGGCCATGGTGGCGGTTTGTATAACAACCCTCCTAAATTAATTACCGACACCCCTAATATATTTATAATATCCTTATACTCCTTGAAATACGCCTCGTATACGTATAACCGCCCTAAATACCTTTAATATTATTAAATAAAAATAAAAACAAAGTTTAGGTGTCTCTCGCAGGCCGCGAAGACTTGTTCTTCATCCTACGCGGGCCACGAGCGAGAGGACAAGAGGCACGCCCCGGAGCCGCCACGTGTCAACACGCGTCGAGCCTATACCGGTGATCGGGCCAAGCTAGGGCCTACCCGGCCTACGTCGCAGGGCGCGAAGGCCCCTTCTGTTTCTTACGCGGGCTGCGAGGAAGTGCCTGATCAACACTATAAATAGGATCGATCAGTTTCAATTTCAAAATCGTTCAGTCTGTCTTTCTCTCTCGAATTTTGATAGTGTCGAAGCTATAATCGGGTATTATACCCCCCTAATTAACGAAGTTCTGCCCCGTTGTAAGTATTATAACCCCAGTTACGTATTAGATACGCTGCCCGATTGATCTAGTGCTCCGTAACGGCTGTCGAGGTTCTGCCCGACGTAGTCGTTGGAATTCTGTCTCGGGGAGGGTATTACTAATGTAAATATTGGGTTATGATACTAACGCATGTACATTGTGTAATTAATAGATAATCATCAGGAAACCACAAAGGAAAACCTTAAGATAGCAATGTGAGTAATCTTCTTTTTGTAAACCTTTTTGCAAACTGTTTTTAAAAAACCTCAATTGTTTTACATTATGATTAATAGTGATTGAGTATTTGTAATTCTACAATTATTGTTGGTGTATTGGGGTTTTGTATACAAAATTTGTTACTACACTGTGAGTAGTAACATGACCACAAGTCGGGTCAACAGTACCGTGGGTGGTAATTAAGGTAGAATGGATAAACAAATGTAATTGTTGATTGCCCTCAATACTGTACAAGGATAAAACATGTCTTGATTAAACTGGGATTCATTCACCAGTATTTCCCACTGACAAAATGTTTTTAAACGCGTTTCAGGTAACAAAATGTGAAAGCCAAAATAGAAGCCAGGTGGAGGAGCACTAAAGGCTTGGAAAAGTGGCTATAAAGTTACCTAAAATAAAGAAGATGTTTTGTCAAATAAAATAGGGTTTATCCCTATAAAAATGTGTGTATTTGAAACTTGGGAATTTCCCATGTGTTTAATGTTATAAAAGTGTGGTATTTTACTCTGATAAAAATATTTCCTAACTACGGTCCTGATGTAAATTTCCGCTGCCAAACTGATAAACACCGATACCACTGAAACTGGCCGCGGTCGCCCGTTCCCGGGTAATTAGGGGACAGGGGTTGCGACAGAAGGTGGTATCAGAGCTTAGCCACTGATTTCAGCCAAAGAGGTGTTCTGCTGACATCAAAATTATAAAATTGTTAAGAAATAATAAATGAAATGATGTGCATACGTGTATATTATTATTTTGTGTTATTTGACAATTTGTTAGTTTACAGTATGAGTGATCAAGGACCTTCGGACGCTTACCGTCAGTTGTCCCACTCTCCTAGGGACGAAGGAACCTCTTCACAGTTTACCCCCTCGGGGTATTCGGCTGATACTGAAGAAGGGATTTTTGTGTTCAAGGCACAATCTGAAGAACCATTCCCTCCCAAGAAGAGAGGATGGTTCAGTAGAGGAGCTCATGAGCGTAGAAAGAGGATGAGGAAATTGCAACAGCAAAGGGCCTTAGCAGCGGCCAATAGGGAAATAAATGTGCAAACCCAGGACATACTCAATAGGAGATTAGCTAATTTTCACATATTAGCTACCACTGCTGCCGACCCTAATCTAGTACAACTCATAGCACCCTAACCATTTCAGTTGTTCCCGACACAATCCATGGAAGTAGAAATTGACCCAGCTGACCAGAACCCACTACCTGATCTAGACCCAGCTGAAATCCCTAGAATCTCAGCACCTCCTCTACCAAACTATCTGTAACAACCCTCGGTAAAACCAACACCCTCATAATATTCTGACACCCTAATATATTTTAGAATGTCCCATTATATCTTTATATACACCCTATATGTGAAAACCGAGCCCGAAATACGTTATAGCATTAAAAATAGAATTTAAAAATCTGAAACTTAAGTTAAGGCGGGCCGCGTAGACCCACCCCAAGCCTTTAGGCGGGCGGTATCGAGGTGAATACCTGATTTCGTTTGATTACTTAAGTCCAGACGGGCCACGTAAGACCCCGTTTAAGTTAACGCGGGTCGCGTGAGCTCAAAGTTGTGGCACAGCCCGGTGATGACACGTGTCATCATCGTGGCAGGGCTAGATCATGACCGGGACAAGCTATATGGTTGATCAGGGTTGACGCGGGCCGCGTAACCCTTGTCTGTTCTTTACGCGGGCCGCGTGAGGACCAGTTTCAGCACCTATATAAGAAAGCAATGGGTTTTCGTTTTCCGTCGTTCATTTCTCAAATCTCAAATCACAATTTCTGTAGAAGTGTTATAATACACGGGTATTATACCCCATAATTAGCGAGGTCTGCTTCGTTGTAAGTATTATAATCCCTGGATACGTATTAGATACGCTGTCCGATTGATCTAGGGTTCCGTAACGGCTGTCGTGGTACTGCCCGACGTAGTCGTTGGAATGTCGTCTCGGGGAGGGTATTACTAATGTTAAAATGGGTTATTATACTAACGCGTGTGCTTTTATGTAAATTATAGATTATTCCCAGGAAATCCTTACTGAAAACCCTAAAACAGCAATGTGAGTTGATCCACTTTTTGTAAACCTTTTTGTGAACTGTTTTACAAAACCTTAAATATCTTTCCATGCGAATAACAGTTATTGAGTATTTGTAAGAATACAATTACAGTCGGTAAATTTGGGGTTTTGTATACAAAATTTGTTACCACCTGGTAAAGGAGTAACATGACCATAAGTCGGAACGACATTACCGTGTGGTGGTAATTGATATAACTTGGAAACAAATGTAATTGCGGATGCGCCCTCAATACTGTGCACTGTGACTTTTTATTTAAACTTGATTAAACTGGGATTCACTCACCAGTATTTCCCACTGACAAATGTTTTTAAAAACGCGTTTCAGGTAACAAAATGTGAAAGCCAAATAGAAGCCAGCTGGACAGCACTGAAGGCTTGTAAAAGTGACAATGAAGTTACCTAAAATAAAATAGATGTTTTTATTAAATAAAATAGGATGTATTCCTATGAAAATGTGTGTACTATGAACTTGGGTTTTATCCCATTTATTTAAAGTTATAAAAAGAGTGGTATTTTACTCTGATTAAATATTTCCTAACTACGGTCCTGATGAAAATTTCCGCGGCCAAATTAGACTAATACCACGATACCACCGAAACTGGCTCGCGGCCGCCCGTTCCCAGGAATCAGGGATCGGGGATTGCGACAGAAGGTGGTATCAGAGCTAAGCCACTGATTCAGCCACAGCGGTGTTCTGCTGACATCAAAATGCAAAATGTTAGGAAATAAATTATGGAAATACGTGCATAACTGTATTTATTTGTTTTGTGTTATTTGACTATCTGTTAGTTTACAGTATGAGCGACCAAGGACCATCTGACGCGTATCGTCAATTATCTGGTTCGCCTAGAAGCGAAGGCACCTCCTCTTCTTAGCCTGCCCTCTCTGGGTACTCTGCTGACACGGAAGAAGAATCTTTGTGTTTAAGGCTCAATCCGAGGAACCATTTCCTCAAAAGAAAAGGGGATGGTTCAGTCGAGGGGCGCATGAGCGTAGAAAACGTATGAAAAAGTTACAGGAACAGAGGGTATTAGCAGCAGCCAAGAGAGAGACAGATGCCTATGCCCAAGTTAGGCTATTTATAGGTGAAATTCAGGCCTGTCGCGGCCCGCGTGAACTCCCGGCCAATCTTTACGCGGCCTGCGTAGCCACCTAGTCTACGTGTAGGTTTGATGTATCACATGTAGGTATGCCAGGTGGACAACACGTGGATCCGGAACACTTATCCGGTCAACCCAAGTTTGACGTGGCCCGCGTAAGACTAAGTTAACTCTTACGCGACCCGCCTGAAACCCAAGAATTTTGATTTCTTGATTTTTCATGTAGAGTATGGTTTCAGAGGTTAGGGTTTTCACTTACGAGTAGTTTTAGGAATATTTTGAGAGTCCTTACATCCTCCCCACCTTATTTAAAATCTCGTCCTTGAGATTTACTGAAATAAGTGAGGATACTTTCGTTTCATCTCTGATTCCAGCTCCCAAGTATATTCGGGTCCTCTTTTTGATTCCCACTTAACTTTGACAAGCACCAGTCGCTTGTGTTTGAGAAACTTGATCTTTTTGTCTTCTATTTGTAGTGGCTTTTCGACAAACTTTAGTTTCTCATTTACCTTTACATCTTGAAGAGGTACTACCAAAGTTTCGCCAGATAGACATTTCTTGAGGTTGGATACATGGAATACATCATGTACTCCAGCTAACTCCTCTGGTATTTGTAAACGATAAGCAACTGGTCCTATACATTGAATCACTGGGAATGGTCCTACGTATCTTGGACTTAGCTTTCCTTTCTTCCCGAACCGAACTACTCCTTTCCAAGGAGAAACTTTTAATAGTACTTTGTCTCCGACTTGAAACTCTAACGGCTTGCGTCGATTATCAGCATAACTTTTTTGGCGATCTCGAGCCGTCTTCAGTCTTTCCTTGATTTGAGTGATTTTGTCGGTAGTTTCTTGTACAATTTGAGGTCCTGATAATTGACTTTCTCCTATCTCTGCCCAACAGACTAGAGTTCTACACTTATGTCCGTATAATGCTTCGAATGGGGAAGCTTCAATACTTGAATGATAACTATTGTTATAGGAGAATTCAATTAAGGGTAAATGGTTGTCCCAGTTTCCACCAAAATCGATCACACATGCCCTAAGCATGTCTTCCAGAGTTTGGATCGTCCTTTCACTTTGTCCATCTGTTTGAGGATGGTATGTAGTACTTAAATTTAGTCGGGTTCCCATTGCTTCATGGAAACTTTTCCAAAAGTGGGAAGTGAAACGACTATCCCTATCCGATACAATGGAAAGTGGAACTCCATGTAAGGATACCACTTCATCTACATACAACTTGGCCAACCTTTCCAGGCTAAAGGTTTCTTTCATGGGTAGAAAATGAGCTGATTTGGTCAATCGGTCCACAATTACCCAAATTGCGTCATTACATCTTCTGGTTTTGGGTAACTTAGTAACAAAGTCCATTGTTATGAGCTCCCATTTCCATACAGGCATTTCTAATTGTTGGAGTAAACCTGAAGGTTTCTGGTGTTCTGCCTTAACTTGTGAACAAGTAAGACACTTAGAAACATATCTAGCTATGTCCTTTTTCATTCCTATCCACCAGAAATTATTTCTTAAATCTTGGTACATCTTATTGTTACCAGGATGCATGGTATACCTAGATTTATGAGCTTCCTCTAAAATTTTATTTCTTAACTCTCCCTGCTTAGGTACCCAAATTCGTTTCTTATGGAATCTCCAAATTCCATCTGTTCCTTGCTCTACTTCTTTTATCCGCCCTTTCATTCCTTCAGCAACATCCTGGATTGCTGTTTCCTGAACATCCTTTAATTGTTCCATTAAATCTAACTGTAGATTTAATCTAAGAGCACGAACTCTCTTTTGCTTTTCAAGATACTTACGACTTAAGGCATCTGCAACTACGTTTGCCTTTCCTTCGTGATAATGAATATCACAGTCGTGGTCACTTAGGATTTCCATCCATCTCCTTTGCCTCATGTTTAATTCTTTTTGCCCAAATATATACCTTAAACTCTTATGATCTGTATAGACAGTAAACTTACTTCCATACAAATAGTGTCTCCAAATCTTAAGGGCAAAAATTATGGCGCCTAATTCTAAATCATGAGTCGTATAATTTTTTTCGTGCTTTTTCAATTGCCTTGATGCATATGCAATTACCTTCTTGCGTTGCATCAGCACACATCCTAATCCTAGCTTTGAAGCATCACAGTATACTTCAAAATCTTCTGTTCCTTCTGGTAATGCTAGAATTGGAGCATTGGTTAATTTCTGTTTTAAAATATTAAAGGCTTCTTCTTGTTTAGGTCCCCATTCAAACTTAACTGCTTTACAGGTTAGCTTAGTTAATGGTATAGCTATTTTGGAAAAATCCATAATAAACCGTCTATAATATCCAACTAAACCTATAAAACTTCTAATTTCCATAGCTGACTGCGGAACCTTCCATTTGGTGATTGCTTCTATCTTAGCAGGATCTACATGAATGCCTTCATGATTCACCATATGACCTAAAAATTTCACTTCCTGTAACCAAAATTCACACTTCGAGAATTTGGCGTAAAGTTTCTCTTTTCTTAACAGAGTTAAGAGTGCATGAAGGTGCTGACAGTGTTCATCCTGATTTTTGGAATAAATAAGTATATCATCGATGAAGACAATTACAAATTTATCCAAGTACGGTTTACAGATTCTATTCATCATGTCCATAAATGCTGCAGGAGCATTTGTTAACCCAAAGGGCATGACTGTAAACTCGTAATGACCATACCTAGTTCTGAAGGCAGTTTTAGGTATGTCTTCTTCCTGTACCTTCAATTGATGATATCCGGAGCGTAAATCTATCTTAGAAAAGTATCTAGCTCCTTGTAATTGATCAAAAAGATCATCAATCCTAGGTAATGGGTATCGATTCTTAATTGTAACTTTATTTAATTCCCTATAATCGATATACATTCGCATCGAACCATCCTTTTTCTTTACGAACAACACTGGTGCTCCCCAAGGGGATGAACTAGGTTGTATGAATCCTTTATTTAGTAATTCATCCAACTGCTTTTTCAATTCTAGCATTTCTGTGGGTGCTAACCGATAAGGTGCCTTGGCTATCGGTGTAGTTCCAGGAATTAGATGAATTCTAAATTCTACTTCTCTATCAGGTGGTAATCCAGGTAGTTCTTCTGGGAATACCTCTGGGTATTCTGATACTACTAGAATTTCTTTGAGTTCCTTACCCTTAGTGTTAATGATTACTGAAATCATATACACTATTCCTTGCTTTCGTTCATAATTAGCAACTTTCATTACTGAAATGAACTTTAAGGGTTTTCGTGGCTTATCTCCTGTAATCACCACTAATTCTCCTGTAGGTATAGGAATTTCTATGGAATTCTTATCACAAAGAATTCGAGCATGGTTGGTTACTAACCAATCCATTCCTAACACCACATCGAATCCAGCTAGATTCATAGGTAACAGGTTTGCCGAAAATTTATGACCTAAAAGTTCTATTTTTCCTTCTCGCACAACCTTATCTATTTTAACAGAATTCCCATCTGTCGTTTCGACTGTAAAAATCTGCCTAAGTTTGCTTAAGGGTAAATTAAGTACTTGGCAGAATGAAGTATTTATAAAACTTTGGTTTGCACCAGAGTCAAATAATACTTTTGCATAAACGTTGTGAACTAAGAACGTACCAGCTATCACATCTGGGATTAGCTCTGCTTCCTGAGTAGTCAGTTGGAAGGCTCTAACGTTCTTTTTGGTAGCTCCTTCTGCAGGTTTGGCTTTGTTATCAGTTGGTTTGACCAGTTTTGGGCAGTCTGGCCTCAAGTGTCCAGCTTCTCCACAGTTATAGCAAACTGTGGATTTCTTCTTCCTGCAGTCTTATTCTTGGTGCCCCGGGATTTTTGCAGAAATTGCAATACCCTTTGCATCTTCCAAAATGCTTTCTTTTGCAGGCATTGCAAAATGGAGCAGTGGGAGATTGCCTCGTCCCCCTTCTCTTGAAGTTGCTATTATTACCCACACAGAATCCTTGGGTAATCTTTTGGGCTACTTCCTTTTTCCGGTTTTCTTCTCTTGTGCGTACTAGCTCGTCAGTTAGGGTGTTAGCTAATTCCACAGCATTGTTAATAGTGCGAGGTCTCGCAGCTTTAACGATATTACAGATTTCGCCAATCAATCCCCAAATATAGCGGGAAATAAGCACTGGTTCTGGCGAAGCCAGGGTTGGTACCACTCTAGCATACTAGAAGAATGTCGAAGTATACCCTCTACAATCAACGCCTACCATCTGATGATTTAGGAATTTATTGGTCATTTGTTCCTTTTCATACTCGGGATAGAATTTTCTTTCTACAAGACTTTTAAATTCTTCCCAATTCATAGTATATGCCACAACTCTTCCTTTAGCTTGTAGAACTGTATTCCACCATTCTAGGGCCCCTTCTTTAAAAAGACGCGACACATACATGACCTTGTCTTCCTCAGCACATTTACTTATCATAATTACTGCCTCGGTTTTCTCTAACCAATGCAGTGCAGCCGTTGCCCCTTCGTTACCTGCAAACTCAGCCGGTTTATAGGCAAGAAACTCCTTATAAGTGCAACCAGGTGTTGCAACTTTCATTTTCTTAAGGAGTGGAGCTTGTATCCTCTCATCGTCGTTATTAATATGATTACCGCCTCCGTTTATACTATTACTGAAATTATCGTCATTTGTACGCTTGCTAGGAATAATTTGTTGAGGTGCAATTGGATTTCGAGCAGCAGCAAGGATTTCTGGAATAGCATTGGCTATTCCCTGAGCAACGATATTTTTGATATCTTGCCTATTTAAAAATTGATCCTCCTGGTGTTACTCAGATTGATTTACTTCGTTAGTAGGTTCATTACCAGCGTTTGCCATCTGGTAATTAATTTATATAAGTGATTAGTATAAATAATTTAATAATTAAACATAACAAAACAATCGCACATAATCATATTAACACGTATAGCCAAAATTGTCAATTTCTCGACTTCCATTTTTATATATTATATTATGCATCCGTACACACTGTTATCTTACAAAAGTTTTATTTTTATTTTACAGACTTATACTATTATTATTATTATTATACAAACATAGTTTCACAACCACACTCCCCCTAGTCTGCTACTCTTTCAGAAACGATGTTCCCTTTCATCGTATTTCCAAGAGATTTGTTCCCCTATCTCCCGAATCTTATTCCAAGCATCCATTAGTTCTTCGCCAAAATGGCGAAGTTCAGCTAAGTTTTCATTACTCATTGGTGGGTTTGGTACAGGTTCTGGGTCGAACTGAGGGAAAAGGGTATAGGGATTATTTAGAAGGTTTTGGAACTGCCAATCGTTGGTCCACCATTCGTCCATTTCTCCTAATGGTTGGGTGTGGATCAAAGGTTCTGGGATGGCTGGTTCCAAATTTATTGGAAGTTGGGTTTCAGCAGGATAAGTAAAAAGGTTTTCATTGATAGGCTTAAGGGTGTATAAAATCTAGCTCTTCCTGAAATGTCATTTCCTTGGTTTGCTTGGAGCTTTCCCTAATTTCCATTCTTCCTTGTCTAAAACTTTCCCCGATCTCAATTCCTTTTCCTTTATCTATGGGATTTTCAATCTTGGGAATTTTCCTAGTTGCTGGTTTTCTTCTGCGCACACGTCTCCAACCCACAAATCTTCTTCTTTTCTTAGGTTTTGATTTCTCTGGAGGTGGAGCTTGAAATTCCATAGGTTCTTCCACATCGGCCAAGTAACCAGTAAAATCTCTGGAAACTTCCACTTTTACGGGATAGAGATTGAGATTTTCTAGAGCTTCAGATAATTCATTCATGCTGTTTAGCATTTATGAAGAAACACACAAAATTTTAGGTTAAAAGTTTGTAAATTAAATTTTCACAGAATCCCAAAAATAGACTCAGAATTTTAATATTAATTACAAATGTTTAATAAACCATTTTATTGAAACAAAATATTTATTTTTAGTACAACAAGTTTCTGGCTAATAGATAATATGGGTGCTAATACTGGGTCATAGTGTTGGAAATTTTAAAGGTCAGCATTTACAGATACTGTAGCTAACATATAAAGATTTGCCCATTTTTCATCTAATTTATCTTCCCATGGTGGTTTAGTGTCTATTTTCTGGGTTTCTTTATTGATCATAACTCCTTTTGGTTGTAACTTCCTCATTTTCTCTTGACTTTTCTTAATAATCAAACTTCTTTTATTAGGGGTAAGTGGTTGCTCATATTGTGCCTTACGAACAAATATTCCCTCCTCATTATCTACTGAGTATCTTGAGGAATTTGATTGGGATGAGGATCCCTTATCTTTTGGTACACTATCTAATTGACGATAGATGTCCGAAAGCTTTTGCTTACCCATACTGTAACTAACAGATAGTCAAGATAAGAGCACATAATTACAAGATGATAATCAGGAAAATTTAAGTATTTGAAATACTTAATAGGCTTAAATCAGTGGCTCTTTCAGTAGCTCTGATACCACCTTTTCCTGTCACGGCCCCAGCCCCGGTTTGACCCGGTCAGGAGCCGCGGGACAGGAACCCGTGGTATCTATGATCCAATAGCGGAAGATTTTAACAGGATCTTTTTAAAACTCAAAATGCCCGATTATTTTATTTCATAATGCGGGATAAACCCCGTAATTTACAATAGAGGAATTTAACTAGGAAATTCCCTGATTTATTTAAAACATGTTTATTCATTTTAACTGAGCCACCTCTTCAAGCTTGTTAGTGCTCATTAGCATGTTTTCCTTGATTTACAGCAGGTCGCCTGAAACATGTTTTAAAAATATTTTATCAGCGGGGAAATGCTGGCGAGTCATTCAAGTATGTAAAACGACACATTAGTTATCAATTACAGCATAAGAGCGATTACAATGGCTTCTATCTTATTTTTATCTGGCGCCGTGTCACCTGGTGATGATGGTCATACCACTATTGGGTCTTTCCCCAAGTAGTGACGTTTATCACTGTTAGGATTTATTAGCCTAACCCGTGAGAAATTAGTAATGTGCACAATACCCCACTAGCCAGTGATTAAGATAACCATGACTTACTCCCTGTAATTATAACATTTGAAAATGGAGTATTGTAAAATATTTTTAATAAAAAGAGAACGACTCACATTGCAGATTTATACGGACAGAGTTTAGCCTACTGATTAGCCTTGTAACCTATTTTAAATAACATGCGCACGAACTAGGTCAGTAACTAATACAGCATTTACGATAACTCATGAGATTAAACCCTCACAATGAATGACAAAGTGCGATACTTAAACATCCATCGAATTCACGATGAATGACAAAGCATAACCCTAATATGGGCAGCACTTAAACATCCATCGGATAGTTTCAATCGATCGGACATTGAATCATAGTTGCGACTGAGTTAATACCCTGTATCGTAGCAGCGCCTCGCTATAATAATTGAATTTTCGACTTTAGAGCAGTAGCAATTCGTTTTTGAAAGTTTTCGTCGACACAGAATGAAAGCTCCTGAGCTAGGCTATTTATAGGTGAAATTCAGGCCTGTCACGGCCCGCGTGAACTCCCGGCCAATCATTACGCGGCCCGCGTAGCCACCTAGTCTATGTGTAGGTTTGATGTGTCACATGTAGGTATGCCAGGTGGACAACACGTGGATCCGGAACACTTATCCGGTCAACCCAAGTTTGACGCGACCCGCGTTAGACTAAGTTAACTCTTACGCGACCCCCTGAAACCCAAGAATTTTGATTTCTTGATTTTTCATGTAGAGTATGGTTTCAGAGGTCAGGGTTTTCACTTACGGGTAGATTTAGGAAAATTTTGAGAGTCCTTACACTGTATAAGGATAAAACATGTCTTGATTAAACTGGGATTCACTCACCAGTATTTCCCACTGACAAAATGTTTTTAAACGCGTTTCAGGTAACAAAACGTGAAAGCCAAAATAGAAGCCAGTTGGAGAGCACCGAAGGCTTGGAAAAGTGGCCATAAAGTTACCTAAAATAAAGAAGATGTTTTGTCAAATAAAATAGGGTTTATCCCTATAAAAATGTGTGTATTTGAAACTTGGGAATTTCCCATGTGTTTAATGTTACAAAAGTGTGGTATTTTACTCTGATAAAAATATTTCCTAACTACGGTCCTGATGTAAATTTCCGCTGCCAAATTGATAAACACCGATACCATTGAAACCGGTCGCGGCCGCCCGTTCCTGGGTAATTAGGGGATGAGGGTTGCAACAGTTTGGGGCATTGGGGTTGGGTCGAGAGCCTAAAAGGTGACTTGGGTTATCATGGGCCGCAACTATTAAAAAAGTAAAAGGAGGGGTGAGTTTTAGGCCGAAAGGTGTAAGGGGCGGGGTTGGGTTGGGTTTTTAGTTTGGGCCGAGTGTTTAGGTTTCACAAAAAGCCGATCGTGGGTTAGAAAGCCATATGCTACACGAGTTGAATAAATGAAATATTAATAAGTTAGTAATGAAAGTTTGGAATTATCTATATAACGGTATTTTGAGATAATATATGATTAAATTACGTATAAGTATTTTAAGAAGTATTTTATGTTTTACTACTTTTATTTTTATTGAACTTTTTAAAATTAAGATAATAGAATACGAATAGGTGAAAATGGGTTAAATAAGAGACGTGAGAAAAAAAATCCTTAGGCTCACTTAATTGTAAGACGTGGTGCAGTCGATTAGTTATTTATCAAGCATATAACTTTTAAAGAAAACCACACTTATTAAGTAATAGAATAGAAAATCTATTATATATAATAAATGAAAGTTATTTGGGCCACGTGTCAGTAGATGAGGGCTACCTTTTTTCCTTTTCCCGGCCAACAGTACCCTTCCCCTCTTTTATCTATCTCATCTCTCATTTAGGGCTTCTCCACTTTCTCTCTCGCTCTGCTCTATTCCGATCTTAACAGATGTTTAGATCAACGCTCCGAATCAAGGTTAGATTATCAATAAGTGTCAATCTTTGTTTTCATTGTTCACTCATTCGATCTTTATGCTTCTTTACCTAGGGTTGTGCTTTGGCTAGGGTTCCGCTGGGAACTTGATGACGGAGATGATCGGAGGTTGTCGGCTCTGCGGCTGCAGTTCTCTTGGTTAATTTTTGGTCAGTTTTGCTGTTCAATTTTGATGTTCACTTATCTAATTTTGATTTTATTTTTAGACTTCTATATGATTTTGAGGTCGATTGAATGGTTATGCTGTAATGGATTTGAGGTTTAGGGTTAGTTATAAATATATTTTTTCATTTTTCCATTTTGAGTTTTAGGTTAGGGTTTGTTTTATTTTTGGGCTTCTATATGATTTTGAGGTCGATTAATTGGTGATTTGCTATTGTTGTTTGCTGTTGTTTGTTTATTAGGCTGCTGACATCACCGACCGATTCCAACGACATCGAAAGGTTGTAGGACTATGACGACCAACTCAAAGATTCGAATGATAAATATCAGGTATTTGGTTTCATTTTTTCTATGTTTTACTTATTTTTCATATTATGAAATAAGGTAAAAATGGCCATTCTAATTATTTATTAGATGTACAGATTCTACAGAATGTTTTTTGGTTTGTTTCCAAGATTTTTAAGTTTTTATTTACAAAAGAAAATTCCAAGATTTTTAAGTTTTTATTTTCAAAAGAAAATTCCAAAGGATAATGGACATGTGCTTATCCAAGGAAATCCTATTCAAATAAACAGCCTATCTTCTGAAACCTTTACAAGGCTGTCAAAACCTTCCAAAACACAAACAGAGGAACCTGAGCAGAATTTAGCTGAAACAACCTCTGCTCCTTAGGTTCCTGTTGTTGAGCCCACTGCTCCTGGTGATCACAACAGCATAACCACTGCTGTGAAACCCCCACCAAAATCCACCAAAAAGCCCAAAAAGAAAATTACCAAAAAGCCCACCATCCCATCCAAAAAGGATCTTCTAGAAGATGAGATCCCAGAAGTAAATCCTGTGACAACACAAAAGTCACCTATAACCACTGCTGCTACTTCCTCACAGCAGATGGAAGAAAGATCTCAACCTGAGCTTCAAACTCCTCCTGCATTCTCTCAAAAGGATCAGGTTGTACACACAGGGACATAAAATTATGAAGCTCTGGATCCACTTGTATCCATCTTCCACAGCCCTGCTCCCGGGGTAAATTCTCTTTCTACCCCTATCCTCACTTCACAAATTCCACCATCTTTTCTACCACTGTTGAATGATGTGGATATGGATCAGACAAAAATCAGTTCTTCTCAACAACCTATCACTGAGAAAATACCTCAACAAGTAACTGAGTCTGATTCCTCTATCATTGCTAACCCATCAACAGTTGAGGAGGTTACACTGTAGGAGTTACAAGTAATTCCTGTCAGTAGTTCAAGTGGAGCAGCTACTACAGGTGTTGAATTCACTTATTTACACCTGGACAGTAGTTTCATCAGTAAGTCTCCCTTGAAGGCAACTATTTCTAATGCTATCAAAGTTACCACAGATGTGTTTAAATTACCCACTGGTGTATTAACCAAGATAGTTAATGAAAAAGGAAGGCCCCAGTACCAAGAACAAGGGGCATCAGTGGATGACTTTTGGGAAACTTTTCCTAAGTCAACTACTGATACAACCACTGCTAGTGGGAAATCAGATGATCCCATTCATTTGAGTGATGGTTTGAAATACAAAGAATTGACTGAGAGAGCATACAAAATTGAAACATCTGTTGCAGATATCAAAAACATGCTGCAACACTTATTACAATCTCAAAGAGCTCCACCCACTGCTGCAACATCTGCTCCATTCCCCACTGAGCTATGGCAACTGTTTCAACCTATGCTTCATCAACAACGACAGTATGCTGATCACCAACATGAGATTCAGCTTCAAATGGTCAGAAATATGATGGAAGCTAGGTATAGAGATACTCAAGCTGATATAAAAGCCATAAAAGCTCATCTGCTTCAAACCACTAGCACTTCTCCTCCTACAGTTGTTTATGTTGAATACCCTAATGATGCCAAAAAGGTGGAGAAAGGAAAAAAGGGAAAATAAGGTTTATATCTACCACCAGATCGACTGTCTAAACCTGTGGTAGAAATTCCAAGGCCAGATGGTTCTAAAAAGATTGATGTGACTCAAAATGCATTTGCTGATCAAAAAGCAAACAAGAAAGAGACAATGGAAATAAAAGGGTCAAAAAGATTTGAGAATGAGAAGAAAGTTATGATGGAAAAGGAAGAACAGGGTACTTCTACAACTAAAAGAAGAAATACTACCAGAAAGGTGTAACACTCATAATTAATAAAAACAATATTTTGATACTTTGCGGAAAATAGGCCCAATATTTTTTTAATAAACTATACTCAATATAACATCACTTTCATATACTTGAATCCCCAGTTGATATAAACCTACATACACGACGTGCAAGGATTTTTATAAAATTTCTGCATAACCTGTTCATTTAACGAACAACCCTTACGAAAACCAAAACCTGTGTTAATAACCAATGATTCACAACCAACATAGCTTTTTAAAACATTGGCGAACTAGCAATATGCTAGAACAAAATACACTAGAGTACAAAAGACTAGACTCGCTAGGTTCAATAACCAAAACATATAATTGTTGGGCAAATCACAACCCAATCCACCTCTTATTGACCCGCTCCCAAGACTTGATCACTTCCGCCTTATATCGGCCAACTTGTTAACCACGTTCAACAAGAGTAACTCGTAGGTCACTCCCATCGCTCTTTTGTCATTTAGTTCCACCTTATTAACTCGGACCTCATTTCTTTTATCCCTAGCTGCTCAATGTCCCATCTGTTCTTGACGTCCATTTCCCATATTAGAATCACTAAATCCATTTACTCTTTACTTGTAATTCACCTTAGATGTACAACACCATAGGTTAGTGATAACAACATTTGGATTTGTTAATAAACATCTGTATTTAATTAACACAATTTATAAAGTGTGATAACAAGGCTCCTTAACTCCCAAATAAGGGATTCAAACTTCCTTATATTTAAGCCTGTATAACAGCTTTCCCGCGTACTTGCTAAGTACGCTACTCAGAGACCTGCAGTCAAATAATCAATATCTCAATCCCCTTTTAATATTAAAAATCCCATACTCGATCCTTACCAACCCTTGGTTTAATCCATCAACCCTGTTTCCAATATTCATGTCCTTATTAGTTCCAATTCTTTTACTTCATATATTAGACAAACTAAATATATATAAAAATCACATACCTTATACTCGATACTCAATGCTAATGATCTTTTGGTAAGTCTATACTGCTTATTACTCCCAATATCTGCATCTTACTCCCATCACCTTGTTTATGATTTAATCATACTAATAAACTTGTAGATTTATATCACCGACAATAATTACCATTATCACACAACTCTGTACTAACATTAACTCTCCTTTACAATTCTTACCGCACACCATATAAATATTTTCACAAAGGTATTTATATATTTAATAAAAATACTACTTGAGTGAAGCGTCACTCACCTTTTTCCCGTAGAGGTATTGTCGTCCAAGCCATCCTTTTGACCCGTTGTTTCCCATCCATGTCTTACCTGCTAAACAACAAGTCAACTTGCAAATCATTAGAACACATAATGGCCATTCACCTTCTTTTTAATACCTAAGTATTATTTACCCAACTCGCTATATGTGTTCTTGATGATTTTCACCATTAGTCTATTAATTAGGTCAACCTTACCCATTTGACTCGTTTTCATCCATTAGTGCAATATGCAAGTACTTTAAACACTTCTAATATACTAAGTTAGATGCACATAAACAACTAGAACTAACCATTTATGTTTAGTTCCAACGTGTTCAAACATCCTTCTTTATTTAGTTTTACAAAAACTTTATTTTAGTGCACCACTATTCTGCGCAACTGTTGTATTCGGCCTATTAGACCCTTGTACAGTTTCAATTGGTTCGATATCTTCAAATATGATATCTAAAATACTCTTATATCTTTTCAACCCAAAAAGAATCACCCTAATTGGAATTTTCTATGATTTTATATGATTTTCAGAAGAAACAGGACTGATTCACAAATCAACTAATAATTCAGCTTTAAACCAATCTGCTAAGCTGTTTTGTACTTCAGTTTTCGTATTTCTATCATTAATATTTCCTCTCATTCTAAAAATATTTAGAAAATATACTCCTGGGGCTTTCCAACCATATAAAGAACACCCCAAACGGACACTCGGTTGATTTTATATGATTTTTCGAAGTTTGCCCAAAATCTGATTAAAAAGCTACGAAAATCATGTTTATGGTGCTTCTAACTTCGACCCAACCATAAAATGCAGCCCTTTTTCATGGTTAAAACTTATCTTGAACTCTTAGAAAGGGTTAGGAACATCAAACACATTAATTATATATCAATGGATGGCAAAACATAACAAATTTGCAAACAATCATTCCAAAATCATCCAATTTCCAAAAGCCCCAATTTAAATCAAGAACCCTAATCTTCATGGATCAAGTATAACCATAGCTAATCGTCAAGGAGGTGATTACAACTTATTAACATCAACATAAAGTCATAGAATTCGGATTATAGTCTTATCTTGTTCAATTAAACAAGAAACCCTAACATGCATCTTAATCAACAATGGAGTTTCTAAGTATCATCAACATGAAATAACTATGGTAGAATCATTTGTAACTTATGAAATAGATTATCTATCACCAAAAACCTTAACTTTCATCATGATTACACTTTCAACTCAAGAACACATGAAAATCTAGGCTTCTACATAACAGAGGATGTTCATAAGTTCTTCAATTTCATTAATCAATCACCTAAAATCGATGTATTGAAGCTTCCCATCGATTTTCTTCTTGACCCATGGCTCCTATAACACCCATACAAAGATACGTATCTCTTTTTCTTTCTGGAATTCTCTACACCCCTGGTTAATAGAAAATCTTTCACAATTTGGCAAGATTAGCCCCTCCATTTTCAAACCTCTCTATCTTTACAATCCTTGTTAAGTTTTATAACTCTACCATATTTTAAATACTAAATGAAGCTTAACATGGTAAATAAGGTAAATTTATTAAAATTAAGTCATTAAATTCTCAAATAGAATTGCTCAGTTTATAATTAACTAGTTCAGCATACATAAAATGCTACATCAATCAAGTTGTGTCAATATATGAACATCCCCAAATTTGGGATGTTACAAAAGGTTAGCTAACCCAAAACCACACCTTCTAAAACCACTAAACATACTCCTCAAATTCCCAAAAGTTCCTCACATTAAACCTCCAAGCCAACAGATGTTGAGACACCTGCTGTATCAACAGTTGTTGATACTTCAGTGGTTCCAACAGATGTTATTTCAATCACTGCCCTCACCATTTCATCAACCACCATTCAACCCACTGCTATACCACAAAGTACATCACCATTGCAAACACCACCTGCCAAAAAGCAGAAGACAACAGTTGATACATCAACAGTTGTAGTGACAACAGTGGTTGAGACACCAGTTGTTTCAACAACTGTTAGTCAGTTACCCATCACTTCAAACACCACCACTCAACCCACAAATACACCACCAACCACTCCAAAGCACAAAAGAAGAAGGGTAACAAAATTGTACTTGAAGATGACACTTCTCCACTTCCAACATCTTCACAACCTCTGATCCTAGACACTATTCCAAACCCTATTCCAATCTCTTCGGTTCGAGCCCTTGATCCAAACACTGCCTTAGTCCCTTTGGGAGTACAATATCATTTGGATCTTCCAGCAGTTAGGGAGGAGATCAAATCCTTCTACTCTGAAGATGATCCTGAAAAGAGGAATCTCCCATCTCTTCAAGGTTATCCTCTACCAAGAAACATAGAAGAGTATCTTCGACTGAAGGCTAAACAAGCAGAGGATATATCAGATAGAGAAACAAAGGGAAAGTCTGATAAAGACATTCAGAGGAATTTGCAATATCTCCTCACCAAAGTCAGAACTTTAGAGCAGTCTCAAAAGACCTTTGTCAGAAACTGTCAGAAAAGGATGATGAAAGCTTAAAACAAGACTACATTGAGCACATCATGGCATACAAGAAATACAAGGTAGAAAAGTATCAGTACAAGGAATGGACCATAAGTGAACTCAAAGAGTAGATAGCAAGAATCCAAAAGATGCTTGATAACAAAATAAAGCAAACTCCTCCAGTTTGGTCCAATTATAAAAAGAATGTACCTGAAAGGGCCTTGAAGCTGAAAAGAATGAAAGAAGAGCTTATAGCTGCAAACTATGGCTCAAGGAATCAGGTTACAAGGTGGTCAGAGGTGAAAGTATTAGACACCTACAAAATGTTGGAAGAATTAAGAAAGAAAGATCCCACAGCTCGCAAAAAGCCAGATTATCCAAAAGCAGTGGTTCCAATCAAACAGGCCTTGCCAATCAAAAGATCCACTGCTCCACCTGCTTCTATCCTTTATCAAAGAAGGAAGCAATAGCAGATGGATGAACAAGCAAAAGAAGACAAGGCTCAGGAAGAATATATTATCAAGATGGTTCTTCAAACAATGATGGCAAAAAATCCAGACTTAGCTAAATCTCAAGACCCTTCCAAAGTTGTCATAACCAGGCCTCCATCACCAAACTCATCAAAAAAAAAAAAAACTCTCCCAAGAAACCCATTGGACTCAAAGATACTGAAGTGGAAGTCTGATCAAAAGACCCACGTATTGACTCTACTCAAGTCCAGTGGTGAAGTGAAGCATATATCAAGGGAAAATGTACTTGGCCTGAGTGTAAAAGATTTATAAGATCTCCTTGAGCTTCCACTGTGCAGGGATGAAGATGATGAGGATTCCATGAACTTTGAATTACAATTCAAAGGGCAAGTTAGGGAATTCTTGATGAGGCAATAAAGATCCAGAATAATGAAGTGTTTTGGCATCATCTGTCCCAGGGGGAGATTGTTAGGATTGAACCCTACAAAGGAACAGTTGATAAACCCAAAACTGGTTTAGAGCAGTGGATCCATAATAAGCAGTTGTTTGTAACAGATCTTTTCCCTTGACAGTGGCCTAACATTTGATGACCAAAAGCACTGCTTATTACAACTGCTGCTGATCTAAAGACTGTTGAAGATAAAGCACTGATGCTCAATCTACTGATATGTCTCAAGTACTGCTGAAGACCAAAGCGCTGCTAGAGCTATAACAGTGGAATGAGAAGGGGTAAGGTCCTAAAACCCTTACTCCAAGTGCCTGGACCATATCACTACCGCATCCTTCTAACTATCTTTAGACCTTGCGCGACCACGCACTGGTCCTACAAAGACAAGTTAGAAAGATAACAATGATCAACATCTGCGCGCCAAAAGGAGAATAACAAATCCTTGCGCTTATCTCTGTAACAGAAAAGGATAAAAATTCTAATAAACACTCCCGCATAAATAATATCCAGACTTGGATATTATTTACTTCACCGATGCCATACAGTAAGGAGTCACACAGGATTACAGCTGTGCTTCTTCTAGAAGGCCTCATCATGCATCACCAGACGGTTATAACCGTCTGGCCACGTGTCATCATCCCAGGCTCTCTTGAAATCACGGTGATGGCACGAAATTGAAGAGAAATCTTCACTTGCCCACTTTCCACATGGCGATACCCCAGCCGTTGATCAAAGATTGCGATCTGTGTGCTCTCATATTCATTAAGTGATTAACCGAGGGAAAAATAACTGCTCACGGAAGAAGCACTTTCCGTCAATATTTCACCAACGGGTTTTCCCGCCCAAACTTCGGCTATAAATAGAAGGATAATTCAGGTACAATCCTCAAGTTACATTCACTTCACTTTCACTACTTCTTCAAAATCCTGTACTTATTCTCACGCTGGAGGGTGGTCATGGAGAGAACCCCCATTCTCCCCGTGACGAGTCTAACGGTGGTTGTTTTGTAGTTATTTTGAGAAGAAGGAGAGCTGTTACCCACGAACCGAACGAGGAGAGATCAACCCTTTATGCAGAACCAAACCCCGTGGTTTAGTTGATTCCGGTTAATTAACAAGTGTTTCTTCATTGGCGCCCACCGATTTCTCTGTTTCACCCATTTCTTCTCGTTTCGATTCACTTTTTCTTCTCTGTTTTTCAAATGGAAGAAACTCCTACAAATCGTCAAACCATTCCTCGGCCAAATTTCGCTCACAATACCCAAGTTGAAGGGATTGTAGAAGAGGCTTCAGATGATAAGGAAGTTCAGTACGCTAATAATCATCCGAATGATCCTGTCACTCCAGGAATACAGCCTGAAATTCCAATAAGCTCAATTCTACCTCCTGGAGAAACCCCCATTTCCTAGTATGTCAGATCCCAAGGAGCGTTAAATGCTATGTATGCCCAACTCTCTGCACAAACTGCTCTTCCCACTCAGTCACGAAGACATGTATCTCGTACTCGAGCACCACCGGTGCCTCATATTTCCTATCATGATACACCATCACGAGTTCAGATAGAAGACACGGAGGTTTACTCTAGATCTCCTACAAGATATGAGCCTACTCATTCCAAGAATAGATAGAGAGAATACCACGAGGAATCCCATTCTCACCAAAGGCAATCGGTTCACTCCAGGTTGGGCCCACAATCTCACCAGAGGCAGGACACCCACACCAGTGAGTACGACAGAACATATCACGAAGGAGAAAGTACAAATGTGTTCAGTCGGTTGTAACCGAATTATAAAAGTTGTAAACCTCGCGTGACTTACAACCCTGAAGCAGAACACGATTACAATTTGATTTATCGCCCATCAGAGGTAGTAGAAAATTCCAAGTTCATCAGTGAGATTGCTTTGGCTCCTTTGGAAAAGGAAAAACTCCCATCCAATGTGGGCAAGTTCAATGGAATGACAGACCCGGATGACCATCTTTGGGTCTTCACTAGTGCAGGACTGGTAGGAGGGTAGTCCCTACCAATGTGGTGTCATCTGTTCATCCAGACTCTCACAGGTGCCGCGCGACTATGGTTCGATAACCTACCTGTCGGGAAGATAACATCATGGGTAGATCTGCGAGAAAATCTTTTTGGTGCACTTCAGTAAGCAGAGAAGGTCTGTTCGAGATACTTCAGATGTGATGAACATTTGGAGATGCGACAACGAGAGCTTAGAAGATTTTATCACGCGCTACAACAAAGAAGGCTCGAAATAGGAGATGTTCATGAACACCTAATCAGAGCACAGTTTAAGTATGTCGTCCGATGTGATGACATGATCAAGGTCTTGTCCGGCACGGAGGGACTACCAAAAAGCTGGGAGAAACTAATGGCGGCGGCTAAAGAGTACGCCCAGATGGAGAAAAATCTCAGCACTAACAGGCCGTCTCCACCGAACAGTCGTCCAGCAGATCTGAACGCCAGTGGCATCAAAAAATTCAAAAAGAATTGACGTGATTCTGGAAATTACTCGTCCGAAGATGCACGAGCCAGTATCAACAAACTCGCCGTGTAAAGAGAGACAAAACAAGAAAACAGAGAGAGGCAGTGGACTCCTCTGACCAAAACCCCAGCGGGGGTGCTAAGCATGGAAGACTACCAGTTCAAGACACCTCCGCCAATGAAAAATAAGCGCGGCCAAGACCCAAATCAATATTGTGACTATCATAAAGATCATGTGTTGGTGCATGCGTCTGTCGACTTCGTCTTGTATCGAGTCATGCATTGCTCATAGCACGAAGTCCGAGAAATTAAGACAAAAACCTAATTCCGCTTGAAGTGGTTCTGGATAATTCCGCACGGAATTAACTTGTAATTCCGCTTGAGTTGTTAATTCCGCTTGTATGCCTAATTTCGTTTGTAATGATTCCGTTTGAAGCATGTTTCATGCGAAATTAAGGACACTATATATAGATGTGATCTCATGTCATTTGGTACGGAATTAGTTTATGTGTTTCCGACGGCGAAGCTCTGTCGAAGTGTCTTCAGAATTGTAATTGTGTCAGATTCTATATACAAGACAGTTTAAAGTGAAAATCTAGCTGAATCAACCTCATTATGTCTGTTTCCGCCTTTCATTTTGAGTAGAACACCTCTGATCGACTCATCTCGGGTCCGACAACGATCCTACATGTGGTATCAGAGCTCAGGAGGAGGAGTTCTGCAGATTTCAGCCCGATTTCACCTTATTTTCTTTCTTCTACACCTTCTTTTCTTATTTAAACTTGTTGTGACGGTTAAAATGATCTGAATTTCACATATCATAAACAAAACAGTGTTTTAACAAATCCTTGAGAAAATTGGATCTTAATTCGAATTAAATCTGCTTAAATTGATAATTCCGTTTGAAATTTAGTTCGAAAATGATGACATCAGTTAATTTCGTTTGAAATTGTACACTAATTTCGCACGGAATTACTTGTTTTGGATAATTTCGCTTGAAAATAATTCTAATTTCGCACGAAATTAAAATTCCGTTTGAGTAATTTCGTTCCAATTTTAATCTCGTGTAAAATCTGGATAATTCCGCACGGAATTACCTGATTTCGTTTGAAAAGTACTAATTTCGTTTGAAAGTTGTTTGTTGCAGGTAATTTCGTTTGAACCTAATATCGCTTGGAGTTAATCTCGTTTGAAGTTTTTAATTTCGTTTGAAAATGCCTGACGAAGAATTTTACAACGCGTTTGCCACATGTCCAACTACTCCGGCTGCCATTGCTCAAAACATGAACTTGGAAAAAGAAACCGGAACTTTGCAAAAACCCCCTAAACTTATGGGAATGGAAGAGTACCATGGATGGAAAAATCGGTTTGAAAATTGGGTTCAGGAAAACCATCTAAGAGCTTGGGAAAGCATTTAAACAGAATATGTTAGACCGTAGACTGCTTTGAATGTTGACAAAATCATCTCGGAATTTTCAGACAAAGAGAGAGATAGCTATAAAGGAGAGAAAATGATGATAAGTATTTTACAACAAGCGGTTAAAGAGGATATATTTGTTTTGCTTCAGCATGATGGGAGTGCGTTTTTGATTTGGGAAGCACTTAAGAAAAAGTTTGAAGGAAGCACAGGAATGCTCAAGAGTAAAGCATCTCTGATGAAAAAGGAGTTTGAGTTGTTTACTAGCTAGACGAATCTACAAAGACTCTCATTGAGAGATATTGTCATCCTGTGCGTACCATGTCTCAGTTGAAAATTACTAAAACTCCAGCAGAATGGGTTGAAAAATTAGCTGACGCATTGCCTTAGAAAGAATGGGGTACTTATCTCATGATATTAAAGAATTCTGGAGAGTTTAGTAGATTGTCGATTGGATAGTTTATTGAAAAGCTTGAGGCACAGGATCTTGAACAGCAAAAGATTGCCATAATGAACAGCTCAAGCAATCAACAAGACATCAAATTGTACTATAAAGGAAATATTCAAACTGTTGAAGCTAGTCCAAAGATCCAAACTGCTTTTAGTGCAGGAAATTCATCTGGATCAGTCAGTCAAAGTTCAATCAACATTAGTGGATTTTCAAATGTCAATCCTCCAAGTGTTCAAAGTGCTAATGTTGGTAATGGACATATGATTCAGTGCAATGTGGCATTACATCTTCAAAATGGACAGAATTTTTCAGAAGAAGCTGTAAAAAGTCATATGGCATTACTGGTTACTGCTTTGGAATCTTATGAAGGATTGATTGCTAGAAGAATTGGTAATCCTATGCTAACCAAGGAAGATTACGATCAGATAGATGTAGAAGAATTGGAGCTCATGGACATCAAATGGTGTCTAGCTAGTGTCTTGAGAAGAGCTGAAAAGTTCAAAATGATTACTGGAAGAAATGACTTTTTGGATGCTCAAGTTTCAACTTTGGGTTTTGATAAATCTAAAGTTACTTGTTTTCGATGCAGGGAGAAAGGCCATTTCAAGAGAGAGTGAAAAAATCAAGAAGCAAATGGAGCAAAGAATCCGTTTGGTGACCATGATTACTATCGGAAGGCTATATATCAACAAATCACTCATCAACCGCATCAACAAAAAGAATCACAAACTGCACATGGGAAAATGATCGAAGATGCAAATAAGAAAGCTTATTATGGTATCATTGATCAAGATGATGAGAAAATGGCTCCAGGATTTAGCTGGGATAAGTTTGTGGATGAGAATGGAGAGTTTAAAGCTTTCATTGCACAAATTGTTCAAAAGCCAGAGTTGATGAAGGAAGGGATAGCAGTATTGTCAGATGAAGAAGAAAGTCAAGATGACGAATCTATTTCTTCTGAAAATAGTTCAACAGATACTAGTGATGATGATGAAGAAGTTGAACAGATAAACATTGGAAAAACTCATTTATCTTCTGACAGTTTTGAATTTTATTTTGCAGATAAATTGAAGAAACTTAAAGAGAGAAAAGCTGCAAAAGAAATGAAAGAAGTTAAGGTTGTTGAGAAGATAGTTGAAGTGGAAAAAGTAGTTGAAGTCGAGAAGATTGTGGAGATTGAAAAGATTGTTGAAGTCACAAAACCTTGTCTTACATGTTTGGAATCTTGCAAACAATGTGAAGATAAAGATGAAAGGTTTAGTGAGCTTGAAAAGTTGAAAGAGAAGTTGTTGTTTGATGTCAAGAATGTGAAAGAGTCGTACGATGTATTGAACAAAACTGTGAATAGTTTGCAGAAGACAAACTCTGAAAGAGAAGATGCTTTGACAATGATGAATGCAACAATGATGTCTAAGCAGAAAGAGATCAATACTACATTGAAGAGTGTGCTAAGTTGAAACAGTATTTGGAAATTGAAAAAGTTGAAAATGAAAGAATCAGACGATTACTGAAAAGTTATTCAAGTTCTGATTACTTAATTGACAGAATTTATCCAACTGTTGCAGGTTTTGAAGTGTTTGACGACAAGAAGCTGAAGAAAAAGGATACTGGTAAGAAACATAGTATCAGTTATAACAAGTGTCCGCCTCCAATTTAGGAAGGGTATTCGTCTAGAAAACCGAATGAGGAACAAGTAAAAAAGGCAGTCAATATAAAGTTGGAGTCCGAGATAACCGATGTATTACCAGACAATATTGACATCACATTCACAGCGTCCGACTTAGATCATGAGTCTGAGTTAATAAAAAGGATGGTCGATCAAGTGTTGGATAAGGATGAGGAGTCCGAGTTAATGTCCGAGTCTGGAAGTTCGAGTTCGTCTGTTAGGAGTTCAAAGTCATCGGGAAAACGGGTTTATAGTAAAGAATTTTTGTTTTCAAAATCCAATTTGAATGATGAAACATTTGAAGTGGCATACACTTTGAATGATTCTGACAAATTATATTTTGATAAAGAAATTTCCTATAAGAGGTGTTAAAACTGAAATGATCAAAAAGGTTTTCAAAATGATAGAAATTAATATTTCTGAAATAAAAGATGTAAATCTTACTGAAAAACCTAAAAAATACACTTCAAGAGTTCAACAACGTTTAAACAAGAAAAAGGGATACAGTTCTGGTTCTGGATTTCATAAGAAACCAAACCATAACGATAATTTCAAAAGAAAAGGACTTGGATTTATTCCACCAGAAAATTATAAAAATGAAAAAATTTCTAAAACAAATACAAAATTTGTTTCAGGGACTAGCTGTGAAGAGGAATCAAAGAGTTCTTTCTGGAAGCAATCAAACAGAGAATTCCTTGCCAAGAAGCAAGAGAAAATGAAGAATGGAGATTTTCAAAGAAAGGAGACAAGAACTTGTTACAGATGCAATGAAGTTGGTCATATTGCATGGAATTGTCTTCAAGCAACAAAAACAAAACAGGGAGTCTCTAAAAAACTCAAAGAAAAAGTTGTTGATAAAACTGAACCACCAATTGAAAAGTTCAAAGTGTTTGAAAATTCTACATATGAGGTTGGTGAATATTCGAAAAGGTTTTACAAACGAAGGGTAAATCTTGACAACCAAGCATGGGTTGTTAAGAAATCAGAAGTAAAATCCGGTGATGAATCTGATTCCACAAAGTCAGAGGAGCCACAAGTTGAGATAAAACTGGAAACATCAGTGCCGCAAATGGATGATGTAAATTTTCTACCTTTGCGGGCTGAAAATTTTAAATCAAAAGTTGGAAAAGTTGAGATTTCAAATCAATTCTATTCTGAGAAGAAGGAATTCGATGTTGAAAAAGTTTTTAATGGAAATGTGAAAAAGATTTTTGGGAAAATGGTTGAAGGTAAGGCAAAAGGGGTAAAAGATTTTTATGCTACAAAGAAAGCAACTTACTACCGGAGTACAGATGAGGAGAAAACATCCAAGTTCGGTGAAACTTGGATGTCTGTTTTTCATATGTAAACAGTATGACTTGCCGGAGCTCCCAGGTTGGTAAGCGAGGAGCAGGAATCGGCATCTTTCTTGAGAAATTCACGAAAGTGATTTCGTCTTACAAGTGGTAAATTAGGGACATTAAGTTGTACTTGATTTTCTACAAGTGATTGTTTGATTAAAATCGGGAAATGTAAATTCTTACAAGTGGTTTAAAAACAAGGTAATGAATCCCCTAACATACAAATGGTTTTATAAAATCAACAAAACTTATTTTCCGGAAAAACCATTTGATTAAAACAAACTTAAGTGTTTTGAAATCAATGGGAAAATAGTTTGTTATAAGGGGGAGTTCTGATTGTTTATGCCAAGTGGATGGCGAATTGAAGTGATTCGATATCAGTTGTTAGTTTATTTGTACAGTTTGTTTTCAAATTTCCTTTAAATGTGTTTGCATTTTAGGGGGAGTAAGTATTTCAAAAAATCCAAAAACATTTGAAAATTTGAAAAAGTCAAAAACATGATAAAATTCAAAAATGAGTTTTTGTGTCAAAGAAGAGGAAATGATAGTACATCAGTGGACTATCACAGCATGCTAAAGAAATGGAAAGTCAAATGTGATAAACGGTCTCACCGATGATGTGTCAGTAGGTTTTTACACATTTAGTAGATTGTGACGAGATATAAACCTAAATTTCAAACTTGCTTATATCATGGGGAAACATCTCTCGGATATATGGGTAACCCCCGAAATCTTGTTTGAAAGGTCCCTCTTTCTGAGATACTAGGTCTTTATGCTCAGTGATATCTGGGGTATTATTCCGGGACTTCTGATTTTGAGGAAGTAATGGCCTAGTCCCCGGAGAATACTTTACGCTTGCTTGGAATATAGCCTACCCTCAGCATAAAATATGATAAAACATTGCAAAATGCAAATCATGTGCTGTTGTAAAAAAGATCCTCTAAAGGGGACCTACCAAAAGTCGAAGCCGTCATCTCTCTGCTAAACGGAAGTTCTGACCTGAGCTCTCACGGTTTTCGCAAATTAACCACTTACATATATCATCTGTGGTATACTCACCTGTAAGACTGAATATTGGGATCTGGATACGGTAGTATATTCTGAGGTGGGACACGCGAATAAGTTTAAGTCTCTTAAAACATTAATTCGTATCTCGATACAGTTGAAATTTGTGTGAAAATTTAAGTGGATCAATATACTGATAATCTAAGTGAATCGTTTAGAACTTAAATTGTTTAAAGCTTAACGGTGTTGGTGATTTGTCTCATAAACTGATATGATCCTCTTACACAAACTCACAAAAATATTGTTTGTAAATATTTCTTTGCTGCATTTCATTTCGTTATAAAATTCAAAAAGATTTTAAGTGCGTTTTAGCATAAATTTTGAAAAATTCAAAAAGATTTTCGACAACTGATGTTGGAGAGCTGATTTTCAAAATTCCAAGTGCTAAACATGATGAGCATTTTGTGTGGAGGAGTTTGTGGATAAATGAGAAAATATTTTGAATATTTTCTAACACGTGGTAATCAGATATTTTCATTGATAAATCATTATGATTTAAGTTGAGGGGGAGTCTGCATAGATAAAGTTGTAAATTGTTAAATTTGTGAAATTTATTTCTGGGTTAAGAATGTGCAGGTTTAGCCAGGTTTCGATCTTGAACGTGAAGAAAGAGCACATAACCAGGTTGTGATTCTGAAAGAGAAATAAAGTTTGAGGATGCTTACACAAGTCAGATACTTCAGAAAGAGATCAGACTGATAAAGATTGAAGACGTTGAAGACTCTCGACACCTAAGACTCATCAACATTCGAGGGGGAGTCTATTGGTGCATGCGTCTGTCGACTTCGTCTTGTATCGAGTCTTGCATTGCTCATAGCACGAAGTCCGAGAAATTAAGACAAAAGCCTAATTCCGCTTGAAGTGGTTCTGGATAATTCCGCACGGAATTAACTTGTAATTCCGCTTGAGTTGTTAATTCCGCTTGTATGCCTAATTTCGTTTGTAATGATTCCGTTTGAAGCATGTTTCATGCGAAATTAGGGACACTATATATAGATGTGATCTCATGTCATTTGGTACGGAATTAGTTTATGTGTTTCCGACGGCGAAGCTCTGTCGAAGTGTCTTCAGAATTGTAATTGTGTCAGATTCTATATACAAGACAGTTTAAAGTGAAGATCTAGCTGAATCAACTTCATTATGTCTGTTTCCGCCTTTCATTTTGAGTAGAACACCTCTGATCGACTCATCTCGGGTCCGAAAACGATCCTACATCATGGTCACACTACCAACAACTGTATCTCCCTGCGCACAGAGATCGAGAAAGCGATTAAAAGCGACGAACTCACACACCTATTGCGGAATGTGCGCAAAGATATTAAACAAATTACTCGCGGCGAGGAGGGACCGAGTAAGAAGGCGAAGAACTGAGCAGAATACTATAGCTTCCGCGCAGGATTGGTCAAGTTCTGTTGCTTATCAATTCGTGGCAAGGACTATAGTGTAAGTTAAGTTTCATGTAATTATCCTAAAATATAAAACTTTGTACCATGGCCTCTGTGCCCTATCATGAATCAAAACAAAGTTTCTATTATCTCTGTGTTTATTACCAAGTGCATGCAATTTCTTTTGGTAAGCGCAAAAACATTATGATAGATATAGCACAAGTCTCATGAGCGGTCATCGATCATACATCGTGCAAGACCTTACGTTCACACATGAGATTTATACCACCTTTATTCGCCTTACCTAATCAAGCAATTGTACACATGCAAAATATTGTAAGCTAAAACACATATCATACTAGTACTGGCGCACCACACGCCTTAAAAATCATAAATATACACGGCAGTATACTAATTAAAAGTTACTTGCGCGGCAGCGCATTAACAAAGCAGGGATCCACATCCCAAAAACTATAAGCAAATTGTTCATACAACCATAAAAGAAAACCTAAGCCAGGTCTTCATCTTCCTCCTTATCTGGGAAGATTTCTTTCAATTGCGCCACATGGTCCTCAGACTATAATGCAACATTGATAAGATCCATAACCGGGAGCTATAAGTTATTAAATTCTATCTTCGCAGCAGCAAGGGCAGCACCTGTATTAACCCCATGGGTAGCGGACTTGCTAGTATCCCAGTCAACCTTCAAAGCATTAGTCACATAGTGTGAGCATTCCGCATACCCTTGGGCGTACCCATCATTTCGCGCAACAATCAAAAAGTGCGCCACAACTTTGTCTAGCTCCTCAGAGTTAAGGATCGACTCAGCAACCTGTACGAAAACAAGAAAGTAAGAAGATACGAAAAATGTCTCTGGGAAATTACAAAAAGGAAAAAGAAGCTTACACTTCTAATTGCACGCTCTTTCAGCCATGACATATCACTTTTTAAAGGCTCAAGTTCACTCTCCGCCATTGCCCGTGCAGTTTCAGAAATTTCTAACTTTTCTTCGGTTTCAGCAAAAAGGCGGGAAGTTTCAGCCTTCTCGGTACGCGCAAGTTCCAGATCTTTCTTGGCATACTCAACTTCCACCTTAAGTTGTTCCTGCTCAGATAGCAAAGCAATAAGTTCTTCTATCTCCTTATCTCTAAGAGCAAGAGTAGTGCAGGTATGTACCTCTCGTTGTTCGCTCCTTTCCCTGTGAGAGCGCGCTTCATCTCGTGCAGCTTCAGCATCAGCCTTTTCCTTCTTCAATTTTTCAATCTCCGCATCTTGTTTTTTCAACTTTTCAATCTCAACCTTGAGATTGTTGATAACATTGCGGAGACCCATCTTCTCTGCATTGTCCTTCTCACAGATCTTTTTCCAGTTTTTGCGTTCCTCGGAAAAAAGGGCAGCTTCAGCTTCCGCCTTTCTCTTCCAACCCGCAACGGACCACTCTTTAGTTTTTCGATCATTCTCAAATTTGGCCTGATCAGCTTCTAGTTTAGCCCTCAACTTGGCAACACGGTTTTCATCCTCAACAGCTTTCTTCTTGGACGCCTTAAAAGCAGCCCAATCCTTATGCATGCTGTGCCACTCACGCACTATGCGGTGCGTAGTGGATGTATAAGAAGCAGCCTCTTCAAGATAAGCATGATAAGTTTGTTCGTGATGGCGTCCCTCCTGAAATTTTATCTCTCCAGGCGGAAAGGTTCCCTGTAACCAATCCCAACACACGCGCCAGTCTGAAAAAGTGTCACCTTTCTTCAGGTTCCAAACAGGGACGTGAATTTCAGAGGCATTCTTCTTTGAATAAGTTCTATAATACTAATCCCCCAGAGTTTCATCTGGGCGGATAGGAGAATTTTTATCAGCATTAAAAAATGAACCTTGGTCTTCTGCAGAGACCTTCTCAATATTTTCAGGCATAAAACCAGACGCCATGGAAGGAGAAGTTGTTACAGGGATCTCTTGAGCATATTTCCCTTTCTCCAAATCTTGAGCAGCAAATTTAGGAGTCTGTGGATTACCAGCACCAACATCTACAACATCCGAACTAGTAATTTTCTCCGCATCAACAGCAACATCAACAGGCTTTTCAGCCTCAAGGTTCTCTGCCCCAATAGTCTTCCCCGCCTCATTCTCAGGAGTCTCAGTGTTCTTTAACTGCTCATCAACAAAGGCACGAGGGGTAGAGGGCGTAAGCTCCTCATTGACCACAGGCAATGGTTCCGTTTGAACATGAGATTTTGGCTTTTCTGTAAAAACAAAACACACATGTTACAATCATTCAAGGTAGATTGAAGGAAAGCAACAAGAAATACCTACCAAGAACAGGCTTTGAAAGAAAGGCATCAAGGTTGCCTCTTCTTGTAATCTTCTTCTGAACCTTCTTGGTAGGTTGACCATCGGCATCAACGCCAGTTTGTTTTCTTTTTCCTGCTTTTTTCCTCAGCAAGCGCTCAGGACTTGACTCTAAATCAATAGGGTCATCAGTTCGAAGGAGGAATGTCAGCAGTATCTCTGGGTTCTAGCTTAGGTCTCCTCACAACTGCAGGTGCAAGATCCTCCAAAGAATCAGATACCACCACATAATCACACCAGGAGTCAGAGGAATGGCGCATACCTTTCTTCTCTCCTCCCAAATTTTTGGTTTTAGACGATTGAGCTTTCACCGCGTCACTCTTCTTTGACACAGCAGTAGCAGCAGGCGCACACTTTTCTTTTCAGGACCTATGCCCAGGTTAGACAGCTCACCTACTAAAAAGCGCAGAAGATTGACTTATCCGAAAGCGCAAAATCGACAGAAATAGTATTGTGATAAAAAAAATTACCAGCATCAGCAGCAGGTTGCGCGGCTAGGTCATCATCTCGGGGACGAGTGAAATTCTTCACAATTTGATGATACCAAAGCTCTTCATCAGGCTTCTTGGGAATGGTGGCCATCTTTCCACCGTCTCTCTCAAAAGCAACAACGTATAAGGAAACGACTGTAAAAGAAGAGAAGCAAAATAAAAAAATAAAAAAACAACAACAGACACAAGAAGGGGAAGTAAACAGGGCAAACCCCAAATCTTACTTTTGTCGCCTTCCATATACACCGGCTTCTCTTCCCGGTTCATCCGCCAGTTCAGGCTAATGCTAGCCCCAACAAGGGCTTTCTCGGGCAAAGCAATCGACGGAACATCTTTCAAATCCTGATACCAATTCTCATCAATGGAAGTCTAAAGAGTCTCAGTTGGGATATCCTCCTTCCCCCTAAACGACATCCTCATCGGAATAACCCCCACTTTAATAAAAAGGAACTTTTGTTTCCAGTCATGAAACGACTTTGGGGGATACAGCAGAATCTTCTTCGCAGACGCCCTTTGCATAAAGGAATAAAACCCCTGAGAACAATTCATTTGATGGAACACTCGAAATCGAAGAACCGTCGGTTCAATATGCATTGTACGACACACAAATACATATCTTTAAACTAAATGCTCATTTTTTGAGCATACAAATACATATCTTTAAACTAAATGCTCATTTTTCGTTTCTTGTGTGAATAGCCGCTTGGTTCTTACGACTCTAGAACTTGCCACGACGATACATTCCTGGTCCTTACCAACTTAAACCCAAGTAAGTAAATGATAGAGGCATTAGGACTAACCATTTTTATTTCTACACCATTAATTTTTTCTTTTTACCACCTACCCAAAATCCCCCTAGTTAACCCCTTTGAGTCTAAACCTTTTCATTTCTTAACCTAAAACCAAACACCCTTTCACCCACCAAAACCTTTTTATTTTTATCCCTTTGTTTTAGTAACAAGCTCGGTTTTTCGTATGACTTTTCAAAAAAAAATTGTTGATGATGAAGCAAAAGAAATAAACAAGCAAGTTCATAAAAAATAACTTTGTTTGAATAATAGCTTCATCCAAATAAAAATTTGCAAAAATAAAGTCTTACGAAAACCGACGCTTTTTACGCTTTTCACCCTTTTCTACTAACCACTAACCCAACCACCTACCTTTAACCCAAGCCTAACCCTTCACCCCAAAAGTCCTCTTGATATTTACAAAGGTTTATAGTTAAAAAGGAGGAGGATTGATTGCTTGGCAAGCCTATGGTAGGAGTAAGTTCCATGCCGCTCTCGAGTGATTCACTAAAATACATCTTCGGCCGAGTGTTGAGTGATCCCCCGTGAGGTATGTGAACTTGTATATAAATGGAATTTTAAAAAGACATGTTATGACCTAATAAGTAATTTATTCTATGTAACGTTTTAAATAAATCATGACGAATAGGATTGTAAATAAATAAAAATAAAAACTTAATAAATAATCTTGGAAATCCTGACACTCTATGACAAGCCCAAAAACCTTCTCTTCTACCCATTCCATTTGGGCGTGTAAAACCACATTATAAAGAGTTTTGCTTGAGGACAAGCAAAGATTCAAGTGTGGGGGTATTTGATGTGTGCAAAATGCAACATATAAATTACATCAATTGTGGCATAAAACTAACCCTTTTTAGTACTAATGTTGGAAAAAGTGTGCTTTTGTCTTCCTTTTGTATTTTCAGGATTAAATGAGCTCAAATTAACAAAAGAAGCAAAAAGGCAGCTAAATCTAACATAAATACAAGAAAAGGAACTAACGTGGTGTTACACCCTAAAACGTTTTAACCCAATTTATCGCAGCGGAAAGTACATACCTAAAATTTCTTTCATGATAATCTTTCTTTCAATTAAATACATTAATCCCTTTTTATAAATTAATCAAAAACTAACATACTTATATCAATTTAAGTGACAACAACACACCCACGTACAATCCATGTATTGACTCGATCTTCAACCGCGTACACTTCTTGATGAAACATCCAAAACCCTGTACGGCCTGCAGTCACCACATTCAATCAAATCATTAGCAACAGGTGACATAATAAAAAATTATAAATCTTAACACATGCATAGTAAAGTGTCAACATATCCTGCTTTCTCTTATACCAGCCCCTTCATGGATCCATTCCTTCACTAGCATCGGATTGCGCAGCTAACCTTCACTTTCATTGTTAACATGCCTATACTTTACATTAACTCTCAATAGAAACGGTTAGTATCATTAACTTCCCTTCATATGAACATATTCTCGAATACCCATAACTCATCTTTATGCCTAATTCATTATGTAAGTTCCCTTTCTTACCCAAACTTAATCGAATCTCTTTCTTAACTACTCCCAACTCATTTGTACTAAACTTAACTTGGTAATAACATCGATTCATATCTTCTCACACTACTTTCAATAAGTACCCTATATCATAACTACTGTACCAAACAAAAGGGTAAGTTCGGAGTGCACTTACCTCGTGCGTCCGAGTTCAAGCATAGCTTCCGTGTCTATCCTTAGCCCGTTGCCCTTCCATGCTTGTGTCCATGTTGACATGACTCCTATCCATACATGTCATCACATTCATTATTAGCATACAATTTCACTTGTCATTTTCTCCTAAGCATTTCATCAAACACTTGGTGTGCATAACACTTTCTAAGCATAATGTACAAGTGCTTAAAGCATGTTCTTCCTTATTTCATCTTATGAACCATTACATTCAAGCAAAATCTCATAATCATAAATTCCACATCAAGTTTATCTATCTTAGTCTATCATACAACACCTTATACATCAAAAGATCACACTATTACATCTACAAGTTCATCATGATCATCATCTTCACACTCATGCAATGGGTTTCATTCTAAATCATCCAATTACTTGAAATTATTCATAACAAAAGTTCTATTTGGTGTTTCTAACACCTCTACATGCTTAATTTCATACCAATTCATGATTTACAACATAACCCACTTCGTGGGTAATCACCAATCTAGAATCTAAGACATACCTTATGATCCCCTAGTGTAGGTGATCACAAATTCGTGTTCGGTTATGAGTTTGAGCTTTAATTCATCATCCAACTTGAAGCTTCTTGAAGAACTAGGGTTTGAACCCCTTGTTCTTCTCCTGAACATTCGACACACACACACACTCAATGTGTGTTGTGTGTTAAATTGTTGTTTTATAAAACATAAGTTTCCATCTTACAATTTAGCCCCTCGTGTTCACCCTTTAAATATAATTGGCACAAACTTTTAAACCTTTAATAGTTTTTACCCTACACTTAACTAGGTTAATTAGCCTAGTTATTTGTTTCATATTATAACATACAGGAACATGTGGTGAATATATAAACATTCGGGTTTTGGGGCGTTACACGTGGCACGCCCGACCTCCCCGAAAGCATATTCCCAAGCAAAAAAAGAGAACAAAAGGCTGAACACGCCCTGTGCTCAGTGAACACGGGGGCATGCCCAAGTGCCAGCATAAAAGACAAAGCTATAGAAGCTTCCATCGCCCACCACGGGGCCATGCTCAGTGGACACGGGGCCGTGGTCAACTATAAGATTCGCAGAATCCAGGCAAATCTTGATAGTACAGATATGCATCTGCACACGGGGGCGTGCCCAGCGGACACGGGGGCGTGGTCAACTAATGCAGACAAACTATAATTAATGAAGACAGAGAAGAGGATGGACACGGGGCTGTGCCTGAGCTACTGTTCAGGCTACAAATAGGGGTGCTTGGCTCATTTGCAAACCATCCCTTGGCACACCACCTCTCTCACACTTCACCCACCACCCACCACCACCATAACACCATCATTCACCACCATCATCCATTGTCCATCATAGAGTGTGTGAGTCGTCTCGGGATCCAAGATTGATCGTAAGAGTTCTTGACAATCAAAGGTCATGTTTGCCTAAGTCTCTAACATCACTTGGTGAAGACAAGTGTCTAGTGTAATACTTTTTATTTTTAATCTTTTCGCACTTTTTACTTGGTTATGTATTAATGACTTTAATAACTAGTTTCTTATGTTGAAGGTGATTCTTCCTTATCGTTTGTCCGTGGTGTCTTGGCATTATTTTACTGTCTTTATAAAATAAAATATTTTCACCATTCATATCTCCATGGTCTATATGGAGATATGTTGGCTACCTGGTCGGGGGTTAAGGGAACGGTTTGGTAAGAGTCTTGCCTTGTTCAGTGTATAGATCCTGCAAGGACCTGGGTCAAATTTAGTAGGACCTCCTTCAATACTCACCGGTATTGGATGGCGGGGGTCCAAACTCTTTGATCCCCTCATATCTAAGCTACTATTAATACTTTAACCCGGCTACTTAGGACTGTATCGCTGCTGACTCAGACTACTTAGCCAAGGGTAACGTCACATTCAAAAGAGGGGCTTACCACATTACACATTAATAACTTAATTAATTATCTTTCAATAATCCGACCCTTTAGGATTGTATCCTTGCTGACTCAAACTACTGGGTTGAGGGTAACGTCACCTTCAAAAGAGGGGCCTACTACAATAACTAAGATAATCTCTTAAATAGTGCAAAAGTGCGGAAATAATCAAAGGTTACGCTAAACACGAGTCGGAGCCAAGTGATTCATCTTGTCTATCTGTTTTTATTTTATTTTTATTTTTCAGCATTTTAGTTAGTTTTTATTTTTCTAGTTTAAAACCTTTTTTTCTAAACTTTTGATTTGATTAGACGTTGAGGATAAACCGGTACTAAAAGCTCTTGTGTTCGTGGACGACCTCGGTATCTTACCAACACTATACTACGCTCACGATGGGTGCACATGCCCATATGTGTGTTTAGTGTTAGTAAATATCGTGTTTTATAAATTTAAAACTTGGCTAAAAAAGTGTAAAAGGGCTTAAAATATACTTAAACTTATATACACACTTCACACGCATCAAGTTTTTGGCGCCGTTGCCGGGGACACAAGGATTTTAAGAAAGTTAGGAATCAACGGCCTAATCGTTTTTCTTAATTTTTTTAGGATTTTTCTTAATTTTTCAGTTTCTGCAGAACTCAGCACGGGTCGTGCCCGCTGAACACGCCCCGTGCCCAATCATTGGAACTGGCAATCCTGTTTTAAGTCAGACAGTAAGCTGAACACGGGGCCGTGCCCACTCAACACGCCCCGTGCCCAAGATTCAGTTACTGAAAACTGAACCGTAAGATCCCGACGGTTGGTAATTTCTGACACAAACATGAGTGATACTGATTTTTTTTACTTTCGGCACTCTTATGGTACGTGGTGTCAAATATGTAGCGGCTCCCATAAAGAATTAAAATGTTATTTTCTAAACTATAAGCCCCACTATATAGACCCATCATTTTCCCGTAGCCTTAAGAGGGGCGAAAGTAAAAATAATCCCTATCTCTTCCTCGAATGCTCTCAACGGGATCTTCTAGGAGAAATGCTTCTTGATGAATTATTTCAATTAGAAGATCTAATTCTTAATTGGTTAAAAGAACTTAGGATGGATTTCAATAATTTATCTCAAGACAATAACCAAGAAGAATTATTGGGATCGCATTCAAATAAAAACAACTTCGTTGTTCCCAATGTTACCTTTAACTCTAGTAAGGACTTGAGCGACAGTCGTCCCTGTGTCGATTGTGCCATGAAGGACTCCCCATCGACTTCGTTCGATGCATACATAGACCTGAGTGATTCGGCATACACCTTCTTTAACGAGAGCCCCGGAAAGGGTTGGACTTGTCCACCTACATATAGCATAGGAATTACCCTCACCGACAACCTCTTGCGTTCTCGTCTTAATCCAGAGCAATTAAGGTATCTTAGGCACTTTGGGGTTGTCCCATCCAGTAAGGAACCGCCCGATCTGGATAAAAGTCCTTAAAAGAAGGAAAACTCCATAAGACAGCCTCTAGACCCGGGGCCATGTCCAGGTTAACACGCCCCCGTGTCCACTCAAAGATTCCCATCTGATTTCATGTCAGAATACGGACAAAATGTGTCAGGATTCCACCTGAACACGGGGCCGTGTCCAGCCGACACGGGGCCGTGTGCAGAGTACTGTCGTTTTCGATAAATGCAGCCAAGAATCCTGCACATTTGAACCATTCTAGGGACAGAGATTTGGGGAATATTCTCACATACCATCCTAGGTATTTTCTAAAAGAAGTTTCTCAACAACCTTCTTGTCCTTTCCTCTTTTATCCACTTTCATCTTCTTCAATTTTTCCTTCATGCTTCCATTAAAACTTGAAATCTCAACAATTTCAAGCTTTATTGAGATGTTTGTTAGATTTTTATTCACGGGATCTTGTTAAAAATAAGTTCTACAACAATGTTTTAAGTTGTTTCTGCTTAAAAACGTTTTAAACATTATAAAAACAAATTAAAACTCCATGATTCCTTGTCCTAAAAATCTACAGACATCTGAACACGGGCCGTGTTCATTGAACACGGGGCCGTGTCCAAAGCACTGATCCCATAAAGTTGAACTCTTTTCGGTATGTTTTCTCAGAATGGCGAGCAGAACTAGCGGAACATCTTCATCACACTCCAGAAACAACCGACAAGGGAGAAGATCATCAACGGTTGAAGACTCTCTTGTTAACTACGTTTACGCCTTAAGAGAGGCCATTGATGAGATGACGGGGGTGGAAGAAGCATTGGTTGACCGTATTAATCATTTGACGGTGGGACTAGAGGGATGTCTTCAAGAGGTCAACCTTTTGCACCAAAGGTTGAACATTCTCGCCTCTCCTCCTTTGGTTCCAATCATTACCCAAAGAGCATGGAATGTGGTTCCTGAAGTCATCATACCGGCCGAATGGTACGCCATACATCCAGAGCCCTCTCGGGACGTGCTACAAGGGGTTCCTGTTGGTGTCTCTCCCCCTCCACAAGATGTTGAAGAAAACGACCCCACCTTCTTTCTCCCAAGAGAGAAAGAAGAATGGCTCTAGTAACATCTAGGGAATACCTATTGGCTCGGAGTTCTACAAAACTTTTAGATACCGGAAAGCTATTTCTGGAATTTTGGTTATTATTAGTAGAGCTCCTTAGGATGATTTTACGTATCACTTGACCTATCTAATTTAGGACCCATAAATTTTAGTTTCTGCTTTTTTTTCAATCTTTTAGGTTTATATTGTAATTCTCTCTATGAGTTAATGAATGATGGTTTTAGCTAATTTGGTGTTTGGATGATGTTGTAATGTGTAAAACACACTCGGGATGGTGACGGATAACAAAGGAAGCTTGAACCAGCACCCCATGCACGAAAACAGGGCCATCTGACAAAATTTTCTTCATTACTGCAAGTTCAGCACGGGTCGTGCCCGCCCAACACGGTCCCGTGCTGCACAGTCGGCAGAAAATGCCCAGTTCAGGTAAACTGGACACGGGCCGTGTTCACCCAACACGCCCCCGTGGCCAGGCTTCTGTTTCTTTTTATAACTTTTTGTTACTGGCACCTGAACACGAGGCCGTGCCCGGACACCACGGGGCCGTGTCCAGACGCCCAGTAACATAAAATTTTGCTTTTTAACACCTTTTACGCATTCAATCAACCTAAAAACTTAATTTTGGGACACATTGAGGACAATGTGTAATTTAAGTGTGGGGGGGATGCTAAAGCTTTGAATCTCGCAAGTCCTAATCACAAGCTTTACACAAAACTCTATTGCAACCGCTAATCACCCCAATTTTTTTTAAAAATTTTCATTTTTTTTACTTGTCTAGGTTTAACTTGGGAATTTCAAGTTCTAAAAAGGTTATATTTTTACAAATTTACAACTGATAGCATCGTGATAAAAAGAACCAACATAAGAAAATTATGAAAAGGCATGACAAGTTTAGTTAAAATTTGATTATATATACTTGATCACATAAAAACCCATTCCCACAAAAGTGAGTTTTGAGCCTTTATTGAGCATACAATTACATATCTTTAAACTAAATGCTCATTTTTCGTTTCTTGTGTGAATAGCCGCTTGGTTCTTATGACTCTAGAACTTGCCACGACGATACATTCCCGGTCCTTACCAACTTAAACCCAAGTAAGTAAATGATGGAGGCATTAGGACTAACCATTTTTATTTCTACACCATTAATTTTTTCGTTTTACCACCTACCCAAAATCCCCCTAGTTAACCCCTTTGAGCCTAAACCTTTTCATTTCTTAACCCAAAACCAAACACCCTTTCACCCACCAAAACCTTTTTATTTTTAACCCTTTGTTTTAGTAACAAGCTCGGTTTTTCGTATGACTTTTCAAAAAAAAAATTGTTGATGATGAAGCAAAAGAAATAAACAAGCAAGTTCATAAAAAATAACTTTGTTTGAATAATAGCTTCATCCAAATAAACATTTGCAAAAATAAAGTCTTACGAAAACCGACGCTTTTTACGCTTTTCACCCTTTTCTACTAACCACTAACTCAACCACCTACCTTTAACCCAAGCCTAACCCTTCACCCCAAAAGTCCTCTTGATATTTACAAAGGTTTATAGTTAAAAAGGAGGAGGATTGATTGCTTGGCAAGCCTATGGTAGGAGTAAGTTCCATGCCGCTCTCGAGTGATTCACTAAAATACATCTTCGGCCGAGTGTTGAGTGATCCCCCGCGAGGTATGTGAACTTGTATATAAATGGAATTTTAAAAAGACATGTTATGCCCTAATAAGTAATTTATCCTATGTAACGTTTTAAATAAATCATGACGAATAGGATTGTAAATAAATAAAAATAAAAACTTAATAAATAATCTTGGAAATCCTGACACTCTATGACAAGCCCAAAAACCTCCTCTTCTACCCATTCCATTTGGGTGTGTAAAGCCACATTATAAAGAGTTTTGCTTGAGGACAAGCAAAGATTCAAGTGTGGGGGTTTTTGATGTGTGCAAAATGCAACATATAAATTACATCAATTGTGGCATAAAACTAACCTTTTATTAGTACTAATGTTGGAAAAAGTGTGCTTTTGTCTTCCTTTTGTATTTTCAGGATTAAATGAGCTCAAATTAACAAAAGAAGCAAAAAGGCAGCTAAATCTAACATAAATACAAGAAAAGGAACTAACGTGGCATGCCCGACCTCCCCGAAAGCATATTCCCAAGCAAAAAAAGAGAACAGAAGGCTGAACACGCCCCGTACTCAGTGAACACGGGGGCATGCCCAAGTGCCAGCATAAAAGACAAAGCTATAGAAGCTTCCATCGCCCACCACGGGGCCGTGCTCAGTGGACACGGGGCCGTGGTCAACTATAAGATTCGCAGAATCCAGACAAATCTTGATAGTACAGATATGCTTTTGCACACGGGGGCGTGCCCAGCGGACACGGGGGCGTGGTCAACTAATGCAGACAAACTACAATTAATGAAGACAGAGAAGAGGATGGACACGGTGTCGTGCCCACTGGACACGGGGCCGTGCCCGAGCTACTGTTCAGGCTATAAATAGGGGTGCTTGGCTCATTTGCAAACCATCCCTTGGCACACCACCTCTCTCACACTTCACCCACCACCCACCACCACCATAACACCATCATTCACCACCATCATCCATTGTCCATCATAGAGTGTGTGAGTCGTCTCGGGATCCAAGATTTATCGTAAGAGTTCTTGACAATCAAAGGCCATGTTTGCCTAAGTCTCTTACATCACTTGGTGAAGACAAGTGTCTATTGTAATACTTTTTATTTTTAATCTTTTCGCACTTATTACTTGGTTATGTATTAATGACTTTAATAACTAGTTTCTTATGTTGAAGGTGATTCTTCCTTATCGTTTGTCCGTGGTGTCTTGGCATTATTTTACTGTCTATATAAAATAAAAGATTTTCACAATTCATATCTCCACGGTCTATATGGAGGTATGTTGGCTAACTGGTCGGGGGTTAAGGGAATGGTCCGGTAAGAGTCTTGCCTTGTTCAGTGTATAGATCCTGCAAGGACCTGGGTCAAATTTAGTAGGACCTCCTTCAATACTCACCGGTATTGGATGGCGGGGGTCCAAACTCTTTGATCCCTTCATATGTAAGCTACTATTAATACTTTAACCCGGCTACTTAGGACTGTATCCCTGCTGACTCAGACTACTTAGCCGAGGGTAACGTCACCTTCAAAAGAGGGGCCTACCACATTACGCATTAATAACTTAATTAATTATCTTTCAATAATCCGACCCTTTAGGATTGTATCCTTGCTGACTCAAACTACTGGGTTGAGGGTAACGTCACCTTCAAAAGAGGGGCCTACTACAATAACTAAGATAATCTCTTAAAAAGTGCGGAAATAATCAAAGGTTACACTAAACACGAGTCGGAGCCAAGTGATTCATCTTGTCTATCTGTTTTTATTTTATTTTTATTTTTCAGCATTTTAGTTAGTTTTTATTTTTCTAGTTTAAAACCTTTTTTTCTAAACTTTTGATTGATTAGACGTTGAGGATAAACCGGTACTAAAAGCTCTTGTGTCCTTGGACGACCTCGGTATCTTACCAACACTATACTACGCTCACGATGGGTGCACTTGCCTATATGTGTGTTTAGTGTTAGTAAATATCGTGTTTTATAAATTTAAAACTTGGCTAAAAAAGTGTAAAAGGGCTTAAAATATACTTAAACTTATATGCACACTTCACACGCATCAACTGATAAGGGAGACGAAGAAGAAAAAAGGGCTTTCAAGAAAGTAATGATTAACAAAAATGAGCAATTGAAAAAAAAATTATATACTCACCGCCTCAAGTAACCTAGGTAACTGCAACAACACCTTTTTCGGGGATGACACAGTTATCCGAGCGTCAGAGGCGAGTGGGAAAGAACAGTAAACGCGAGTTTACGCGCGCGTGGGATGCACAATCAATGACGTACAAACTGACAGCGACAACCTGTCACACGTCAACAACCATCACTGTACCCTTTCATCTGCCCAAAGTCATTGATTTTCAAAATAAGGATCATAAGCAAAAATGTCTTCTCTAAGAAGATTCTTCACTCCCACGCCAAAAGCTCTACAACAAAAAGCACTCCTCTCTTATAGTCCAGTGCTCCACTTATTTGCATAAGAGCAACACTAGACTGTGGGACTTGAGGGGGTAAGGTCCTAAAACCCTTACTCCAAGTGCCTGGACCATATCACTACCGCATCCTTCTAACTATCTTTAGACCTTGCGCGACCGCGCACTGGTCCTACAAAGAGAACTTAGAAAGATAACAATGATCAACATCTGCGCACCAAAAGGAGAATAGCAAATCCTTGCACTTATCTTTGTAACAGAAAAGGATAAAAATCCTAATAAACACTCCCGCATAAATAATATCCAGACTTGGATATTATTTACTTCACCGATGCCATACAGTAAGGAGTCACACGGGATTACAGCTGTGCTTCTTCTAGAAGACCCCATCGTGCATCACCAGACGGTTATAACCGTCTGGCCACGTGTCATCATCCCAGGCTCTCTTGAAATCACGGTGATGGCACGGAAATGAAGAGAGATCTTCACTTGCCCACTTTCCACGTGGCGATACCCCAACCGTTGATCAAAGATCGCGATCCGTGTGCTCTCATATTCGTTAAGTGATTAACGGAGGGAAAAATAACCGCTCACGGAAGAAGCACTTTCCGTCAATATTTCACCAACGGGTTTTCCCGCCTAAACTTCGGCTATAAATAGAAGGGTAATTCAGGTACAATCCTCAAGTTACATTCACTTCACTTTCACTACTTCTTCTTCTTCTTCATAATCCTGTACTTATTCTCACGCCGGAGGGTGGTCACGGAGAGAACCCCCATTCTCCCCTTGACGAGTCTAACGGTGGTTGTTTTGCAGTTATTTTGAGAAGAAGGAGAGCTGTTACCCACGAACCGAACGAGGAGAGATCAACCCTTTATGCAGAACCAAACCCCTTGGTTTAGTTGATTCCGGTCAATTAACCAGTGTTTCTTCAAATGAAGAATAAGTAGTTTAGTTGTACATTCTATTTATTATCAGTAGTTTGTATCAGTGGTTGTATGTTGTTAGGAGGTTAGATGTCACTTTCATGGTGACGTCAGCCGAAGATGCTCAGTGGTTGTTCTGTACTATAAATAGAACAGTATTCTGTACTGTTCTATTAGCTCTCTTTCACCAAGTCATTCTGTACGAACAATCAAATGAGCTCAGGCTGAGGGGGAGATCTGTGCATGCATGCATTTAGTTTGTTTATTGTAATCAAATACAATCATTCGATTAAATGATAAACATCTTTGCTGAAACTTATCTTCCATTGATTGTGTGTTAAAAGTTTATTTCATTTATTCCGCTGCAATTCATCTCTGTTTCATCTTCATTCTTATTAAACAAACACAATCTAGCAAACTCACATCCTAACAGTTTTTGAATTCTGAATAATGGATGGATATATATGACTATATTTTGCAGATGTTTGGCCTTCTATATCAGATGTTTGGACTTAAACAGATGTTTGACCTTAAATAGATGTTTCGCCATAAACAGATGTTGGGCCTTAAACAAATGTTTTGGTCAACATTTGTTTCAATTTTGGTTAACATTTTATTTAGTATTCAACAGAAATTTGAATAACTCAACATCTGTTTAAGTCGTTGTTTCGTTTTCTTGAATTCGATGCAATTTTATAAAGAAGTACAAGAACAAACATTTTTACAAAATCCCAAATCAACCGATCATGTAAGTGCATTGAAGTAAAAGTGGAAATGATGTTATTTATGTGGTACTGTTGCGCTTTTGTTTGACGTCTAATATGGGTTCATGATCTAATCCGGTGAGTTGTAGACATTGTTGTTGAATCCAATAAGATGCTTGATGTAATGAGATCATATTAATAACAAATAATAATTAATATAACTAAGTTTCCCGTATACGGAAAACAATCCCGGATAATAACCTCGTAGATTATAAATGTTAAAATGATAAAGGCTATAGGATGCGTTTCCCTTTTCCCATCTCCCTCATCATCCATTTTAGCATCTAGTCACTCTCCTCTTCCACTTTTATCACCATTTCCCCATTTAAGGTGTGCTCTACCTTCCACCCCTTTACACCAACCACATTTTTATATGTATTGTTTAAATCCATTTTATTTATAAATATTATTTTTATTTAATCCTTTTTGTTTTTCTTTATCTCGATTTATATTTAGAAATCAAATCAGATGTCATTTTTTAAACCTTTTACCCAACAATAAAGAAAGCCCTAATGTTCCTTTCAAAAACCGTCACCTAATACTCCTTTTCGTTTTATATTATGCAACCACCTCAAAACCCTAAATCCTTTATTTAGCCGTCATTAGGCTATAGGGTGTGGTCATGACCCTCATGACCACCATGACCCTCCACATAGGCATCACATCATCCATCTTTAATCCATTATTCAAAACCACTACCCTAAGGGTGTGGTCATGACCCAAACCACTATCCCCTTTATTTTTGTTAATTTGTTTTTGTCTTAAAATTATCAAATGAGAGGGTCGTGGTAATCGTGGTTTAATCCATGGGAACCACCATCAATCAAGGAGGGGGATGGTATACCATTTAATTAATGATCCTATGTGGAAATAATGTTCCAATCCATGACCCCCACACCCCATAGCCTTATAAAACACTAAAATCCTTTAACTAGCCACTGCCACACACTACACAAACAAACCAATTCCGAAAACTTTTCTCATTTCTGATCTCACCAACATCAAACAAACTTTCAGCTTATCGTCTGAAAGTGAATCACTCAGGCTCGGTCCAACGTTTCTGGAGGTGTTAAGCGAAGTACAAAGTCGGAGGTTTTATGATACTTGAACGTAAATAAAATGTCAAACGACAATAGCAAATCACAATATCAACTCATAAAATAGCGAATATCAAATCACAAAATTGTTTTTTTATAGTTTCTGATCAATCGCATCATCGGCAGCAATCGATTACCAACCATAGTTTCTCCCCCATCGATAGAGGATGCATAATTGCGCTCAAGAAAAAAAGGACCTGGTAACTTATGGATTCAAGAAAAAAGGATTGGCCAATAATTCTTTAAGTTTTAGGTGTAGACCATTTATTTGTTTGAGTCATTATATGTTTGTCTATTTGGGCCAAATACACATACACATGTAATGTATGAAAAAAAAGAGTTAACTTTCGTTTTGTTCCGTATGGTTTGGTCACTTTAACGGTTTTGCCTCAATCATTTAAAAACAGTCATTTTCCTTCTTAATGTTTCGATCTTGTCGCCTGTTTGCTCCTGGGCTCTAACTCCATCCATATTGTATGTTAACTGAAAAAGTATTTTTGTAATTTCAAGTTATCATATAAGATCCAAGTACTCTTACGTTATACTTGAAATTACCAAAATACCCTTCCAGTTAGCATACAATATGGATGGAGTTAGAGCCGGGGAGCAAACTGGCGACAATATCGAAACATCAAGGAGGAAAATGGTCGTTTTAGATGATTAGGGCAAAACCGTTAAAGTGACCAAATCATAAGGAGTAAAACATAAGTTAACTTTTAAAAAAAAGATTTGAAAATTTGATTTTTATAATCTTCTGTTATAAAAATAATAATAATTGTAGTAATAATAATAGATGGGATGCATTTATAACTTCTTTTTATGTAATTTAACGTAACAAGCAATGAACTCCTAAACTAAAGCGACCGCGTAGGACCCGTGATTAGGGAGGACTAGATACACGGGAATTCCATGTGCCTTTCTTTGTACAGCTCAGACAACTCATCCTGTCCGTCCATTTTGACAAATCTTCAATGGCGTCCAATTGTGGTGGAATCGACGGTGTGGATGATATTGCCAACTTGCTATCATTGTACGCGGTTAACAGCTAATTTGCATCAGTTGTTGCGACGTATACGGCGTTCGACTGCCCCAAATAATACATGCTCTTTTTGGACTTCATACTCACAATATCATTTTTCTATGTTATTAATTTAATTTAATGGCTTTGACTTTTGACTTATATCTTTCTAAAATATGTATTTAGATATATAAAAATTGTATTTCAACTATTACGTTGCTTGGATGTACAAGTTGAGAACGGACTAGCATGTGGATTTATTATTTTATTTCAATTTTCATACTATTCGGTTATTTAAATATATTATTTATAAAATAAAACATTGAGGAACTAGTCTGTATAATTCAGTCTTTCTATTGAGGATCTATTATGGATCGGGAGTTATGACTTTTGGTGGTACAGTGTTTTAATAATAATGTTTCCCTAAAGTGATTGAGGGTTTTAGTCTTACGGTAGACATTAGTATAGATTTTAAGAGTGGATTTCAAGGATTTGTGAGTTAGTCGTTATATAAAACCAGTAGAACACATAATTATAAAAAGATCTTAAACCTCCCTGCTTCTGTAATTACTATTGCCACACCCTTTCGGCCTTTCCTCACTATAATATTTTTTCAACAAATTTAATTTACGCCCCGATTGCGGTATGCGCATATAATGTACATATGTGTGGGCCATGGGAGGGGGGGGCAAAAGTGAAAGTGCACTAAATTTAACGTTATTTTACTAATTTCATGAAAATAACGTTAAAAGCTGATGACGGTTAATCATGAATCATGTGATGGCGTTGATAGCTGAAAGACAAAATGGTACATGTATTAATTGGTCTTTCTCCCGATTGTTGAGTGTTATATGCCTTATGTCCAACGCTTGATGCAAAACTACTATTGAGCCGTGGGTCTTACTGGAAGTAGCCTCTCTATTCCTACGGGGTAGAGGTAATGTTGTCTATATCTTACCCTACTCAGACCATACATTTGCTTTGCTAATGGTGGGATTTACTGAGTATGATGATGATGATTTTTCAACAAATTTACAAACCAAATTTTACCATGTTTGTTAACTAAATGTATCACAATTCTCAAATTACAATTCTCTACATATTTCAATTCTTAAGCTTCTAACTCGTTTAACAACTTTGAAAGACAAATCGATGACTTCAAATTCATTTTTTTTTGGTGAAATTTCGGTTATATCAAAAACGTTTTGTGAATAAAGCGTTGAAAAAAATAAGATTTAACTTAAGTATGACTCTAATAATGCACCCCAATTTTGGTTGTTAATCTATACCAAAGCAATAATAATTCGATAGTATCCTTGTCATGGATGTTCTTGATCACATCGGTCAAGCGAATCATGTACCAAAGCAATAATAATTCGATAGTATCCTTGTCATGGACGTTCTTGATCACAGCGAATCATGCAAATATTTATGTTCTTTTATTTCTTGCACGTTGTGGCTGTGGTTGTGTTCATTGTTCTTTGAAAAATAGCGGAAGAGATGGTAATACTTAGGAATTTTGTGATCGGAGAAATGAAGATTAAAAAGTATACAAGAGTCAATGTCCCTAAACATAGTTAAATTGGACAACGGTGTTTGGTTCAAAAAGCTTTTGGTTACTCAATGTCTACCTTTCAATTTAGTTTTTATGTAATATATATTCACTTTCAAAAAATATTTATCAAAATTAAAAATCTACTCTTAGTCACTAAATTTCGTTTACATAAAACGAAAGAATATTAATCCAAACACACAAGCGGTCTCACAAAAGTGAACAAAACCAGCAACATATTTACCATCTACTTTGGGCCAAATCTTCTCGTGAGAACAAAACCAACTTGAAGCTAGCAAAAGCCCAAAAGGCCTAGAAGAAGTATGATATAACTCTATAAGATATTTACCATCTACTTTGGGCCAAATCTTCTCGTAAGACTATTTGGGTTGTAAAGTCATTTTTTATGATCAACAATTTAATTTTAAACAAAACAAAAGGAACTTAAATTTAAAGTTTACAACATCTACACAAGCTCATTCAAATTCACTGATTTCCAATTCTAAGTAGGATCACAACTTTACAAACATGACGTCCATTTAGAGGACATACTTAAAGAACACTGTGATATAACTATGGAGTTGTGATTTGTATTGATTTACAAGGATACAACAAGGCTATTATATAGCCTGTTTACAAAAAGATTTTACAGGAGCTATATATGGTTAATGGTACAAATTACATTTTGACTAATAGTATTTGAGAAACTATATTTGGCAGAATATTTGTGGAGTAAATTGAGTGATTGTGGAGTTATTCACATAATTGTGGAATTATTTACGGGATCCTTAATACGCCCCCGCAAGATGGAGGCTCCATCTGAGACACCAATCTTGGAGGGGTTACGAAGAAATGGTGTTCTTGGCAGCGGCTTGGTAAGCCTATCGGCAAGTTGATCTTGCGAACTAATGTGAAGAACACGTAGATACCCCACGGAGACTTGTTCCCGTACGAAGTGATAGTCAAGGGCAATGTGCTTCATGCGAGAGTGGTAGACTGGGTTTGCACACAAATACGTCGCACCTGTATTATCACAAAATAAAGTAGGTGTGTGATTAGTAGAAATGCCCAATTCTTTGAGCAAATTTTTTGTCCATGTAATTTCCGCTGAAGCATTGGCCAAGGCTTTGTACTCGGCTTCCGTAGATGAGCGAGAGACTGATTTTTGTTGTGTGGATTTCCATGAGAGATGTTGGTGCCAAGGTAAACAATGTAAGCTGTGGTGGACCGTTCGGCATCGTTGACACCGCCCCAATCAGAATCCGAGAAGGTCAAGAGATCGAGAGGAGAATTGCGGTTTAGAAATAGACCATGATGAATTGTTCCTTTAAGATATCGAAGGACCCATTTAAGGGCTTGCAAGTATTATATGAGTTGAATAAATAAACTTGTTAGAACCATTAGTTTATATGAAAATTTTATATGTTGGATGTCAAGCCATTGATGGGATTAAAAATAATAAAGATTTAACAATTATAGATAACAAACAATGATGATTTAAGAATTATAAAATTATATTTTAAAATAAACATAATTGAAATTATACGGTTAAATACTTTAATAAATTACTATATATTACTATATATTATTACTATTACTATATATTATTATATTACTATTACTATTACTATATATTACTATATATATTATTACTACTAGGTTATAACCCCGTGTATTACACGGGGTTGAATAAATAAATTTTATATACTAAATAATAAAACAATATATCTTTAAAAACCTCATTTATTGTACGGGTTGAATAAATATAATTTTATATATTAAATAATAAAAAGTTACATCTATAAGAACCATATTGTACGGGTTGAATAAATGTAATTTTATATACCAAATAAAAAAGTTATATCTTTAAAACCACGTGTACTACACGGGTTGAATAAATGTAATATTGTTTACCAAATAATAAAACAATACATCTTTAGAAAACCTCATTTATAACACGGGTTGAATAAATGTAATTTTATATACCAAATAATAAAAAAATTACATCTTTAAAAATATGCGCATTACACGGTTTGAATAAATGTAATTTTCTGTACTAAATAATAAAAAATTTTATATCCTTAAAAACCCCGTGTATTGTACGAATTGAATAAATATGGGTTGAATAAATCTAATTTTATATACCAAATAATTAAAAACTTATATATCTTTAAAAACTTTGTGTGTTGTGTGGGTTGAATAAATGTAATTGTCTATAGTAAGTCTTTTTTTTTTAAATGTTATACCCTTAAAAAACGTTGAACAAATACTATTATATTAATGATATAATAAATACTTTGATAGAAATATTATATTCGAAAATAGGAAAAAATCATCATGGTATAAAGAATATTAGATACCTTAAAAAACATATAATATATAAGTATAAATTTATTTATTTTTTTGAATGGCAAGTATAAATTTATATGGTTAACTGTTGTTATATATCGAACGATCTATATCTAGATTAGTATTAACTATACTATTATATTATATATCCAAGGATCTATAGTATTAACTTTCACTATATACGATAACTAGGTTAGAACCCCGTGTAATACACGGGTTGAATAAATGTAATTTTATATACCAAATAATAAAACAATATACCTTTAAAAATCTCGTTTATTACATGGGTTGAATAAATGTAATTTTATATATTAAATAACAAAAAAGTTATATCTTTAAGAACTCCATGTATTGTACGAGTTGAGTAAATTTAATTTTATATATTAAATAATGAAAAAGTTACATTTTTAAGAACCTCATGTATTGTACGGGTTGAACACATGTTAATCAATAAAAAGTTATATCTTGTTATATCTTTACACCCTGTGTATTATACGGATTGAATAAATCTAATTTTATATACCACATAATAAAAAAGTTACATTTTTAAAAACCCGGTGTATTACACGAGTTGCATAAATGTAATTTTGTATAGTAAATAATAAAAAAAATTATATCTTTAAAAAACCTCGTTTATTACACGGGTTGAATGAATCTAATAAAAAATTATATCTTTAAAAAAACTAACGGATATACTCGATATATGATGGATGAGATGATTGCGGTAATGGTTCTTATAAATGTCACGTAAACATAGTGAATACCGTATTTGAGTTGAAAGTAGAACACGAAAATAAAAGTATAGAACCAATAAACATTGATTAATATTTTTGTTATCCCTTATAAACATTTTTGAAATAAATTCTACCGTTATATATTTTAGTTTAATAAAATAAATAAAGCATTTACATTATATTAATTTATATTTAGTGTACGTCTTTTGTTAATTTCAGAATAAATAATTTTGAAATCTAATAAATATTTCAAATATTATATTATCTTCTATACGAATTGTTTAAAATTATATTAAATTTAATTTTATAATTATCTTTTAATTAATATTAATTATTTATAATTAAGTAGAATAGAGAGAAACAAACTAAAAAATAGATGGCTTCAATAAATAACACGTGTCCTTTTATTGGTTTCTTTTATTATATAGTATATATAGATAGATTAGATAATAATAATTAAGTGTTATATACTTTTTTTTGTCATAACAAAAGCTTACTTTTTAAAACTCTTCGGTACATTTATTATTATATGTTTTATGAGATTTATTCAATTAATTTATTAATTCGTTTTATTTATATGCTTCTATGATAAATAAAGATAAAGGTTATTCGATAAATTAATTGATAGTAAATAAACTTTTATATAAAGATTATAAACTTTTATATAAACAACTAAAACTATCTTTATCTTTATAAATAATAAAAATGTTAATATATAGTTTTTAATTTTATTAATTAATATATGGTTATCAGTTATCCTTATTATTATTATTATCAAAATCTTTTAATTTTAATAATTAATATATTATAAATTTTAATTGAGACCACCTCATAAAGCGACATGTGTCCCTAAAGTGGTTTCTTTTATTATATAGTATAGATAATAAATAGATTTAATTTTATTATAATAAAGCAAAGACATGATAAATAAATTTAAAAAATAAAAGGGTAAAAAGTAAAAAGATAATTCAACTAACTAATGGATGACTTTAACTTAATTTCACTATATATACGATAATAATAAATAGATTTAATTTTATTATAATAAAGCAAATACATGATAAATAAATTTGAAAAATAAAAGGGTAAAAAGTAAAAAGATAATTCAACTACCTAATGGATGACTTTAACTTAACTAATTGTCATAATATATATTTATTTAGGCGGAAAAGAAAATAATTGAGATTAGCTCGTAGAGCGCCATGTGTCCTTTTTATGGTTTCTTTTATTATATAGTATAGATAGATATATTACTATTACTATATATTAGTATATATTAATTATTACTTTATATTACTGAACGAAGTGAAATGAATAGTGATTTTAATATTATAATAATATATAGTTTTTTAATACTTTTATTATTTTAATATTATACTAATAGTTATTTTCTTTGCTTTTTAACTTTTATCTTTTTTTTAATATCAGGGATTGGGATACGCTTGGTGTCAACTGATATCGAACCATTATTGTTATCGAAAATACCGATACGGTTCTGTCCGGTATCAGTACATGAAGGTGAAAACCGGCACTAATACAGAAAACGCCAAAAGTTGGTGCCGAATTGATATTGGAAATCTTTTGATTCGGGAAATTCAGTGCAGCTACCTGGTACCATTTGCTCATCTCTGATCACGGTTACCGTACGAACAACGGTATCGTACAACTTTTGTTGATTTTCTTCAACTTTTATTTTTTTTTCTTTTTTAGTTTCAGGGGTAGGGATGAGCTCGGTGCCAACCGATACAGAATTGGTACAGATACCGAAAATACTGGTTACGGTACCGGTATATGAAGGTAAAAAATGGTAGTGAACCGGTACCAGGAACGCCAAAAGTCGGTACCGAATTGGTACTTAAGATCTTTCGGTTCGGCAAATTTGGTACCGGTACCCAGAACAATTTGCTCATCTCTGACCACGGGTTTCATATGAACAACATCGTTACCATACAACTTTTTTGGTTGATTTTCTTTCGGTTATCTTTTAGTGTTTTTTTCTACATTTTCTTTTTATTCTTGTCAGTAGTTCTGTTTGCAACACGTTCGTAATTGAAATTATACACTTGAATACCTTAATAAATTATTGAAATAAGGAGATTTATTTCTTGAATATTTAATTGTTGAATTTAGTTATTTTAAATTATTATAATTTAAGAGGAGATATCCATATCTAGGGCTGTAAACGAACCGAACGGACACGAACAAGGCCTTGTTCGTGTTCGTTCGTTAAGAATATTATGTGTTCACGAACGGTTCATGAACAATTACCGAACGAGATTTTTTGTTCGTGTTCGTTCGTTAAGGAAATGAACATGTTCGTGAATGGTTCACGAACACAAACGAACGCAGATAAATCGACTAAGTTCAATTGTATTTTTCGATGTTAATAATAAGAAAGAAAGGTGGAGGTAGGGTTTCCTATTTTATTTGTTTGGGTAATGAGATAAATAAGAATTAAGGATTATAAAAGGTTTAGATATAATAAATAAATGCTAAAAAATATTTAATGAACAACATAAACAGACGAACATGAACGAATGTTCATGAACACGTTACCGAACGTTCATGAACGCAATTGAACGAACGAGACAGTTGTTCGTGTTCGTTCATTTAACTAATCGAACGAAATTTTTTGTTCATGTTCGTTCATTAACTAAACGAACGAGCGTAAACGAACTTCCCGCCGAACGGTTCACGAACTGTTCGCTGAACGTTCGGTTCGTTTACAGCCCTATCCATATCTAACAGGAGAGAAAAGCAAGAAAACATTTTTAAATTTCACCAGAAGACGTCATGTGTCTCACGAGTTTTATTTATTATAAAGAGTTTTATTTATTATATAGAATAGACGTGTAATTTGGTGTATCTTTTTTGCGATGATTAAATTAATTTAACTTGCTAAACAAATTATTTATATGATTTCGATGCCATGAGGGGCTGGCCCAAGTAGTAAAGACCCTAGTAGGTTCGACTCCCACTTGGGTGCAGAGTAAGGCATTGGTGGGCAATGATAGGAGACCCAGGGAAGCTTTGGTTGGATCCTTGAGCCAAACGGGTTTTACCGGTTTTTTCACCGTCGTGCCTATGGGCGGGTGGGTTACCGGGTTTTCCCCGGAATTGGTGGTGGACTCGGGTTACTCTCGGAGTACTCCGTTTGTTCAGTGGGTGCCCCGAGAATGCTCGGGATTGAATTTGTTGCCGTTCAAAAAAAAAAAAAAAGTAAATACCCTAGTATCTTTGAAATAAGGTCACCGGTTCAAATCCTAAGCAAGGGTATAATTTAGGTGTTGAGTTTCATTTCATTAGTAAAAAATATAATTTATTATGAAATTTTATAATAAGAATAAATACACTGAAGTGGTTCATCAAATATTGAAAACTAACGTGAATCTGCATTACCAATGGGTATTGGTAAAGGCAAGAACTTTAAACACTTTAGGAGGGGAGAAGGTTTGGGTTCAAGTCCCATGGACGACAAGAATAAAAGAAGTTAGCCGTTCAAAAAAACAAAAACGTGAATCTGCATTAAAATGAGGTAAAAGGAAACATTGTTTAATTTTGAATATGGATTTGGTGTGATACGGGAAGGATTCTGTAGTCTCACTCTAACCAACATTATATTTCCAAAAGTTAGGGGCAGGGTGTATGAAAAGACATGAATTGTTTATTAATCAGTGAACTGGTGGCGCTAAACACAGCGTTTATTGCATAATTAGTGAAATACTCGTGGCATGATATTAAAAAAATGAAAACCAATCTTACGGAAATATTTAGATAGTGATGTTACGGTTTATTAATTAAGGGTTAGGATATAATAGAAAGTTTATTTGGATAGAAAGGCTAGCAAGTGATTTTGACCATCTATTTACTTAATCAAGAATAAGATTAAATGGGTGAAATTGAAAGAAAAAAAAGAGGTGCGTGGGTTTGTTCTGAGGCATTCTAGTCAAGTCAAGGTAATAGTTTATCTCTCCTCCAATTCCCCCCCCTATTTTTTAAACGTTAATAACTCTTTCATACGACATTATTTTTTTATAAAAATTGTACCAAAAAAACGAGCGTTTTTTATCTTTAAAACGAGTATACTATTGCTATATTTTCGATTTTTTTTGAAAACCCAGTTGCGTAGAACGCAATGGAAAAAAAAACTCAGTTGCGTAAAACGCAATAGAAAAAAAACCCAAAAAAATGGCATTTTTCTAAAACGCAATGCACAAAAAACACAAAGAAATGTCTTATTTGTAAAGCGCAATTGCCAGAAAACATAAAGATATGTCTTATTTCTAAAACGCAATAGCTTAAAAACATAAAAGAAAGTGTACTTTCTAAAACGCAATGGACTGAAAACACATAAAAATGTGTTCTACCTAAAACGCAATGCACCAAAAATGCAAAGAAATGTCTTATTTCTAAAACGCAATGGCCAGAAAACACTTAAAAATGTCTCCTTTCTAAAACGCAATGGCCTAAAAAAACAAAAGAAAGTGTTCTCTCTAAAACGCAATGGACTGAAAACACCTAAAAATGTGTTTTACCTAAAACGCAATGACTAAAAACACTTAAAAAATGTGTTTTTTCTAAAACGAATGGCCAGAAAACACATAAAAATGTCTTAGTTCTAAAACGCAATGACCTAAAAACACCAAAGAAAGTGTTCTCTCTAAAACGCATTGAACCAGGACAATAGTTTTGTATGTGAATTGTCTGAACCAGGAAGCAGGAGATAAAAAACTGTCTACGAATGCAGTTTTCCAGAGGCAATTTACAGAAAATTAAATTTTCTGATACATTTTTATTAAAGCAGCTCAACCCCAGCCAGGGGCTCTGCCCCTTGGACCCCGCCAGGGGCTGCCGCCCCTTGGACCCTGCTACCAGAGGTGCTGCCCCCGCCGCCAAGATCGTAAAACGCAACGACTAAATCAAAAAACCAGATCGTAAAACTGAAATTAAAGAATTTCTTACATGGATCGAAGCCGATTTCTTCAACAATCGACGAAATTTGAATGATGGAAACACTTATCAGCGATCGAATCGAACGGATCGAGTGATTATCTTCAAAATCATGAGAAAAAACGAGATTTTGTATGAAATTAAACTGGGTTTTCTTCAAAAAAGCTGAAGAACACGTTGATCGGGTGTTTGAATCATTGATTGTTGACGAAAATCGCACTATAATGTAGTGATTATTGAGATAGAAAGTGAAGAAAAGGTTAAAGATGGTGGGTTTTGAAAATGGTGGGTTTTGAAGTTATTGGGGAGAAGAATGAAGAAGAAATGATACGATTGACTAAAATACCCGTGGTCTTTATTTTAAATGTTGTCACATGTCATAATCCTATTGTTTCCTACACTTCCTAGCCAAAATAAACTTCTCATTTGATCCTCACCCTATTAATTAATAGAAAAACACATGATGATAACACCATGTGTCTATGTTTATTAAGATTTCATTTTTAGTGTTAAAGATTTTATATCGAGATAGATGGTAAAATGGACAAGTTGTGCTGCTACTCTCTTTTTGAATAGCAAAACTAAGGGGCTGTTTGACAACATCTGAATGGTTCAGTGGTGAACCAGTAACAAGTCTGAACCATTAAGTACTGAACGAGTAAGAGGTCTGAACCATTAAGAGCCTGCATAATGCTTAACCGTTCAGAGACAAATGTCTGACCAATTCAGATTAGAGGTCTTAACCAGTCAGACTCTGTATAAATATTAACCATTCAGAGGCAAATGTCTAAACCATTCAGACATCTACTCGTGAAATAAACAGTCTGAACCATTAAGTGTTGAACCAGTGAGAGGTCTGAACCATTAAGAGACTCATTAAGAGGTAAACAAATAGCCCCTAAGTCTTTTAAAAACGACGTGCATGGATCTCGGAGTGATAACATTACTATGCATGACCCTTTGAACTCGACTAAGTAGGTTCACCAACCTCTGGCACCAGGAAGCCAAAAGTATCAAAAGCCAATGAGATAAACACATGCTCGTTGTCAAGGCACGCTTTCTCGTGTTTGGTAACTTTACACGAAGCAACCTGGCCCACCGTGAAAGCCCACAAGCGAGAAAACCCTTGTTAGATCTATATATACATGTTTTCCTTCTACCCATCTAAATACCAAAATGTCGGTTGGTCGAAACCCTGATCTCCCTTAATATGATGGTGAGATGAATTACATTAAAATGCTATTGCGTCACTTTGAAAACGATGATACATTACTAAAGATGTATGAAAAACTCATTAAAATTAAAGCACTTAACTGGAAGCATTATCGTTTTTTTTTTCTTTCAAATATCATAGGTAATAAGAGTAGATGATCGAGCATCCATAAAAGGATGTCTAAGAACATTTCTCTATGTCTTAGGGCATGTTTGGATTGGCTTCTCAAACCAGCTTATTAGCTTATTGACTTATGGATAAGTCAATAAGCTGTTTTTATGTTTGGATAACTCAAAAGTCCTTATGTGAAATAGCTTTTTGGAAGGAAGGAAACGGAGGTTTTGAAAAGTCAAGTATTTGTGACTTCTTGAATGAGAAATGACTTTTCAATATACAAATTACTAACTTACCCTTCTATTTGTGTCTGCCCTATCTCTTCAGCAAGCCGACACACACATTCATCACATATCATCGTTCTCTCAAAACAGCAAGCCGACACACACAGCAGCAAGCGGCGGTTCTTTCTCCTTCTCCGGCGGTTCCGGCGGTTCCTTCTCCTTCTCCGGCGGTTCCTTCTCCTTCACCGCAGGTATGTTCGATGTATCTGGATCTGTTACAAATTCGATTTGTTTGGTTGTTGTTCGATGTATCTGGATCTGTTAATACATGGTTGTTGTTTGCTTGTTGTTCGATTAATTGGATCTGTTAATACATGCTTGTTGTTTGCTTGCTTGTTGTTCGATTAATTGGATCTGTCAAATTGGATTTGTTTGCTTGTTGTTCGATGTATCTGGATCTGTTAATACATGGTTGTTGTTTGCTTGTTGTTCGATTAATTGGATCTGTTAATACATGCTTGTTGTTTGCTTGCTTGTTGTTCGATTAATTGGATCTGTCAAATTGGATTTGTTTGCTTGTTGTTCGATCAGATTGGGTCTGTTTGTTTACTATTTTTTTTTGCTTGTTGTTCGATTAATTGGATCTGTCAAATTCGATATGCTTGTTGTCAAATCAGATTTGCTTAATGAAATTCTTAATGGCCATCCGAGACGGTGTTATGATATGTTTCGGCTGAACATACCTGTTTTTAGACAGTTATGCGTTGATCTTGTTACTAAATACGGATTGGAACAAACACGTCATGTGTCTATTGAGGAGTCGGTCGAAATCTTATTGATGACTTTGGCTCATGGATGTACAAATAGGTTCGTGCAAGAATCTTTTAATCATTCCGGGGAAACAATTCATAGACATTTCTATAGAGTTTTGGCGGTCGTGCTTAGGATGAGTGCTGATATCATCAAGCCAGCCGCAAACTATAATGATGATGTACCTGCACATATATTAAACAATCCTCGGTATTATCCAATGTTCGAGGTATTATCTATTGCTCGATGTATCTAATGCTACAATTACTTTAATAAATGATTTAAATATGATATCGTTTTGTATTTGTAGAACTGCATTGGCGCTATAGACGGGACACACGTGAGGGCATCGGTTCCATTGAACGAACAACCGAAGTACATTGGTCGAAAAGGATACACTACACAAAATATAATGGTTGTGTGTGATTTTAACATGTGTTTTACATTTGCGTGGGCCGGATGGGAGGGGACTGCACATGACACGAGAATTTTCAATGAAGCGTTAGAGAAACCGGAACTTCAATTTCCACATCCCACGGGTGGTTAGTATAATTTTAGTAATGATATTTTTATGCTTTTAATACTTATTTAAAACGAATAACAGCTGTTTTTTTTATTTGCAGATAAATATTATGTTGTTGATGCCGGATACCCAAATACTAGAGGGTATCTTGCTCCATACAAAGGTACGAACATTCGTTATCATATACCGGATTTTCGACGTGCACAGACTAGTGCTATGCGTGCTCCCCGCGGACCAAAAGAGACATATAACTATTACCACTCATCATTGCGAAATATAATTGAACGTACTTTTGGAGTGTGGAAAGCTAGGTGGGCGTTATTGAGAGATATGCATGTTAATTTCACGTACGAACACCAAGTGAGTATTGTGATAGCGTCGATGGCGATCCATAACTATATTAGAAAGGCTGGTGAGTTTGATAAAGCATTTGATAGGGCACAACAAGAATCGTACAATCCTAGACGAGGTCGTACTAGCGATGAAGTTCGCGAAGAAGATCAGGCTACACGTCGTGCAAATGATGATATGTATATGTCAGCGATCCGAGATATGATTGCGGGAGATATAATGAGACTGCGGAGATGAACATGACATCATTTCAATTGTATGGATGAATGTACTATGAGAACTATGGTGGTATTATTGTGTTTTAACTTTTGTAAAAGACATATTTTTTATTTTGTAGGTTTTTTATGAGAACTATGGTGGAATTATTGTGTTTTAACTTTTGTAAAAGACATATTTTTTATTTTGTAGGTTTTTTTTTATTAAATTAAACTTTTTATTAAGAGAAGAGAAACAAAAAGCTAAGCCAAACACTTTTTTAAAAAGCAGCTTATTGACTTATGAAAGAATGTCCATTTTAGTCATTTTACATCAATAAGCTAAGCCAAACACTTTTTAAAAAACAACTTATTGACTTATTGGTTTTTCCCACCCCATAAGCTAATCCAAACACTTTTTTTAAAAACTCCTTTTCAAAAAGTCATTTTCACAAAAGTCCTTTTCCCAAAAGTCCTTTTTAACTCTAATAAGCTTAGCCAAACATGCCCTTAAAGTTGAATGTTGGTGGATATTCCACCATCAAACCATTGAATTTAAAAGTTTTTCTTTTTTAGTTTATACTTTTATAACTAGTTTAAGATCCCGTGTGTTACACGGGTGGTCTCACAATAAATTATATTATTTAACAGTTGTTACATAAACTTTTAATCGAAAGCAACGTTCCATTACTAAGGTAAATATTTTAATTACAATGCACGATAAGAAATGACTACGAAAAAATCACAAGTTGTAAAGGATTTCATTATACAATGCATTTGAAGCACTTTGCACCAGTGACTCAATGGCTTGGCAAACCACAACTACCATGCTGTGAATAAATGGTCTGTAGACTCCACATCACACTCGCGCATAAACTTGGATTTTCCTTTTAGCCAACGTTCAACTCCGCCCTCCACATAAAAATAGTACACTTTAAAGGCACTCACTTGCCACATTTTATAACATAATTCTGGCTATAATTCTTATTCTAGATTAGCAGTTTTCTTACCGATTTAACAGAATCCAAACCCATGTGTCCTTAGACCTTTTCCAACCAGTCACATTAATCACCTTAATACACTTTTCCCACTCTGTGACCTCCTGAAGCGTGCTCGGGGTCTCCTCCAATCCCACTTCCATTAGATGCCAAAGTTAATCCATCTAAGCCAATCTATAATTTTGCACCTTTTGTTCCTTCCTAACATAAACAAAAATAGCCTAACATGCATTATTAGCAACAAAGATGATCACAATTTTGTTAATTATGTTTAAAACTCATATTTAATAAAATATATTCGATCTTAAAAATCAAACTCAAACCATTTATGTGTGTATTTATGTGTGCAAAATGTGGTCAAACTTTACTAACTTCCCACTTACTGTAGTCAAACACTATGCTCATCAACATATTACATTCCTAAAAGCAATGCTAAAAAAATTATCTAAACCTCGAGATGTTGTGAGCTTTAGAACTCAAACCAACAGTAGTGAATCAACCATCCCTACAAAAAAAAAAAAAAAATCCAATCACAAACAATGCAAATAAAATCTCACGACTATTCTCGCTATACCTTGCGCTGATTCGCTTGCGGCAAGTAAGTATATTTGTGACTCAACAAATTAATCACATCAGTAATCTTATCATGATCTCCAGCCGTTGTCAAATTCTTCACAAATCCTTCAACCTAAACCAAATACCACAAAACTCACCAACAATATCCAAAACTAAACAATAACTAATAAAACGAACACATCATATTGCAAATCCAACCAAAAATGACCCCCAACCTCAATATGATGTAAGTTCAACCAATAATATGATGTAAAGCCATTGAAACTGTAATCATCAAAGAATACATATCTTATCTGGTATAAAGAAGTGGGTATTTAGTACCAGCACAACACCGTCTATGAATATCGACCTTTTCGCTATTTGGCTTTACTAATAGAGGAAAGCAAGACCAGTGTGTGTTTATAACAAATTAGGATCGTAGACACAACAAAAGTCCAGGTAGGTTATTGTAGTAACATTAACTCGGGCAGATACCTTAACTAAGCCTATTTTTTTAACATTCATTTTTTTTCATAAAAAAGTTAACTTATATGCATTAAACACATACCTTAACTCGGGCAAGCTTGGCAGCAAGACCAGACCCGACAGATATCATTCCCACTACCAGCACAATACCGGCTATTATCATCGACCTTCTCGCCATCTAGCTATGAATTAGATGTGTAAAAAACAGGTAAATATATATATATTTTTTTACTTTCTAGTTGTGTAAAATTAAGATAACCATAACTCATTAGTAAAAAACTGTTGTAGAAATATAATTTTATTATTCAAAACTTTTTCAGCGCATTATCTATACTATATAATAAAGTAAACCTATGTGGGACACGTGTCGTATTTATATGCATCCTCATAATTGTTTTCCCGCCCCTTCTTTTCTCTTACTTAGTTATAATCCTTGCCAAAAATTAAAAAAAAAAAACAAAAAAAAAAAAAACAAAAACACAAAGTAAAAAAATCAAAAGATCTTGCTTCAAAGATTAACAATTTGTTATGAAACCCACTTCTAGAGAATGATTTGTTGTGAATTTGTAGCACACCAAAAAAGTGAATCCGTAGCACACCAAAAAAGTGAATTTTTCACACCCATATATGTTTAAAGATTATCTTTGCTTAGTGGCAAGTCTCCATTGCATCACATGAGATCCATAGTAAAAGTTGTCATTCGAGGTTCTTGGCTTAACCTGTAGAATTCAAATGACCAATGACAAAGTTGTAAAACTTATTATTTTACCAAAAAAGGGTATTATAAGTCTATAAATGCTAAGTTGGTTTGTAAGTCGTACCAGTTGATGGTTTCTGTTCGTAGGTTGTGTATCACTGTAAAAAGGATACATGCCAAATTTGAAAAAAAAAACTTAATGTATTATGTGCATATCTTAAAATTGATATTGAAACCATAAACCCAGCAAAGTCTAAACAATAGACCATATACTGCAAAGTGCAAACACAACCGGATACATCAACTTAACTTGATAAATGTTATAAAGACTAATAAAGTTCATGTATATGAACAACCCCATGTAAAATCCCCCAAAATATACCTTTCGGTCTTAGCTTAGCCATCTGATCTTAAAGGATACAATCACTAAGACCGCTCAATGGCCCAGCGTCTATGATGGTTGTTTCCAGGTCTCATGTGTTGGTGTTTTGGAGCAACATCTTGCTTCGGAAGATCAGGCAACTCCATAACTTGTATTGTTCGTTGTCTCTTCGCTGTTAAAGAAATAACATTAATTATTGAACAAACTTATCAAAAAACATAGTAAAATGAAGATAACTTATAAGTTGAAAGAAATCCAAAGTTTATATTTTTAACTAAACATATGTTAAATAGTTGCTTCAAATAGTCTGATTATTACTGATTATTTAATAAGTATATAAATCATTAATGAAAAGCATAACCAAGTGGTCTCCTGCCAAGCCACGTTAAATAGTTGCTTCAAATAGTCGATCTGATTATTGCTGATTATTGTCAAGCCACGTTAAATAGTTGCTTCAAATAGTCTGATTATTGCTGATTATTGCCAAGCCACGTTAAATAGTTGCTTCAAATAGTCTGTATACATCAAGATCTCGAATGGCGTCTAAGGCGTCCCTACGATCATCAAAGTCCACAAAAGCATAACCAAGTGGTCTCCTGCCAAGCCACACACTGCTGAGTTGCAAATACTATAATAAAAACAATCAAAAAAGAAATCATATTTCTGCTTGAATATTGAACTTCCTTCACTTGAAATGTTGCATTCTCAATCTTTTCTACAGTGTGCAACAAATCACAAACCTCAGTTGCCCATAAATCTTTCAAGTTTTGATGGTCGCTGAGGGTTGTTAAGTCAATATATCCCCATCAGGAAGATATGTTTTAAGAGGCACTGACCCATATATAAAAACCTACAAACCAAAAAACTAAAAAAAAAAACTTAAATAATCATAATCATAATTATTTTTTTTGCCACACTTTAAGCTTACTTTTGAAACTTCAAGTTGTAATTTAAATTAAATCACATGTCCAAACACCCCTAAGCTTATTGTTGCAACATCAAGCAGTAATAATAAATTAAAACACATGTCCAAACACCCCTATATCTTCAAGTTCATAGACCCTCTATTCTTATATGTTCTCAACACCATTTACAGGGGAAGCAATAAATATCAATTAAGAGAAGCAACCTTACACCGAAAACACTTCATAATAAGCCATTGACATAAAATCAGCAACATTTCTACGTTCTTACGATAGTTGATTCAGTTGGATGCAAATACAATATTAGCAAGGATTAAGCATGAATCGATATAAAACTCACTTTTTAAAACCCATAGCCGCGAAATTAATCTTCAAGCTCTCGTTCCAGAACTTGTGGTTCAAAATTTCCAACGTATATGTATATAAACATAAAAGCACAAAGCAATAAGCCAAAGAGTCACAAACATTATGGAGGCACAAAAGAGCATAAATGTAACAGTAACACTCACAAATTCAATAAAGGCTTGATTTCTGTTCGCTCCAACATTACACTTAGTGTTCACAACTTTACCAAACGACTTCCTGAGTTCATTTAATTCTTCTTCAGTACACTCCCCGGGCACGTTCCTCAGTTTATGAACCTTCGATGGAGTCTGTGTGTACGAAAACTAAGGCTGATTCGATACCAATGCCATTCACACTACAAATCTAAACTCTGGCAAAACAAAAAGATCTATTAACTGATAACCTGTTCCCATCAAACTCAGAAAAATATTAAAGAACTCAATAAACACTCCAACTCATGTCCAATACAACATTTTATCAACCAGCATCTTAACCTAACAGTAGTATAGTGAAATCGAAAGGATAGTTTGCTCTAGATTAACACTGTCCTGTTTACCGTCTTCAGTCTTTGAAACAAAACAAAACCCCTAATATTTCCTCCGATTTAAGAGAACTCAAATTATAAAATACCTAATAAACAGTTTTGATCTAAAGAGCGAAAAAATTGTACACTTCATAAACCCTAGGTCATAAATCAATCTACCGATTCAGTTGTTCTAACTAATTTGTATAAAAAAAGAATAAATACATCAGATTGTTGTTCAAGATCTAGATGAAATCGAATAGTTAAAGCGTACCTTTGGAATCGCCCATGTAGAATACGGAGAGATTTAGGGTTCTTGATTAGAAGAAGCTTCAATGCAAAGAGCGAGGAAGATTAAGGGCGAGGAAGATTCAATCATACAGAATTAGAGGAAGATCCAATGCAAAGAGCGAGGAAGATTGAAGCCGCAGCTTTGGAGGAGATTAAGGGTTTCAATGAAGAAGAACCAAAGACCTTTAATGGAGAATTCTAAGGAAGAAGCGTGGATAGGAAGCTGTGAATATTAGGGTTCGTGATAGATCCGGAATGAGAGAGAGAGTATAAAAGAAGCGTATGTGAGAAGCTTCTCCAATCGATGTATATTGCCGCTCAAATCACAATTGTGAGGATTATTAAGTTGCCAGGTGGCAATTAGAGGATTAAAATAATGCCAAGTGGCACCAAAGTGTTTTGTTTTAATATAGATAATAGATTTGTACTTTTTGCACATATAATTTTCCTTTTTTACCCTTACTTTTGTAACTTATATTTTTGGTCTATACTTAGGTAATTTACGTTTATGGACCATATACTTTATACGGATCCCTCAACTTTAATCTTTGCATCACCTTTCGATGTAAATTTGGTATACGTTTTTGTGCTTTATTTTGTATATTTCCTACATATGAATTGGCTCTCATATAATAACGTTTTGACTTGACGGTACAAATTCGAGTTAGTTGGGTTGCATATAATACGTTATGATTATACGATATAAACTTGATTTACTTTATATTTTATCCAATTGCAATGCAACTATAGATTACATTGAATTCAATCGAATACGACGATACGAACGTTTTCATATGATTAACGCATTACATAACGTTTGGACTAATCCGTTCAACGTCTGCGATGTACCCGCGCAATAAGGCGCGCGAATATTTACTAGTTTGTTTTTAACATCCAAGTTGTCATTTATTTTAGAATTTGCTCTTATAGTGCACCTGAGACAAAGTATTAAAGATCAAATTCGACTAGTAGATTCACTTAGTTGACAAAAAGGGAATACTATGATTGTTATTTATTGCCAGAGGCCCTAATAATAGTTGGTTACATACTATGAAAGAGAGGGATAGATGCATTCATAAATATCAAATTAATTAATTTGTAAATCCTTAAATCGTTTATTGATTAAACGGTTTATAAAATAATTTTTTTTATATTTTCTCTTTTATATTAAACTCTAAAGTTAAATAACTACCAAAGTTATTTATGAGATAAATTATAGTATCCAATTAATCGATATATAAACCTTAAATATTAGGAATTATAATTACCCTATAAGTATTAATGATATCGTTATTCCATATTTAGGATAATCGTTCTCATTCTCTTGGATTTCTCAAATCTTTACTCGTGCATATTTCAAGAAATCACAACGCAACCAATGTGAGCATACTCGACCATTTTTACGCTTTAACGCATTTTTTGGTGCAACATGTATCAACTACAAAATCCACTTTACACAATCAAATATAATCAAACACTCAATCCATCGAACACGTATTTGTTATGCTTAGGTTGTTTATGCATGTTAGTTTCGAACTGTATACCCATGCTATTTGTTATGCTTAGGTTGTTTATGCATATTAGTTTCAACTTAACCATTGGGTCTTGGCCCAGTGGCCACCGGCCTCCTTGTTAAGTCTCTCGTGGCCTTCCATTGCGTGGAGGTCTTGGGTTCGATCCCGAGCGAGTTGATTCAGAGGATGATTTTCCGCCAGTGAGCATTGTCGGGTTGCGAACTGGGGAGCAAAGCTCCCGCGGTCAGGGGTACCGTGCTTTACCCTTTGTATACTCATGCTATTTGTTATGTTAGGTTATTTATGCATGTTAGTTTCTACTTGTATATCCATACTATTTGTTATGCTTAGGTTGTTCTAATATGCTAGATTCAACTCAAATATAAATTGCCACGTCGGATTGAGAAAACTTTTATACTTATACTTATATTCAAACTTGTATACTCGCCAGTACTTTTGTATTGATCTATGCTTTTAATACATGTTGCAGGATTTTGATGATGCAAGGAATCTAGTAGGATTGCCTAGAAACGCATTTAAACTTTAATACTTGTTGTATCGTATTTTATTTTCAAACATGCTGTATTTTGTTTCCAAACCTTGTATTAAATCGTTATTAATGAAATTTTAGTTCTTTTACACTTGTCGTTATTCAAATTTGTTATATTCTAGTTCAATCAATGTAAAAAGTAATTATTAACTACTCGACACAAATAGCCCGTTATGAAGTCTCTTGCAATCTAGTTTTCGTCTCATCCCGATGTTTCCGCCATCGGTTGGGGTGTGACATTTAGAGAGAATTTATAAAAACTTTATACTTTCATTACATTCAAATTTCAACATACATAAGGTATTTATAGGGTGAGATTACTTGGGGAACAAGGAATCTAAACTTAGGATATAAGATAATAATATAACTAATATTTCTAACATATGTTATAACTAATATCATACTAACTTAGGATTAATCATAGTTTGACTAACATTCTCCCATCCTAATTTTGATTTATCCTTTCATGCTTCATAGTAGGATATCTTCTTCTTCTTCATACATGAGAAGTGATTTTTGATCATTCTTTTCTTTGTTGCTATCCTTCCATTTTGTACATTCATACAAGAAATGATCATAGTTACCACATTCAAAACACCTGACCTTGCTTTTGTCTTTATTTTCTTGACTCACATTTGTTTCGCGTCCTCTTCCTCTTCCAAAGCTTCTTTCACATCCTCTTCCACGATTTTGACTACCACGTCCTCTTCCATAGTTCCATCTTCCAGGATGATTACTCGAGCTTGCCATTAGGAGTTTAGTTTGATAATTTTCCTCTGGTTCATCTTGACTTTTGAGGCGTTCTTCAATGTGACAACCCGCAACTTTATATTAATACTTTAACCTAACTACATTTAATTAAACCATACATTCATAGCACTGCATTTAACTAGGGTTAGTTAAATGATTCTACGTTGGTAATTTGGGGAATTACGGGAACACGTACATGATAATTCTCGAACACTGGAAATTAATGCGAATAATAATTATAAACATATGGTTTATACAAAACTTACATGCTATATGACAAATACGTGAACGGTATGCTGAAAATGTAATTATATGATATTATGTGGCTTTTGTGTAAAAGTTATATTATTAGAAGGTGTTTAGTGCATTGCTAAACTTTAAATAACTACCCAAAAACCCTAATCTCTCTCCACAACTTCATAATATGGCATTGTCTACTCAAAACATTTCTCTGATCTTTGGCCATACAAGTTCACACAAATCATCAGTCTATCTTTGATCTTTCCAATTCTCCTAGAATCACTTCTATATCCATCCAAGGTATGTGTTTGTGTTGGTTTGATTTCTTGTTCTTGTAATTCCAATGCAAAACCCTAGACGTCCAAACAATCTGACTTTTTGTTTCAAAGTAAATGAATGTGAATGATTGCTAGATGATTGTACAATGATTGTTTGATGTTTGTAGAATAATAACACTGATTGATTGGTTGATTTGATGCTTGACATTGTTGATTCTTTTGCATTTGGGGTTTTCTGTTCGTCATTACGTTGAAGAAAAGGGGATTTTTAGAAGTGTCAGACTTTGTGAAGTCACAAGGTGTCCATATTTGTTAACAATCAAAATGTCCGCACTTGTAATGCTATGTTAACTGTCCGTATATGTCAACATTTATAAAGGGTCCGCACTTGTTAAACCATTGTATTGTCCGCACTTGTGAAATGTTAATATGTCCGTTTTTGGGTTTTAATATGTTGTCCGCACATACTAGATATTAAGTAGTCCGCACTTGTCTTCAATTAAATGATCCAAACTTGTATATCCCTTATTAGGTCCGAACTTGTGTCAACGAATTAGGTCCACACTTGTTCACCTTCCCATAGTCATCACATAATGTGTTAAACGTTCGCACATAGGAAATTAATCACGTTCGTACATATAAATGTTATAAGAGTCCGAATTTGGAGTTTATAGGAATCAGAATTTATTCAGTGAGGTCCGAACATAGTTGAAAGGTACGAACTTGTATTAAAATCCTATGAAGGTCCGAATTTAGTGCCAAGGTATGGGTCCCAGTTTGTTTTTAATTTGGTAGCACATGATTGTTATTAAATGTCTGTACATGTGTTAAACGAAAGTGGTGATTATTTGTTCTTTGTTCACAAGGAATTAATTAGGACAACGACAATGAGGAATACAAATTGGTCACGCATGTTCATATTCTTTTGCTTGACAAATATTTTCAGTGTTTCCAGCTAATTTCCTTAAGTTTAACGTCGTTGATTATTAATTTTCTAAGTTGAAAACGACAATGGATTAACTAATAATTTCGGGAAACAAGTTGATAATATCTAATTAAATAATGCCACCAAAGCTTTATCTTGAAAGTAATGAGGATTTATGATAACTGAATCGGCCACACAACATTTTTATTAAATTAAATGCCGATAATACTAAATAACAGTGTGCGAATTTGTGGTGCGAATGTTGTCCGCATATATATATATGAAACTCCGCTGTCCATTAACAACAATAATAATCATACCATATATGTGCATGTGCTTTCTCACACTAGAGATTTATTAATGTTAGTACAAGTGCCTTGTTATAATAACTAATAATATAAGTGGTCACTGAAGCATTTGATTCTTGCAATCAACTTTTATTATTTGTAAACTTATTTAATAGTGATCCTTCCCCCCACATAAGAAATTATGTGTTACGGAGTGTATGGTATGCTAGACTTGATAGCGTGTGAGCAATAAATATCAGTTGTTTGGATTTAGGGTATTGCAAAACCCTACTGGTATACATACTTACATCTATCGTACTTTAGGTCGCGTGTAACAGACCTAGCAGTAATTAACACTAGAAGTACATTATCAAACCGAGCAAAGTAAGGTGAGTTCACTATCTTTCACAACCATGCGTCCCGGGGGGGGGGGGGCAAACAAACTAATATTCCGAAGAGGAATACTTTTAATACTGTGGTTTAATTTCGATGTTCATTAATAAACTCAACACTATCACGAAAGTCCATACTTACCACCAAACTAGTTGCTGGGGAGGCAACATGGTATTAGTTGGTAGCGCTATTAGACTTGACAACCTCACACCGTACCTGGGAGGACGGGCGTGAACTAATGACCTTAAACACATGGCCAATGTTGATAGGCATTGATGAGGGCAAACAAACATACGTCACTTCGATATCGAGTTTATTATTGGCATGTCTTTAAACTAAAACACTTAACATGATTTTCGTTAAACAAAACTGTGAACTCGCCAGCTTTATGCTGATACACTTTTTTCTGCATGCTTGCAGGTCGTTCAATGATTTCATGATACGGAGCTTGCAATCAGAGGAGCTGTGGATGTCATGGGTTGTGACGTTGTTATCATATCTGATGTTACACTATGTTTTGCGAACAAGTTGTTTTTAAATACTTAGAACCATTTCAAATGCTTCCGCAGATCATATTTTGTTTTAGACAGATGTTTTGAATTTCACTTTTCATGTTGAATGAGATTTCGAGTTTATTATATTACTATTAGTTCAGTGTGATTGGTGGCTAGATCCTGGTACGTCACACTTTCCGCATGTGGTATTTTGGGGGTGTGACATTTTGGTATCAGAGCCATTGGTTATAGTCAACTAGGTTTTTAAACTTTTTTATAAAACCTGACTATAACCGAATCAGTTCCGAAAGCGACCATGACACTCCGCTCCAGATTGCAAGGTTCGTCTTTACTTACTGTATACATTGTATATCTAGCATACGCATACGCATTGCATATAGTTGCATACACAATATCATAGAGTTTCTAGAACTTCGTGATCGTTATCGTTATCGTTTTGATAACACCTTAGCTTTTAACACTCGAATCTGAGGATCTTTTGACGCAAGTTAAGAGGAACTAAGATGAACATGCAAATCACGTTATTATCACGGGTGCACACGTAATAATAATTTGGGGTGCATGTGAGTCCTAGTGAGGCTTGGCGAGTGTGAAAGGATTCTGACCCATTGTAACACCTCGCAAAATCACGACCAATATAATAAAGACACGTGTCATGAAGATTTATCGTGTGATGAATTGATTCTGAGGGACTAAAATTGTCAAACAATGTCAATATGTAAGTAAAAGGATCCAAAGTGTAAACAAGCCATTCTTATGCCTCTGATTGACTTCACACAACGTTCGTATTCTTTAATGAATAATTTGACGGACACAAAAAGTCGTTTGTGCTTAAATTAAGGATTTTACGAAGCATAGGGGTTAAAAGTGTCAACATGTTAAATGTTACCTCTGAGTGACCTTTTAACAATCCTAAAAGCATTGTAATAATTGTATATTTTGCTCTCAAGAATATTGGATAGTAATCTCTTGGAGTTTCGAAGAAAACAAGACTTTTCGGGTGGCCTAGCAACTAACCGGGAGCTTAACGGAGTTAATTTATGACTCAAGACCCTTAAAAGTTAACTTTGGGGGTCAAAAGTGCAATAAATAGAAGTTATTTAAACTTAAAATGGACCAGGGACTGAAAATGCAAAGTTTAAAAACTTTTTACCGGATTAACAGATCTACGCGGGCCGCATAGACTCCCTCTATGGTCTACGCGGGCCGCAACAGCAGTGCCAGCAACAGAAACATGCACAGCTGCATGTTGCAGCCTGTTCCACCGCCATTGCATGAGTTCTGAGCGATACCAGGGGCTTGTACATGGTTTTTACTGCCCTAGGGACACCTATGAACATCTGGTAACAACATAGGGACAAATGCAATGATCTTAGAACATGCAATTTCCTCTATAAGAACTTGGATCTTCATTGTTCTTGCTCACTTAAAACTTTTGCTCTTAAACTCACTCCTCTGGAGCCTCCTGGACTTCTAAGAAGCTTTCTCTAGTTCAAACTTCATGCTAAGGACTCTTGTAAGTGTACTTAGCCTCTGTAATTAAGTTTTCATTAGTGTAATGACCGAAAGTCAAAGTTAGCGTAATTAAGCTTTGACTTAGTGATTAATCACAAATGGTCCAGCCATTATTCGAATTTAAAGTGGCTATGTGTTGGTAATTATGTAGGTGTTAAACCCTTAAAAGGGCACCTTCAAGTTATCATGTTATCTCAGTCAATTGTGGGGTCAAACTTATTAACAAAAAGTCAAACTGGTCAGTTTTTGCAAAATAATTCATAACTAATAATGCTGAAGTTATGGAAGATGTTTTAACACTTAAATAACTTGGTAAATAATATAAGAACATGTCTAGGCATGTTCAACCCGATAATTCTGAGTTTAGGCTCGGTTCGCAACCGAAAGTCGCAAAAGTAGACTTTTGCTTTTACTTTCAGTCTGACCCGACTTAGCTTAGTTAGATATGCCTTAGGGTTCCTTTAGGACCATATTACATGTTAGTACAACCCTCTGAGATTATACTATATGGTTCCTTTGAAATCTGAATCATTTGCATGTTTCTATTAAATGCTTAAATGTTGACCATTATGCCCTTTTATCATTAAAACGAGATTTTTAAAAATGCGAGAGGACAAAAACTTTTATTACTAATTTATAAGCGTGACCTAAAAATTTGACATCTGTTCATGGTCTAAAATAGAAGTTATGCGCGATATCGTAAAATGAAAGCTTTTTATTAATTAAATGGCATTTTTAGTATAAATCATATTTAAACCCAATTTTTGGCACCGAAATTTCTACCCATTGATGTAATATAATATTTATGGATTTTGGATTTTTTTTTCAAATGTTATACTGATTATATTATAGAGTTCTAGTGTAAATTCGATATTGACGAAATTGCCCTTTTCTTTGATAAAATGAGTTTTACATAACATTTTGATACCAAACCTTTTCCCACTGATTTCATATATTAAATGAAATATTTTAAACAGTTGAGACTGATCAAAATCTCATATTTCCTTAAATAAACCGAAAATCGTCAAATACCGACTTTTACGCTTATTAAGCGCATAGTATGGTTTAAAACCATATTTGACGCCTAAGACTCATTACCTACTGATGTTAGAAATAAATTTTATACTTTAACAGTAAGTAAAAGTTTTGAACTCAGATTTCCAAATTTGACCCTTATAGCATATGTGAAATGACCAAAATGCCCCTACGGTGCATAGTTTGGCCATAAATGATAACTTTCACATATATATGATATCTTACTGATGTAACTTGTTAAAATAAATATTTTTACTGATTATTTTAGACCAGAACCTCAGATTGCTATTTAACCTCTTTTATAAACTTTAAAATGACCAAAATACCCTTACGGGGCTTAAATTGGTTTTAAATTCGTTTTGGGCATAATGGAAGGTATCCTACTGATATCACAACACATTTAAAGCATATTAACTTGTGGAACCTGTACATGACTCATTTGGTTACCCGTTATACATATTCGCGTTCGATACAGTTTATGTAACAAGGTTGCATGAATTAACCGAAACGGGTCAAACCTTATCATTTTTACTTCAAAATCCAGAATGTGTTTAGTTTACCCATTTTATACAAGTATTCATACTTGTCGGGTCTAAATCACATTCTAATCCGGTCTTCTCTTAATCTTGGGTTTTGAACCGTAAACCTTTCATTAAAACTAACCGGTCTAAGTTTAAACTTAAGTAAGACCCGTTAGGAATCTAATAGGTTATTAAAACCTTCGTTCCGGATTTAGGAGCCCAGTAAAAGCTACTTGTACTTGCTGATTGATATACGACCGAGAATAAAATTATAATTTTTGCTCAGGTAAATACTTTTAACTTATTTTCCATTATACATGCTTGGGATACGGTAAATTATTACCGCTTGGTCGGGTATTGAATCTTTAATCGATTATTGGTTAAATCATTGAGATAACCCGTTTTAATCTGTTTTGTTTGATGCAATGCCTTTGGGGGGTTAATGACCGTGTCCTGGATATCCTCGACTCATTCATTGAAATTGCCACGACTTAAGCACGGGGTGTAGGCATACACCTGACAGTTGGTATGTAAAAGATATAACCACTCGTTGAGGATAACTCGCCGTGGGATTATATTAGTGGTGTGTCTTTTAATCTCAAACCCAGTACTTCTAACCCGGGCTACTAAATGGATGACAAACATATAAATCTGTATACAAGATTATTTTTAAATAATTGTCCCAAGTTATAAAAGATTTTATGCCTTGTGCATCCAAACTAATTTTATAAATGTTTTCAAAAGAGTAGGTTAATTGTATTTACTAGTGTAAACTGACGTATTTTTCAAAAAGATTAAGTGCAGGTACTACGCGTAATGGGCTGGCTACTCCTAGTATCAAATAAAGAGTCTTGCAAGCTTTTGATGCTTAAAATCTGTTGAACAATATTTCTTTCTGTTTTAGATCCGCCTGTGGATCCACTTACAATCCGTTATGTAATATTTTATGATACTTTCAAACCGGTTTGTATAAATTACTTTTAGATTTCTGTTGTGCATTAAACTGTGATTGATTTACTATGATGATATCAACTACGTCACGATACTCCCCACCGGGCCCACCGGTAATACGTGGAAATATCGGGGTGTGACAGGTTGGTATCAGAGCCAACATTGAGTGAATTAAACACTAGCCTTTTGTGTTTAATCTCAATGACACAGTTTGCACATTCCTTAACTTCCGAGTCTAGTCAAATGACTTAGGACTAATCATAATCTTATTGTTTTCTTTTTGTTGGTTTCTTTTGTTTGTTTTGGCAGGAACAAAGACAATGCCACCACGTTCCAGAGGTAGAGGTGGAAGAGGCAAGGCACCAATAACTGCTAGGAATGACCACGAGGCCGGGCCATCACACCGGCGAACACCTTCGGCGATGTCACACCCCGATTTCCACGTGTCATCGGTGGGCCGGGTGGGGGAGTATCGTGACGTGGTTGGCAACGTAAGAGTCAAACAACACAATATTATTATGCACATCGGAAGCAAATTTAAAATATGATACAACCGAATTTAATATTGTTTATCAATGTAACAATATCCGGAAGTTTATCCACAGTAGGATCAAAACAAAATGATATTAATGGTTCAACAGACTTCAGGCATCCTAAGCTTGCGAGACTTTTTATTGATGCTTAGGAGACAATCCAGCCGATTTCGTTTAGTACCTGCATTCAGTCTTTTTGGGAAAATACGTCAGTTTACACTGGTAAATACAATCAACTGACTCATTTTGGAAAATGATTGAAAATTGGTTTGGATGCACGTGGCATAAACATTTTTGGTTAACTTGGGAGAATTATTTAATATTATAATCTTGTGAACGAATTACATGTTACTTATGCGTTCAGTAGCCCGGATCTTGTCCGAGTTAAAGATCAATAGACACACCACATCATTGAGTTATACACTGATAGGTGTACGCCTACACCCCGTGCTCAGGTCGTGGCCATCTCGTAAGATGATGCCAAGGATATCCGGGACATGGTCATTAACCCCCCAAAGGCTGTAAAGTAAACAAGACTGTTTAAACGAGCCGATCAAATTATTCAACTACCCACTTTAACGGTGGAGATTTGATGCCCGATCAAGCGGTATGCTATATACCGTAACCCAAGCCCGTATAGGGAAAATAAGTTAAAAGTATTTACCTGAGTAAGTATTAATCACAATAAGCAAAATGCACGTAGATTTTACTGGTCCTCCTAATCTGGAACGAAGGTTTATAATAACCTATTAGAATTCTAACGGGTCTTTTATTAAGCTTAAGCTTAGACCGGCTAGTTTCAAGATACGGTTCGTACGCACGATTAAGCGAAGACCGGATAGAATGTGATTCAGACCCGACAAGTTTGAAGACTTGTTTAATATGGGTTTATTATTCACATTCTGTATTTTGAGATAAAACCGTTAAGGTTTGACCCGTTTCGGCTAATTTATGTAAACTTGTTACATAAACCGAACCGTACGCGTAATAAGCGTGACGGGTAGTCTTGAGAGCTATATACAGGTTTCATAAGTTAATTATGTCTCAAATATGTTGTGACATCAGTAAGGTGTCTTTCGTTATGCCCGAAACGTGTTTAAACACAAACTAGGCCCCGTAGGGGTAGTTTGGTCATTTTAAAGGTTGTAAAAAGGGTTTAAGTGTTTAACTGAGTTACAGGTCTGATGAAATCAGTAAATATACTTAACTTGCTAAGTTATATCAGTAAGTTAAAGCATATATGTGAAACTTATCATTTTTAACCCAACTAGGCCCCGTAGGGGTATTTTGGTAATTTCACATAAGCCGAAAAGCTCAAAACTGAAGTCTGAGTTTATCAACCTTTGCTTACTGTTAAAATATTATAATTTGCCTCTTATATCAGTAGGTATCAACCCGGGTATGTCCAATATGATTTTAAAACATACTATGCGTTAAAAATGCTAATTAAGGAGATTAAAAGCCATTACCGGGTTCGGTACTTAAATCTGATAATTTTATATTTCCAGAAGGCTTAAAATAATTTGTTTATCATATGTGATCAGTAGAAAAAGGTTTGGAGTCGTTTAGATAGGTAAAACTCATTTTATGGCCCGTAAGGGCAAAACCGACAATTTGTGCCTCCCTTGTTGGTTTTGCATCTTCGGTGGTGATGATTTTGTGCATAACAATCGATGGACTAATTCCTTTCAAGTCGGCAATCGTCCATCCTATAGCTCCTTTATTCGCCTTTAACACCTCCAACAAAGCTTGCTCTTGTGCCATCTCCAAATTAGAGGCAATAATGACCGGTAGAGTGTCATTATCCCCTAGGAACGCGTACTTCAAATGGCTTGGCAAGTCTTTTAACTCCAATTTCGGTGGTTCCTCCAATGGTGGTTTGGTACCCGAATTGATTTCCACCGGCAAGCTTTCAAATTGATGGGCCCATGGTGGTCGACCCTCCTTCAATGCCATAGCATCTTGCTTCTCCACTTCAACCCTTAGTGCACAAGCATGTACCTGTTCAGAAAAATCACAAACACACATATCCATACTATCCTCCTCATACTCATGCGGGTTGATCCGTCGACTAAATCTGTCATAAAACACTCATCAACACCATTAGAATTAGAATTGTTAGCAAACACATTCAATCTCATTTTTCGATTTTCGAATGTCATGTCGACCGTACCAAATCGACAATCAATCACGGCATGCGCGGAGCTCAAAAATGGCCGACCCAAAATAACATTTTGTTGTTGTTTTGGGTCCACGGATGAGTAGTCTAAGACTAAAAAGTCAACCGGGTTGTAGAACTCATCAATCTTCACTATAACATCTTGAACCATCCCCCGAGGTAACTTATGAGATAAATCGGCTAACACAACCGTTGTCTCTACCCTTGCTAATGGACCAAAGTCATATTGGTCGTATAAGCCCTCGGTAAAATGCTCACTCCGGCTCCAAGATCTAACAATGCCTTTGACATTTGAAAATTACCAACTTGAATATTTATTAATGGCGTTCCCGGATCTTGGAGCTTAGGAGGAAGCTCCCCATTCAATACTGCACTAACTTGCCCGGTTAAGTCGACCCGCTTAGGCATCTTTTTCTTTCTGTTGCCTTTTTTGTGTGCATAATTCTTTTAAAAATTAAGCGTAAGCGGGCACTTGCTTTATTGCATCAAGTAATGGGAGATTGACTTTTACTTAATTAAAAATGTCCCACAACTCCTCTTTTGGGGACCCCATGTTGAAATAAATTTTTTTCTACCTGGGTCAAGTAGAGCCGATGGAAATGGGACTTGATTCTGCTCCCCTTCATCTTTTTTATCTTTTTGAATTTCACCCAACCCCGGTTTTTCAACATTAGCTTCTTTAGACACAATAGGTGAAACCTCATCTTCTTCACTTTCATTACCCGTAATATCTTCAACCACCCCCACCAACCAAACCCGGTGACAAATTTGCTTTAAATTCTTTGCCACTTCTTAAAACACTAACATGGTTAATATTAACATTACGTGATGAGCCATGGGAAGGATTTACCTTAGTGTCGCTAGGAAGTTGACCTTTGCTATTCTTTAACTCCGCCACGTCGGTTGCTAATTGACCCATTTGAGTTGTTAGTGCTTGAATGCTCTTGTCACGAACCTCATCCTTTTGCATCCGGACTTTGTCAAGTTGGTACCTTTTTTGCATGTCTTGTTGCATTGCCCGAAGCATATCCATAACTTCATTACCACTTGATGAAGTTTGACCCGAAAAACCACCTTGACCCGATTGTTGAAATTGCCCTTGGTAACCAAAATTGCTTCCACCCCGGTAGTTACCTTGATTGTATTGTTGACGAGGTGCAAAGTTTCCTTGAGCTCCTTCGAAATTTGGCTTAGCTTGGTTCGCCGGATTCCCGTAACGGAAGTTAGGATGATTTCTTAACCCAGGGTGGTATGTGTTCGAATTCATGTTAAAGTTTCGACCACCCCCTTGAATAGCATCCACCTCTTCCACTTGCTCTTCAACCACTCCTACTAAACACATTTCCGCCATGTGGCCTATCTCATTACAATTAGTGCACACATTGTACACTTGATTCGTGGTTTGAACTTCTCCATTCTCTACTCCATGAACTTGTGGCCTTGTAATAACATGCCTTGCTCGTCTCGAAGATTGAGCCTTCCTTTTTGAAGTAACCGCCATTTGCTCTAAAAATTGCCAATCATCATGCTCAAAATTTGTACCAAACATACCGTTAGTGATTGACATTAAATCACGAGCATCCTTCGAACTCAACCCCTCGTGAAACGCATTCAACAACTCCAAAAGTTGTATACCGTGGTGAGGACAATTCTTCAACATCATGTTAAACCTTTCGAAAGCTTCATGAAACATTTCCCCCGGTTGTTATTGGAAGCTTCTCAAGCTTCTCCTTGCATCATTTGTCTTTTCAGAAGTGTAGAACTCTTCCAAGAAAATTTGTTGCATGTCGGCCCATGTATAAATCGACGCGGAGGGAAAAGTATGAAACCATCTTTTTGCCTTATCTTCCAAAGAAAATTGGAAGAGAACCAACTTGACATCGTCCGAAGAAAACCCATGACCTCCAATAGTATTGCATATGGAGTCATATGTCTCCAAATGAAAGTAAGGTTCTTCCGTTGCTAACCCCTTAAACTTTGGCAAACTTTGGAGTGCGGTTGTTCTAACTTCAAAAGTCCTTCCATCCGGGTGATGAGGAATCACTACTGGAGAAGGATTGTTGGTGATAACGGGTCGGAAATGAGCTTCGATTCCCCATACTACCTCCCGGTGATGTCTTCTTGGAGCACCCAATGGTGCTCTTGGTTGACCCATTTGCCCTTGCATAGGCAGTTGAGGTGCAAATGGTGGCTGAAATTGATGTTGTTGCATTGGTGGTTGTTGAATCGGCCTTTGAAATTGAGGTTGTGTATTTTGTGGACGAACTTGATGTAAAGGCGTAGGACGTTGCAATTGTGGCCCTTGTGGCCGAATATGTTGTACCCCAATCGGTAGCCTACCTATGTCTTGAATTTGTTGCAATGGTTGACTTTGTTGACCCACTCCTCCTTTAGGTCCCAAATTACCTCCATCACCCTCGTAGTATAATCCCTCTTCTTCGTATCCTCTAAAGTCTTCTTCTTACCCATCATCATAACCATCTCCTCATATACCCGAAGATTGCACAAAAGGAAAAGATGAATAGTGGAAGCCCGATTGGTTCGGTGGTCGGTATGTAGATCTTGTATGAATAACGATTGAACTTGGTGGTATTGGGTAAGTAGAGGGAAAGAAATGTGAAAGTTGTGGAATTGTTGAGGTAGGGCTAAAGGTAAGGGTAGGTTCAACTTGGGTAGTAATAGGTGGTGTAGTGTTTATTGGTGTAACATCATGTGGTGGAGTAAGATCGGTAGTGGAGTTTGGAATAGTGGTATTAGGTGAAGGTTGTGTTGATGAAGGAATGAATGATGAAGTTGTTTGACCAGTAGTGGGTGGAACTTGTGAGTCAGCCATGATGTTTCTAGGTCTAATGGATGAAGTGGGTGAACCAATAATTTTATTTTCTCGTACCAAAACTCGGTTTTGCCGCAGAGTTCTTTCAATTTCCGAATCAAACGATAGTGGTGATGACTTGTGAGAGCCCCTAGTATGCATACACCTGTAATACCTACACACTAAACACAACTAGCGTAAACCCAAAAATAACAAACAAAACTACTAAATTAACACATGTTGCGCACTACTCCCCGGCAACGGCGCCAAAATTTGAAGTGTTGTCGTAGTCACACGCAAATTTAATCCAAATTATAACTAATAGATAGCAGCAAATGGGTATCGAACACAGGGAGTTTGTGGAAAGTGTGTTGATTATATAGCTTTGTGAATTAACTACAAGTAAACTAATTTTCAGAAATTAAAATTCAAGAGTTTGGATTGTTTGGTTTTAAGAACTAAATTATTAACTAGTTGCAAATCAAAATTGGTTGTTAATCAGATTACGAGAGAATGACCATCTTAGGTTCTGGTTTCCATTAACAATTGTGTCTAAACCCTACTAGAAAGAGTTACATAGACATAACTCATGCATAAACGTTTGTTGTGAAAAAGGGAACTAAGTACTCGAATTAGATAAACGCGAGGTTGTTACCCGATGACCAATTAACCAATATTCAACCCTAACCCTTCCCGTGATATCTCGATTGTCAACGACACCAAGAACGTACGGTTTAGACTAAGATCAAAACATCAATTAACAAATTACAATCAAACATTCATGCACCATAATAAACATAGCAAAACACACCAAGTTTATTATTCTAGAAATAAAGATAAACACGCAAAAGTCATAAGAAACCTTCACCTAAGATGATAACCGAAAGTTTAGCCGGACATTGTTTGGTGGATCATCATAACATCAAGATCGAAATTCATACGAATCAAAATACAAACCGAAATGTTAGAAATTGTTCACAAACACTTGCCAAAGCTAAAAATAGCCCTAGAACTCCTGAGAAACGTCCCCAATGATGAGATAGGTGAGAAGGCACTTGAACACGGTATTAAAAGAGGCAGTTACAAGTTTTGCGTCAGAGCCTACCGTAAATTACGGTAGGTACCGTAATTTACGGTGGCCTTCAAGTTGTTACAGTGAAATGATACTCTGTTACGGTGGAAAATGGGACATTTAGGGGCTACCGTAAATTACGATAGCCACCGTAATTTACGGACCCCTGAAACTTCTCTTTTGTTTCTTCTTTCCAATCTTGTGTATCTTGTTCCAATCCATTCCCATCCAAAGAATCTTTTTCCCTTGTTTTAAGCTCCAAACGCACCAGAAACATAAGCGACTGTAGTTATCTAATTCAAGACAATTACATGATTAAATGAGGGATTAATTCGTCTTTTAACACACTTAAGGGTTGTCCTATGGGCCACCCGCCAGCAATTATCGAGCAATATTCAGAGATAAACACAATGTCATTTGAAGAACCAGTGGGTAGAATATCTGCATTTGAATGTCACACCCCCAAAATACTACATGCGAAAACCACCGTTGGGCATGTGATGTACCAAGATCTAGCCACTAATCACATTGAACTAATAGTAATATAATAAACTCGAAATCTCATTCAACGTGAAAAGTGAAATTCAAAACATCTGTTTAAAACAAAATATGTTCAGCGGAAGCATTTGAAATGGTTCTAAGTATTTGAAAACAACTTGTTCGCAAAACATAGCGTAACATCAGATATGATAACAACGTCACGACCGATGACCTCCACAGCTCCTCCGATTGAAAGCTCCGTATCATGAATTCATCTAACGACCTGCAAGCATGCAGAAAAAAGTGTATCGGTGATGTGTGTAAAATGCAACATATAAATTACATCAAATGAGGCATAAAACTAACCCTTTTTTAGTACTAATGTTGGAAAAAGTGTGCTTTTGTCTTCCTTTTGTATTTTCAGGATTAAATGAGCGTAAATGAACAAAAGAAGCAAATATGCAGCAAAATCTAACATAATTACAAGAAAAGGAATAAACGTGGTATGCCCGACCCCTCGACTGCATCTTCCCATGTAAAAACAAGCAAACAGAAGGCTGAACACGCCCCGTGCCCAGCGGACACGGAGGCGTGCTCAGGTGTCTGCAGAAAAGACAAAGTTGTAGAAGCTTCTATTTCCCGACACGGGGGGTGCCCAGCCAACACGGCCGTGGTCAACGCTAAGATTCGCAGAATCTAAGCAAATCTTGATAGTACAGATATGCTTCTGCACACGGGGCCGTGCCCAGCGGACACAGGGGCGTGTGGAGCTAATGCAGACAAAATGTAATTAATGAAGAAAGAGAAAGTTGGTGGACACGGGGCCGTGTACGACCTTCTGTGCAGGCTATAAATAGAGGTGCTTGGTTCACTCCAAAAGCATCCCTTGGCAAACCACCTCTCTCACACTTCACCCACACTCCACCACCATCACAACCCACATCCACCACCATCATCCATCATCCATCATAGAGTGTGTGTAGTAGTCTCGGGATCCAAGATTGATAGTAAGAGTTCTTGACAATCAAAGGCCATATTTGCCTAAGTCTCTTACATCACTTGGTGAAGACAAGCATTTAGTGTAATACTTTTGTTTTTTAATCTTTTCGCACTTTTTAATTGGTTTTGTAGTAATGACTTTAATAATTAGTTTCTTATGTTAAAGGTGAAACTTCCTTATCATTTGTCTGTGGTGTCTTGGCATTATTTTACTGTCTATATAAAATAAAAGATTTACACCATTCATATCTCTACGGTCTATATAGAGATATGTTGGCTACCTGGTCGGCGGTTAAGGGAATGGTTTGGTAAGGTTCTTGCCTTGTTCAGTGTATAGATCATGCAAGGACCTGGGTCAAGTTTACTAGGACCTCCTTCAATACTCACTGGTATTGGATGGCGGGGGTGCGAATGGCTAGATCCCCTCATATGTAAACTACAATTAATACATTAACCCGGCTACTTGGGATTGTATCCCTGCTGACTCAAACCACTTAGCCGAGTGTAACGTCACCTTCAAAAGAGGGGCCTACCACATTACGCATTAATAACTTAATTAATTATCTTTCAATATTCTGACCCTTTAGGATTGTATCCTTGCTTACTCAAACTACTGTGTTGAGGGTAACGTCACCTTCAAAAGAGGGGCCTACTACTATAACTAAGATAATCTCTTAAAAAGTGCAAAAGTGCGGAAATCATCAAAGGTTACACTAAAGGCGAGTCGGATCCAAGTGATTCATCTTGTCTATCTGTTTTATTTTTATTTTCAGCATTTTTAGTTTTTATTTTCATGTTTAAAACCTTTTTCTAAATTTTTGATTTGATTTGATTAGACGTTGAGGATAAACCGGTACTAAAAGCTCTTGTGTCCTTGGACGACCTCGGTATCTTACCAACGCTATAGTACGTTCACGATTGGTGCACTTGCCCATATGTGTGTTTAGTGTTAGTAGAATATCGTGTTTTATAAATTTAAAACTTGACTAAAGTGTTAAAAAGGGCTTAAAATATATATAAAAACTTATAAAACCTAACGCACATCAATCAGCATAAACCTGGTGAGTTCACAGTTTTGTTTAACGAAAATCATGTTAAGTGTTTCAGTTTAAAGACATGCCAATAAAAAACTCGATACCTAAGTAACGTATGTTTGTTTGCCCTCATCAATGCCTATCAACATTGGCCATGTATTTAAGGTCATTAGTTCACGCACGTCCTCACAGGTACGGTGTGAGGTTGTCGAGCCTAATAGCGCTATTAACTAATACCCCGTTGCCACCCCGGCAACTAGTTCGGTAGTAAGTAGGGACTTTCGTGATAGTGTTGAGTTTATTAATTAACATTGAAATTAAACCACAGTAATAAAAGTATTCCTCCCCGGAATATTAGTTTGTTTGTCCCCCCGAGACGCGTGCTTGTGAAAGAGTAGTGAACTTGCCTTAGTTTGATCGGTTTGATAATGTACTTCTAATGTTAATTACTGCCAGGTCCGTTACACGCGACCTAAAGTAGGATAGATCTAAGTATGTATTCCAGTAGGGTTTTGCAATACCCTAAATCAAAACAACCGATGTTTATTGCTCACACGCTATCAAGTCTAGCATACCGTACACTCCGTAACACATAATTTCTTATGCGGGGCCGGATGGGCCACTATTAAATAAGTTGACAAATAATAAAAATTGATTGCAAGAATAAAATGCTTCAATGACCACTTATATTATTAGTTATTATAACAAGGCACTTGTACCAATATTAATAAATCTCTAGTGTGAGAAAGCACATGCACATATATGGTATTATTATTATTATTGTTATTATTATTATTATTATTATTATTATTATTATTATTATTATTATTATTATTAATGGATAACGAGGTTTCATATATATGCGGACAACATTCACACCACAAATTCGCACACTGTTATTTAGTATTACCGGCATTTAATTTAATAAAAATGTCGTGTGGCTGATTCAGTTATCACTAAATCCTCATTACTTTCAAGATAAAAATTTAGTGACATTATGTAGTTAGATGTTATCAACTTTTCCCCAAAATTATTAGTTAATCCATTGTCGTTTTCAACTTAGAAAATTAATAATCAACGACGTTAACTTTAAGGAAATTAGCTGGAAACACTAAAAAAATATTTGTCAAGCAAAAGAATATGAACATGCGTGACCAATTTGTATTCCTCATTGTCGTTATCCTAATTAATTCCTTGTCAACAAAGAACAAATAATCGGCACTTTCGTTTAACACATGTACCAACATTTAATAACAATCATGTGCTGCCAAATTACAAACAAACTGGGACCCATACCTTGGCACTAAATTCGGACCATCATAGGACTTTAATACAAGTTCATACCATTCAACTATGTTCGGACCTCACTGAATAAATTTTGATTCCTATAAACTTTAAATTCGGACACTTATAGCATTTATATGTACGGACGTGATTAATTTCCTATAAGCGGATGTTTAACACATTATGTGCGGACTATGAGAAGGTGAACAAGGGCGGACCTAATTCGTAAACACAAGTTCGGACCTAATAAGGGATATACAAGTTTGGATCATTTAATTAAAGACAAGTGCGGACTAGTTAATATCTAGTATGTGCGGACAACATATTAAAACCCAAATGCGGACATATTAACACTTCACAAGTGCGGACCATATAATGGTTTAACAAGTGCGGACCCTTTATAAATGTTGACAAATACGAACAATTAACATAACATTACAAGTGCAAACATTTTGATTGTTAACAAATACGGACACCTTGTGACTTCACAAGGTCTGACACTTCCAAAATCCCCTTTTCTTCAACGTAATGATGAACAGAAAACCCCAAATGCACACGAATCAACAATGGAAGGCATCAAATCAACCAATCAATCAGTGTTATTATTCTACAAACATCAAACAATCATTGTACAATCATCTAGCAATCATTACACATTCATTTACTTTGAAACAAAAACTCGGATTGTTTGGACGTCTAGGGTTTCGCATTGGAATTACAAGAACAAGATATCAAAAAAACATAAACACATACCTTGGATGGATATAGAAGTGATTCTAGGAGAATTGGAAAGATCAAAGATAGATTGATGATTTGTGTGAAATTGTATGACCAAAGATCAGAGAAATGTTTTGAGTAGACAATGCCGTATTGTGAAGTTGTGGAGAGAGATTAGGGTTTTTTGGTAGTTATTTAAAGTTTAACAATACACAAAACACCTCCTAATAATATATCTTTTACACAAAAGCCACATAATATCATGTAATTTACATTTTTAGCATATCGTTCACGTATTTGTCATGTAGCACGTAAGTTTCGTATAAACCATCCGTTTATAATTATTATTCGCATTAACTGCCAGTGTTCGAGAGTTATCATGTACGCGTTCCGGTATTCAGCAAATTACCAATGCAGACTCATTTAACTAACCCTAGTTAAATGCAGTGCTATGAATGTATGGTTTAATTAACTGTGGTTAGGTTAAAGTATTAATCTGAAGTTGCGGGTTGTCTCATCATCCCCAACTTGAAAGAAATTTCTTCTCGAAATTTAATAAGAAGTCTCAGAAAAATGAAATGGTGAGTTAAGATGATTGTGGATTTTCCTCGGTTACTACATCATCCCCAACTTGAAAGGGAATTTCGTCCCGAAATTCACTTGTCGTGTCAGTGTTAGGTTCAACAGTTTTGAATAAATGAGTGTTAGGTTTAGCTCGATGTTTGGTCAACAGTCCATACCAATGACTACATTAAAGCTACCAAGGGTAACAGGAAGGAGATTAATGTCAAACACTTGACCTAGAAAATCGAGTTTGCACCCAACATAAATATGGGATGCTTCAATCAGCTGACCGTCAGCCAATTTCTCAATGTGTTTGGTTTCCAAAAGGGGTTTGGAGTCGATCCTAGCAGTCTACAGAACCTCGAGGTCATGAGACACCAATCGGTACTAGCATAGAATAATGCAGAAGTGAAAAGATTGTTTACAGATAACGTACCATTTCTGCCGTTGTTGTTATCGTTGTTATTCCCTGTGTCGTTTATGTTGTTTCCTGCATTGTTGGCGTTTTGGTTTAGCTGTGGGCAATCCCTCTTGAAGTGATTCTCACTTCCACACTGAAAGTAGCTTTTTCGATCGCCTTGTTGTTGCTGTTGCTGTTGCCTCTGTTGCTGTTGCTGCTGCTGTTGCTTTAGGAACGGAGCTCTGCAATCCTTAGCCATGTGACCAACCTCGTCACATTTCTGACATGTTCTAGTGTACTGGCCATAGTGATGGTAGTTGCACTTATTGCACTTTGGTTGTTTGCCTGCGTATGAACCCTGATTCTAGTTATTCTGGTTCTAATTTGCAGAGGAATACTGGTTGAAGCTGCGGTTGTTGTTGTTATCAGTCTTCTTCTATTGCTGATTGGAGTTGGAAGACTTGTCTGAATCATTCCATTTACGCTTGTTGTCAGCATCAGGAGTAGTCACAGCCCCACACTCTGGTAGTGAACCACGTTCGACTTCCTGATCAGTAATTTTATAGGTTAGACGGATAATCCATGACAAGATGTCGAGATTCGCCGCAGTAACCATACCCTTGATTTGCAGCGCTAAACCATTGATGTACAGCTCGATCCTCCTGTGGGGCGGGTTCGATAAGTTTGGGCACATGCCTGCAAGTTCATGAGATCGCTTTATACACGCTTCGATCTCGGATCCCACCATCTTCAGATGGTAGTACTCATTCTCCAGCTTCTGAATTTGGTCACGAGGACAGTACTCCCCTCGCATTAACTACTTGAAATCATCCCAGGTTGTAGCATTCGCCATTTCAATTCCCAGCATGAACTTGGGCATTCCACCAAGTTAAGGCACCATCCTCCAAAGTGCCTGAAGCATACTTCACCATGTCCCCCGCCGGACAGTAACACATAGCAAAAGCCGATTCAGCCTTCTCAAACCAACAGAGAAGTCCCACCGCTCTTTGGTTCCATTGAATGTTTGCGGCTTGCAATCCATGAACGCCTTAAAAGTACAAACAGGCGGTTTGTTTTGATTCTAGTTAGCGTGTTGACCTGGAGGTGAAAGAATGTACAACATACGAATGAGGGTTTGAATATAAGAGTAAAGAATAAGAATCATCTTGTTGTGAATGTCGAACCACCTTGCTGAGCTGCTAAAGCCTCAGCCACACGCGTATTGATAAGATCCGTCAGCTCCGCTTGAGTCATGACAATGTTGCCTCGTCCACCTCCGCGGCCACCACCACGTCCACAACCGCGTCCACCACGTCCACTCATGATTCTGTATCCACAAGAAGAGTGGAAAGAGTAAGGATCACGATTGAATAGAAGTCAATCATCGTTGTGACCCCTATAGATTGTTGAATCCCCAATTATGTCGGATAATGGGTGTCACACCCCGATATTTCCACGTATTACCGGTGGGCCGGGTGGGGAGTATCGTGACGTAGTTGATATCATCATAGTCAATAGATCATAGTTTAATGCACAGCAGAAGTCTAAAAGTAATTTATACAAACCGGTTTGAAAGTATCATAAAATATTACATAACGGATTGTAAGTGGATCCACAGGTGGATCTAAAACAGAAAGAAATATTGTTCAACAGATTTTAAGCATCAAAAGCTTGCAAGACTCTTTATTTGATACTAGGAGTAGCCAGCCCATTATGCGTAGTACCTGCACTTAATCTTTTTGAAAAATACATCAGTTTACACTGGTAAATACAAGAAAACATTTATAAAATTAGTTTGGATGCACAACGCATAAAATCTTTTATAACTTGGGACAATTATTTAAAAATAATCTTGTACACAAATTTATATGTTTGTCATCCATTTAGTAGCCCGGGTTAGAAGTATCGGGTTTGAGATTAATAGACACACCACTAATATAATCCCACGGCGAGTTATCCTCAACGAGTGGTTATGTCTTTTACATACGCAACTGTCAGGTTTATGCCTACACCCCGTGCTTAATTTGTGACCATTTTAATGAATGAGCCGAGGATATCCAGGACACGGTCATTAACCCCCCAAAGGCATTGCATCAAACAAAACAGATTAAAACGGGTTATCTCAATGATTTAACCAATAATCGATTAAAGATTCAATACTTGACCAAGCGGTAATAATTTACCGTATCCCAAGCTCGTATAAGGGAAAATAAGTTAAAAGTATTTACCTGAGCAAAAATTATAATTTTATTTTTAGCCGTATATCAATCAGCAAGTACAAGTAGCTTTTACTGGGCTCCTAAATCTGGAACGAAGGTTTTAATAACCTATTAGATTCCTAACGGGTCTTACTTAAGTTTAAACTTAGACCGGTTAGTTTTAATGAAAGGTTTACGGTTCAAAACGCAAGATTAAGCGAAGACCGGATTAGAATGTGATTTAGACCCGACAAGTATAAAGACTTGTATAAAATGGGTAAACTAAATACATTCTCAATTTTGAAGTAAAAATGATAAGGTTTGACCCCTTTCGGTTAATTCATGCAAACTAGTTACATAAACCGTATCGAACGCGAATACGTATAACGGGTAACCAAATGAGTCATGTACAGGTTCCACAAGTTAATATGCTTTAAATATGTTGTGATATCAGTAGGATACCTTCCATTATGCCCAAAACGAATTTAAAACCAATTTAAGCCCCCGTAAGGGTATTTTGGTCATTTTAAAGTTTATAAAAGAGGTTAAATAGCAATCTGAGGTTCTGGTCTAAAATAGTTAATAAAAATATTTATTTTAACAAGTTACATCAGTAAGATATCATATATATGTGAAATTTATCATTTATGGCCAAACTATGCACCGTAGGGGCATTTTGGTCATTTCACATATGCTATAAGGGTCAAATTTGGAAATCTGAGTTTAAAACTTTTATTTACTGTTAAAGTATAAAAAATTATTTCTAACATCAGTAGGTAATGAGTCTTAGGCGTCAAATGTGGTTTTAAACCATACTATGCGATTAATAAGCGTAAAAGTCGATATTTGACGATTTTTGGGTTATTTAAGGAAATCTGAGATTTTGATCAGTCTCAACTGTTTAAAATATTTTATTTAATATATTATATTAGTGGAAAAAGTTTGGTATCAAAATGTTATGTAAAACTCATTTTATCAAAGAAAAGGGCAATTTCGTCAATACCGAATTTACACTAGAACTCTATAATATAATCAGTATAAAATTTGACAAAAATTTCCAAAATCCTTAAATATTATATTATATTAGTGGGTAGAAAGTTTGGTGGCAAAAATTGGGTTTAAATATGATTTATACTAAAAATGTCATTTAATTAATAAAAAGCTTTCATTTTACGATATCGCGCATAACTTCTATTTTAGACCATGAACTGATGTCAAATTGTTAGGACACGCTTATAAATTAGTAATAAAGGTTTTTGTCCTCTCACATTTTTAAAAATCATGTTTTAATGATAAAAGGGCATAATGGTCAACATTTAAGCATTTAACGGAAACATGCAAATGATTCAGATTTCAAAGAAACCATATTGTATAATCTCATAGGGTTATACTAACATGTAATATGGTCCTAAAGGAACCCTAAGGCATATCTAAACTAAGCTAAATCAGGTCAGACTGAAAGTCAAAGCAAAAGTCTATTTTTGCGACTTTCGATTGCGAACCGAGCCTAAACTCAGAATTGTCGGGTTGAACATGCCTATACATGTTCTTATATAATTTACCAAGTTATTTAAGTGTTAAAACATCTTCCATAACTTCAGCATTATTAGTTATGAATTATTTTGCAAAAACTGACCCGTTTGACTTTTTGTTAATAAGTTAGACCCGACAATTGACTGAGATAACGTGATAATTTAAAGGTGCCCTTTTAAGGGCTTAACACCTACATAATTACCAACACATAGCCACTTTCAATTCGAATAATGGCTGGACCGTTTGTGATTAATCACTAAGTCAAAGCTTAATTACGCTAACTTTGACTTTCGGTCATTACACTAATGAAAACTTAATTATAGAGGCTAAGTACACTTACAAGAGTCCTTAGCACGAATTTTGAACTAGAGAAAGCTTCTTAGAATTCCAGGAGGCTCCAGAGGAGTGAGTTTAAGAGCAAAAGTTTTAAGTGAGCATGAACAATGAAAATCCAAGTTCTTATATAGGAAATTGCATGTTCTAGGATCATTGCATTTGTCCCTATGTTGTTACCAGATGTTCACAGGTGTCCCTAGGGCAGTAAAAACCATGTACAAGCCCCTGGTATCGCTCAGAACTCATGCAATGGCGGGGAACAGGCTGCAACATGCAGCTGTGCATGTTTTTGTCGTTGGCACTGCTGTCGCGGCCCGCGTAGACCTGTTAATCCGGTAAAAAGTTTTTAAACTTTTCATTTTCAGTCCCTGGTCCATTTTAAGTTTAAATAACTTCTATTTATTGCACTTTTGACCCCCATAGTTAACTTTTAAGGGTATTGAGTCATAAATTAACTCCGTTAAGCTCCCGGTTAGTTGCTAGGCCACCCGAAAAGTCTTGTTTTCTTCGAAACTCCAAGAGATTACTATCTAATATTCTTGAGAGCAAAATATACAATTATTACAATGCTTTTAGGATCGTTAAAAGGTCACTCAGAGGTAACATTTAACATGTTGACACTTTTAACCCCTATACTTCGTAAAATCCTTAATTTAAGCACAAACGACTTTTTGTGTCCGTCAAATTATTCATTAAAGAATACGAACGTCGTGTGAGGTCAATCAGAGGCATAAGAATGGCATGTTGACACTTTGGATCCTTTTACTTACATATTTACATTGTTTGACAATTTTAGTCCCTCGGAATCAATTCATCACACGATAAATTTTCATGACACATGTCTTTATTATATTGGTCATGATTTTGCGAGGTGTTACATCCTCACCCCCTTAAAAGAAATCTTGACCTCGAGATTTACTGAAATAATTGAGGGTATTTCTGTTTCATTGTGGATTCAACCTCCCACGTGTATTCTGGGCCTCTACGGGCATCCCATTTCACTTTGACGATCGGTACACGCTTTCTTCGAAGCTTCTTGACCTGTCGATCCTCGATCGACAAAGGTTTTTCAACGAACTTCAAACTTTAATCAATCTGCACATCCTTATGCGACATTGCTAGCGACTCATCAGCTAGACATTTCTTCAAGTTGCAGATGTGGAATACATTATGTATTCCACTAAGCTCTTCTAGAAGATTTAGCTTGTAGGCCACCGATCCGACACATTCGATGATCTCGAATGGTCCTATATATCTTGGGCTTAGCTTGTCCTTTTTTCCAAAACGCATCACCCTTTTCCAGGGTGATACTTTGAGCAATACTTTATCACCTACCTCGAATTTTAGAGGTTTACGCCTTTTATCCGCGTAGCTTTTCTGCCTATCCCTAGCAGCTTTAAGACGATCACGGATTTGGACAATTTTGTCCGTTGTCTCAAGGACTATATCAGGTCCTAACAGTTGGACTTCTCCAAATTTCGCCCAACAAACTAGCGTTCTGCACTTCCTTCCGTACAAGGCCTCAAAAGGCGCTGCTTGAATGCTCGAATGATAACTATTATTTTACAAAAATTCAATTAAAGGAAGATGGTCATCCCAACTTCCTCCTAAATCAATAACACAAGCCCTGAGCATATCCTCGAGTGTTTGAATTATACGCTAGCTTTGGCCATCTGTCTGAGGATGGTAAGCAGTGCTGAAATTTAATCGAGTGCCTAAAGATTGCTGAAAGCTTTTCCAAAAATGAGACGTGTATCTTGTATCCCTATCAGAGATAATAGATAATGGCACACCATGGAGATATACAATCTCATCCACGTACAGCTAGGCTAGCTTGTCGGAGCTGTGAGTTTCTTTAATAGGCAAGAAGTGGGCTGACTTGGTCAGCCTATCGACTATAACCCAAATAGTATCATTTCCGTGCTTTGTCTTTGGTAACTTGGTGATAAAATCCATGGTTACCATTTCCCATTTCCAAGTGGGAAGTTCAGGCTGTTGTAGCAAACCTGACGGCTTTTGATGCTCTGCTTTAACTTGCGCGCATGTCAGACATTTAGCCACTTAAGTGGCTATAGATTTCTTCAAACCTATCCACCAATAATTTGCCTTTAAATCCTGGTACATCTTATCACTACCAGGATGAACTGAATATTTCGAACTATGAGCTTCTTGAAGAATCACATCTCTAAGTCCTCCATAAATTGGAACCCATATTCGACCATTCAATCTTAGGATTCCATCCTTTCCATATGATAATTGTTCAGCTGTTACGCCTAACTTCTCATTTGGATAGTTAGCCTCTAATACAGCTTCCTTTTGAGCGGCTAACAACGTTCCATTCAAGCTATTCTTTAGTTCAATGCTTTTGGCGTTTATTCTAATAGGTTTGATCCTTTCTTTCCTACTCAAAGCATCAGCAACTACAATCACTTTGCCTGGATGATATCGGATTTCACAATCATAATCATTTAATGTTTCCATCCATCGGCGTTGTCTCATGTTAAGATCTTTCTAATTAAACAGATGCTGAAGGCTCTTATGATCAGAATAGATCACGCACTTAGTCCCATAAAGATAATGCCTCCAAAGCTTCAGTGCAAATACGACGGTACCCAACTCCAAATCATGGGTGGTGTAGTTCTTTTCGTGCACCTTTAATTGACGTGAAGCATATACAATAACCATGCCTTTCTGCATAAGCACACAACCCATGCCGGTGTGCGATGCATCGCAATAAACCACAAATTCTTCAATCCCTTCTGGCAATGTCAACATAGGAGCATTGCTTAATTTCTGCTTAAGAATATCAAAGGATTCTTGCTGCTTGGGACCCCAGTCAAACTTGACATTCTTGCGAGTTAGCGATGTTAGAGGTGCGGCAATCCTTGAAAAGTTTTCAATGAAACGTCTATAGTATCCTGCTAGACCCAAGAAGCTGCGAATTTCAGTAGGTGTTTTGGGCGCTTGCCAATTCATAATCACTTCAATCTTAGCGGGATCCACCTGGATACCACGCTCACTTACCACATGTCCAAGAAATTGGACTTCATGAAGCCAAAACTCACATTTAGAAAATTTGGTGTAAAGCTTCTCTTGCTATAGAAGTTTAAGGATACACCGGAGATGTTTTTCATGATCGGCTTGACTGTTTGAGTAAATAAGAATGTCATCAATGAAGACAATGACAAACTTGTCTAAATACGGCTTGCAAACGCGATTCATGAGATCCATGAATGTTGTAGGTGCATTAGTGAGCCCGAAAGGCATCACTAAGAACTCATAGTGGCCATGGCGTGTTCTGAATGCGGTCTTGTGTACGTCTTCGTCTCTGACCTTCAACTGGTGATAACCTGACCTTAGATCGATCTTTGAAAAGTAACTTGCTCATTGAAGCTGATCGAATAGATCATCGATCCTGGGTAACAGATACCTGTTCTTGATTGTAACCTTGTTTAACTCGCAATAATCAATGCATAAACGCATTGAGCCATCCTTTTTCTTCACAAACAGAATTGGTGCTCCCCAAGGGGATGAGCTAGGTTGAATAAAACCCTTTTCCAACAAATCATTCAATTGCGTTCTCAATTCTTTCATCTCAGTTGGTGCCAATCGATAAGGTGCTCTTGCAATTGGTGCTGCTCCAGGAATGATATCGATCCTGAACTCTACTTGCCTATCTGGAGGTAAACCAGGTAGTTCTTCAGGAAAAACGTCTGGATGGGGATGTCTTCAATCTTGGGCTTTGGTTCATCAATGGTTACCTGTGCCATATAAATGACACAACCCTTCTTCATACACCTTGATGCCTTAAGCATAGACACTTGCTTGGGTAACCCGTACTGAGTATCTCCTTGAATTGTTAATGGTTCACCATAAGGAGTCTTGATAACCACTTGCTTCTTATCACAAATAATTTAGGCTTGGTTATGAGATAACCAATCCATACCTATCACTATGTCGAATCCTGCAAATTTCAACGGAAGCAAGGATAGCGGAAAAGAGTGATTCCTAATGGATATAAAACATCCATCTAGAACTGTTGAGGCAGTCTCTATAGTACCATCAGCCAATTCTACTTCATATTTTATGCTTAGAGTCTTAACAGGCAGATTTAACAATTTACAAAATTTATTGTCTACAAAACACTTGTCTGCACCTGAATCAAACAATACTCTAGCATAAACATCATTGATAATAAAGGTACTCTAACACCTCGTAAAATCATGTCCAATGATGTATTGACACGTGTAATAAACCCTAATGAAGTCAAACATTGAAATTTAGGGACTGATTTTTCAAAAAATCGAAAACATTGATTATGAAAGGACTGGAAGTGTTAGCATACCTAAAATAAGTTTCTAAATAACCTCTTATGATGTTTATATTCACAAATGAGCCACTTGATGATCGAGTGTAGCCGTATGCGTAATTAATTGAAAGTTTGCGCAATGAAGGGTTAAAAGCGTCAACATATTAATTCTTACCTCTGAGTGACCTTTTAACAAACCGAGAGCTTCATGATATTTGATTACACTCTTGGGAATGCCAATTACTGGCCATCTAAGGTTTTTATGCCTATAAGTAAAGTTACGCGCAACTTTGCAAATTAGAGGGACTAAAAGTGTCAATATGTTTAATTATACCTCTGAATGACCTTTTAGCGAACCTGAAGCATTGTGATGTTTAATAATACTCTCAAGAATGCCTAATATGGATTAGATGAGGCTTCGATGCTATTAAACGATGATATGCTCAAGTTTGCGCATTAGAGGGACCTAAAGCGTCAACTTTTGAATCTACGCGTTTTGGTGACCATTTAAGCGATCGAGAGTGTAGCAATAATTAAAATCATCCTTGGGAATGCCCATTATTGGCCATGGAAGGCTTGGATGTCAGTAAACGACATTTCGCGCTGCTAAGTGCGATTAAAGGACTATATGCGTCAAACTGCAAAAATATGCCGATTTGTATGGTAACGGACCTTCCAGAATATGACCATGAGTTAAACATGCCCTAATTATCCTTTATATAGCTTAGATATAGGCTTAGAGGTGTTTGGTGCGCAAAAATAAACTTTTAAGTCATGCAGGGACTAAAAGTGTCAAAAAGTGCACAAGTTTGCATTTTCGCGCATATCTTACATTCTGAATATATCCGGACATCCAAAACTTTATGTAATCATTAAAATATTTTATTTTAGTGATTGGCATGATAAAATTCCATTCGTCGCGTAAATTGGATCGTTTTTCGCATTCGTTCGTGTTTCGTCGTAATTAACCGAACAACGCAACCGTACGACCAAACGAACCGACATCCGAGATATTTTTGAGCATGTTTCATGTTCCCTATACTTTAACTTCATTTTAGAGCCTTGAAATGGGATTAACGGGGTTTAAACGTGTCAAAAATGCATCAAAACCCATGTTTTGCACATTCAGGGACCAAAATTGACAATCTGCCATAGTTATCTTAGGAAGGGACCATAATGAAAAATCTAAATTCCAGCTTGTTCCAGCTGTTCCCCTCATTTTCACATGGTTTTAATGAAACTAGGGGCTCCCATGGTTTCACAAAACCATGGGCACATGTGTACAGATGAGATCGAAGCTCGTTTTTCGAGGAACGATCCTAACGGTCCTAGAAATCCTATAAATACCCATGTTCCTCATTGTTGCAACTCACACAATCTGATCTATTTGCTCTAAGTTGGGGCTTAGCACCTCATACCTGAGCAAGTTGGATCTAGATTTCCATTCTTGGACCCGTTGTAAGTCCTCTTTCGTTCTTTTTCGCGTGAAAGTCAAACTGTGTTTGACCTTCTGCTTTGACCAGTTTATGGTCAACATGAAGTTTTTTTGAACTTCATAACGTGAGCGTAATCACGATGGTTTTAGTCTCTTGTGACTATACCTCCTAATTACCACGTTTACTCAGTCAATTGTCGGGTCAAACTTCTTAATAAAAAGTCAAACGAGTCAGTCTTTTCAAATAAATTCATAACAAATAATACTGAAGTTATGGAACATGTTTTAACACTTAAATAACTTGGTAATTAATATAAGAACATGTTTAACCATGTTCAACCCGACGATTTTGAGTATAGGCTCGGTTCGGAACCGAAAGTCGCAAAAGTAGACTTTTGCTTTGACTTTTAGTTCTGACCCGATTTATCTTAGTTTAGATATGCCTTAGTATTCCTTTAGGACCATATTATAGGTTAGTATAACCTTCTGAGGTTATACAACTTGGATCCTTAGTTATCCGATTCATATGCATGTTTCCGTTAAATGCTTAAATGTTGACTATTATGCCCTTTTGACCTTAAAACATGATTTTTGAAAATGTAAAAGAATAGAAACCTTAGTTACTGATTTATTAACTTGTCTCTAAAATTTGACATCATTTTGAGGTCTAGATTAGGTGTTATGCTCATTAGCGTAAATGAAAGGCTTTTTATTAATTAGACGGCGTAATTAGCATATAGTCTATTTAAACCCAAATTTTGACACCAAACTTTTTACCCACTGATGTAAAATAATATTTTGGGATTTTTGAAGATTTTTATTTATTTTTAGGATGAGCATAACATAGGGTTCTAGCTTTGATTCGGTAATTGTCAGTTTTGCCCTTTTGGCCTATAAAATGAGTTTTACAAAACCTTTTGATACCAAACATTTTTCTACTGATCCTATATGATAAATAAAATATTTTAAGCCATCTGGAATGATAAAAATATCAGCTTTTCTTATAAAACCCGGAAATCGCTTAAAACCTTCTTTTTACGCGTTTTAACCGCATTGTATGTATTAAAACTATTTTAAATATATAAGACTTGATACCTACTGATATTTTAAGTAAATTTTCATAATTAAACAGTAGGCAAAAGTTTTTAAACTTAGAATTCTAATTTTGACCTAAAGCCTATGTGAAATTACCAAAATGCCCCTTTGGTGCATAGTTGGGTTAAAAGTGATAAATTCCACACATAGGCAATACCCTACTGATATAACTTATTAAATTGAGTATTTTTACTGATTATATCAGGCCTAAACCTTAGATTAATATTTAAACTCTTTTATAACCTTTTAAATGACCAAAATACCCTTACAGGGCACAATTTGAGTTTAAATTCGTTTTGGGCATAATAGAAAATATCTTGCTGATGCCACAACATATTTAAGGCATATTAACTTAGGAAACATGTTCATGACTTATTTGGTTACCCGTTACGCACTTTTCGCGTTCGGATCGGTTTATGTAACTATTTTGCATAAATTAGCCGAAACGGGTCAAACCTTATTAATTTTATCTCAAAATCCAGAATGTGTTTAGTTTACCAATATTGAACAAGTATACAAACTTGTCGGGTCTAAATCACATTCTAATCCGGTCTTCGCGTAATCTTGCGTTTGAACCGTACATCATCCTTTAAAACTAACCGGTCTAAGCATAGGCTTAATTAAGACCCGTTAGGAATCTAATAGGTTATTAAAAACCTTCGTTCCAGATTTAGGAGCCCAGTAAAAGCTATCTGCATTTGCTGATTGAATACGGTTGAGATAAATTGAATAATTTGCTCAGGTAAATACTTTTAACTTATTTTCCCTATGCGGGCTTGGGGTACGGTATATACAAATACCGCTTGGTCGGGCATTAAATTTTTAATCGTATGAAGGTTAAATCATTGAAATGTCCCATTTAAATTGTTTTGTTTGCTTAAAACCTTTGGGGGGTTAATGACCATGTCCCGGATATCCTTGTCATCATTCATGAAATGGCCACGACCTAAGCACGGGGTGTAGGCGTACACCTGACAGTGCCTATGTAAAAACTGGTAATCCACTTAGAGGAATCAACCTTGTGGGCATTATACATGTGGTGTGTCTATTAATCTTTAACCCGGTATACAGGCCAGGCTACTGAACGTATAAGAAACATGTAATTCTTTTACAAGTATTATATACAAATAATTATCCCAAGTTATAAAAAGTTTTGTGCCATGCGCACTCAAATCAATTTTCTTAAAACATTTTCAAAATGAGTCAGTTAAATTGTATTTACCAGTGTAAACTAACGTATTTTCTAAAAAGGCTAAGTGCAGGTACTAATCGGAATAGGCTGGCTACTCCTAGCATCAATAAAGAGTCTCGCAAGCTTAGATGCCTAAAGTCTGTTGAACAATGTTTCATTTTATTTTCGATCCGCCTGTGGATCCTTTACTTTCCGTTTGTAATACTTTGATATTACTTTTCATTCGGTTTGTAATGTTTATATCTTTTGCTTCCGCTGTGCATTAAATTGTGTTGTTTGACTATGATGATATCAACTACGTCACGACACCCCCACCGGGCCCACCGGTAATGCGTGGAAATATCGGGGTGTGACAGGTACCTGTTATCACATTGTCATGCTGAATGGCCTCCTGAGCATTCATTTGAAAGACCCGAGCATTGGTCTTCTTAACCTCTTCAGGCTTCTTTGCATATTTGGGGCAATTGATCTTGATATGCCCCTTCTCGTTACAATTGTAACAAGTTGCATCCTTCATTTTCTTGCAATATAGGGTCTTATGTTCCTTAGACTTGCAGATTCCACAAACTCTTGGCTGCGACTGCGACTGTGACTCAATCTGCATTTTCCAAAATGGTTTTTCTTGCAGACCTTGCACTTGGGCTTCTCACCTGACTGTTGGTTATCCTTTTTGAATCCAGAACCCTTCTTATGCTCAGAGTTTCCCTTACGTTTCTTATCAGAACGACGTGAGTTCTCATCCTCACGTTTCCTCTTTCCTTCATCGGAATTCTTAAGCGACCTCTGCCTGACCGCATCGAGAGTAAGAGATAAAGACAGATCAACCACTGACCTAAAGGTGGTAGGTCTGGATGCTTTCACATTCCCCTTAATTTCTGGAGCTTGACTTCCAATAAAACGAGCTATGCGCTTTGGTTCCGGTGTTACTAAATAAGGAACCAATCGGGACATGGTGTTGAAACTTGTAAGATACGCCTGACAGTCTAAATTCTTCATGACCAACGTCAGGAAGTCAGTCTCTATTTTCTCAACCTCATGCTGAGGACATAAATTTTCTTTGATTAGAGCAACAAATTGATTCCAAGTCAAATCTTTCCTGTAGCTTGGATTAATGAGCTCTACCAAGCTAAAGCTTCACCTTTGAATGATTGTGACACAAACTTCACAATGTCCTGATCAGCACAATCACTGATGTCAACCACAGTATCCATCTCATCTAGCCATGTCATACAGTCAATGGCTCCTTTTTCTCCTGTAAAGTCCCTTGGCTTGCAAGAGACAAAGTATTTATATGAGCAGGTCTTAACACGTGGTTCTTGATTAAGCACAATCTGCTTGGATGGAATACTTTTCTGATTCGATGAATGGTGAGAATCGTCCTTCTTTGACTCGTGTGTTTTAGAAGGGGGCTTACTATGAGCCACAGATAGAGTCTTCGAGCGTGTATTACTTGGTTCTTTAAATTGTCGATCAATGGCTCGAGTGACCGCATTATCTATCATTGCTTGTAAATCTGCACCCGTTACATTCATTCGGGTGTTATCATTTCTCTCTCTGGGATGACTGTTAACCTCTTCAGATTCAGACATGCTGAGGCTTGATTGCTATAAAACAATTGACAATATTTTATTCAGATGTTATTATGGAATCATCATTTTGACGGTTCATTAACCATGGTAATTATAAACCATATTGGTTAATTTATTTAGGATTTTCTTTATAATTTAACCCTAGTTATAGATCATTAAAGACATTGAATGGCACAAAGGCCTTTTCACAAGGACAGTTTTAAAATTTTAAGCCATGATCTTATAAGATCGAGGCATTAAGGTTTGAACATAGTTCTTCACCTTTTCTTGATAGGGAGTCATAGACTACTACTGTCTTTTGTCTTATTAGACAATGAATATGGCCCGCAGACACTTTTATCACTAATGGATATTTTAAATTTGGTGAGAATAAGGAATTGGAAAAAGTCCAAAACAAGGATGACTAGTGTGATTTTATCGAATCACATTTGCCAGGAGTGTTAACATGTTTTCAGATGTTAACAAGGATTTGAATCTTAAAAAGGTTTTACCATCAGGGCCATGTCTAAAATGACATATGGGCTAGGTTATACCTTCAAGAATTCCTTTAATATTTTATTGGCAGATCAAATTTAAAATGGAAGTGATATTTTGATTTATAATATATTCATACATATAATGACAAATGAAATTTAAATTAAAAACATTCCATAAATTTAAAAGAAGTACATGATTACCCTAAACGGGACTTTTAAACAAATAATATTGTCCTCGCAGGGACAAAAATAGAAAGATAAGTCCACGCAGGGACTAAGTACATAAATAAAATGTCCACACAGGGACTTAATTGAAAAAAATTACAAACCAAATAAATAAGGAATTTTCAATAATCCTTCTTCTTCCCCTTTATCAGGTTTGCCAAACCCTTAAGCAGACCCCGGCGGCTCCTACGCTCCTCCTGGACTTGTTGTTCCACCTCGTGCAACCGTTGAAGGATCTCCTGCTGCTGTGGTGGGTATTGATACCCATAGGCTGGGTACCCAGTTTGGTACAAAGTTGCGTAGAGCCCTTCAGGGTGGAGAGCATTATAGTTGGCCGCTTCAAGGTACGGGTCGACGACAGGGGCATTGTAGTAATTGTAACCCGAATATGTCTGATGCTCAAATGGGTTATACGCCGCTGCACCGGCATAGGAAAGGATTGGGTTATCATAACCCATGGGCGATGGTGGTGCGACTGGAGCAGAGTCGACTTCTGAAGCTGGGTTTGAAGGCCCACCCATTTGCGGGTCTTCATACAGTGGTGGGTAGTGGCTGCCACTGGAGTGTTGGGGGTGCTGAAATGAAATCCCCCTTACACGGACATCCGTGCACCTGTTCTTCTTCGCCTCGGTGGTTCCGGAGGCAGTTGCTGTTCTGGCGGCGGCGGTGGCGGTGGCGTGACCACATGAAAACGCGAATCCTCTGAGGGATCCTGCTGCTGTTGTGGAGGTGGGTTGAAAGGGGGAGTGAACTCCCAGTGGTATGTGGCCCATCTTTCAGCAAAACTGTCTGGGCACCTGTAAGGCGAACCATGAAATGATGATCCGCTGGAAATCTCGATGGGATGCGTTGGCGTCCCAGTTGGTGGCATCTTCGGATCTGGATCTTCATCCATCTCCATGTCCTGCATCTCCGGATAGTGTTCATCCAGCCCCAAAGGGTTTGGACCCTCTGGTTCTTGAATTTGGTTCATTGGATTGAACCTGCTTTGGAAGTAGGGGGTCGGGTCCTGGAAGGCACGGTGTGAACCCGACCGCTGCAGCGGTATGAAGGAATGGTGCGAATCACAGTACTCCTCGTCTTGATGAGGTCCAAAAGAGTAATGGTAAGACGGGGAAGAACTGAGGGAGACTGAGCGTCTCGCTGGCTCCAGATAAGTTCTCCAATCCTCTTGGGGACTAGAGCTAAAGGTCGCCTGTAACACCTCAAAAATTCACGTCCTATAATGTATAGACACGTGTCAAATGTTTAAACGTGTGAAAGAAATATTATAGAAGGACTAAAGTTGACAAACATGGAAAGTATGTGAATATATGTATTCTAAGTGTCAACTGTGAATAAATATATTGTACATCAACCCTACATAATGCTCATACCTTCGAACGAATAAATCATGGATCATACGAAGCTAAAAGTGAGAGATTACAAACTACAGGGACTAAATGTGTCAACATGTTTAATTTATACCTCTGAGTGACCTTTTGACAAACCCGAAGCTTTGTAAATGTTAATTATGCTCACTAGAATACACGGTTTAAATTTCGTAAAGTTTCGTTAACGTATGAGAAAGTTATGATCAAATTCATGTGCGAAGTGTTAAAGCGTAAATGTTGAAAGTTAGGACTTTTCGGGTAACAACAAAGTTAACCGAGGACTAAACGAAGTGGGTATATATTTTAAAGCCCTTATAGATCAAGGTTGAAGGATCATAATGCAAGAAATGCAAGGAACAAGAGTCTTTTCGAAGTTTGAAGAGACAAGGACTGAAAATGCAAATAAGGAAAAGATGTTGGCTGACCCCCAAGGGGCTCGCGTAGCGCGAGCATCAGTGGCGCTACGCCACTGCCTTAGCTGGGCAGAAAGCCTATTTCTTCGATTTTGTGTCTGCTAGGTGCCTTTGTGTGCGATTCCAACTCGATTATTCACATCCCTTGGCCCCTAAAACAACCCCTAAACACTAGAGACAAGTGTTGGGCAGTTGTGGTGTGTCCTAGACTTTGTTGTCACTCAATTATGGTGAGTAAATTCACTATAAAAGGGCACCTTGTTGCAACATCATTCTTCACACCTTCTCCTGCATTGTTGGATCATTTATGGAGCTTTCAAGCAGCCTCAAGTGATCATATTTCGTGCATTGGACCCTTGTAAGTCTGCTAGTTCTTGTTATTTGAGTTTAGCTTAGTTAATTAGCTAAAAGTCAAACCGTCGTAATTACGGTTTGACTTCTAGAATAGTCAATAATGGCTCAGTCAATTCTCGAATCAAAAGTAGATATAAGATGGTATTTATGTGGGTAATAAAACCTCAAAAGGGTTTCCCCTGATCATCACTCTAACCAGGTCAAAAGTCGGGTCAAACCTTTATTTAAAAAGTCAACAGGATGCTTAAAATGTCATTTATGCATAATTAGCTATCTAGGACATATATAACCTGTTTGATCATTGTTATAACTTAGTAATTAGTGTAAGAACATGTCCAAACATGTTCAACCCGACTATTTCCTGTTTAGACCCGGTTCGGAACCGAAAGTCACATAGTTTGACTTTCACTTTGACTTTCAGTTCTGACCCGTTTAGGCATATTATGGAAATGCCTCAGAGCTTTAATTGGACTAGGTTACATGTTAGAACAACCCTCTGTGATTACACACCTTGGTTCATTAGTTATCCAATTAATATGCATGTTTCCGTTAATTGCTCATATGTTGACCGTTATGCCCTTATTACCTTAAAACATGATTTTTGGAAAAGTAAAAGTGTAGAGACCTTAATTATTGATATATAGACTTGTATGCAAAGTTTGACATTAGTTTGAATTGTAGAATAAGAGTTATGCTCATTAGCGTAATTACGGTGCTTTGTGTTAATAAAATGGCGTAATTAGCGTATAGCCTAATTAAACATACTTTTTGGTATCAAACGAATTACCCACTGATGTAATATATTATTTTGGGATTTTTAAAGATTTTTAATCAATTTTAGGCTGAGCATAACTCATAGTCGTAGGCTTAATCTGGTAATTGTCGGTTTTGCCCTAACGGGCCATAAAATGAGTTTTACCTATCTAAACGACTCCAAACCTTTTGCTACTGATCACATATGATAAATAAATTATTTTAAGCCTTCTGGAAATATAAAATTATCAGATTTAAGTACCGAACCCGGTAATGGCTTTTAATCGCCTTAATTAGCGTTTTTAACGCATAGTATGTTTTAAAATCATATTGGACATACCCGGGTTGATACCTACTGATATAAGAGGCAAATTATAATATTTTAACAGTAAGCAAAGGTTGATAAACTCAGACTTCAGTTTTGAGCTTTTCGGCTTATGTGAAATTACCAAAATACCCCTACGGGGCCTAGTTGGGTTAAAAATGATAAGTTTCACATATATGCTTTAACTTACTGATATAACTTAGCAAGTTGAGTATATTTACTGATTTCATCAGACCTGTAACTCAGTTAAACACTTAAACCCTTTTTACAACCTTTAAAATGACCAAACTACCCCTACGGGGCCTAGTTTGTGTTTAAACACGTTTCGGGCATAACGAAAGACACCTTACTGATGTCACAACATATTTGAGACATAATTAACTTAGGAAACCTGTATATAGCTCTCAATACTACCCGTCACGCTTATTAAGCGTACGGTTCGGTTTATGTAACAAGTTTACATAAATTAGCCGAAACGGGTCAAACCTTAACGGTTTTATCTCAAAATCCAGAATGTGAATAATAAACCCATATTAAACAAGTCTTCAAACTTTTCGGGTCTGAATCACATTCTATCCGGTCTTCGCTTAATCGTGCGTACGAACCGTATCTTGAAACTAGCCGGTCTAAGCTTAAGCTTAATAAAAGACCCGTTAGAATTCTAATAGGTTATTATAAACCTTCGTTCTAGATTAGGAGGACCGGTAAAAGCTACGTGCATTTTGCTTATTGTGATTAATACTTACTCAGGTAAATACTTTTAACTTATTTTCCCTATACGGGCTTGGGTTACGGTATATAGCATACCGCTTGATCGGGCATCAAATCTCCACCGTTAAAGTGGGTAGTTGAATAATTTGATCGGCTCGTTTAAACAGTCTTGTTTACTTTACAGCCTTTGGGGGGGTTAATGACCATGTCCCGGATATCCTTGGCATCATCTTACGAGATGGCCACGACCTGAGCACGGGGTGTAGGCGTACACCTATCAGTGTATAACTCAATGATGTGGTGTGTCTATTGATCTTTAACTCGGACAAGATCCGGGCTACTGAACGCATAAGTAACATGTAATTCGTTCACAAGATTATAATATTAAATAATTCTCCCAAGTTAACCAAAAATGTTTATGCCACGTGCATCCAAACCAATTTTCAATCATTTTCCAAAATGAGTCAGTTGATTGTATTTACCAGTGTAAACTGACGTATTTTCCCAAAAAGACTGAATGCAGGTACTAAACGAAATTGGCTGGATTGTCTCCTAAGCATCAATAAAAAGTCTCGCAAGCTTAGGATGCCTGAAGTCTGTTGAACCATTAATATCATTTTGTTTCGATCCTACTGTGGATAAACTTCCGGATATTGTTACATTGATAAACAATATTAAATTCGGTTGTATCATATTTTAAATTTGCTTCCGCTGTGCATAATAATATTGTGTTGTTTGACTATTACGTTGCCAACCACGTCACGATACTCCCCCACCGGTCCCACCGGTGACACGTGGAAATCGGGGTGTGACAGGTTGGTATCAGAGCCAACATTGAGTGAATTAAACACTAGCCTTTTGTGTTTAATCTCAATAACACAATTGCACATTCTAAACTTTCGAGTCTAGACATATAACATAGGACAAATTCCACTTTGTTTGAACTATCCTTTATTTTGCATATATTATTGTTTTGTTTTGTTATCTCATATTATTACGACAGGAATTGAAAATGCCTCCAAGATTCTTCAGGAGACGAGGAGGAAGAGGCAAGGGGCCGATCACCGCCCCTAACGATAATGAAGCTGGACCTTCGCAACGGCGAGCTCCATCCAACACCGAGAGTCATGACCCTCGGGAGAACCGAAGAAACCTGTTTTCTAGCCGGCCAGGCGGTCGGTTTCGCATAGTTCAACACAGCCTGTTCTTAACCCTTATGAACCCAATAACCCTCAACCGTCCTACATACCACTTCAGCGATCCCTGTCTCACCATTCGTATGGTGACCCCACTCCCATTTTCGAGGCCAATTTAATCCGGCCAATTATTTACCAGAACCCGTGGGTTTCAACCCACTAGGGCCAGACGATCACTTCTCTGGCGATCACGCTGACGACATGGACGAGGATACGGACCCCGTCATGCCAGCAAGTGGCACTCCAAACCATCCGATCGAGATCTCCGACGGATCGTCTTTTCACGGATCACCCTATGGTGGTCCAGACAGTTTCCAAGCCCTGTTTAATCAGCACGAGTGGTACTATACACCTTCTCACCACTCGTCGCCTCATGAGCAGCAGCAGTCTCAACAGCAGCAGCCACAGCAGCAGCAGCATCATCAAGATTCCTCTGAGGATCACCGGTTTGTGGCAGTTACGCCACCACCTCCACCACCACCAGTTAATCAGGTGCCTCCGCCACCACCGAGGCGTAGGAGGTCAGGTGCACGTATGTCATCACGTGCGGGAGACTTTCATTTCAGCTCCCCACGTCAGTCAAGTGCCAGCCACTACCCGCCTCATCAGGAGACCCACAAATGGGTGGACCCTCTAACCCAGCTATTCAACAGCCACCGCCTATGGGTTTTGACAACCCAATTCCAGCGTACACGGGTCCAAGTACTTACAACCCGTTTGAACTACCAACTCACAACAACTACGGATACGCTGAAGCAGATCCTTATATGGTAGCAGCAAATTACAACGCCCTCAACGCCCAAGGACCCTACGAAGATCCATGGGGAGTAAGCTACCCAACTCATGGGTACCCAATACCCCCCAGGCCTATCATTCGGACGCAGTCGCAACCGCCACGATTTTCTCCCCCAGAACGGGAGGAAATTCTACATAGATTGGATCAGGTTGAACGAGAATCTCGCCGCGACCGCCAAGAGAGGCAGAGTTTCTTCCAGGGATTAGTAGGCTTGATCAAAGGGAAGAACAAGAAGGATTATTGAATCCTCCCAGCTGTTGTTAAGCCCCTACGTGGGTGTATTTGGTTGTTAAGCCCTTACGTGGGTATGTTTGTTTGTTTGTATTGACCCCTACGTGGGTCTATCTTTCCATAAACCCCTACGAGGGTATGTTGTATGTTTAGTCCCTGCGTGGACTTCTGTTTGTTTAGTCCCTGCGTGGACATTTGTTGGTGTGTTAGTCCCTACATGGACTTATGTCTTCTGTAAGACCCCTGCGTGGGCATGTTTGTATAATTAAGCTCCTGCGTGAGCATGATGTGTAAGATTGTTATTTGAAAAGATCCGTTTAGGGCAGCGTGTAACCTATGTATAATTAATGGAATGTTTGTTTTTATAAATTTCATGTTGCCCTATGTGCATAAATAATTTATAAATGAAATAAATAAATTAAAATCATTCCTTTCGAAATAATCTGCCTATGTAATTATTATTTAATTAAGAATCTTAAAGTGTGAAACCTAGCCTCGTGTCAAATATAAGACCGGGCCAAGATGGTAAGACCTGTTTAAAAGGTTCAAATCCCTGTTAACATCTTAAAACATGTTAACACTCCTGGCAGAAGTGATTCGTTAAAATCACATGTCATTCTTATATGTATAAGGATTCTTTAGATTCCAAACCCAATTATATGATCTCTGAATCATGGGTTAAGATCATCAATTAAGATGATCATATTTTACCATACGTGGTAATATGATGCCTACGGGCCCAGCTCACTTCCATATGAGCCAAAAGACAGTGGTAGCTATGACTCCCTGTCTGATAAGGGTAATGAACTAGGTTCAAACCTTAAAAGTCTTGATTCTCTGAAATCAGAGTTTATAAAATTGTCCATGTGACTAAGCCTTATGTGCTAATATACATTGTTATTGTTTATAATTAGGATAAATTTTAATTGAAATCCTAAATAAATACGATTAATAAGTTAACCGAATATGGTCTCCGTTTACCATGGTTAACGAGTTACCCTAAGGGGTAATTCCATAATAAACTCCCAAATAAAATATTGTCCTTGTTTTCTGCAACAGTTCAATTCAAATGGCTAACTCAAATGAAATCAATAGTCATCCAGTGGAGCAAAATGAGAACGCCCAGATTACGTTAACGGGTGCTGAATTAAAAGCGATCATAGACGGCGCTGTTACACAGGCTTTGGAAAGGCAGTATGAAGAATATAGTGGTTCTCGAAGTAGGACCCACTCTGCATCACATTCAAAGCCCCGGACACATTCTGAGGCTCATAGCAAGCCTCCTCCCAAAAAGAATGGACCCAAGAAAGATGGTGATGACCGTCAGTCCACCAACCATCAAAGTGTCCCATCTCAGCAATTAATACTGCATCAAGAACCCCGTAACAAGGGTTGCTCCTATAAGTACTTCGTGTCTTGTAAGCCCAGGGATTTTACTGGGGAAAAAGGAGCCGTCGACTGTATGACTTGGCTGGACGAGATGGACACGGTGGTAGATATCAGCGGGTGCGCTGAAAGGGATGTAGTTAAGTTTGTGTCACAGTCCTTCAAGGGTGAAGCGTTAGCATGGTGGAGATCTCTGATGGAGGCCTCCGGAAAGATCCCATTGTATAATATGTCATGGGATCAATTCATTGCCCTAATCAAGGAAAATTTATGCCCTCAACATGAGGTGGAGAAGATAGAATCTGACTTTCTATCGTTGGTGATGACGAACCTCGACTGTTAAGCTTACCTGACAAGCTTCAATACGCTGTCCCGGTTGGTTCCTTACTTGGTAACCCCGGAGCCAAAAAGAATCGCTCGCTTTATTGGTGGTTTAGCCCCCGAGATCAAGGCAAGCGTAAAAGCTTCTCAGCCAGCCACCTTCAGGTCGGTAACTAACATTTCCTTATCCCTCACTCTGGATGCGGTCAGGCAGAGATCGCTGAGGAATAAGGAGGCCGAGAAGAGGAAGCGTGAAGATGATGGTTCACAAAGGTCGAACAAGAAGCACCGTGGGAGCGGTGACAACAAGAAAGGGTCAGAGTCGAGGAAGGATGGGCATAATTCTGGTGAAAAGCCCAAGTGTAAAATTTGCAAGAAGCAGCACTATGGAAAGTGCAGACTGGAGTCGAACTCTCAGACTCAGTCAAAACCCTTTGCTTGTGGTATTTGCAAGTCCATGGATCACAAAACCCTGGATTGCAAGAAGATAAAAGATGCAACGTGCTACCGTTGCAATGAAAAGGGCCACATCAAGACCAACTGCCCTAAGTACAACAAGAAGCCTGAAGAGGCTAAGAAGACTAATGCCAGAGTCTTCAGAATGGACGCGAAAGAGGCTGTGCAAGACGATAATGTCATAACAGGTACCTTCCTTGTAAATGATGTCTTTGCAAGAGTACTTTTTGATTCAGGCGCAGATAAGTCTTTCGTAGATCATAAGTTTTGTAAATTGTTGAATTTACCTGTCAAAACCTTAAACGCAAACTATGAGGTAGAGTTAGCAGATGGTACCATAGAAACCGTCTCTACTGTGTTAGGTGGATGTGTTATATCCATTAAGAACCATTCTTTTCCTCTGTCTCTACTTCCCTTTAAGTTGGCCGGTTTTGACATAGTTCTGGGTATGGACTGGTTATCTCATAACCAGGCCCAAATTGTCTGTAACCAGAAACAAGTGGTAATAAAGACTCCGTCTGATGAATCACTTACCATTCGGGGAGATACCCAGTATGGGCTGCCTGAGCAGGTGACTATGCTCAAGGCTTCCAAGTGTTTGAAGAAGGGGTGTGTCATTTACATGGCGCAAGTGATTATTGATGAGCCTAAACCGAAGATAGAAGACATCCCTGTCATTTCTGAATACCCAGAAGTGTTTCCTGAAGATCTACCTGGTCTACCACCAGATAGACAAGTGGAATTCAGGATCGATATCATCCCCGGAGCGGCACCAGTTGCCAGAGCACCATACAGATTGGCACCCACAGAAATGAAGGAGTTGCGGACGCAGCTAGATGAATTGCTGGCTAAAGGTTTCATTAGACCTAGTTCATCTCCTTGGGGAGCGCCAATCTTGTTTGTCAAAAAGAAGGATGGGTCGATGCGTCCGTGCATCGACTATCGCGAGCTTAATAAAGTCACGATCAAGAATAGGTATCCTTTGCCCAGGATCGATGATTTGTTCGATCAGCTTCAAGGGGCAAGTTACTTCTCGAAGATTGATTTGAGGTCAGGCTACCATCAATTGAAGTTCAAGGATGAAGACGTGCATAAAACTGCATTTAGGACTCGTTATGGTCACTACGAGTTCCTAGTGATGCCTTTTGGGCTCACTAATGCACCGGCTGCGTTCATGGATCTCATGAATCGCGTTTACAAGCCATACTTGGATAAATTCGTTATTGTCTTCATCGATAACATCCTTATTTATTCGAAGAATCAAGCTGACCACGAGAAACACCTTCGATGTATTCTCAAACTCCTGCATCAGGAGAAGCTCTATGCCAAATTCTCCAAGTGTGAATTTTGGCTTCGAGAGGTCCAATTTCTTGGACATGTGGTCAGTGAGCGTGGTATCCAGGTGGATCCCGCTAAAGTAGAAGCTGTTATGAATTGGCAAGAGCCGAAGACGCCTACAGAGATTCGTAGCTTCCTGGGATTGGCAAGATATTACAAGCGTTTCATTGAAAAATTTTCAAGGATTGCTGCACCCCTAACTTCCTTAAACAAGAAGAAAGTAAAGTTTGTTTGGGGCCCTAAGCAGCAAGAAGCCTTTGATATTTTGAAGTAAAAGTTGAGCAACGCCCCAGTACTAACATTGCCAGATGGAATAGAAGACTTTGTGGTTTATTGTGATGCTTCGCACACTGGCATGGGGTGTGTGCTTATGCAGAAAGGCAAGGTTATTGCCTATGCATCACGACAGTTAAAGGTGCACAAAAAGAATTACACCACCCACGACTTGGAGTTGGGTGCCGTTGTATTCGCACTAAAACTGTGGAGGCATTACCTGTATGGAATCAAGTTTGTGATTTATTCTGATCAAAAGGGCCTCCAGCATCTGTTTAATCAGAAAGAATTAAACATGAGGCAACGCCGTTGGATGGAGACCTTGAATGACTATGATTGTGAAATCAAGTATCATCCCGGCAAGGCGAATGTAGTCGCTGATGCCTTGAGTAGAAAGGAAAGGGTGAAACCCATCCGAATCAATGCCAAGCGCATGGAGATCAAGAATAATTTGATGGAAAGGTTGTTAGCTGCACAGAAGGAAGCTGTGTTGGAAGCTAACTATCCTAATGAAAAGTTAGGAGTAACAGAGGAGCAGTTGACTCATAGCAAGGACGGAATTCTGTGATTGAATGGATGGATATGGGTTCCAACTTATGGAGGACTTCGTGATGTTATCCTCCAGGAATCCCACAGTTCCAAATACTCCGTTCATCCTGGAGCTGATAAGATGTACCAGGATCTGAAGGCAAATTATTGGTGGATATGCTTGAAGAAGTCTGTAGCCACTCACGTAGCTAAATGCTTGACATGTGCGCAAGTCAAAGCCAAGCATCAGAAACCGTCAGGTTTGCTACAACAGCCTGAACTTCCTACGTGGAAGTGGGAAATGGTAACTATGGATTTTATTACCAAGTTGCCAAAGACAAGGAAAGGCAATGATACAATATGGGTTATAGTTGACAGACTGACTAAGTCAGCTCATTTCTTACCCATCAAGGAGACTTATAGCTCCGATATGTTAGCCCAGTTATACGTTGATAAGATTGTAGCCCTACATGGCATACCTGTAGCTATTATCTCTGACCGGGATACTAGATACACGTCACATTTTTGGAAAAGTTTCCAACAATCTTTGGGCACACGTTTGAATTTTAGTACGGCTTATCATCCTCAGACTGACGGTCAGAGTGAACGTACTATTCAAACGTTGGAAGACATGCTACGTGCATGTGCGATCGATTTGGGAGGTAGTTGGGATAAGAACCTACCATTAATCGAATTCTCCTACAACAATAGCTACCATACCAGCATTAAGGCTGCGCCTTTTGAGGCATTATACGGTAGAAAGTGTAGATCGCCAGTTTGTTGGGCGGAAGTTGGAGAAGTCCAGTTATCAGGACCAGAGATCGTGTTCGAAACGACGGACAAGATTTTCCAGATTCGTGACAATCTCAAAGCTGCCCGTGATAGGCAGAAGAGTTACGCTGATCCAAATCGCAAGGATTTTCACTTCGAAGTAGGTGACAAAGTCCTGCTTAAAGTGTCACCCTGGAAGGGGGTGATGCGATTTGGTAAGAAAGGCAAGCTAAGCCCGAGATACATAGGACCTTTCAAGGTTATCGAACGTGTCGGGTCAGTTGCCTATAAGTTAAACTTACCAGAAGAGCTCAGTGGAATTCACAATGTGTTCCACATCTGCAATCTGAAAAAGTGTTTCGCTGACGAATCACTGGTTATACCACACACAGATGTGCATATAGATGAGAGCTTAAAATTTGTGGAAAAACCTTTTTCGATTGAAGATCGACAGGTAAGGAAGCTTCGAAGGAAGCAGATACCTTTTGTAAAGGTCAAATGGGATGCCCGTAGAGGTCCCGAATACACGTGGGAAGTTGAATCCACGATGAAAGAAAAATACCCTTATTTGTTTCAGTAAATCTCGGGTCGAGATTTATTTTAAAGGGGTGAGGATGTAACACCTCGAAAATTCACGTCCTATAATGTATAGACACGTGTCAAATGTTTAAACGTGTGAAAGAAATATTATAGAAGGACTAAAGTTGACAAACATGGAAAGTATGTGAATATATGTATTCTAAGTGTCAACTGTGAATAAATATATTGTACATCAACCCTACATAATGCTCATACCTTCGAACGAATAAATCATGGATCATACGAAGCTAAAAGTGAGAGATTACAAACTACAGGGACTAAATGTGTCAACATGTTTAATTTATACCTCTGATTGACCTTTTGACAAACCTGAAGCTTTGTAAATGTTAATTATGCTCACTAGAATACACGGTTTAAATTTCGTAAAGTTTCGTTAACGTATGAGAAAGTTATGATCAAATTCGTGTGTGAAGTGTTAAAGCGTAAACGTTGAAAGTTAGGACTTTTCGGGTAACAACAAAGTTAACCGAGGACTAAACGAAGTGGGTATATATTTTAAAGCCCTTATAGATCAAGGTTGAAGGATCATAATGCAAGAAATGCAAGGAACAAGAGTCTTTTCGAAGTTTGAAGAGACAAGGACTGAAAATGAAAATAAGGAAAAGATGTTGGCTGACCCCCAAGGGGCTCGCGTAGCGCGAGCATCAGTGGCACTACGCCACTGCCTTAGCTGGGCAGAAAGCCTATTTCTTCGATTTTGTGTCTGCTAGGTGCCTTTGTGTGCGATTCCAACTCGATTATTCACATCCCTTGGCCCCTAAAACAACCCCTAAACACTAGAGACAAGTGTTGGGCAGTTGTGGTGTGTCCTAGACTTTGTTGTCACTCAATTATGGTGAGTAAATTCACTATAAAAGGGCACCTTGTTGCAACATCATTCTTCACACCTTCTCCTGCATTGTTGGATCATTTATGGAGCTTTCAAGCAGCCTCAAGTGATCATATTTCGTGCATTGGACCCTTGTAAGTCTGCTAGTTCTTGTTATTTGAGTTTAGCTTAGTTAATTAGCTAAAAGTCAAACCGTCGTAATTACGGTTTGACTTCTAGATTAGTCAATAATGGCTCAGCCAATTCTTGAATCAAAAGTAGATATAAGATGGTATTTATGTGGGTAATAAAACCTCAAAAGGGTTTCCCCTGATCATCACTCTAACCAGGTCAAAAGTCGGGTCAAACCTTTATTTAAGAAGTCAACAGGATGCTTAAAATGTCATTTATGCATAATTAGCTATCTAGGACATATATAACCTGTTTGATCATTGTTATAACTTAGTAATTAGTGTAAGAACATGTCCAAACATGTTCAACCCGACTATTTCCTGTTTAGACCCGGTTCGGAACCGAAAGTCACATAGTTTGACTTTCACTTTGACTTTCAGTTCTGACTTTAGGCATATTATGGAAATGCCTCAGAGCTTTAATTGGACTAGGTTACATGTTAGAACAACCCTCTGTGATTACACACCTTGGTTCATTAGTTATCCAATTAATACGCATGTTTCCGTTAATTGTTCATATGTTGACCGTTATGCCCTTATTACCTTAAAACGTGATTTTTGGAAAAGTAAAAGTGTAGAGACCTTCATTACTAATATATAGACTTGTATGCAAAGTTTGACATCAGTTTGAATTGTAGAATAAGAGTTATGCTCATTAGCGTAATTACGGTGCTTTATGTTAATAAAATGGCGTAATTAGCGTATAGCCTAATTAAACATACTTTTTGGTATCAAACGAATTACCCACTGATGTAATATATTATTTTGGGATTTTTAAAGATTTTTAATCAATTTTAGGCTGAGCATAACTCATAGTCGTAGGCTTAAGCTCATCGGGCGCATTGGGCAATCAAAACGGTGGATGCGGATTACGATGAAGCGGGAAAGATGAGGAAGTTGCAACTAAGTGAGATAGAAGAAATTCGAGACGAAGCTTACGAGTGTGCGTCGGCGTACAAGGATAAGCTTAAAAAAGTCCATGACGCGAAAATCAAGAAGAGAACCTTTGAAGTGGGCCAGAAAGTTTGGTTGTATAATTCGAGGTTGAAATTATATGCGGGAAAATTAAAAAGCAAATGGATGGGCCCATATGTCATTAGGCGAGTCGGTAGATTTGGTGACGTTGATATCCAAGACATTCACACCAACAAGCAACAAACGGTGAACGGACATCGGTTAAAGCCATACTTGGAAGGAAACGACATCAATAATTTGGAGCTTGACAAAGTGGGTTACATCCTACGCCCGGTAGATGAAGAACAACCATGAGAGGCCTAGGTTTGGTAGTGTACATAGTCAGTTTATTTTGTTTGTTTTGTTTAGTTTGCACAATTACCGTATCCGCTTGAAGCTCGTGTTTGAAACAAGTGTGGGGACGTTCGTATGGATAGTTCTAACATAGTGTTGAGGACAACACGGGATTTTCAAGGGGTAGGGTAAATTTCCATGTTTTTGAAAAATATAAAAAACATAAAAATTATAAAAAAAACATCTGAAAATTGCATTTTTGGCGAACCATAAATCCCCAGGTGCCACCGTAAATTACGGTGGCTACCATAATTTACGGTAGCCTGGGGATATTTGGTTCCTTACGGTGATTCGCTACTGTCTTACGGTAGGAAGATTTTGCCAGAGCTCACCGTAAATTACGGTGGCTACCGTAATTTACGGTAGCCTCTGGCACTTGAAGGATCGCAGCGGTTTCAACAGTTTTATAAAAAATAACAATAATAATAACAAATCACGTAACTTCACCCTAGCCATACGATTTCTGCTTTATCTCCCATCCATACATCATCTTCCATCACTTTCATCTTCCCCACAAGATCTCACAAAAACCCCACAACCTTCAAACCTTAAAATCTCCATAACTTTCTCAAATCTTGGTCAAATCTAGTGATTTTTGGGTCTATCTTGGCTGAAATTTCACGAACTTTTTGATTTTGGGGAGAGATTTGCTAGAAAACCTTGTTTTCTTGGCCGTTTGTGAAACCCTAGCTGCCAATTTTTTGGGGGTTTTTGAAGCTTTTGTTTTCTTTGTGTTCTTGCATCTTCAATTCAAGGTATGTGATGTTTCTACTTTCTTTTTGATGATGCATTGTGAAGTTGAAGGTTAATGTTGTTCTTTGTTGCATATACACTTGCATGTTCTTAGTTTATGTCATGAAATAGTTAGTTTGAAAGATTGATTATGGTTGTAGATGTAGATTGAGGTTAAATTTTTGAACTTTTGAGAACCTTTACATTGTAGAGGCACCATGCCCAAATTTAGTGAAAATATCATATGAAACTTTGTGATCTCTAGCATCTACAACTATAGTAACAAGCAAGTGTGGGGATTTTTTGGAAAAGGGGGACTGATTTTTGTGTGTTTGGTTGTTGTGTTGTGTTGTGTTTGTGATATGTAGGACATGGTGAGAACTAAAACAAAGCGGGAGCAAGTTCTTCAAAAGGCAAACAAGCTGAAAAACAACCAAAGAAGCGAAGGTATCTTGGAAGAGATGATGATAGTGATGAAGAGGAGGAGATAGAGTTGGACCCGACGGACGAACCGATATGGGAAGCGGGTCCGTTAGACGATAAACCGGAAGAGTGGCAGCCAACATTGTTCAATGACCGTATGAATCGCTTAAAAGACAAGGAGGCTGCATTCATTTGTGAAAGAGAGGTTAGGGAGGTGGAGTTTGGTCCGTTCAACGTGTTTGCAAGGTTCCGTGCTTTGGGTTGGGAGGCGGCGTTAAGTTCTTATGATAAAGATAATAAGAATTTGTTCAAGGATGAAATTCAGGAGTGGATGGCCACTCTTAAGTGTAACAAGTATGACAGGCCGTCTCAAATGAAGTTAACCGGCACTGTGAACGGTATTGATGTGGAGATGTCGTTTGATACGTTGAGGAAGTTGGCGAGGTATGATAGTTTGCCCACACGTGAGTATACGATTCCGAGTCTTGATGATTTGCTTCTCAAGCCGGAGGCTCACCCAAGATGGAACGACATGTTGGAAGCGTTGTTCTTACCGGGTACTTTTCATGGCACACTACATAGAAGGAGCTTGAAAATTAAGGCGAAATTGTTGCTTATGATTTGTATTAACAACGTGATTCCAAGGAGAGGTGATAAGTAAGAAGTGAGGTTTCCCGAGGTGCCCATTCTCTACTCTTTGCTTCATGGGTCACCCCGTTTCCCATTTCGGTATTTGGTGATGAATAATTTGTGGATATGCCAGAATAAAGTGGGAAGAAATATTGTTCCTTATTGTCGGATGATCACAGGGTTGCTTAAATTGTTCAAGGCTATTACACCAGAAGATAAGGGGGCAGCGAAGAGGCATAATCCGTTTGACATTCGGAAAATGAGAGTTGGATGGACTTATGATGAATCGGAGCGATATCATAAGTTAAAGTCGGAAGGTGATGTGTGCAAAATGCAACATATAAATTACATCAAATGAGGCATAAAACTAACCCTTTTTAAGTACTAATATTGGAAAAAGAGTGTTTTTGTCTTCCTTTTGTATTTTCAGGATTAAATGAGCTAAAAAACACAAAAGAAGCAAAAAGACAGCTAAATCCAACATAAATACAAGAAAAGGAACATTAGTGGACTGCCCGACCCCTCAACGGCATCTTCCCAAGCAAAAGAGAGAAGGCAGAAGACTGAACACGGCCCGTGCTCAGCCAGCACGGGGCCGTGCCCAAGAAGCAGCAGAAAAGACAAATCCATAGAAGCTTCTATTGCCCACCATGGGGGCCGTGCCCAGTGAACACGGGGGCGTGTCGAAAGTATAGCAGGCACATTTATTGTAATTGCGAATTACAATTAATGAGGAGAGAGAGTGTCAGACGGGGAAGGGGCCGTGCTCAGCGGACACGGGGCCGTGCCTAGCTCTCTGTTCAGCCTATAAATAGGAGTGCTTGGATTCATTTCATCTCATCCCTTGGCACACCACCTCTCTCACACTTCATCCACCACCCACCACCATCACAACACCATCATCCACCACCATCATCCATTGTCCATCGTAGAGTGTGTGAGTCGTCTCGGGATCCAAGATTGATCGTAAGAGTTCTTGACAATCAAGGCCATGTTTGCCTAAGTCTCTTACATCACTTGGTGAAGACAAAGTGTCTAGTATAATACTTTTTATTTCTAATCTTTTGCACTTTTTATTTGGTTTTGTATTAATGACTTTAATAACTAGTTACTTATGTTGAAGGTGATCTTTCTTTATCGTTTGTCCGTGGTGTCTTGGCATTATTTTACTGTCTATATAAAATAAAGGATTTTCACCATTCATATCTCCACGGTCTATATGGAGGTATGTTGGCTACCTGGTCGGGGGTTAAGGGAACGGTTTGGTAAAGGTCTTGCCATTGTTCAGCGTTTAGAGGTCCTGCAATGGACCTGGGTCAAATTTAGTAGGACCTCCTTCAATACTTCACGGTATTGGATGGCAGGGGTCCAAACTCTTTGATCCCCTCATAAGTTAACTACTATTAATAATATAACCCGGCTATTTAGGACTGTATCCCTGCTGACTCAGACTACTTAGCCGAGGGTAACGTCACCGCCAAAAGCGGGGCCTACCACAATACTGCATTAATAACTTAATTCATTATCTTCCAATAATCCACCCTTTTAGGATTGTATCCTTGCTGACTCAAACTACTGGGGTGAGGGTAACGTCACCTTCAAAAGAGGAAACTAAGATAATCTCTTAATTATGTGCAAAAGTGCGGAAATAATCAAAGGTTATACTAGATACGAGTCGGAACCAAGTGATTCATCTTGTCTATCTGTTTTTTATTTTATTTTTATTTTCAGCATTTTAGTTAGTTTTTATTTTTCTTAGTTTAAAACATTTTTCTAAACTTTTATTTTGATTAGACGTTGAGGATAAACCGGTACTAAAAGCTCTTGTGTCCTTGGACGACCTCGGTATCTTACCAACGCTATACTACGCTCACGATGGGTGCACTTGCCCATATGTGTGTTTAGTGTTAGTAAAATATCGTGTTTTATAAATTTAAAACTTGGCTAAAATAAGTGTTAAAAAGGGCTTAAAATATACACCTAAAATAAGTAACACTTCACACGCATCAAGTTTTTGGCGCCGTTGCCGGGGACACAAGGATTTTAAGAAAGTTAGGAATCAACGGCCTAATCATCTTTTATTTTTCTTTTTATTTTTTTAGGATTTTCTTAGTTTTTCAGCTTCTGCAGAGCTCAGCACGGGCCGTGCCTGCTGAACACGCCCCCGTGCTCAATCATTGGAACTCGCAATCCTGTTTTACGTCAGACAGTAAGCTGAATACGGGGCCGTGCCCACTCAACACGCCCCCGTGCCCAAGTTTCAGTTACTGAAAACAGAACCGTTAGATCCCGGCGGTTGGTAATTTCTGACATAAACATGAGTGATAGTAATTGTTTTTACTTTCGGCACTCTTATGGTACGTGGTGTCAATTATGTGGTGGCAAACATGAAGAAGTAAAATGCTACTTTCTAAATTATAGGCCCCACTACATGGACCCACCGACTTCTTACAACCTTAAGAGGGGCGAAAGTAAAAATAAGCACTATTTCTCCCTCGAATGCGCCCAGTCAGATATTCTAGGAGAAATGTTCCTTGATGAGTTATTTCAACTAGAAAAGCTAATTCTGAATTGGTTAGAAGAGCTTAGGAAGGATTTTATTAATCCACCCCAAGACGATGACCATGACGAAATGCTGGAACCGCATTCCAACAACCTCGTTGCTCCCGAAAATACCTTCGTACCTAGCAAAGACTTGGACGATAGTCGTCCCTGTGTCGATTGTGCCGTGAAGGACTCTCCATCGACTTCGTTCGATGCATACATAGACCTGAGCGATTCGGCATACACCTTCTTTAACGAGAGCCCGGGAAAGGGTTGGACTTGTCCAACTAGAATGAAAATAGGAATTACCCTCACCGACAACCTCTTGCGTTCTCGCCTTAGTCTAGGACAATTAAGGTATCTTAGGAACTTTGGGGTTGTCCCAACCAGTCAGGAACCACCCGATACTAACAAGTTCCTTAAAAACTAGACAAACTTCATAAAACAGTCCCTCGATACGGGGCCGTGTCCAGCCAACACGCCCCCGTGTCCATCAAAAGATTCCATTCTGATCAGTACGTCAGAATACGGACAAACTGTGTCAGAACTCCACCTACACACGGGGCCGTGTCCACTGGGCATGGGGCCGTGTCCAGGATGCTGTCATTTTCTATAAATGCAGCCAAGAATTCTGCACATTTGGACCAACTTGGGGCAGAGAATTGCAGGAATCTTCTCTCAAACTATCCTAGGTAAGTCTAAAAGAAGGTTCCAACAACCCATCTTGTCCTTTCCTCGTTTAGCCATTTCCTTCTTCTTCATCTTTCTCCAAGAACTACCATTAAAAGTTTGAATTCTTCAACTTTATGGTAAGGATTAATGAGTTTTGTTCAAGGAATCTTGGTAAAAAACATGTTATGTAACATTGTTTTAAGTTATTAGTGACTAAAAAGACCCTACAAGTTCAGAAAATAACTTAAAAATCCAAGTTTCCTTATTTCAAAATTCTGCAGAAAGATGAACACGGGGCCGTGCTCATTGAGCACGGGGCCGTGTCCGGTAACTGTTTCATTAAATAAACTTTTTCAGTTTGTTTTTCGTAGAATGTCGAGTGAAAACAACGAAACATCTTCTGTGCATTCATCAAACAGCCGAAGAGGAAGAAGACCCTCCATTGAAGCTACACTTGTGCACTATGTGATAGCATTAAGGGAGGCTCTCGACGAAATGACATCAGTAGAGGAGGTCCTAATCGACCGTATTAACGATCTTACGATGGGACTTGAAAGCAACTTCCAAGAAATTAACCTCTTGCACCAGAGGTTAAATATTCTTGTAGCACCCCCGATGGAACTAGTCCTCCCTCAACGGGATTGGAACCTGGCACTCGGAATTAATAACCCTACCGGGTGGGAAGACTTTCCGGCAGAACCTCCCGTGGAACACCAACAAGAGATCCCGGTGGAAATCGAAACTCCTCAAACTAATGCCAATAAGCCTTCTTTTCTCCTTCCAAGGGAGGTGGAAGAGTGGCTCGCCGACATATGAGGAGAATCACACCCGGAAGAAGGAGTTCAAAAAGGCCTTGTTTAACCAAGATTAGTTACTTCTTGGAAATTTTGCTAATTAAAATAAAGTAAAGGCTAGGACTCCATGGTTTATTATTTCCTTGTTTTATCTAGTTTAATTTAGGATTATGTAAGTTCTCTCTATGATGAAATGAAATGATGGTTTTAAGGTTTGGATGGTTTGTAATGAACAAAACACACTCATGGTGGTAAAGGATGAAAAAGGGAACGAGAAAAATGAACTCATGCACAAGAACAAGGCAACCCGACAATTCTCTCCATTTCAGAAGGTTCAACACGGGCCGTGCCCAACCAACACGGCCCCGTGCTGAACCACCTGCAGAAAAACGCCCAGTTCAGGTACCTGGACACGGGTCGTGTTCACCCAACACGCCCCCGTGTCCAGACTTCTGTTTCTCTTGTTTTAATTTTGTTACTGGCACTTGAACACGGGGCCGTGCCCGGATAACACGGGGCCGTGTTCAGCGCCCAGTAACACAAATTTTTGCTTTTTAAACATTATTTTACACATCTAATCAATCTAAAAATTTATTTTTGGGACACATTGAGGACAATGTGTAATTTAAGTGTGGGGGGGGGGGGGGGGGATGCTAAAACCTTGAATTTTGCAAGTCCTAAATACAAGCCTTACACAAAACTCTATTGGAACCGCTAATCACCCCAAATTTTTTCAAAAATTTCATTTTTCTTACTTGTCTAGGTTTAACTCGGAAAATTCAAGTTCTCAAAAAGGTTATATTTTTACAAATTTACAACCGATAGCGTAGTGATAAAAAGAACCAACATAAGAAAATTATGAAAAGGCATAACAAACTTAGTTAAAATTTGATTATATATACTTGATCACATAAAAACCCATTCCACAAAAGTGAGTTTTGAGCCTTTATTGAGCATACAATTACATATCATTAGACTAAATGCTCATTTTTCGTTTCTTGTGTGAATAGCCGCTTGGTTCTTACGACTCTAGAACTTGCCATGACGATACATTCCCGGTCCTTATCAACTTAAACCCGAGTAAGTAAATGATGGAGGCATTAGGACTAACCCTTTTTATTTCTACACCATTATTTTTCTTTTCTTTTACCACCTACCAAAAAATCCCCCTAGTTAGCCCCTTTGAGCCTAAACCTTTTCATTTCATCACCCACAAAAAAAAAAAAAAAAAAAAAACCTTTTACCCACCAAAACCTTTTTTATTTTTAACCCTTTGTTTTAGTAACAAGTTCGGTTTTTCATAAGATTGTTGAAAAAAAAATGTTGATGATGAAGCAAAAAGAAAATAAACAAACAAGTTCATCAAAAATAACTTTGTTTGAATAAAAGCTTCATCAAAACAAAAAGTTACAAAAATAGAAAATCTTACGAAAACCGACACTTGTTACGCTTTTCGCCCTTTTTCTACTAACCACTAACCCAACCACCTACCTTTAACCCAAGCCTAACCCTTAACCCACAAAGTCCTCTTGATATTTACAAAGGTATAAAAGTTAAAAAGGAGGAGGATTGATTGCTTGGCAAGCTTATGGTAGGAATAAGTTCCATGCCGCTCTCGAGTGATTCACTAAAAATACACCTTCGGCCGAGTGTGAGTGATTTCTCCCGTGAGGTATGTGAACTTGTATATAAATGGAATTTTAAAAAAGGCATGTTATGCCCAAATAAGTAATTTCTCCTATGAAAAGTTCTAAATAAATCATTACGAATAGGATTGTAAATAGATAAAAATAAAACCCAAAAAGATCTTGGAAATCCCGACACTCTACGACAAGCCAAAAAAAAAAACCTTCTCTTCTACCCATTCCATTTGGGAGTGTAAGCCACATGTTAAAGAGTTTTGCTTGAGGACAGGCAAAAGTTCAAGTGTGGGGGTATTTGATGTGTGCAAAATGCAACATATAAATTACATCAAATGAGGCATAAAACTAACCCTTTTTAAGTACTAATATTGGAAAAAGAGTGTTTTTGTCTTCCTTTTGTATTTTCAGGATTAAATGAGCTCAAAAACACAAAAGAAGCAAAAAGACAGCTAAATCCAACATAAATACAAGAAAAGGAACATTAGTGGACTGCCCGACCCCTCAACGGCATCTTCCCAAGCAAAAAAGAGAAGGAAGAAGACTGAACACGACCCGTGCTCAGCCAGCACGGGGCCGTGCCCAAGAAGCAGCAGAAAAGACAAATCCATAGAAGCTTCTATTGCCCACCATGGGGGCCGTGCCCAGTGAACACGGGGGCGTGTCGAAAGTATAGCAGGCACATTTATTGTAATTGCGAATTACAATTAATGAGGAGAGAGAGTGTCAGACGGGCACGGGGCCGTGCTCAGTGGACACGGGGCCGTGCCCAACTCTCTGTTCAGCCTATAAATAGGAGTGCTTGGATTCATTTCATCTCATCCCTTGGCACACCACCTCTCTCACACTTCATCCACCACCCACCACCATCACAACACCATCATCCACCACCATCATCCATTGTCCATCGTAGAGTGTGTGAGTCATCTCGGGATCCAAGATTGATCGTAAGAGTTATTGACAATCAAGGCCATGTTTGCCTAAGTCTCTTACATCACTTGGTGAAGACAAAGTGTCTAGTATAATACTTTTTATTTCTAATCTTTTGCACTTTTTATTTGGTTTTGTATTAATGACTTTAATAACTAGTTACTTATGTTGAAGGTGATATTTCCTTATCGTTTGTCCGTGGTGTCTTGGCATTATTTTACTGTCTATATAAAATAAATGATTTTCACCATTCATATCTCCACGGTCTATATGGAGGTATGTTGGCTACCTGGTCGGGGGTTAAGGGAATGGTTTGGTAAAGGTCTTGCCATTGTTCAGCGTTTAGAGGTCCTGCAATGGACCTGGGTCAAATTTAGTAGGACCTCCTTCAATACTTCACGGTATTGGATGGCGGGGGTCCAAACTCTTTGATCCCCTCATAAGTTAACTACTATTAATAATATAACCCGGCTATTTAGGACTGTATCCCTGCTGACTCAGACTACTTAGCCGAGGGTAATGTCACCGCCAAAAGCGGGGCCTACCACAATACTGCATTAATAACTTAATTCATTATCTTCCAATAATCCACCCTTTTAGGATTGTATCCTTGCTGACTCAAACTACTGGGGTGAGGGTAACGTCACCTTCAAAAGAGGAAACTAAGATAATCTCTTAATTATGTGCAAAAGTGCGGAAATAATCAAAGGTTATACTAGATACGAGTCGGAACCAAGTGATTCATCTTGTCTATCTGTTTTTTATTTTAATTTTATTTTCAGCATTTTAGTTAGTTTTTATTTTTCCTAGTTTAAAACATTTTTCTAAACTTTTATTTTGATTAGACGTTGAGGATAAACCGGTACTAAAAGCTCTTGTGTCCTTGGACGACCTCGGTATCTTACCAACGCTATACTACGCTCACGATGGGTGCACTTGCCCATATGTGTGTTTAGTGTTAGTAAAATATCGTGTTTTATAAATTTAAAACTTGGCTAAAATAAGTGTTAAAAAGGGCTTAAAATATACACCTAAAATAAGTAACACTTCACACGCATCAGAAGGTCAAAGGTGGCGAGCTTTAAAGGTTGATGCAAGGGCGTTATTTTCGGGCGAGGAGGATGAGCCCGAGAGCGAGGATGAGCCCCCGAGTGGGGATGAAGACTACGCTGATGAACCGCATGGTGAGCACATGAATGTGGACCAAGGGGGTCCAAGTCGGGGTCATGAACATGCTGGACGTTTCTTTGATTACTCGAAGCGCTCTTATGAGCCAAATTGGGCGTATGAAGGAACCATGTAAGAAATCATTGAAAACCAATGTCCACCATCATCGGTATTTGATACATGGTCGGGATCCAAGCGCACATTCTTTGATCATCAAACATGGATGGGGGCGAGTATGGAGTGGGCATTGAAGCATAACTTTGATCGACATGAGTCATGGAGCCGCACACATGCTTATGCCTTTGAGCAAGAGATGAACACTAGGTACAACGATGATCAAAACCGGCGAATGCACGCGGATTGGCATGCGGGGCGGCCGGTAATGGTGGATCCACCTCCGGTGGATTATGCGTCATTGCCACCTTATGATGGTAGCGTTTCGTATCTGACACCGCCGCTACATCATTCGCAATGGGTGGACCCCCGTCAAGATCAATAGCATAGAGCCTCACAACAAGGAGGAAGTGGGAGTGGAAGCGGCTCGTTTGCTTTTGGAGAATGGTCAGAGATGATGACTTCCATCTTTGGGCCTCCTCAGCCGCGTTACTATTAGCCAGGTGGTGCTCTTTCTTGTATATTTTTGTGAATATTTGTTTGTTTATGTTCATGGTTGGGAGGATGGGTGGTGTATTGGTTATTGATGTTATGTGTTGGGTTATGCTAGTTGGCGGTGTTAATGTGTTTTTTTCTAAAAAAAAATACAAAATGAAAAAGACCAAAAAGAAATTTGGGGTTTGAGTGTTTAAGCTTTTGTTGATGTTGAATGGGTTTTAGCGATCAATTCCTTCCAAAACCATACATTGGGGTCAATGTATCCCAACGGTAGGCTCTGACGCAAAACTTGTAACTGCCTCTATTAATACCGTTTTCAAGTGCCTTTTCTCCTATCTCATCATTGGGGACATTTCTCAGGAGTTCTAGGGCGATTTTTAGCTTTGGCAAGTGTTTGTGAACAATTTCTAACATTTCAGTTTGTATTTTGATTCGTATGAACTTCGATCTTGATGTTATGATGATCCACCAAACAATGTCCGGCTAAACTTTCGGTGATCATCTTAGGTGAAGGTTTCTTATGACTTTTGTGTGTTTATCTTTATTTCTAGAATAATAAACTTGGTGTGTTTTGCTATGTTTATTATGGTTCATGAATGTTTGATTGTAATTTGTTAATTGATGTTTTGATCTTAGTCTAAACCGTACGTTCTTGGTGTCGTTGACAATCGAGATATCACGGGAAGGGTTAGGGTTGGATATTGGTTAATTGGTCATCGGGTAACAACCTCGCGTTTATCTAATCTGAGTACTTAGTTCCCTTTTATCACAACAAACGTTTATGCATGAGTTATGTCTATGTAACTCTTTCTAGTTGGGTTTAGGCACAATTGTTAATGGAAACCGGAACCTAAGATGGTCATTCTCTCATAATCTGATTAACAACCAATTTTGATTTGCAATTAGTTAATAATTTAGTTCTTAAAACCAAACAATCCAAACTCTTGAATTTTAATTTCGGCAAATTAGTTTACTTGTAGTTAATTCACAAAGCTATATAATTGAAAGAACTCTGCGGCAAAACCGAGTTTTGGTACGAGAAAATAAAATTATTGGTTCACCCACTTCACCCATTACACCTAGAAACATCATGGCTGACTAACAAGTTCCGCCCACTACTGGTCAAACAACTTCATCATTCATTCCTACATCAACACAACCTTCACCTAATACCACTATTCCAAACTCCACTACCGATCTTACTCCACCACATGATGTTACATCAGCAAACACTACACCACCTATTACTACCCTAGTTGAACCTACCCTTACCACTTTCACATTTGTTTCCAGCTTCGGGTCAATCATCCTCTACTTACCCAATACCACCAAGTTCAACCGTTATTCATACTACATCTACATACCGACCACCGAACCAATCAGGCTTCCACTATTCATCTTTTCCTTTGCACCTCGTCAACAATACAATCAAGGTAACTACCAGGGTGGAAGCAATTTTGGTTACCAAGGGCAATTTCAACAATCGGGTCAAGGTGGTTCTCCGGGTCAAACTTCATCAAGTGGTAATGAAGTTATGGATATGCTTCGGGCATTGCAACAAGACATGCAAAAAAGGTATCAACTTGATGAAGTCCGGATGCAAAAGGATGAGGTTCGTGACAAGAGCATTCAAGCACTAACAACTCAAATGGGTCAATTAGCAACCGGCGTGGCGGAGTTGAAGAAAAGCAAAGGTCAACTTCCTAGCGACACCAAGGTAAATCCTTCCCATGTGTAACACCCCGAAATTTTAAATATCAAAATTTTAAACTAAATAGCGGTGATAGTCAAGATGAATGTAACACCTCGAAAATATAAACCCTTATATTTCTAATATAAACCCAGTTAGTTATGAGTCTTGAAGTGACTTAAAATAAGGTTAAACACCTAAACTATAGTAAAATAAAAGTGAGGGGACCAAACTTGTAAAAATTGAAACTCAAGTGTTTAAAGTAACAAATAACACACCCAAACACACACATTTGTGTGTGTCTGGTCGAACAAGAACACAGGGGCGATCAGGGGTTTCTTTTTAAACCCTAATTTTCACCAAATCTCACAAATTGGAAGCCTAAATCAAGTCTAAATTAAAAACTGAATACGTATTAGCGATCACCTCAACAAAGGATCGTAAGGTAAGTGAAATTTTGATATTTGGTTCTTCTTCAAATTTTAGATGAACTCATGAGTTTTGAATTTGAACGTGCATGAGTGTTATATAGTTGAAATTAGAAGTGATATGATGTCTAGGGATAAACCCTAGATGATTTCTTGTAAAAACCTTGCATTATACTTGTAGGGTTTATAATCACCATTGTAGGTGATCAATGGGTTGTAGAAAATTAGATGAACACTAGGATCATAATGCTTGTTCTAGTGAAATCTGAATTTATGAAGTAATTTCTGGAATTTTGATGTTAAAATTATGGGTTGATGTGCTTAATTGAAGATGATAGCAATGGAAATAACAAGATATGAACTTAGTATAGATTATGTAAAATCTGAACCGCTAGGTGTTTGTTAAAACACCTAAATGAGGATTAAAATGTTAAAGATTGGACAAAAACACAGATTCGAATATCATACTGAATTGTGCGTTAATTTTTGAAAGAGTTCTAAATTGGTCATGAATGGAACTCTTTAGGTAAAGAATCCGGAACGTCAAGCGGACAAGCCGGAGGTGATACACGTTTGAAGGGTGTGCTTTAAAGGTACGTGACTTGTTGTCTCGTTACATTTTTATAGATAAACCTAGTTGTAGATATGTTTAATATTGATATGGCGAAAATGATGGCGTTTGGTATGTCCATGAAGTGGTGTAACTCACTCGACAACTGATACGTGTTTGAAAACCGGTGCTCGTAATCGTATAACTTTATGTTTTTATATGAGTTTTAATCTTGAATGGCCTACTTTTAATTAGATTTGTGTTTATGCAGGTTTGATGGAGTTTAAGGGCTTTTCGGGAGCTTTACAAGTCACCGGGTCGAAAACCGGAGCACCGGAACGCATTACGGATCAAACGGGAGCGAAACAAGCAAAATCAGAAATCGAAGTTTTGAGAGCCCGTCGCCGATGGGTCCCAAGCCGTCGGCGACGCCCTTCGGTTAAGCCCGTCGGCCACATTTTCCCGTATCCATATAGTTAACCCGTCAGAGAGAGAAGAGAAAACCACTGCCCGTCGGCGACGGGTTGAGGACCGTCGGCGACGGGTAACAATTTTCTGAAACGGGATTTTGGTTGATTTGGGGGTTAAGCTCGATTTCTATTGGCTTGGGGGGCATGGAATTCGTAAGTTACACTTGTGGGAGAGTTTGAAACAACATCTTGGAGCCAAGACTTATTGCATTCACCTACCATTCCATCTTTTTCATCACTACAACATTCGAATCAAGATCATCACCATCAACCATCCTTAATCACAAATTCCACCATCCAAACCCTAATTCTCCATCCTTCATTCACACTCACCATCATCATCCACAAACCCTAATCATCCATCATTCCTTCATCCATCAAGCTTCAAGATGACTTCATTCGTGTTCCAATCATCCGGTAATCAAGCTTCTTCAACCATGAGCAGCTAATCATCTCGGTTTCACCCCGGTGTAGGTAGTTGTTAATTCTAGGGTTTCGAATTGTTCTTGTTTCAACTTAGTGACAATTTGTGTTTGATTTTTGAAACTTTTGACAATAGTGTTACATTTGTTGCGAATTCGTAAATTGTCGAACGATGTTAAAAGTTATGACTTTGCGAAATGGTGATATGTAATTGTGCATTGTCGTGGTTAGGATTTACTTGTGTTGATTAGAAAGTGTATTCTTGTCCGTTCTTTGGGACGTTGATAGTTATTAGCACCTAAGTCACGGTACACTAAATCCGTTAGTCGAATGCATTTGAGTTGAATCTAAAACTTGTAGAAATCCTAGGTTAGCAATTACCAAACCCGGGTGTGATTCCTTTTTCTTATTATTGTTCTAGTAATCAATTTTCTCGTAATCGTTAATCATTAGTTGTCAATTAAGTTAATCAATTCATTTAATCCAAACTCACTTTTCTCAATTAAACAAAAACACAAAAATATTCTAGTAAGCTTCATAATACGTGACATTCTTGATAATTCAATCGAGTCCACATACTCTTCGTGGTTCGACCCCTCACTACCACTAGCTATTTGTTAAGGGTAATTAGGGTATATAAATATTATCTTTGACTGGAGCGCGACACTCCGATCAAATTTTGGCGCCGTTGCCGGGGAGTGCGTGCGCTTTGTGTTTGGATATTGTTTGAATTTTTTGTGATTATCTGTTTAAATTGTTTAGCTTTCTTTTTGTACTTGTCTTTTTCCTTGTTACGCGGGGTGTGTTACTTGTGCAGATTACAGGTAGTGCATGCATACGCGGAACTCCGGGAGGACTTCACCTTTAGTCTACGAACCGGAAATCGAAAGAGTCGCAAGGAGAAATCTAGCAAGACGGTTAGAAGCAACACTTACTTCTAATCAAACCACCAACACACCACAACATACGCCATCCATTGAAACCGATTCAATGGCTAACCAAAACTCTAACCAAAACTTCAACCAAAATCAAAATCCGAACCAATTTCAATACCGAAGCAATTTCAATCCCGCTCCAAATATGCAACCTATACCTCCAGAGCGACCGGGTGGTAATAACAACAATACCGGACCACCCACACCACCTTTCCAAAACCAAAATCCCAACCACAATCAAAGAACACCCCAAAAACAAAACCTTCATCGACAAACCTCTTTACCCATCAACCTAGATTACCGGAATGTCAATTCTGACCGTCGTGGAAATCGTGATCGCGGCAATCCCGCAAATGAAGACCCATTCTTCAACATCGATGACTTGAGGAATGCAATCCCCGATGATGAACCGTATAGTGTTCCCGGTTATCAATCGCCGGAACATGTGAGTGTTCATACGGAAAATTCGGATGACGGGGGATACTATGATGATAGGGCTAACGATGATGAAGATTGGGGGTATGTTAATCAAGGAAATGTTTACAATGCAAGAGGCTATGATGATGAGGAGTTTGGCTATCAAAATGCCAATTATGTGGGGGATGATGACTACGGTTATGGGAATAGAAGAAATAACGGTTACGGAAACAACCGTCAACCATGAAACAACAACCAATGGAACCGAGATGATGGGTTGTATAACAACAACAATAACAACAATGGTAACCCTAATCGGATTCCTCGTTTCGTGGGAGGTGGTAACCAAAGAGGTAACCAAGGTAGGAATCAAGGAAGGGATGAAAGAAGGGATGAAAGAAGAAATGATAGAAGGGACAACTGAAGAGTGGTTGATCAAGAAGTTAACGGTCCCCATCGTCGTCAACGACCTCAACGGGGAGTGAATGATCGTTTTAGGCCGGTTGTCACCGAGAACGACTCACCAATCGTTTGTGAGAGGAGGATGTTTGATTGTAAACCACATTACATCAACATACTTCCTCATTTTAATGGAAGGTCTAACGACGAACCTTACACACATTTGACAGAGTTTTCTTCCATTTGCAGCACTATCGGGGGGCATAACTTCGCACTAGAGGAGGTCAAACTTCGTTTGTTTCAATTTTCGTTGAAAGACAAAGCGAAGCAATGGTTCCTTACACTTCCAGCCAATAGCATTCGCACATGGGGAGAAATGCAACAAGCTTTTCTAGATGAGTATTATTCAATGGCAAAGACCGACGATGCTCGTGATGAAATTAGGTCTTTTCGCCAATTATCGGGCGAACCATTGCATGTAGCCTTCACAAGATTTAGGGAGTTGATGCGAAAGTGCCCACATCATCAAATAGAAAAGTGGGAGTTGGTCAAGTGCTTTGTACGAGGTCTAGACGACAACACATGGAACCGACTTGAATCAACGAGCAATGGGACCCTTCTAAGCAACCATGAAGATGATGATTGGGAATTCTTGGAACGGATGAGTAAACGTTCAAAAGAGAAAGAGTCGGCCGATCGAGCTAAGAAGCATCCCATTTCACGGTCACTTCCCGATCTTGACTCTAAAGATCGGATTTCCACCTTAGAGCGGGAAATGGCTCGAATGAAGAAAAAGGAAGTAAATGCGGCTCAATTCGAGGTATGTGAAGATTGTGGTGATATTGGACATAGAGCGGAACAATGTCCAACGGGGCCGAGTGACTACACGGAGGAAGTCAACCAAGTGTATGGAGATAGGAAGCAATATGACATGAACTCCAACACTTATCATCCGGGTTTGAGAAATCACCCTAACTTCCGATATGGTAATGCTTCAAATCAAATGAACCTGAATTTTCAATCGGGTAACCAAGGAGGTCAAAGCGGGTCATCATATCAAAACCGTCAAGGTGGTAACCAAGGAGGTTATCAACAAAATTACAACCAAGGGTACCAAGGTAGGGACAATAATTACCAAGGTGGGTACCAAAGGAATTACAACAATCAAGGCGGTAATGGAAGCGGGTTGAATAATCAAACCGGTGGCGATGATTTGAGTGCCAAAATGGATGCTTTGTTGAATATGCAAAAAGAATCTCAAAACAATATAAAAGAGTCTCACCATGATATCAAGGAGATAAAGAAGACAAACGAGATTCGGGAGAAAGCACATGAGGCATTGGCAAAGCAAGTGGGCCAACTCGCGGAGGAAATGGCTCAAATGAGAGGAAGCACGGGAAAGCTCCCAAGTGACACCGCGGTGAACCCTAGGCATCAAGGGTCAACCTCAAGGAACACACGTGAGGTACCAATTAATAAAATTACTTTACATAGTGGTCGAGTCGTTGATAATGGTGTCAAAACACCATCACCCCAGTTTGTTGAAGGGGTGGTGGAAGATGCTAGTGAAGATGAGAATGAGGATGGTCAAACGGGTCAAAATAAAAATGACTTGAAAAAGAATAATAGCACTCCCGTTGTGACTATACCCGTCCCCAAGGCTAAGGAAAAGGGTGTGGAGGCTAATACCGCCCCTTATCCCGAAGCATTGAAGGGACCCGTTAAGAAAGTTGTAAACAAAAGAGGTCCACAACAAGAAGAATTGTTGGAGATTTTTAAACAAGTGAAAATAAATTTACCTCTTTTGGATGCAATAAAGTAAGTACCGTCTTATGCTAAGTACTTGAAAGAATTGTGTACCCAAAAACGAACTCATAAATTTCCAAAAAAATTAGACTTAACCGAAAATGTGAGGTTGATTCTTTTGGGTGCACTTCCACCTAAGCTCCAAGATCCGGGTGCACCTATTATTTCAATTCAAGTAGGCGACTTTAAAATCAATCGAGCACTTCTAGATCTTGGTGCTAGTGTGAGCATTCTACCGGGTAGTTTGTATGACCAATACGAGTTTTGGTCCACTTCAATCGTCAAACACCACCGTGGTGTTAGCCGATTTGACACCCAAACTACCTCGTGGAGTTGTTTCGGATGTGATAGTGAAAATCGAGGATTTTTACTATCCGGTGGACTTTCTAGTACTTGATTACGTGGCCAAGGACCCAACCAAACAACCCACGGTGATTTTGGGTCGACCGTTCTTAGCAACTGCAAATGCTCAAATTGACTGCAGAAAAGGAACGGTTGACATGGCATTTGGAAACCGAAGGTTGAGGTTGCATGTTTTTTTCGGACTTATGAACCCTCCAGTTGATGATGAATGCTATATGTCAGACATTGTTGACACGTGTATACCTCTTTGCGACACAGTTGTGAATGGGGAAAGCACAATGGAGGATTGTTATATGTTTGACAGGTCACAGGTAGAGGTGGAAAGAAGCATCGACGAGGAAGTGAAGAGTTTGGAGGTGCTCGCGGTTCGAGAAGGAAAACCGACATGGACATACCAAGTTGAAAGTTTACCGGAGAGCATTGACACTAAATTGAAGCCGTCTTTAGTATAGCCTCCGGAGGTTGAGTTGAAGGCATTGCCGAAGCATCTCAAGTATGCTTATGTTGGTGAAGGCAATACGCTCCCGGTTATCATTGCATCAAACTTAATCGTGGAGCAAGAGGATAAATTGATGGGTGTTTTGGTCACTAATCGGGCGGCGATTGGATGGACCATTGCTGATTTGAAGGGTATTAGTCCCTCGGTGGTGATGCACAAAATCATCACGGAAGAGAATATGACTCCCGTTCGAGATGCACAACGGAGATTAAATCCGAACATGCGGGAGGTAGTGAAGAAGGAAGTGCTGAAATGGCTCGATGCGGGTATCATTTACCCGATCTCGGATAGCCAATGGGTGAGCCCAACACAGACGGTTCCAAAGAAAGCGGGTATACAAGTCGTCAAAAATGACGAAGGTGAAGAGGGAGCCACTCGGCCGGTAACCGAGTGGCGAATTTGTATTGATTATAGGAAGTTGAATACCGCAACTTCCAAAGATCATTTTCCTTTACCGTTCATTGATCAAATAGTTGAGAAATTGTCGGGGCAACAATTTTATTGCTTCTTAGATGGCTATTCTGGTTATAACCAAATTGCCATCCCTCCAGAAGATCAATCAAAGACCACATTTACTTGTCCCTACGGCACCTTCGCATTTAGGCGAATGCCGTTTGGATTATGTAACGCCCCCGCCACCTTCCAAAGGTGTATTATGATTATCTTTTCAGATATGGTGGGGAAGTCTTTGGAAATCTTCATGGATGATTTCTCGATTTTTGGGTCATCATTTGAGGCTTGTTTGGACCAACTAGACAAAGTACTAAAAAGATGTGTCGAAACTAGTTTGGTCCTAAGTTGGGAAAAGAGCCATTTTATGGTTCAAGAGGGAATCGTGTTGGGACACGTGGTGTCGAGTCTTGGGATAGAGGTTGATCGTGCAAAGGTGCAAGTTATATCTACTTTGCCATATCCCACGAGTGTTAAAGGTGTTAGGTCATTTCTAGGTCACGCGGGTTTTTATCGACGGTTTATTAAGGGTTTTAGTGATATAACAAAGCCTTTGTGCAACTTGTTGTTAAAAGATCAACCATTTGATTTTAATGAAAATTGTCAAAATGCTTTTAACAAATTGAAAGAAAAACTAGTCGAGGCCCCAATCTTGCAATCGCCAAATTGGTCTTTTCCCTTTGAAATTATGTGCGATGCGAGTGATTATGCGGTGGGGGCCGTGTTGGGACAACGGGTTGAAAAGAAACCCGTTGCCATGTACTACGCGAGTAAGACTCTTTCAAATGCACAATTGAATTACACCACTACCGAAAAAGAGCAACTTGCGGTGGTATATGCATTGGATAAATTTCGGGCATATATATGGGGTAGTAAAGTGATTATTTATTCTGATCACACTGCAGTTAGGTACCTCATGGAGAAGAAAGATGCAAAACCGAGATTGATTCGATGGGTGTTGTTGCTCCAAGAGTTTGATTTGGAGATACGGGACAAAAAGGGTACCGAGAATGTGGTAGCGGACCATTTGTCTCGGTTGATGGTTGATGAGGATCCTAAATCGTTAGAGATCAATGAGTCGTTTCCCGATGAGCATATTACGAAATTGGATAAGTTACCTTGGTATGCTAACATTGTGAATTATCTTGTTACAGGTGACTTACCGGCACATTGGGATAGACGGAAGAGGCAACACTTCATGTCTCAAATCAAGTATTACCGGTTGGAAGAACCGCACTTATGGAAAGAGTGTTCGGATCAAGTGATTAGACGATGCATAGATGATGAGGAAATTCCAAGCGTGTTGCATCATCTACATTCGTTTGCGTGTGGTGGCCATTTTAGTGGCCACAAAACGGGTCATAAAGTGTTGAATAGTGGCCTTTATTGGCCTACTATCTTTAAAGACACAAATGAATTTTCTAGAAATTATGTAGAGTGCCAAAAACTAGGGGGTATTTTGTGACACCCCGTTGAAACGTTCTCACCAGCTTGACAGTGGCTGCCTTAACTTTCGGGACGAAAGTTCTTAAAACTTGGGGATAATGTGACACTCTGGATTTTCCCCGAACAACCCTCTTGTTTCAGTATTTCGTGTAAATATTATTAAATGAAAGTTCGTGAAATTATCTTAACGAGTTATGCGATCCTTGTATTAAGTATGTGTATTATATATATATATATATATATATATATATATATATATATATACGTATGATGGTGAACCGAGACCATGAACTCGGTCTCGAGTGAACAGTATAATAGTTGGGCCGGTTGGGCCATGCTCCTCTTTATCCCACTCGAAAACCCACTAGAGTGAACCGACTTAGGGCTAGTATATAACTCATGCTCCTAGCCAACCTTGCCATTTCTTTGGGCATCTCACACACACTCTCCTCTACACTCTCTCTCTAAAAACCCTAAACCTCAACACCCCACCCCTCTCGGATCAAACCAGCAACCACAAGGGAGTTCTCGGATTGCTTGCAATCTCATTTGGAAGCTCTGTAACACCTCGAAAATTTACGTCCTATAATGTGTTGACACGTGTCATAGGTTTGAACGTGTGAAAGAATGTTCCTGAAGGACTAAAGTTGACAAACAGTGAAACTGTGTAAATATAAGGGTGCAAAGTGTCAACAATGAATAAATATACCTTGCAATAACCCTACATAATGTTTATAACCTAAAACGAATAGATCATGGATCATACGAAGCGAATTGTGAAAGAAAGTGAGAGATTACAAACTACAGGGGTTAATTGTGTCAACATGTTAAAGATATACCTCTGAGTGACCTTTTGACAAACCCGAAGCTTTGTAACGATTAAATATGCTCACTAGAATGTACCATAAAAATTTCACCAAGTTTCGTTATCGTATGAGCAAGTTGTGATAAAATTCGTGTGTGAGGGTTAGAATCGTCAACATTGAAATTTAGGGCTTTTCGGGTGATCACAAAGTTACCCGAGGACTTTACAAAGTGGGTATAAGTATTAAAGCCCCTATATATAAATATCAATGGTCCTTTATGCAAGAAACCAGGTGAAAGCGATGTTTTTAGGACCAGGGACTGAAATTGCAATTAACAGAACTTGCTGAGCTGATCTTCTTCACCCTAGCGTAGCGCTAGCTTGAAGGCTTTGGCAGTAGCGCTACGCTACTGCCTTATCTGGCCAGAAATCCTGCACAGGTGTCCTGCATGATTTTTAACCGACTTAAACACATGTTTGGCATACCTTGGGCTGCCCTAAGATGGTTTCTAGTGTGTAGCATACTTGTGGATGTTATTGCAACATCCTAGGCTTAGTTGTCGATCATCTAAGAGGGTTTGAAATCATTTATAAAGACCACAATATGCAACATTGTGCATTCATCATTCTTTTCATCTCCTGAGCATTTCAAGACCATTCAAGCAGCCTACAAGCAATCCACATCATCCATTAGTTGTGTGTAAGTACCCTTGATCTTCTCTAGTTCATTCATACTTAGTTTATGGCCTAGAAATCAAACCGTCGTAACTACGGTTTGACTTTTCGATGATAAATAATCGGTCCAGAGTTTAGTCGAATCAAAGGTTGTTATAAGTTGGTATTTATATGGTTGATAAACCCCTAAAAGGGCACTCACTAATTCGAATCCTAACTAGGTCGTTTATCGAGTCAAACCTATTCCGAAAAAGTCAACAGAATCGTTAAACGCATATTTAACCATGTAAAAGGCGTGTAATCTGTTTTATCATTCATATAACCTAAAAATAAGTATAAAAACTTGTCTAGGCTTGTTTGATTCGACAACTTGCTGTTTTGAACCGATACGGAACCGAGAGACGCAAAAGTTTGACTTTTGCGTTGACCTCAGTTCTGACCCGATTTATATAAGTTTAGACATGCCTTAAGGTTCCATTAGGACCTAGTTACATGTGTGTATAAGCCTCTGCGTTTATACCACTCGAATCCCTAATCGTCGGATGTTTCCGTTAATCGCCTAAATATTGACCGTAATGCCCTTATGATCATAAAACGAGATTTTTGGAGATATGAAAATAAAATAATCTTAGTTACTGATTATTAATCATGTCTGTAAATTTTCACGTCAATCGGAGGTCTAGATTAGGAGATATGCGCGTTTGCGTAAATTATAAGTTTTTATTAATTAATCGGCGCGATTAACGCATAGCCTATCTAAACCCGATTTTCGGCACCAAACCTTTTCCTCACTGATGTTAAATAATATTTTGGGATTTTTGAAGTTTTTTAATTATTTTTAAACTGATCGTAAGCTTGGATTAGCGCCTTAATTCGGTAAATACCGAATATGTCCTTTTCGGCCATAAAATGAGTTTTACAAGTCCAAATGGTGCCAATCCAATTGCTACTGATTTTAAAAGTTAAATAGAGTGTTTTGAGCCTGTTTATTTGATCAGAAAACTCAAAATCGTATTTTGAACCGTACGTCGCTTAAAACGGCTTTATACGCGTATTATACGTGTAGTTTGAGTTTAAAACCATTTTGATTCATAAGACTTATAACCAAATGTTATAACCTGTTAAAATAAACCATTTTTATGATTTAATCAGACCCGGTTCACAGAAACTTAATTAATTCGTTTTATAATCTTTAAAATGACCAAAATACCCCTACGGGGCTTATTAAGAGATTAAACTCGTTTTGGGCATCATGGGTGAATTCTACTGATATCACAACTTAATTAAGGCGTATTAACTTAGGAAACCTGTTTAGGACTCTTACGGATACCCGTTACGCTTCATGCGCGTTCGGTTCGGTTTATGTAACTAGTTTACATAAATTAGCCGAAACGGGTCAAACCTTGTCGGTTTTGTCTAAAAATCCAGAATGTGTATCATATACCCTATTAAGCAAGTCTTCAAACTTGTCGGGTCTAAATCACATTCTATCCGGTCTTCGCTTAATCGTGCGTACGAACCGTATCTTTAAAACTAATCGGTCTAAGCGTAAGCTTAACTAAAGACCCGTTAGGATTCTAATAGGTTATTATAAACCTTCGTTCCAGAATAGGAGAACCAGTAAAAGATACCCGCACTTGCTGATTTTGAACTATACTTGCTCAGGTAAATACTTTTGACTTATTTCCCTATACGGGCTTAGGGTACGGTATATAAAATACCGCTTGGTCCGGCATTGAATCTTTAATCGAATAGAGGTTAAATCATTGATATGCTTTGTTTTGAAATGTTTTGTTGCTTAAAGCCTTTGGGGGGTTAATGACCATGTCCCGGATATCCCTGGCATCATCTTACGAGATGGCCACGACCTCAGCACACGGGTGTAGGCGTACACCCGTTTGTGTCTCATTTTTAATGTGGTGTGTTAATTGATCTTAAACCGGGTCTACGGATCGGGCGACTGAACGCATAAGAAACATGTAATTCGTTTACAAGGATTATGTTTACATAATTATCCCAAGTTATAAAATATTATTTGTGCCTTGTGCCTTAAATGCATTTTCTTAAACTCTTTTCAAAATGAGTCGGTTGATTGTATTTACCAGTGTAAACTGACGTATTTTTCTTAAAAAGGTTAAGTGCAGGTACTACGCGAAATAGGCTGGCCTGTCTCCTAGCATCCACCTTAAGTCTCGCCAGCTTGGATGTCATAAACTGTTGAACAATGTTTCCTTTTTATTGTTGATCTACCTGTGGATTTATATTCGACTATTTGTGATACTTAATATTACAATATCGTTTGGTTGAATTAAATCTATACTTTGCTTCCGCTGTGCATTTAAATATTGTGTTGTTTGACTATTATGTTGCCAACCACGTCACGATACTCCCCCACCGGGCCCACCGGTGACACGTGGAAATTCGGGGTGTGACAGGTTGGTATCAGAGCCAACATTGAGTGAATTAAACACTAGCCTTTTGTGTTTAATCTCAATGACACAAATGCACATTCCTAAATCTTCGAGTCTAGACAAAGAACTTAGGAATAATCCGAAAATGTTTTATTTTAAAATTTTAAATTTTGTCCTATATTATTTTTCCTTGGTGTTACCCTATTTATATTAACAGGTTAAACAATGCCGCCAAGATACAGAGGACTAGGAAGAGGGCGAGTTAGCGCGCCTAACGACCATGAGGCAGGTCCTTCGCACCGACGAACTTCTTCGTCTACGAGGAGTCACAATCATGACGAACCTTGGAGGGTTTACGAAGAGCTTGCCAGGCGATCCACATCACATGTTTCAACGCCTTCATATCGGCACTCCTATGGGCCTCATTCAGAGAATGAGCCCCACGACCAACAACAGCAATCTCCGGCGCACAATTCTTTTGGCGATCCTACTCCGGTATTTCAGGGTCAGTTTAACCCAGCAGAGTACCTACCAGAGCACGTGGGCTTTAACCCACTAGGGCCGGAGGATCACTTTTCTGGTGATCAAGATATGGACGAGGACACAGATCCCGTCGAGGCTTCAACTGGATCCCGGAACCATCCTTTTTCGATCTCTGATGGTTCATCTTACCACGGACCACCCTACGAGGGTCCGGATAGTCACATGGCGAGGTTCGAACGATGTGAGTGGTACTATACACCATCTGAACACTCATCACCTCACCAGCAGGCACCACAGCAGCAGCAGCAGCAAGATTCCTCTGGGGATCCCCATTTCGAGGCAGTTACGCCACCGCCTCCACCGCCGCCAGTTTTTGTAGAGCCTCCAGAACCGCCGAGACGTAGGAGGACTGGCGCGCGGATATCAGCACGACCAGTGGGAGTTCATATCACCACTCCTCAACACTCTAGCGGCAGCCATTACCCGCCTACTAATGAAGTCCCACAGATGGGAGGACCTTCGGTTCCAGTTTCGGAGGTAAATTCGGTATCTATTGCACCGCCACCAACGGGTTTTGGCGAGCCCATCCCTGCTTATACTGCGCCGCCAGCTTACAATCCATATGGACCACCAGCATACCATGGCTATAACTATGCTGATGATCCTTACCACGTGGCAGCGAACTACTATGCCCAAAACCCTGAAGGGCCATATGGAACCCCTTGGGGAATGGGACATCCAGCACATGGGTATCAAGTACCTACCCAGCCGCCATTTCAGCATCAGCCCCCGGGTTCCTCCTCCTGAGCAGGTGGAGCTCCGTCATAGGTTGGATAGGGTGGAGCGAGACCTCCAGAGAGAGCGTAAGAAGAACCAAGGATTCATGAGTGGTTTAGCAGATTTGCTGAAGGGGAAGAAGAAAAGGGATCGTTAAATCCCCATATATATATTGTTGTAGTTCCTTGTTTAAATCAAGTCCCTACGTGGACATTTATTTATGTGTGTATGTAGTCCCTGCGTGGACATCTACCTTTGTACCTAGTCCCTACGAGGACTTGTCTTATTAGTCCCTGCGTGGACACTTAGGTTTGTAAACAGTCCCTGCGAGGACATGTATTTATGTATAGCTCCTGCGTGGGCAAATATTTGTAAAAGACCCGTTTAGGGCAAAAATGTACTATTTGTAAATTATAATGGAATGTTAAGTTTGTAAATTTTATTTTTGTCATTTATGCATTTATATATTATACATGAAATAAACAAAAAAATAACATCATTCCTTTTGTAAATGATCTGCCTATTAAATCAATCAAGGATCTTAAAGGTAAAACCTAGCCTACCTGTCATTATAAGACTTGGCCAAAATGGTAAGACCTGTATAAAAGATTCCAATCTCAGTTAACATCTGAAAACATGTTAACACTCCTGGCAGATGTGATTCGTTAAAATCACACACGTCATTCTATATATGGATCTTTTCAAAGATTCTAAACCCAATAAATGATATATGAATCATGGGTTAAATTATTAATAAATATGATTACTTCTTTTTACCATCCATTGGTAATGGAATGCCTACGGGTCCTTCTCATTTTCATATGAGACAAAAGACAGTATTAGTCTGTGACCCTGTCTGATACAGGTAATGTACTTTGTTCAAACCTACATGCTTTGATTCTCTGAAATCATAGCTTAAAAATCTAAATTTGTCCCTGCGACTAGGCCTTATGTGCTAATAAAACTGTTATAGTTTTATAATTAGGATAAATTATATTAGAAATCCTAAATTTATGTGAGTATAAATTAACCATATTTGGTCTACGTTTACCACGGTTAACAAATTGCCATAAAAGACAATTTTATAATAAACTCACCAATAAATTGTTGTCGATATGTGACAGTTCTAGATACATGGCAGACTCAAACGAGGTCAACAGTCACCCGGGAATAGTGAATGAAAATGCCCAAGTTAACGTAGCGGGTGCAGAGTTGCAAGCTATGATAGACAATGCGGTTAATAGAGCTATGGGTAGACAAAACCATGGATCAAGTGGTACCCGTACGAGGACACATTCAGCATCACACACTAGAACACCCTCCAGGACCCACACTGCCCACAACAGTAATTCTCGTCACTCCTCGAATCAAAGGAGTAATCCATCCCAAAGAGTTCTACAGAACCAAGAACCTCGTAATAGGGGCTGCACCTATAAATACTTCGTGTCGTGCAAACCTAGAGACTTCAATGGAGAAAAAGGAGCTGTTGATTGCATGACGTGGATGGATGAAATGGATACTGTGGTGGATATTAGTGGGTGCCATAATAGGGACATTGTGAAGTTTGTCTCGCAGTCTTTCAAAGGAGACGCATTAGCTTGGTGGAGATCTTTGATCCAGGCTACAGGGAAAGTTCAGTTATACAACATGACCTGGGAAGAGTTCATGGCACTGATCAAGGAAAATTTCTGCCCTCAACACGAGGTTGAGAGAATCGAATCTGACTTCTTGGCTTTGGTTATGAAAAATCTGGACTGTCAGGCCTACCTTACTACTTTCAATACTTTGTCAAGGTTGGTCCCTTATTTGGTGACTCCGGAGCCTAAGCGTATAGCTCGTTTTATCGGGGGTTTGGAACCAGAGATCAAAGCAAGTGTAAAGGCCTCCAGACCAACCACTTTCCGGTCAGTAACGGACATATCGTTGTCTCTGACCTCAGATGCTGTCAGGCTGAGGTCACTGAGGAAAACTGATACCGAGAAAAGGAAGCGTGAGGATGACAACTCACGACGCTCAGATAAGAAGCAGAAAGGAAACAATGACTCTAAGAAGGGGTCAGGATTTAAGAAAGATGGTCAGCAGTCGGGTGAAAAACCCAGATGTAAAGTTTGCAGGAAGCACCATTTTGGAAAGTGCAGACTTGACTCAAAATCCCAATACCAGCCAAGGCCTTGTGGGATTTGCAAGTCTACGGAACATAAGACCCTGGAGTGCAAGAAAATAAAGGATGCAACGTGTTATAGTTGCAATGAAAAGGGGCATATCAAATCCAAGTGCCCAAAATTTACAAGGAAGAATGAAGAGGGGAAGAAGACCAACGCGAGGGTCTTCAGAATGGATGCTAAGGAAGCCGTCAAGGACGACAACGTGATAACAGGTACCTTTCTCGTAAATGATGTTTATGCGAGAGTGTTATTTGATTCAGGCGCTGATAAGTCGTTTGTAGATAATAAGTTTTGTGAATTGTTGAAACTACCTGTTAGAACTTTAAGTGTGAAGTATGAGGTGGAACTAGCAGATGGCACTTTAGAAACCGCTTCAACCTTATTAGATGGATGTTTCATATCCATTAAGAACCACTCTTTTCCTTTGTCCTTACTTCCCTTTAAGTTAGCCGGCTTTGACATAGTATTGGGTATGGACTGGTTATCTAATAACCAGGCCCAGATTATTTGCAATAAGAAGCAAGTGAGGATCAAGACTTCGTCTGGTGAATCACTTACTGTCCAGGGAGATACCCAGTATGGGCTACCGGAGAAAATGTCTATACTCAAGGATTCTAAGTGTTTAAAGAAAGGTTGTGTCATCTACATGGCGCAAGTGATTGTGGATGAACCGAAACCCAAGATAGGAGATATCCCAGTCATTTCTGAATACCCTGAAGTTTTTCCTGAAGAACTACCTGGTTTGCCACCAGATAGGCAAGTAGAATTCAGAATTGACATTATTCCTGGATCAGCACCAGTTGCAAGGGCGCCTTATAGGTTGGCACCAACAGAGATGAAGGAATTGAGGACGCAGCTAGATGATTTGCTAGCTAAAGGTTTCATCAAACCTAGTTCGTCCCCTTGGGGAGCACCAGTTTTATTTGTCAAGAAGAAGGATGGGTCGATGCGTCTGTGCATCGACTACCGCGAGCTTAATAAGGTTACCATCAAGAATAGGTATCCTTTGCCTAGAATCGACGATCTGTTCGATCAACTTCAAGGGGCAAGTTTCTTCTCAAAGATTGACTTGAGGTCAGGCTACCATCAATTGAAGGTTAGAGATGAAGACGTGCACAAGACAGCATTCAGGACTCGCTATGGTCATTACGAGTTCTTAGTGATGCCTTTTGGGCTCACTAATGCACCGGCCGCGTTCATGGATCTCATGAATCGCGTTTGCAAGCCACATCTAGATAAATTCGTCATCGTCTTCATCGACGACATTCTCATCTACTCAAAGAACCAAGCTGACCACGAGAAGCATCTTCACTGCATTCTGGAACTACTTCATAAAGAAAAGCTCTATGCCAAGTTCTCGAAGTGTGAATTCTGGCTTCGAGCAGTCCAATTTCTTGGACATGTTGTTAGTGAGCATGGTATCCAAGTAGATCCCGCTAAGGTGGAAGCTGTCATGAATTGGCACGAGCCAAAGACGCCTACAGAAATACGTAGCTTCCTAGGTTTGGCAGGATACTATAGGCGATTCATAGAAAACTTCTCAAGGATTGCTGCACCCCTGACTTCGCTGACACGTAAGAAGATTAAGTTTGACTGGGGTCCTAAGCAGCAGGAATCCTTTGACATTCTGAAACAAAAGTTGAGCAATGCTCCGGTACTGACATTGCCTGAGGGAGTAGAGGAGTTTGTAGTTTATTGTGATGCATCACACACCGGGATGGGATGTGTGCTTATGCAGAAAGGCAAAGTCATTGCCTATGCTTCACGTCAGTTAAAGGTGCACGAAAAGAATTACACCACCCACGACTTGGAGTTGGGTGCCGTTGTATTTGCACTAAAACTGTGGAGGCACTATTTGTATGGAATCAAATGTGTGATCTATTCTGATCACAAAAGCCTTCAACATCTGTTCAACCAGAAGGACTTGAACATGAGGCAACGTCGTTGGATGGAAACTCTGAATGATTACGATTGTGAAATAAGATACCATCCCGGCAAGGCGAATGTAGTCGCCGATGCCTTGAGTCGGAAAGAAAGGGTGAAACCCATCCGAATCAATGCCAAGAGCATGGAATTAAAGAACAGCTTGATAGAAAGGTTGTTAGCTGCACAGAAAGAAGCTGTGTTGGAAGCTAACTATCCTAACGAAAAGCTAGGAGTAACTGAGGAGCAGTTATCTCTTAGTAAGGATGGAATTCTTAGATTGAATGGACGGATATGGGTTCCAATTTATGGAGGACTCCGAGATGTTATTCTCCAGGAAGCCCACAGCTCTAAATATTCTGTTCATCCTGGAGCTGATAAAATGTACCATGATCTTAGAGCAAATTATTGGTGGATAGGCTTGAAGAAGTCTGTAGCTACCTATGTAGCTAAATGCTTGACGTGTGCGCAAGTCAAGGCAGAACATCAAAAACCGTCGGGTTTGCTACAACAGCCTGAACTTCCTACTTGGAAGTGGGAAATGGTAACTATGGATTTTATCACCAAGTTACCCAAAACCAGGAAAGGAAATGACACCATCTGGGTGATAGTTGACCGACTGACTAAATCAGCACATTTCCTACCCATCAAGGAGACTTACAGCTCCGATATGTTAGCCCAACTGTACGTTGATAAGATTGTAGCCCTACATGGCATACCTGTAGCTATTATCTCTGATCGGGATACTAGATACACATCACATTTTTGGAAAAGTTTCCAACAATCTTTGGGCACACGTTTGAACTTTAGTACGGCTTACCATCCACAGACAGACGGTCAGAGTGAGCGTACTATTCAAACGTTGGAAGACATGCTTCGTGCATGTGCGATCGATTTGGGAGGTAGCTGGGATAAGAACCTGCCATTAATCGAATTCTCCTACAACAATAGCTACCATACCAGCATAAAGGCTGCGCCTTTTGAGGCATTATACGGTAGAAAATGTAGATCACCTGTTTGTTGGGCGGAAGTTGGAGAAGTCCAGTTATCAGGACCAGAGATCGTGTTCGAAACGACGGACAAGATTGTCCAGATTCGTAACAATCTCCAAGCTGCCCGGAATAGGCAGAAGATTTACGCCGATCCAAATCGTAAGGATTTCCACTTCGAAGTAGGAGACAAAGTCCTACTTAAAGTGTCACCCTGGAAAGGAGTGATGCGATTTGGTAAGAAAGGTAAACTAAGCCCGAGATACATAGGACCCTTCGAGGTCATCGAACATGTCGGGTCAGTTGCCTACAAGTTAAACTTACCTGAAGAGCTCAGTAGTATACACAATGTGTTCCACATCTGCAATCTGAAGAAGTGTTTCGCTGACTCCGCTGACGAATCAGTGGTTATACCCTATACAGATGTGCAGATCGATGAGAGCTTGAAATTTGTGGAAAAACCTTTGTCGATCGAAGATCGACAGGTGAGGAAGCTTCGAAGGAAGCATATACCTTTTGTAAAGGTCAAATGGGATGCCCGTAGAGGTCCCGAATACACGTGGGAGGTTGAATCCACGATGAAGGAAAAGTACCCTTACTTATTTCAGTAAATCTCGGGTCGAGATTTATTTTAAGGGGGTGAGGATGTAACACCTCGAAAATTTACGTCCTATAATGTGTTGACACGTGTCATAGGTTTGAACGTGTGAAAGAATGTTCCTGAAGGACTAAAGTTGACAAACAGTGAAACTGTGTAAATATAAGGGTGCAAAGTGTCAACAATGAATAAATATACCTTGCAATAACCCTACATAATGTTTATAACCTAAAACGAATAGATCATGGATCATACGAAGCGAATTGTGAAAGAAAGTGAGAGATTACAAACTACAGGGGTTAATTGTGTCAACATGTTAAAGATATACCTCTGAGTGACCTTTTGACAAACCCGAAGCTTTGTAACGATTAAATATGCTCACTAGAATGTACCATAAAAATTTCACCAAGTTTCGTTATCGTATGAGCAAGTTGTGATAAAATTCGTGTGTGAGGGTTAGAATCGTCAACATTGAAATTTAGGGCTTTTCGGGTGATCACAAAGTTACCCGAGGACTTTACAAAGTGGGTATAAGTATTAAAGCCCCTATATATAAATATCAATGGTCCTTTATGCAAGAAACCAGGTGAAAGCGATGTTTTTAGGACCAGGGACTGAAATTGCAATTAACAGAACTTGCTGAGCTGATCTTCTTCACCCTAGCGTAGCGCTAGCTTGAAGGCTTTGGCAGTAGCGCTACGCTACTGCCTTATCTGGACAGAAATCCTGCACAGGTGTCCTGCATGATTTTTAACCGACTTAAACACATGTTTGGCATACCTTGGGCTGCCCTAAGATGGTTTCTAGTGTGTAGCATACTTGTGGATGTTATTGCAACATCCTAGGCTTAGTTGTCGATCATCTAAGAGGGTTTGAAATCATTTATAAAGACCACAATATGCAACATTGTGCATTCATCATTCTTTTCATCTCCTGAGCATTTCAAGACCATTCAAGCAGCCTACAAGCAATCCACATCATCCATTAGTTGTGTGTAAGTACCCTTGATCTTCTCTAGTTCATTCATACTTAGTTTATGGCCTAGAAATCAAACCGTCGTAACTACGGTTTGACTTTTCGATGATAAATAATCGGTCCAGAGTTTAGTCGAATCAAAGGTTGTTATAAGTTGGTATTTATATGGTTGATAAACCCCTAAAAGGGCACTCACTAATTCGAATCCTAACTAGGTCGTTTATCGAGTCAAACCTATTCCGAAAAAGTCAACAGAATCGTTAAACGCATATTTAACCATGTAAAAGGCGTGTAATCTGTTTTATCATTCATATAACCTAAAAATAAGTATAAAAACTTGTCTAGGCTTGTTTGATTCGACAACTTGCTGTTTTGAACCGATACGGAACCGAGAGACGCAAAAGTTTGACTTTTGCGTTGACCTCAGTTCTGACCCAATTTATATAAGTTTAGACATGCCTTAAGGTTCCATTAGGACCTAGTTACATGTGTGTATAAGCCTCTGCGTTTATACCACTCGAATCCCTAATCGTCGGATGTTTCCGTTAATCGCCTAAATATTGACCGTAATGCCCTTATGATCATAAAACGAGATTTTTGGAGATATGAAAATAAAATAATCTTAGTTACTGATTATTAATCATGTCTGTAAATTTTCACGTCAATCGGAGGTCTAGATTAGGAGATATGCGCGTTTGCGTAAATTATAAGTTTTTATTAATTAATCGGCGCGATTAACGCATAGCCTATCTAAACCCGATTTTCGGCACCAAACCTTTTCCTCACTGATGTTAAATAATATTTTGGGATTTTTGAAGTTTTTTAATTATTTTTAAACTGATCGTAAGCTTGGATTAGCGCCTTAATTCGGTAAATACCGAATATGTCCTTTTCGGCCATAAAATGAGTTTTACAAGTCCAAATGGTGCCAATCCAATTGCTACTGATTTTAAAAGTTAAATAGAGTGTTTTGAGCCTGTTTATTTGATCAGAAAACTCAAAATCGTATTTTGAACCGTACGTCGCTTAAAACGGCTTTATACGCGTATTATACGTGTAGTTTGAGTTTAAAACCATTTTGATTCATAAGACTTATAACCAAATGTTATAACCTGTTAAAATAAACCATTTTTCTGATTTAATCAGACCCGGTTCACAGAAACTTAATTAATTCGTTTTATAATCTTTAAAATGACCAAAATACCCCTACGGGGCTTATTAAGAGATTAAACTCGTTTTGGGCATCATGGGTGATATTCTACTGATATCACAACTTAATTAAGGCGTATTAACTTAGGAAACCTGTTTAGGACTCTTACGGATACCCGTTACGCTTCATGCGCGTTCGGTTCGGTTTATGTAACTAGTTTACATAAATTAGCCGAAACGGGTCAAACCTTGTCGGTTTTGTCTAAAAATCCAGAATGTGTATCATATACCCTATTAAGCAAGTCTTCAAACTTGTCGGGTCTAAATCACATTCTATCCGGTCTTCGCTTAATCGTGCGTACGAACCGTATCTTTAAAACTAATCGGTCTAAGCGTAAGCTTAACTAAAGACCCGTTAGGATTCTAATAGGTTATTATAAACCTTCGTTCCAGAATAGGAGAACCAGTAAAAGATACCCGCACTTGCTGATTTTGAACTATACTTGCTCAGGTAAATACTTTTGACTTATTTCCCTATACGGGCTTGGGGTACGGTATATAAAATACCGCTTGGTCCGGCATTGAATCTTTAATCGAATAGAGGTTAAATCATTGATATGCTTTGTTTTGAAATGTTTTGTTGCTTAAAGCCTTTGGGGGGTTAATGACCATGTCCCGGATATCCCTGGCATCATCTTACGAGATGGCCACGACCTCAGCACACGGGTGTAGGCGTACACCCGTTTGTGTCTCATTTTTAATGTGGTGTGTTAATTGATCTTAAACCGGGTCTACGGATCGGGCGACTGAACGCATAAGAAACATGTAATTCGTTTACAAGGATTATGTTTACATAATTATCCCAAGTTATAAAATATTATTTGTGCCTTGTGCCTTAAATGCATTTTCTTAAACTCTTTTCAAAATGAGTCGGTTGATTGTATTTACCAGTGTAAACTGACGTATTTTTCTTAAAAAGGTTAAGTGCAGGTACTACGCGAAATAGGCTGGCCTGTCTCCTAGCATCCACCTTAAGTCTCGCCAGCTTGGATGTCATAAACTGTTGAACAATGTTTCCTTTTTATTGTTGATCTACCTGTGGATTTATATTCGACTATTTGTGATACTTAATATTACAATATCGTTTGGTTGAATTAAATCTATACTTTGCTTCCGCTGTGCATTTAAATATTGTGTTGTTTGACTATTATGTTGCCAACCACGTCACGATACTCCCCCACCGGGCCCACCGGTGACACGTGGAAATTCGGGGTGTGACAAGCTCATTCATCGATCCTTCATACCCTCACACCTCGGAATCTAGCCGGTTAGTGTTTTAATGTGTACTAGGTGTTATGTGTGCTTGATGTATGAGGTACATGCTTAGTTTAGAGGTCTCTTTGCATGATTTTGTATAATTTGGTAAGTTAAAAATGATTAAATGAAGTAGGTGCTTGATTTCTAAATAATGCTTATGGTTAGGAAGAATAGGGTGATTTATGGATATCATGCTAACTTGACATATGAGTAATAGAAGAATGTATGAATATGGTGCTATCATGTTCTCGGATGTGTTTGGATGATGATGATTGATAGTACATTAAACTAGGTGTATTATGCTAGTATAAATCGGTTTAAAGGAACATGTGTGTTATGATGGTTTACAAAGATTGTTTTCGGATTTAGAATGAATGCATGCATGATTATTGGTACACAAGAATTGTATGATATGTGTTCTAGTTGAATGAAAACCCTAAAGGTTGAACAATATGAATATGATATGAACATGTTATGAATATTTGAAAAAAAGGGTTGTTTGATCCGTTTTGTTTGAGTATTAGACAACAAAACATGTTTGTGCATTTTCATTGGATAGTACATGGGATCATGAAATGAGAATTCCATTGGATAGTACAATGTATGCAGATGTTCTAGAATCAGCAGTTGATGAGAGTCGAGACCCCTGGTCTCGACTCGAGACCATCGAACTACAACTCGAGACCGTGGTGATTGCGACTCGAGATCACCTAGTGACAACTCGAGACAGACTTCAGGGACTCGAGACCATCAAGGTCTCGACTCGAGACCCCATGATCTCGACTTGAGACTGGATTCGAGACCCCTGAGGTTACGACTCATGCCAACACTACTCGAGACCAGAAGTCCATGACTCGAGACCTCCTGGTTGCGACTCGAGACCGCCTGTCCTCGAGTCGAGACCACCTGGTCTCGACTGGGCTATTTGTTTTCGTTATTGGGCCCAAGTGTATTAACTGTTCATGCTTGTTACTGTTTAAGTGGGCTATGTGTTAACTGTTGTTGTTAAAGAATTTAGACATGTCCAATAACTTAGAGGATAGATATATGTCATGCATGCTATGTGTTAGATACGTGTAAGATAAAGTGATTACTTGTACCCAACCTGACCTATACCGGTAACCATGCTAGGGCGTGGTGACCAGCGTGCGTGACCAAGTAACAAATCTACCGAGCAACCTAAGGTGAGTTCATACACTAAAAGCATGCATCCCAGGGAGGGACACGAACAAACTAAAGAATAACTTTTAAATTACTATTTCCGGGGGAAAATGCGTTTGGGTATTATTTATAAATCACAACTAGGAAAACTAAACATATCTCTATCATATAAAGTCCCTGCTTACAGTATCGATTAATCGCCGGGGGCGAACGGGTTATTAGTTGATAGCGCTATTAGGTTTGACAACCTCACACCGTGACCGGGGGAGATCGGGCGTGAACTAGTAGACCTTGCATCTTGGTCAATGACGATAGGCATTGACCTGGGGCACAAAAATCTTCTCGTCAACAGTTTCGGTAACATCAGTTTAGTAGCTTTCATATGGGGTAGCTCCCCATGACGTGATTATAAATGCTTTACCTAAACAACCTACGTTTTTCGAAAAGTTAAAACAGGACATCTCGTGAACTCGCCAACATTTTTGTTGATACCCTACTGCATGCTTTGCAGGTACCCAGTGACTCAGGAGCTTGCAGCTTGGGAATGTGTAGTGGTCGTCTAACCCATGTGTTGGGTTGAAATAATCTTGAACTATGAACCTTGTTTTGAAACTGTTTGGTTTATGCTTCCGCTGTTTACTTAGACTGTTATTTGAACTTGAACTTTTAAAACTTCGAACTATGATGTTTACTAGCTATTGTGGTTGGTGAACATTTTTACTATTAACCAATGCTCAGTATAATTAGTGGCTGGATCCTGGTCAGTCACGCCTCCAAGCGGTGGTACTCCGCATGTGGATTTTGGGGGTGTGACAGATTGGTATCAGAGCCATTGGTTATAGTGAACTCGGTTTTTAAAAAGAAAGTCTTTTTGAGAAAAACCAGACTATAACCCGTGACTCGTGACGACACGACACTCCAAGGGCCAGACTATAACCACGTGTTTGTACTTTCAAAACCTTCATGGATTGCAAGCCTCTCCCTTTCAATGGCACTGAGGGTGCCATAAGCCTTCTGCACTGGATTGAAAAGGCCGAAGCTGTCTTCGCTGTCTGCGAGTGTCCCCTTGCTAACTGGGTAAAGTTTGCGACTGGTACGCTTGAAGGAAACGCGCTTTCATGGTGGAAGGCACAGATTCAGATGCTTGGTTTGGAAACTGCTAATGCCACTGCGTGGGAAGATTTCAAGGACATGATCAAAGAAGAATACTGTCATAGGGATGACATTCATAAGCTCGAAAACGAGTACTTTGAGCTCAAGATGATCGGATTAGAGATTAAGACCTACACCAAATAGTCCAATGACTATGCTGCACTTTGCCCAAACATGTCTCGATCTATGTATCGAAGGATCGAATTGTACATCAAAGGTTTGGCCCCTGAGATACGGAGCCATGTGACCTCAGCCAACCTCAATACCATCCAGCCAGTGGTCCGTCTTGCTCACAAACTCACTGATCAGGCTGTGGAGGAGGGCAAGTTGCCCAAAAGGATAAGTGCTACTGCCGGAACTTCTAGTGACAACAAACGAAAGTGGGATGGAAATCAGGGTAAGGATGCTAACCCTACTCAGGCCCCAACCCAGCAGAGGAAAACTGAAAACAACAAGGGCCCTCAGCAGCAGGGTGGCTACCAGGGCCATCTCCCCAAATGTAACAAGTGTAATCGACATCACAATGGGCCCTGTGCGAGGAACAAGTGTCAGCGATGCAACAAGATGGGGCATGAGGCCAAGGATTGTAGGAGCTTTCATCCCGCAAGACAGAACCAACCACAGCAGCTGCAGCATCATGGGAACATCAAGGGTTGTTTCCAGTGCGGAGCCGAGGGGCACATAAAGAAGAATTGTCCCCAGTTAAACCAGAATAACAACAACACCAACAATGCTGGGAATGGTGCAAGAGGAAGGGCTTTTGTGATTGGAGCTGGAGAAGCAAGGAATGACCCCAACGTCGTAGCGGGTAAGTTTCTACTCGATGATCGTTATGTTTCCATCTTATTTGATTCTGGAGCCGATGCTAGTTACGTATCCCTGCGTATTAGTAAAAAGCTTAAGCGTACGTCTACGTTATTAAGTTCTAAGCATATAGTCGAGCTAGCTAATGGTAGTAACCTTGAGGCCTCACACGTTATTCGTAACTGCAAACTAGAACTGTCTGGTCAGGCCTTCCGTATCGATCTCTTCCCCATCGTTCTCGGAAGCTTCGACGTAGTCATTGGTATGGATTGGTTATCCAATCATCGAGCTGAAATCCTCTGCCAAGAGAAAGTTGTTCGCATTCCCCGTCCTTCTGGTAAACCCCTTATCGTTCAAGGAGACAAAGGCGGAGAAGTCACAGGCATCATTTCATTCTTAAAAGCCCAGAAGTGTTTACGAAAGGGGCACACCGTTATCTTAGCCCTTGTCACCAATACCCAGGAAAAGGAAAAGAGGATCGAAGATTTTCCAGTAGTACGTGACTACCCCGAGGTATTTCCTGAAGAACTACCTGGACTCCCTCCTCATCGTCAGGTCAAATTCCAAATCGAACTAGCTCCCGGAGCAGCACCTATAGCTCGTGCACCTTATCGACTAGCTCCCGCAGAACTAAAGGAACTTTCTACTCAACTACAGGAACTATTGGACAAAGGTTTTATCCATCCTAGCTCATCACCCTGGGGAGCCCCAGTGCTCTTTGTCAAAAAGAAGGATGGCACATTCCGAATGTGCATCGACTACCGCGAACTGAACAAGGTTACCATCAAGAATCGTTATCCACTTCCCCGTATCGACGATCTGTTCGACCAGCTGCAAGGGTCGAGCTATTATTCCAAGATCGATCTGCGATCGGGCTATCACCAGCTGAGAGTCCGCGATGAGGACGTTTCTAAGACTGCTTTCAGAACCCGCTATGGTCACTACGAATTCCTTGTTATGCCTTTCGGAATGACCAACGCACCTGCGATCTTGATGGGCCTCATGAACCGGGTGTGCAAACCCGACCTTGACAAGTTCGTGATTGTGTTTATTGACGACATCCTGATTTACTCGAAGAGTCAAGGGGAGCATGAACGACACCTGCGTCTTATTCTCGAACTCCTTCGCAATGAGCAACTGTACGCTAAATTCTCGAAATGTGATTTCTGGCTTAGAGAAGTCAATTTCCTTGGGCACATATTCAATAAGGATGGGATTCATGTTGACCCCGCTAAGATCGAATCCATTAAGAATTGGCCTATACCTAAGACTCCGACCGAAGTTAGCCAATTCTTGGGATTGGCAGGATACTATCAAAGATTTATCAAGGGATTTTCCAAGATCGCTCAACCACTCACGGCCCTCACTCAGAAAGGTGTTGCTTACAAATGGAATGATGCTCAGGAATCTGCCTTTCAGGAACTAAAGAAGAACCTTTATAGTGCTCCTATTCTTTCATTACCTGAAGGTACCGACGACTTTGTTGTTTACTGTGATGCTTCTATTCAAGGGCTTGGTTGCCTGTTGATGCAACGCGAGAAGGTTATTGCTTACGCTTCGCGACAACTCAGATCCACGAACGAAACTACACGACACATGACTTAGAATTCAGAGCTGTGGTCTTCGCACTCAATATTTGGAGACATTACTTGTACGGTACCAAGTGCACAATTTACACCGATCACAAGAGTCTCCAACACATAATGGAACAAAAGGAGTTAAATATGCGGCAACGCCGATGGGTCGAACTCCTAAATGACTACGAGTGTGCAATTAAATATCATCCAGGTAAGGCTAATGTTGTGGCAGATGCCCTCAGCAGGAAGGAAACCAAACCTAAGCGTGTTCGTGCCTTACAGCTCACCATCCACTCGAACCTCCCTAAGCGGATCCGAAACGCTCAGGTCGAAGCATTGAAAGCCGAGAACATCAGGGCTGAGTCCCTGCGAGGATCAAGGAAACGGCTAGGACAAAAAGAAGATGGTGCATACTACGTAAACGGGTGCATATGGGTCCCACTTTATGGGGATTTACGCGAGCTTGTAATGGACGAGGCCCGTAAGTCCCGTTACTCAGTACATCCTGGTTTGGATAAGATGTACCATGACTTAAAGACTACATACTGGTGGCCTAGCATGAAAGCCCACATAGCAACCTATGTCAGTAAATGTTTAACTTATGCGAGAGTCAAGGCTGAGTATCAGAAACCATCGGGCCTACTCCAACAACCAGAGATCCCGCAATGGAAATGGGAGAAAATTTCCATGGATTTTGTTACTGGCCTGCCTAGGTCTCAACGCGGAAATGACACCATTTGGGTGATAGTGGATCGATTAACTAAGTCTGCACACTTTTTGGCTATTAAAGAAACAGACAAGTTCTCTAACTTAGCAGAGGTATACTTAAAGGAAGTGGTTTCGAAGCACGGAGTGCCAACCTCTATTATTTCCGATCGAGACGCGCGTTTTACTTCTGAATTGTGGCAAGCTATGCACAAATCTTTTGGCTCACGTTTAGACATGAGCACCGCTTATTATCCACAAACGGATGGGCAATCTGAACGCACCATCCAAACCCTTGAAGACATGCTTAGGGCATGCGTGATCGATTTTGGCAAGGGTTGGGAAAAGCATCTACCGTTAGTGGAATTCTCCAACAATAACAGCTACCACACCTGCATTCAGGCAGCACCCTTTGAGGCATTATACGGTCGTAAATGCCGATCGCCTCTTTGCTGGGCGGAAGTTGGTGACAGCCAAATCACAGGTCCAGAACTTGTGGTAGACACTACGGAAAGGATTGACCAGGTCAGACAACGCATGGCGGCAGCTCGTGACCGTCAGAAGAGGTACGCTGATAAAGATAGGAAACCGCTAGAGTTCCAGGTTGGTGACCGGGCTCTACTTAAAGTCTCACCCTGGAGAAGTGCACAACGTCTTTCATGTGTCTAATCTGAAGAAGTGTCTGTCTGATGAAACACTCATCATTCCTTTCAAGGAACTCACTATTGACGAACAGCTACACTTTACTGAGGAATCGATTGAGATCACGGATAGAGAAATCAAAACCCTCAAACGTAGCCAGATACCACTCGTGCGAGTTCGTTGGAACTCGCGCCGTGGCCCAGAGTTTACCTGGGAGCGGGAAGACCAGATGAAGCGCAAGTATCCCCAGTTTTTCCCTAATGAAACTCCCAGCACTGAAGCTACAACCGAATTTCGGGACGAAATTCCAAACTAACGGGGGGATAATGTGACACCCCGTTGAAACGTTCTCACTAGCTTGACAGTGGCTGCCTTAACTTTTGGGACGAAAGTTCTTAAAACTTGGGGATAATGTGACACTCTGGATTTTCCCCGAACAACCCTCTTGTTTCAGTATTTCGTGTAAATATTATTAACTGAAAGTTCGTGAAATTATCTTAACGAGTTATTCGATCCTTGTATTAAGTATGTGTATTATATATATATATATATATATATATACGTATGATGGTGAACCGAGACCATGAACTCGGTCTCGAGTGAACAGTATAATAGTTGGGCCGGTTGGGCCATGCTCCTCTTTATCCCACTCGAAAACCCACTAGAGTGAACCGACTTAGGGCTAGTATATAACTCATGCTCCTAGCCAACCTTGCCATTTCTTTGGGCATCTCACACACACTCTCCTCTACACTCTCTCTAAAAACCCTAAACCTCAACACCCCACCCCTCTCGGATCAAACCGGCAACCACAAGGGAGTTCTCGGATTGCTTGCAATCTCATTTGGAAGCTCATTCATCGATCCTTCATACCCTCACACCTCGGAATCTAGCCGGTTAGTGTTTTAATGTGTACTAGGTGTTATGCGTGCTTGATGTATGAGGTACATGCTTAGTTTAGAGTTCTCTTTGCATGATTTTGTATAATTTGGTTAGTTAAAAATGATTAAATGATGTAGGTGCTTGATTTCTAAATAATGCTTATGGTTAGGAAGAATAGGGTGATTTATGGATATCATGCTAACTTGACATATGAGTAATAGAAGAATGTATGAATATGGTGCTATCATGTTCTCGGATGTGTTTGGATGATGATGATGATTGATAGTACATTAAACTAGGTGTATTATGCTAGTATAAATCGGTTTAAAGGAACATGTGTGTTATGATGGTTTACAAAGATTGTTTTCGGATTTAGAATGAATGCATGCATGATTATTGGTACACAAGAATTGTATGATATGTGTTCTAGTTGAATGAAAACCCTAAAGGTTGAACAATATGAATATGATATGAACATGTTATGAATATTTGAAAAAAAGGCTTGTTTGATCCGTTTTGTTTGAGTATTAGACAACAAAACATGTTTGTGCATTTTCATTGGATAGTACATGGGATCATGAAATGAGAATTCCATTGGATAGTACAATGTATGCAGATGTTCTAGAATCAGCAGGTGATGAGAGTCGAGACCCCTGGTCTCGACTCGAGACCATCGAACTACAACTCGAGACCGCGGTGATTGCGACTCGAGATCACCTAGTGATAACTCGAGACAGACTTCAGGGACTCGAGACCATCAAGGTCTCGACTCGAGACTGGATTCGAGACCCCTGAGGTTACGACTCATGCCAACACTACTCGAGACCAGAAGTCCATGACTCGAGACCTCCTGGTTGCGACTCGAGACCGCCTGTCCTCGAGTCGAGACCACCTGGTCTCGACTGGGCTGTTTGTTTTCGTTATTGGGCCCAAGTGTATTAACTGTTCATGCTTGTTACTGTTTAAGTGGGCTATGTGTTAACTGTTGCTGTTAAAGAAATTAGGCAGGTCCAATAACTTAGAGGATAGATATATGTCATGCATGCTATGTGTTAGATACGTGTAAGATAAACGTGATTAATTGTACCCAACCTGACCTATACCGGTAACCATGCTAGGGCGTGGTGACCAGCGTGCGTGACCAAGTAACAAATCTACCGAGCAACCTAAGGTGAGTTCATACACTAAAAGCATGCGTCCCAGGGAGGGACACGAACAAACTAAAGAATAACTTTTAAATTACTATTTCCGGGGGAAAATGCGTTTGGGTATTATTTATAAATCACAACTAGCAAAACTAAATGTGTCTCTATCATATAAAGTCCCTGCTTACAGTATCGATTAATCGCCGGGGGCGAACGGGTTATTAGTTGATAGCGCTATTAGGTTTGACAACCTCACACCGTGACCGGGGGAGATCGGGCGTGAACTAGTAGACCTTGCATCTTGGTCAATGACGATAGACATTGACCTGGGGCACAAAAATCTTCTCGTCAACAGTTTCGGTAACATCAGTTTAGTAGCTTTCATATGGGGTAGCTCCCCATGACGTGATTATAAATGCTTTACCTAAACAACCTACGTTTTTCGAAAAGTTAAAACAGGACATCTCGTGAACTCGCCAACATTTTTGTTGATACCCTACTGCATGCTTTGCAGGTACCCAGTGACTCAGGAGCTTGCAGCTTGGGAATGTGTAGTGGTCGTCTAACCCATGTGTTGGGTTTAAATAATCTTGAACTATGAACCTTGTTTTGAAACTGTTTGGTTTATGCTTCCGCTGTTTAGTTAGACTGTTATTTGAACTTGAACTTTTAAAACTTCGAACTATGATGTTTACGAGCTATTGTGGTTGGTGAACATTTTTACTATTAACCAATGCTCAGTATAATTAGTGGCTGGATCCTGGTCAGTCACGCCTCCAAACGGTGGTACTCCGCAAGTGGATTTTGGGGGTGTGACATATTTCAAAAAGGGATGAGATGCCCATGCAACCAATCCTTGTAGTCGACATTTTTTACGTGTGGGGAATTGATTTCATGGGCCCATTCCCAAATTCTTATGGCAATTTGTACATCTTGGTGGCCGTTGACTATGTGTCAAAGTGGGTTGAAGCAATAGCCACCAAGATGAATGACCATTCCGTAGTGTGTAATTTTGTTCAAAGCAATATTTTCTCAAGGTTTGGGATTCCTCGTGTCATCATAAGTGATGAGGATCTCATTTTAAAAATTTTCGGTTTGGGAAACTTCTAAAACGGTTTGGTGTTGACCATAGGATTGCTACCCCTATCACCCGCAAACAAGCGGGCAAGTTGAGGTGTCAAATAGGCAAATCAAAGAGATTTTGCAAAAGACCGTGCGGGCGGACCGTAAGGATTGGTCAATTAAATTGAACGATGCTTTATGGGCCTACCGTACGGCACATAAGACACCCATTGGCACTACACCTTACCGATTGGTTTACGGTAAAAATTATCATTTACCGGTTGAACTTGTGCATAAATCGTTATGGGCTATCAAAGAGGTTAATGTTCAATATGATGACGCAGGTAAGGAAAGGAAACTCAAGCTATGAGAGTTGGAGGAGCTAAGGGAAATGGCATATGAATGCGCGTCTAAATACAAGGATGGGATGAAGAAGGCGCATGATGCGAAGTTGAAAAATAAAGAGTTCGAGGTTGGGAAAAAGGTGTGGCTCTACAATTCAAAACTCAAATTCTTTCGGGGAAAGCTCCGAAGCAAATGGATGGGACCTTATGTGATCACCCGGGTCGGACAATTGGGTAATGTTACAATCGAGGACCCGAAGGATGGGATACGAGAAACGGTTAATGGTCACCGACTAAAACTGTTCCTCGAGGGTAACAGAAAAGTGGACGAAAACATGGAATTAGTGAGCTTTGTGGTAAGCACACCGATTTACGAGGTCGACTAACAAGGACCGGTAACATTTTATGTAAAGTTATGTATAATTTTTAATTGTTTAAGTGCTCTAGATATAATCGTTTTCGTTTCGTACTAACCCCGTTTGATTGTGTGAAGTCCGGATATCCCGAATGAGTTTTGAAGACGTAAGGTATGTTTTTAGACTTCTTAATGTGCATTGAGGACAATACACGAGTTTTTGGGGGGTGGTAGGGCCGTTAACGGTTTTAGCATTTTGAAAATTTAACTTATAAAAAGTTACAAAAAGAATTTTAATTATTTTTAGGAATTTTGTTTGTATATAGCCCCTTTACAAAAACTACATAATTTATTTCCTATTTTTCAAAAAAAAAAATCAATTAAAAAGTTAAAAAATACTACCCGTCGGCGACGGGGTGGTGCCCGTCCCGGACGGGCTCTCTAAATGAGCGTCGGACAATTCTTCCCGTAGACAGGTGATTGTAACACCTGTGCCTCCACGGCCATCAAACAAATACCGAACCAATGAAATATTATATTTCATACTTGGGATTTGTAAAAATATGTGTATCATTTGCACATATCAATTTTTGTTCAATTTCAAACTCTAAATCGCTTTCTGGAAGGTTATACGCGCACTGATGCGTAAATATAACCAGTTTAATGCAACAAACACTCCGGAATAGTGACATAGGCTTAACATACCCTAAATAACCTTTACATAACTTAGAAATAAGTTTCGAAGGCTTTGGTATGGCAAAATCAAGTTAAATCGCTTACAGGGACTAAAGTTGACAAACTGCGAAAGTATGCCAATTTGAACTGTAACAGACATTCCGGAACATGACCATAAGTTAAACATACCATAAATATCCTTTACATAGCTTAGAAATAGGCTTTGAGGGGTTCGGTATGCTAAAATAAACTTTTGGGTCATTCAGGACTAAAAGTGTCAAAAAGTGCACAAGTTTGCATTTTCGAGCATAACTTACGTTCTGAATACATCCGGACATCCAAAAATTTATGTAAGCATGACTATATTATGCTTTAGTGTTTGGCTTGCCAAAAATCCATTCGTTGCGTCATTTGGATCGTTTTTCGCGCTTATGCGCATTCCGTCGTAATTTAGCGAACGTCGCGTTCGTACGACCAAACGAACCAACACCCGGCATATTTTTGAGCATGTTTCATGTCCACAATGTTTAGGCATCATTTTAGGGCCTTAAAGTTGGCTTTACGGGCCTTGGAAGTGTCGGAAATGGCCTTAAACACGTGCAGGGACTGAAACTGTAATTTCGGAAACTTATTGCTGATCTGTGACTGCTAGACGGCCCGCCTCAGATTCTGTTAATCCCCAGGCGGCCCGCGTCAGACCTTCTGACCAGGTTAAATGTTTCTAACAGCAGATTGCAGCTGTTTGATCCACCACCACACAATCCCAATTGTCTAGTCAGCTGATAAGGATCAAATTTTAGTCACCATAAGGTCCCGACACTTGTACGGGTGGGATTAAGGCACGTTTTCCATGAAACGATCCTAACGGTTACCCGAAAACTATAAATACCCCATCACCCCAATGCAAAACTTACAAGAACTTTGATTTGAGAAACTCTAAGTTGAAACTATTGTTTCATACCTGAGATTTTTGAATCGAGGTTAGCATTCGGGGACCCTTCGTAAGTATTCTTTCGTTCTTTTATTGCTTTTCGAGTCTTTCGAGTCTGAAAGTCAAACTTTGTTTGACTTTCTGCGTTGACCATTTATGGTCAATGTGAACTTCGCAACGTGAGTGTAATCACGTTGGTCATAGTCCCTTGGGACTATGCCCACTGATTACCACGTTGTCTAGGGTCGTAGGGTAGGCGATCTAATAAATCGCCTATACCTTCGAACCTGACCCATTTGGTCGATCATTAGGATCCGACCAAACACTTTAGGTGACCATAGTAGGTAGGGAATAACCTTCCGAGGTTATACCCTATGGTCACATCGTTTAAGTAGTTGTATGATAGGTAGTTTATATGCCTTAGGTAAATTACCAGAATACCCTTTTCATGTATAATTGGTAATTAAGCATATGTAACCTAAACCTTTGTCACATAACTGATTATGTAACATGTTTAGGCATATAACACTTATCATAGGGCTAGTTAGGCGGTCCGAACGCGTTTCACGCGCACGACGCGTTAAAGTAGCATATGTTACTTTAATGGGTCGCGATGGGTCGAAAGCACTTAGGTTTGGTTTCATTGTAGTATGTAGGCCTTGTTAAAACCATATCATATGAGTTCCAACACTCATTTGGTTTACCAAGCCTCATCCTATCCGATCTCCCGATTTAAGTCCGGTTTATTTATATAGTTTTAGATTGCCGACTGATTCCGTGCTCCCTCTAGCTTTGTTTGGTTGTTGTTCAAGACCTCCAAGCATTATCAGGCGAGTACATTATTCCCCTCTTTTACTGTTTTCAACTGTTTTGGGGTGACTCATATGTGCTAAATGCTTTATCAACGAATTCAAAAACAATTACAATGTGGTTTCGAGAACGATAACAATGGTTTCAAGAACAATTACAATGGTTTCAAAAACAATTACAATATGGTTTCAAGAACGATAACAATTGTTTCAAGAACGATTACAATGGTTTCAAAAACAATTACAATGGTTTCAAGAACGATTTCAATAAAGTGAACAAACTTGTTGGTTGTAGTTACATAACCAATGACATTCATTAGCAATGATCAAGCCGACCAGTATTAGGTTATGGTACCATAGGATCTGACAAATCCCGTTATTCTCTATACCCATGGTTATGTGTGGATATTTTGGGTAGCGACTGAATCTGTAATTATTAACTTACCCTTTGGTAAGGGTTTGTTAAGAACGAGAGCGAGAGCGAGTTGGAACGATGAACGCGTCAAGAAGGTTTGAATGTTATTACAGAATCGACCATTAAGTAGTTTCACAATTAAAACAAGAACGATTTGACGATTAAAACAACAAGAACGATTGGAACGATTTCACAAAGAGGTTTAACGATTGGGTAAACATTTGGACATGATTTACATTTGATCATGCATTTCCACGAAACATAGTATTGATTTAAACCAAGTTTTACTTCAATACTTTGTTTTGTGCGTTTCATCTATGGTTTAGTTGATGCATTTCACTAGCCATACATATCATTTTGGTTACACATTACATGGTTTACATTTGACACAAACACTTTTGACGTTGATTATACATGACATGATTTACATCTTAACATAAACATTTTGTTATAATATTCAATACATTTGACAATTTGTTTAAACATGGACATCTTACATTGGTGGTTTGTTTGGGTAAGTGATTTGAGTAACGAGGCGTGTGTAATATGATACAAGCATGGTGGATACGCCGCTGGTACTTCCTATATATAAGTGTTTGTATGGTATTACATATTGTAGCGTTATCTGAATCATTTCAGTTTGAGACATAGGACATTTTATACAAGTAACATACTTTTCACAAGACATTGATTTACAAACAACTTATCTTACACAAACTCATTTTACATGGTTATTCATTTAATCATGCATTATTCTCTTATTTATACTTATCATCTGAACTTATTATTTTTCAAATGATTTACAAAGACAAAGCAAATTACAAGGTTCATGACTAAACATTTTCTTAAACAGAAGTCATGAATCTTATTTTCACAAAACCTATGTACTCGCCAGCATTTCTTTGCTGACCTCGTTTTCACATATGTTTCAGGTATTGTTAAATGATATCGATTGATAAGATGCATGCTCACATAGGACTGGACAAGGCCTTAGTGACTCAATAACAATGATAGATTATGTTTAAATTGTGTATTTAGATTTCCAGACGATGTAATTATTCAATGTTTAATAAAACGAAACACTTTTGATATCCATGGTTATGAAACATTAATTCTGTTACAACACGCCCCGATGTTTCCGCCGCGATTTGTTGTTTTACGCGGTCGGGGTGTGACAGAAAAGATGGTATCAGAGCCAATGGTTATAGGGAATTAAGTTATTAGTAATGCTTTGACCTAGTCTATAACCTTCTTAGGACCCTAACGCGAGTTTACTTGCGTTTAGTCATAAAACAATACCGTCACCTATCCTTAGGCGACGACCACAACAAGAACACAATTTTCGAAACCGCTTTGAAAAATAATCATCTGTTCTAGGATGATTGATTACAAGGTTTTGAACCCTCTGTTATATGGTTTTGAACCCCTTTGAATTTTCAAAATCTCGGCAAAGTTTTGGGTTTTAAATAATGTGAACACGTGCAAACTGGAAGGGTGAATGCCTGTATTCTGAGTTTTCTGTCTAGGCAAGCACTTCGTATACATCTCATCAGACGCGAGACCAGTTGTGCTTACCTGCGAATTCTTGGGATGAGTGTTCACTTATAGGCGAGCATGTCTTCGCGATACATTATTTTTGACCCATTTACTTTGATCAGTCACTGTGTGTCGTTTGTTGCTTTGTAGTAACAAACAAATGACCACTATCCTTGCTTTCATCAGATTTGTTCATCTCATTCTTTTCGTCTAATTCTCTCTCTCGTTTCCTTTCATGTTTCCTCTTTCAGAATGCCTCCTCGACGCGAAAGCCAGATAGAGACTGCCGAATTGGCAGAAATCATTGCGCAGCAAATGGCTGCTCAATTCCCAAACCTCTTTGCTCAATGGAACCAAGCCAACAACAACAACAATGTTCTATGCAAATACAAGGATTTTAACCAGGCTAAACCACTCAAGTTTAGTGGTTCTGAAGGAGCGACTGGGCTTCTTCAATGGTTCGAGAGCATTGAGAATACTTTCCGCCACGTGCAGTGTCCTGACAATCACAAGGTCGAGTTTTCTTCGAGTGTGTTTCAGAAGAGGGCTCTCACATGGTGGAACGGGATTATGAGGGATCGTGGTGCAGAAGTTGCTCTAGCACAGACATGGGCTGAACTTAGGGCTCTCATGATGAGGGAATTTTGTCCTCGTCATGAGCAGCGAGCTTTGGAGAAGGAATTTGATGAGTTGAAGCAAGATAGTGGTGAGCACAGGGCGTATACTGATAGGTTTGAGGAGTTGAGTCTGCTTTGCCCGACAATGGTTACCCCACTTGACATAGCTATCGAAAGGTACATCGACGGCCTACCTGACTCGGTACAAGACATCCTTACTGGTAGTAGCCCTGCCACACTCCGTCAGGCGATCGAGTTAGCTGCGACATTGACTGAGTCGCAGATTCGGAAGAATAAGTTACACAGAAAGGGTGACAAGGGTAAGAAGCAGGGGTCTGACAAGGAGGATAGCAAGAAAGGTCAAAACAAGAAGGGAAAGGAAGGTGAGACGTCAAAGAAATCAAGAAAGCGAAAGGGTGGTCAGAACTTTGCTGTTACAGCACAGACTGCTCAGAACCCGCGGAACCCACCAGCTCAGCCACCTGCAAAGAAAGCATATGCCGGTACCGCACCTCATTGTGCACGCTGCAACGGTCATCACGCGATACAACAAGCTTGCTGGCAATGCACGACGTGTGGTAAACTTGGGCATTTGGCCAAAGTTTGTCGTTTGGGACAAAATCAGGCTGCTCAGGTTCAAGCTCCGGTTCAAGGGAATGCTGTGAGATTCCCACTGGGTTCATGTTTCAACTGCGGAGAGATTGGTCACTTCCGCCACAACTGCCCAAGACTGGTGAATGCAAATGCTAACGCAAACCCAAATGCGAATGTCAACGTCAATGTGAATCCAGCACGTGGTCGAGTGTTTAACATCAATGAGGCACTCAATGATGAAGGAGTGAACAATTAGTATTTTGTTTTTCCTCTGGTTGGTATCTTGTAACATTTAAAGACAATGCGGTTGTTATATAAATAAAAATTTTTGGTTTTATTTTCTAACTAATGCAATTGTATGAATGTTTGATTCAACCTTGTGATGTCAACACAAAGACAAAACTACTCGTGTGGTTCTGTCATTTTTACGATCACTTGAGATCTCCCTAAGAACCTCAAACACTGGTTTCTTTTAAATCTGAAGTATCTTATCGTCTTGCACCGTTCGAGATGCAAGAATTATCAAAACAGCTTCAAGAGTTGTCTGATAAAGGATTCATCCGTCCGAACTTTTCACCTTGGAGAAACTCCTGTTCTCCTTGTGAAAGAAAAAAATGGATCTTTCCGAATGTATATTGATTAACGTAAGCCTAGTAAGCTTACCATCAAGAATCGATATCCCCCTACCTTAAATCAACGATTTCTCCGATCAACTGCATAGCGTTTCATGTTTTTCCAAGATCGATTTGCGTTTTGGGTATCATCAACTTTGTATTCTCGAAGAAGATATTCCCAAAACGGTTTTCTGCACGAAGTATGGCCATTACGAGTTTACAGTCATGCCTTTTGGGTTGACAAATGCTCCAGCCATCTTCAAGGACTTAATAAATAGAGTCTGCAAGACTTATTTGGATCAGTTCGTCATTGTTATTAATGACATCTTGATCTATTCATATCACGAGCCGATAACGATCAACACCTTCATTGACGCTGGAATCCTTAAAGAAAGAACAAACTTTTCGCCAAATCCTCCAAGAGGAAATTTTGGCTTAAAGAAGTTCAGTTTTTGGGTCATGTAGTCAACAAGCAGGGTATTCATGTGGATCCATCCAAATTGCTGTAATTAAGGATTTGATTCCTTATATGCTTTAAATACCCGTGTCCAAAGATAACAAAATTTAAAGGTCAAATTAAACAATTATGCGATTATGTGATATGTGTTTATGTGTTCTCCTCTATGTTTTTGTGTGGTCCGATTTTCAAATCCTCATAGAATCTTTCATGTTTTCATATGAGGGATTCATAGTAGGATATTCAAAAGGTACTACCTTAAATCCTTATGGGCTTCTACCTGGTAGTTAAGACCCTTGGGTTATATAGTACCATTCCATGATTCGATGAGAGACCCTTTAGTGGTCTAGTCAAAAAGATTGATTCACAATTTGGTTAAAGAACGACATCTAGTGATGTAGCTGAACAGACTCCTTGATAGTCTATTTAGATCATTTATTGATTTAATTTAAAGGACTCTATGGTGGTCTAGTCACACTCATCACAGGATTTTTCATTTGGTTTTCCCCTACACATTATAAAATAGACTGTGTGAACTGTGCAAGGAATTGTCTGATTATGGACGCGTACATAATTATGAAATTTAGTGCACGGTAACCATAGTAAAATTTATTATGTGTAAGAACCGATAGTGACAACAATAACGAGATGAGAACGATGTAATGGAGGTACGGTGGACGCACCAATGACACTTCATATACTTGTATATAAGTGTCCCTCTTACATTGCAAGCATAATGTTATTAAAGTTACTAGAAGTTCAGAACCCTAACCAATGTTGTTCGATCTTTTCAACTTCATGCTTTCAAGCTCTCACAAGTTTCCTCTAAATAAATTTCAGGACGAAATTTCCTAAAGTAGGGGAGACTGTAACACCTGTGCCTCCACGGCCATCAAACAAATACCGAACCAATGAAATATTATATTTCATACTTGGGATTTGTAAAAATATGTGTATCATTTGCACATATCAATTTTTGTTCAATTTCAAACTCTAAATCGCTTTCTGGAAGGTTATACGCGCACTGATGCGTAAATATAACCAGTTTAATGCAACAAACACTCCGGAATAGTGACATAGGCATAACATACCCTAAATAACCTTTACATAACTTAGAAATAAGTTTCGAAGGCTTTGGTATGGCAAAATCAAGTTAAATCGCTTACAGGGACTAAAGTTGACAAACTGCGAAAGTATGCCAATTTGAACTGTAACAGACATTCCGGAACATGACCATAAGTTAAAAATACCATAAATATCCTTTACATAGCTTAGAAATAGGCTTTGAGGGGTTCGGTATGCTAAAATAAACTTTTGGGTCATTCAGGGACTAAAAGTGTCAAAAAGTGCACAAGTTTGCATTTTCGAGCATAACTTACGTTCTGAATACATCCGGACATCCAAAAATTTATGTAAGCATGACTATATTATGCTTTAGTGTTTGGCTTGCCAAAAATCCATTCGTTGCGTCATTTGGATCGTTTTTCGCGCTTATGCGCATTCCGTCGTAATTTAGCGAACGTCGCGTTCGTACGACCAAACGAACCAACACCCGGCATATTTTTGAGCATGTTTCATGTCCACAATGTTTAGGCATCATTTTAGGGCCTTAAAGTTGGCTTTACGGGCCTTGGAAGTGTCGGAAATGGCCTTAAACACGTGCAGGGACTGAAACTGTAATTTCTGAAACTTATTGCTGATCTGTGACTGCTAGGCGGCCCGCCTCAGATTCTGTTAATCCCCAGGCGGCCCGCGTCAGACCTTCTGACCAGGTTAAATGTTTCTAACAGCAGATTGCAGCTGTTTGATCCACCACCACACAATCCCAATTGTCTAGTCAGCTGATAAGGATCAAATTTTAGTCACCATAAGGTCCCGACACTTGTACGGGTGGGATTAAGGCACGTTTTCCATGAAACGATCCTAACGGTTACCCGAAAACTATAAATACCCCATCACCCCAATGCAAAACTTACAAGAACTTTGATTTGAGAAACTCTAAGTTGAAACTATTGTTTCATACCTGAGATTTTTGAATCGAGGTTAGCATTCGGGGACCCTTCGTAAGTATTCTTTCGTTCTTTTATTGCTTTTCGAGTCTTTCGAGTCTGAAAGTCAAACTTTGTTTGACTTTCTGCGTTGACCATTTATGGTCAATGTGAACTTCGCAACGTGAGTGTAATCACGTTGGTCATAGTCCCTTGGGACTATGCCCACTGATTACCACGTTGTCTAGGGTCGTAGGGTAGGCGATCTAATAAATCGCCTATACCTTCGAACCCGACCCATTTGGTCGATCATTAGGATCCGACCAAACACTTTAGGTGACCATAGTAGGTAGGGAATAACCTTCCGAGGTTATACCCTATGGTCACATCGTTTAAGTAGTTGTATGATAGGTAGTTTATATGCCTTAGGTAAATTACCAGAATACCCTTTTCATGTATAATTGGTAATTAAGCATATGTAACCTAAACCTTTGTCACATAACTGATTATGTAACATGTTTAGGCATATAACACTTGTCATAGGGCTAGTTAGGCGGTCCGAACGCGTTTCACGCGCACGACGCGTTAAAGTAGCATATGTTACCTTAATGGGTCGCGATGGGTCGAAAGCACTTAGGTTTGGTTTCATTGTAGTATGTAGGCCTTGCTAAAACCATATCATATGAGTTCCAACACTCATTTGGTTTACCAAGCCTCATCCTATCCGATCTCCCGATTTAAGTCCGGTTTATTTATATAGTTTTAGATTGCCGACTGATTCCGTGCTCCCTCTAGCTTTGTTTGGTTGTTGTTCAAGACCTCCAAGCATTATCAGGCGAGTACATTATTCCCCTCTTTTACTGTTTTCAACTGTTTTGGGGTGACTCATATGTGCTAAATGCTTTATCAATGAATTCAAAAACAATTACAATGTGGTTTCGAGAACGATAACAATGGTTTCAAGAACAATTACAATGGTTTCAAAAACAATTACAATATGGTTTCAAGAACGATAACAATTGTTTCAAGAACGATTACAATGGTTTCAAAAACAATTACAATGGTTTCAAGAACGATTTCAATAAAGTGAACAAACTTGTTGGTTGTAGTTACATAACCAATGACATTCATTAGCAATGATCAAGCCGACCAGTATTAGGTTATGGTACCATAGGATCTGACAAATTCCGTTATTCTCTATACCCATGGTTATGTGTGGATATTTTGGGTAGCGACTGAATCTGTAATTATTAACTTACCCTTTGGTAAGGGTTTGTTAAGAACGAGAGCGAGAGCGAGTTGGAACGATGAACGCGTCAAGAAGGTTTGAATGTTATTACAGAATCGACCATTAAGTAGTTTCACAATTAAAACAAGAACGATTTGACGATTAAAACAACAAGAACGATTGGAACGATTTCACAAAGAGGTTTAACGATTGGGTAAACATTTGGACATGATTTACATTTGATCATGCATTTCCACGAAACATAGTATTGATTTAAACCAAGTTTTACTTCAATACTTTGTTTTGTGCGTTTCATCTATGGTTTAGTTGATGCATTTCACTAGCCATACATATCATTTTGGTTACACATTACATGGTTTACATTTGACACAAACACTTTTGACGTTGATTATACATGACATGATTTACATCTTAACATAAACATTTTGTTATAATATTCAATACATTTGACAATTTGTTTAAACATGGACATCTTACATTGGTGGTTTGTTTGGGTAAGTGATTTGAGTAACGAGGCGTGTGTAATATGATACAAGCATGGTGGATACGCCGCTGGTACTTCCTATATATAAGTGTTTGTATGGTATTACATATTGTAGCGTTATCTGAATCATTTCAGTTTGAGACATAGGACATTTTATACAAGTAACATACTTTTCACAAGACATTGATTTACAAACAACTTATCTTACAAAAACTCATTTTACATGGTTATTCATTTAATCATGTATTATTCTCTTATTTATACTTATCATCTGAACTTATTATTTTTCAAATGATTTACAAAGACAAAGCAAATTACAAGGTTCATGACTAAACATTTTCTTAAACAGAAGTCATGAATCTTATTTTCACAAAACCTATGTACTCGCCAGCATTTCTTTGCTGACCTCGTTTTCACATATGTTTCAGGTATTGTTGAATGATATCGATTGATAAGATGCATGCTCACATAGGACTGGACAAGGCCTTAGTGACTCAATAACAATGATAGATTATGTTTAAATTGTGTATTTAGATTTCCAGACGATGTAATTATTCAATGTTTAATAAAACGAAACACTTTTGATATCCATGGTTATGAAACATTAATTCTGTTACAACACGCCCCAATGTTTCCGCCGCGATTTGTTGTTTTACGCGGTCGGGGTGTGACAGTGATCAACGCGTCGGCCACAGGACCACTTTTTACGACCCGTCGGAGACGGGTTCACCACCGTCGGCGACGGGCATTCGTTTGTGAGCCTCGAGAAGTTTGTTGTTTATGCATAAAGTCGAACCCAAACATATTCCAACCCATCCAAACTTCACCTAAACGTATTTTCTGACCACACATTACACCCAAGCTCAGTTTTACTAAACCTAATTCACACCAAGACCACAAGAATCACTGCTCCCTTCTCTCTCACTTCATCTTCTTCACCAACAACTACAAAACCCTAGAAACCTTCAAGCTCTCATAACTCTCTCAATTCTCCACCAAATCACTTGATTTTTGGGTCCATTCTGAGTAATTTTTCGAGAGGAACAACACCCCCATCACGGTTTTCATCAATTCTTGCTATTTTGCAAAATTTCTTGGCGTGTTACTTAGGGTTTTTGAAAGGGTGTTCATCAAGTTGCTTGCTTTCCATCTTTTCTTAGTTCTTCTTGTCTAACAACATCAAAGGTATGGATTCTCCATAAACATGCTTGATTATCATATGTTTAGTGTTTTTCTTCCGAAATTTTAAACTCGTTAGTTTAAGAGTAGGTTGTTTAGACAATGTATGTTGTTCTAACATGATTTTGAATAAGATTAGTTATTTTGGATGGAATTTGAGCATGTTATAACCATAGTGATGTGATTACACTTGTTATGAACATGATTGAACATGAAGGTGATGTTGAATATATTGTTGAAATTATAAGAAATTGTAAGAGTAACAAGAAATTGATAAGTTTATGATAAAGTGAGCGACTTTGGAAGTTTAAAGAGGTGATTTTACATTCACTTGTTAATTAAAATTTCAACATCACACATCATGTTCAAAGTTTGAGAGTTTAGTAAAGGTTTGGGTTTATATTGATGTTTTGCTTGTTTGTGATTGTAGTTATGGCCGGTGGTAAAAGACAAAAGACTACAGGGCAAGCTTCATCATCAGGAGTCGGTTCTTCTTTCGGTTTAATACCGAGGAAGTGGGAGCAATTAAGCTCCATCGTAGAGGGTGATGCAAGACTGTACAGACAAGATTGGGCATGGGCAAAGTTCAGGGATAGCAAAAGCGCCGAAGTTTGGGATGAGGAGAAGAGAAAACCTTTATCGGGTTATCAAGATAGGAAGTTAGAGTCCAAGCTTTGGAAATGGAAAATGGTCAACAAAGTGAGTACCTCAGTTCTGGAAAGGAGTTTATGTGAAAGAGTGGTGAATGTTGAAGAGTTCAAACAAATCGGAATAGCACAAATGTTTGAACGCCAAGGTTGGGAAAGGGTGCTTGATTGGTGCGAAGATAACACTTCGCGGATATATTTGGCGGAAGTGTGCGAGTGGCTGTCGACGTTGAGGTTTATGAATAAAGATAGTCCTCCTGCTGAGTGGAAATTGGTTGGTAAAACAAGTCGGGGGTTAATGACGATGTCTTTCGAAACAATCAACTGCATTGCACGCTTTGATTCTCTGGGGGTGCAAGCATATGACTATCCAACTATGCAACAATTTTTGGATAATCATATGAATGATGGTGATCCGGAGCAGATGACCGCGGCTATTTTACCATACAGTGATGGGGGAGAGGCAAAGAGAAATCAAATGACGATTGAGGGAAAGATTCTCCAAGGGATTAATGTTGAGAACATTTTGGTGAGGTTTGGTGATCGTGGAGGTATTAGAGCGGGTGACTGTAGGGTGGTGCATCCTTTGGTATACGGGACCCCGACATTGTCATGGAGACACATAGTGATGATGAATACATGGGCTACTCGGGAGTCGTCCCAGAGGCGTTTTATTCCATACGCACGCCTCATTAGTGCCATGATCGTTCAACAAAATTGCTTACCTCTGGAATCACTATGGGTAACTAAACCGTTGGAGGAAATTAACAAGGCGTCCATGAAGAAGAACTGGAATATAGAAGTTAAACTCTCGGGGAACAAGTATGTTGTGACCGACAGTTTGGGTCATAGGTATGAGTTTCTTACTTCAGGGGCACCACCGGAATCGGGAGAAGATGAAGAAATGGGTGATGAAGAGGAGGAAGCTGAACCATCCGGTCCACAAAGACCAAGACAAAGATACATGAGGCCGCATAGGGAAATTAATGCAGATGTGGCGGGCTTTGTGAACATTAGACGGGTGCCCTCCTACAAAATTTTTGATCGGGGACAGCAAGAGATATATGATAATGTCTCTGCATGCATAGGTGAAGGCCAAGAGTATAACCGAAGGAGGGAAGCCTGGGAGGAGGCACATGCACCCCAAATGCAGGAGTTTTGGGCAGTTCAAACAGCCCATCGGGAGAGAATGAATAAGTTTGTGGAAGAGCAACAACTGTTCCAAGCAATGCAGAGGTCACACATGGAACAGTTGGCGAAGATGCAAGAGGATGAGGCAGCCCGAAGACGGGCATGGGAAGAAGAGGAGGCTAGGCGCCAAAACGCACAAAGGGAATTAGAACAACGCCGATGGAGAGCTTTGGCTGTCTCTAACCAAATGGCGATTAACAACACCAAGATACTCCACGATCAGGAGCGCCATCAAAGAGACCTTCAAGCCGGTCTCCCGTACGCCGAACACTCGGGGTGGACCGATTACCCCAATCTTCCTCATCCACTAGGCCCATCCGAGCCCACCCCTCATTGGCCCGAGGCAGTCGGTTCTAGTTTCATTCCGATTCCTTACCAACCACCGCCACAAGGAGAGTCAAACCCACTCGATGACTATAGGGAGTTGTTTGAGGCCCTCACTGGTTATCAATACCAGCCAAACCCGCCAGTTGATCCCAACGAGCGATATCAGCGGTAGAGGTGAGGTATGTTTTTGTTGTTGTTGTATTTTATTTTGTTTCCGTTATTTTTATTTCATGTTATTTATTTTCGCCTAGTTAAATGAACGTTGTAGGTGTGTTCCCTATATAACCCTCACGAGACCTCTCGTCCTCCCAAGCTATTGGGGGGGTTTAAAAGGGCTTGTTGCATAAGCTAAATGCAACCGTGATTCCTACGAAAGTGAGTTAGGTTTGTTGTTATTGTAAATTATTTTCCACATAAATCAAAGTGAAGTAACACATGGCTTGGTAATATTTTCATAAAAAGGGTAGAACTAGGTAACTAACAAATTTTGATGGTTGTGAGAAGCATGCTTCTACACAAGGATTAGAATTTGTAGGTACAACATGTTCGCGGGACAACCGTTTTTATGAAGAGGCGAAGGAGATATGAGTATCAAGTGATAAAAATCAGGTGCATGTATTTCCTTTTACTTTGATTCTTAGTTAGGAATAAGTGGATTGTATTTTGTATTGTATTGTATTTTCCGGGGTGAAATGTTGGGAAGGTTAGTCGTGTCACATCCCTTATGCGTTTTAAAACTCTAGTTTTTACACATTGAGGACAATGTTTACCTCAAGTGTGGGGATGGCGGAGTAGTAAAAGTTTTCGATTTTGACCCGTTCATTTAAATACTACACATTGAGGACAATGTTTACCTCAAGTGTGGGGATGGGGGAAAATTTCAAAAAATTTTCAAAAATTCTTGTTTTAAAAGCGATCTTTAAAGCACAAGTAACCAAGTCAACGAGGGATGTCACAATCCATTTGGTCTTTTGTCATGGTCAAGTTCAAATTAATAAGCATAACGGGTATTTAGCGGGTGGTTATTTGGGAATAATTCGCCTAAGGAACTAGCAATTTATGCATATCACATATCATACCCTTATACGTGAGGTTTGAGCCACTTTTATATCATAGATTTACATTTACATGTTTCTTTGTTTGAGTGGACCATTAGTCGCGTATTGTAGAACTTGCAACTTTTGATACGTTTGAGACTATAGGCCGAATACAAGCACGGGAATGATTAAGGCATTAGGTAAACCTTTTCTCTTAAAACCATTTATCTATCCTTATCCGAACAAATTCCCTAGTCGCCCATTTTGAGCCTAAACCTTTCGTTTGACCACCCTATAGCCCATAACCCTTAAACCTTTTTCTTTTAAACCCGTGTGATGGAAATTCGATTATAGGAGTCGTATTTGTATAGTTATTCTTGATTGTTTGCATTTATGTTAAAAATGTCCTATTCCCTACCCTTAGCCTAGCCCCGTTACAACCCTTCAAAGACCTTTTGACTTGTGCTTAGTATTCGTGATCGGTGGTGGAGAATGATTGAGTTGCAAGCCTATGCGGGTACGTGTTCTAATCGGTTTTGAGCGATTAATTGATTGAAGTGCTAATACATTATATACATTAGCCGAATTATAAGCCGAGTGGAGAGAACATTGTGAGGGATATGCTTGACTTGTTAGTTTTACGAGTGGGTTAATCTTGGATAACCATTATTATATGTGATTAGTCACTTTACCGGTAAATATGTGGAAATTGTAAAGAATGTGAACTTATGTATGACAATAGACCTTAACCTTTGTCTTGGGAATGGGAAGTGTATTTGTCGTTCGACCCACGTGAAAGTGAAAAACAAGATTTGCTTGAGGACAAGCAAAAGACAAGTGTGGGGATGTGATACGTGGTTGAAAACCGGTGCTCGTAATCGTATAACTTTATGTTTTTATATGAGTTTTAATCTTGAATGGCCTACTTTTAATTAGATTTGTGTTTATGCAGGTTTGATGGAGTTTAAGGGCTTTTCGGGAGCTTTACAAGTCACCGGGTCGAAAACCGGAGCACCGGAACGCATTACAGATCAAACGGGAGCGAAACAAGCAAAATCAGAAATCGAAGTTTTGAGAGCCCGTCGCCGATGGGTCCCAAGCCATTGGCGACGCCCTTTGGTTAAGCCCGTCGGCCACATTTTCCCGTATCCAGATAGTTAACCCGTCGGAGAGAGAAGAGAAAACCACTGCCCGTCGGCGACGGGTTGAGGACCGTCGGCGACGGGTAACAATTTTCTGAAATGGGATTTTGGTTGATTTGGGGGTTAAGCTCGATTTCTATTGGCTTGGGGGGCATGGAATTCGTAAGTTACACTTGTGGGAGAGTTTGAAACAACATCTTGGAGCCAAGACTTATTGCATTCACCTACCATTCCATCTTCTTCATCACTACAACATTCGAATCAAGATCATCACCATCAACCATCCTTAATCACAAATTCCACCATCCAAACCCTAATTCTCCATCCTTCATTCACACTCACCATCATCATCCACAAACCCTAATCATCCATCATTCCTTCATCTATCAAGCTTCAAGATGACTTCATTCGTGTTCCAATCATCCGGTGATCAAGCTTCTTCAACCATGAGCGGCTAATCATCTCGGTTTCACCCCGGTGTAGGTAGTTGTTAATTCTAGGGTTTCAAATTGTTCTTGTTTCAACTTAGTGACAATTTGTGTTTGATTTTTGAAACTTTTGACAATAGTGTTACATTTGTTGCGAATTCGTAAATTGTCGAACGATGTTAAAAGTTATGACTTTGCGAAATAGTGATATGTAATTGTGCATTGTCGTGGTTAGGATTTACTTGTGTTGATTAGAAAGTGTATTCTTGTCCGTTCTTCGGGACGTTGATAGTTATTAGCACCTAAGTCACGGTACACTAAATCCGTTAGTCGATTGCATTTGAGTTGAATCTAAAACTTGTAGAAATCCTAGGTTAGCAATTACCGAACCCGGGTGTGATTCCTTTTTCTTATTATTGTTCTAGTAATCAATTTTCTCGTAATCGTTAATCATTAGTTGTCAATTAAGTTAATCAATTCATTTAATCCAAACTCACTTTTCTCAATTAAACAAAAACACAAAAACATTCTAGTAAGCTTCATAATACGTGACATTCTTGATAATTCAATCGAATCCACACACAAACCACATACTCTTCGTGGTTCGACCCCTCACTACCACTAGCTATTTGTTAAGGGTAATTAGGGTATATAAATATTATCTTTGACCGGAGCGCGACACTCCGATCAACAGCCAAACGGGTCAAACTAGTTAAATGAGTATGTTGTTAATGTCATTGTTTAAAATAGCCGTGTTGGAATGTCAATGAAGTGATGTAACTCACTCGACAAATCTAACGAGTTAAATAATGGTCGAATTGTTAGCGCTTGAAACAACTTAAACATCATTCGTTAAATTTGGGTTATAAAGCATAAACCATGGAATGGAAGTGATACGCTAAGGTTGACAAGCCCGGGAATGGGTAATTATCGTGAGAAACCAACATTGATGAATTATGTAAGTACGCGACCTATGGTTTCGTACATTAAGTTTATTTATTTATTCTAGTTAGTTGAATCGGAATTTAGCCAAAGAGGAAAACCCGTCAAGTCACGGAAGTGACGAAGTGCCTTAGACAAATAAAACGGGTCAAAACATGTGTTTGAAATAAAGTTTGGAATGTCTTGAAATGGTGATCTCCATTCGGCATCCAAACGGGTCAAAACAAGTTGAGTTGTAAATGTCACACCCCAAATATCAGAGCACTGGCGTGACTGGACTGGTATCTTCATTGCACAGCGGAAGCAGTTTAAGCTAAGACTTCTAGAAAATGAACGCCCACTATGTACTCGACTCTTCATGGTTCTCCTATTCCAACCGTTCCATAATTTCTGAAAAGTAACCTGGGAAAGAAACATGCGAAAAAATCAACATAAAGTTGAGCGAGTTCATAGTTTGTTTGTAAAAGATTTGAAATAAATATTTTTGAATAACCGGTTTTTGAAGTATTGTTAAGAAAACGAATTTAAAATCATTTTCTTGTCAAGTTATATGGAAACTTTGTATGAAAACATGGTATGTATTTTGTACAAATCAAGTATTCTTGGATAAATCAAGTATTTTTGTATGTATCATGTTGTTAATGGGTTGCAAGGCCATTAACATGTGACACCACATAGGAAGCAACCAAACCATAGGCATTTTTCTAGTTGTCGATTCACGACGGAGACACAAAAGCACTACTCGGTACTAGTTTTCACCAAGAGTGTGGCTGCCCAGAAACCCATTAGATCTAACCTTTTGTTCTGCGGTCTTAGTATGTACACGATTAATGGTGCTTATGGTACCCTATTCGTGACACGATTTCTCGTATCATTTCTCGTATCATTCCTTAAAACGCATCATACTTGGTACTAGTTATCACCAAGAGTGCTTCTTGTTTTTGTATCATACCATTTATAAACATTGTAACATTTGTAACATATATTTCACCCCCGAAGTTATAAAACTGAAAACAGTTAAAAGAAAAGGGGGAGCATGAACTCACTGGGTTGTCTCGTTTTACGTACGCAGGCCGACCCAATCCCATTATTATAACTAGGACAATCCCGTCTCTAATCATTAAGATCATTCACGTTTCGAAAATACGCATTTGTTTTGTAAAACCGGTATCTTTAGTACAAATCATTCGTAAACCATTTGAGTTCTTTGTAATCCATTCGTAACATGGTTTAGAAATATGAGTTTTTGTTTATCGATAAATTGTTTATTTTTGCAAACCTTGCATGTCTTTCCACCCCGAAAACATTTATAATATGTAAAACAGTGAAAAGGTGGGGTTATGAACTCACCAGAATATTCCTGTGCAAAGCTAGCTATATACGATTTCGTAATGTCGTTTCCAAGACTTGACTTGCTAACGTGCATTCTACAATATTCCTAACATGGAATATCTAAATAAGTTTCTAAATGAACACGGTAACAAAACCACGTGTCACCGAGCTCTACCGAGTCGTTAATCGAACGATTTGACGCTACGTTGTTAACTTAATGAAAACGATGAAGTTATACTTGCTAAGTTTCGTTTATTGTCACGATAATTTACTAAGTCTATACACACTTAGTTTTCGAAAGATTTTAAAGTATACAAATATTTATAAATATATTGTTGTAATCGCGTTAGCCGTCTCGAGAAGTCGTATGTGTATGTGACGAGTGTTTTATGAAAAGACTATATATAATAAACTCGCATTATATATCGTATGCCGTTGAGGCATTTGAAATAAATATAAAAGTTATATTTATTTTATAAAATAATTATCGAGTCGTTGTGTTTGAAAATAAATATATATTATATTTATTTTTATAAATCGAATCCGTGTTGTTTGATATTTGGAATAAATATAAAAACTATATCGAAATCATGTCGTTGTAAATACATATTCATTTGTATTTGTGTTTATTAAAGTTTCTCAGATCCAATAAGTTGCGTCTTTTAATAAAACGCGTTAGTTTTAAAGGATTTTCTCGAAAAACGGGCAAAGTTTCCTCTGTTTTTGGACGCTCCTGACAACACAAGTTGTCAAAATTTTATCAAGATTCAACAATGTATTCAACAATCTTTTCGTATGATCAATTTATATAAACAACGTAGTAAATAAATCAAACTAAACTTTAACTAATAATTCATCAGTTTATTTGGTTCGAGCTCGTGTTCACGTAATGAGTTAAAAGTATATAAAAATAATGTAATTAATTCTTGTTGTTAATATTTACCAATCTTCGTATCGGAATGTCGAATAGGCTGACCGAGTTGACCGAGTCAACTGGGTTGACTCACGTTGACTGAGTTGACCCAGTTCCGCTTCATGTTTTGACCCGAACCAAGCTGACCCGTTGACTGGCTTTGACCGAACCGCTGACCAAGGTTGACCGAGCCGAAACCTGACCTGCTGACTCGACATCCGAACCGAATAACAATCCCGAGCTTGCTGTACTCGAACCTGACCGAGAACCCGAACTGACACGTTAATCGGTCTTGAACTCGAAACCAAATCTGAACCGCCGCCGTGAGCGGTGTTTGTCGCCTGTGACGTTGCCGAAAACAGAACCTCCATACAGAAGCCATTAACACCATAAATCAACTCATCATCTTCTTCAACGGATTGTAACGAAAAGAATCGGGGAACAAAGTTAAGTGTCTTACCGGAAATTCATCGGACCAAAAGGACCACCGCCATCGTCTCCATTGCCGCCGCCGTGAGCGGCGGCGCCGCTCCTTCTCCGTCATCCTTTCTCTCTCTCCTCTCGGTTTCCTCTCTCTTTAATCTCTCTCCGTCTCTCTGGCTTCCGCCACCATACGCCACCACCAAACGGTGGTGGCCGGCCGTTTAACAGCTACAACAAGGGGGGGGTGCTCATCGGAGGGGACCGCCGGCAGTCGTTGGCTGGCCGGCTCCTCTTTGGGTTCGCCGGATCCTGAATCAAGAGAAGGAGGGAATGGAGATCGAGAGTGAGAGATGATGCAGGTGAGGAGATTATAGTTCTTCAAGTGAGCTTGTGAGCATCTGATTGAGGAGGTCATGCCCGATCTGTATATATTTTAGAGTTTTCTCAATTTAGAAGTGAAGGGGAAGGAGAGAGCACTTGGTGTGTGTGTGTCTGATTTTTTATGAGAATGAAAGGAAATGGATGTTTTATAGAGATATTTGAGATCTTGTAAGATCTTGTATAGATTTTGTGTTTCAAATCTTTGAGACATCAATCTTTTGCAGAGATTTTGAGTAGATTGTAGAGATCCTAATAGGATTTTGTAAATCTTATATAGATTCTAATATATTATGTGTAGGTTTAGGCTTGTGGGTTTTGGGGTTGGCCCAGGGCCCACAAGCTCATCTCACGTGTAAGTGGCCCGTAATTCCTACGAGACCCGATATCGCAACCCAAACTCCATAAGCATAAAAATATTCGTGTAACATCCATATTTGTCGGTGTCGTCAGTATTTCGTACGGTTTTAGTTTATTTCCGTTTAATTTCCAACGGTATTTCCGCAGATCGTCATACGCGCACTGTAGAACCGCATAAGCGTTCCTAAGCTTACTTTTTTTTTTGGCCGGCAAAATGGCCTGATATTATAACAACACAGAGAAAACCCCTTAACAAGATGCTAAGGGAATATTACAGAAACAGACCTTCGATCCCAGAACTAAGAAAATACACGCAAAATTTTAAACTCACTCCAATTCTCCCACGTGACCCCCTGCAAACCAGATCTATTTTTTACCCAAAGAAAAGATAAAGCCTTGATGTCTTCTATGAAGTTGTGTATCTGTGCCTCCTTTTGATTAAACACTTTGTCATTTCTTTTTCTCCATAGCACCCAAGCAGTGGTCCTTGAGATGGCCGAGATGCATCGTTTATGAGTCTGATTTGATCCCACGGATTCGCCCAAGTTAAAAGCAGTAGAAAGATCGTGCGGCACCGGATGATTATGAGCCTTAATCCACATCATGATATTGCACCAGACAATTTTGGATATCTGGCAGTTAACCATAATGTGATTGGGCTCGTCTTTGCCGTTATTGCACCATACACAACCGTCCTCGAGCGAGGTCAGACCTCTTTTCCTTAGAGCAACTTTAGTGGGTATTTTATCCATTAAAGCCCTCCAAGAGAAGAAGTTTATTTTCCTAGGGACCCAAGGATTCCATATCTCGTTCAGATTTACTAGTAGAGTCGGCACGTTTTGAATCGGAGTACAGTTGAGATCTTCCATTTTTTCCTTCAAGGTTTTAACCGTGAACGTTTCATCTTTAAAACCTCTCCAGAACCATATGTCTTCAGCTTCCGTGATGGATTTCCGTTCAAGCATGGTATACAGACGTAACTTTTGTTGTATTTGTTGGCTTGTCATCTCTTGATACTTCCATCTAATGTTCCAGCATTCGTCTTGACCATCCCACCCAGCATTAACAGTGCTCCTTTTGTTTGACGCTGCATTGAAAAGTTCTGGGAAGGCGTCACATAGGATTCCTTCTTCAGTCCAATTGTCCAGCCAAAATCTTGTTTGTTTCCCGTTCCCTACCCGGGCCATGAGAGACGAGTGAATATCCAGCCCATCCTTTAGTAAGACTGATTGAATACCCACTATACTTTTCCACGGCCCATTTACCGATTTGCATAAAGGAACCGTCTTGCTTGCCTTGCCTTTACAGTGTATAGCGCGTATGACTTTTGCCCACAAGTGATCCTTTTCTTTCTTCAGCCGCCACCACCATTTTGTGAGTAATGCCGTGTTCATGTCCTTGATTCTCCCCACTCCTAACCCACCTTTGCCTCGAGCCGTTGTAATCTTTTCCCAAGCTATCCACCTTATTCTTTTTGTTGAATCTTTCGTACCCCATAAGAAGTTCCTTCTGATTTTTTCCAGCTTGTTTATTACCTTGTTAGGTGCCTTGAACATTGACAAATAGTATGTTGGAATGCTTCTGAGGACTGCTTTGATGAGTGTTAATTTACCTGCAAAAGAAAGATGACGAACTTTCCAAGTGGAAAGCCGTGTGTTAAATTTATCAAGAACAGATTGCCAGTGGGATTCTCTCTTCATACTCGCTCCAATAGGTAATCCTAGATAAGCGAACGGGAGGGAACCAGACGAACATCTTAGGCAGCTTGCGATTTTATGGACGTCCCTTTGATGCATACCCGAACCAAAGACCTTACTCTTTTCTAAATTCACTTTGAGTCCCGAGGATAGCTGAAACAGTCTCAGAATTCTTGCTAGATTGTTGAATTCTTCTTCCGAATTGTGCCCCAAAAATAGAGCGTCATCCGCGAAGAAGAGATGCGTTAATCTAGGTCCATCATTTGGTAATTTCACCCCGTTGAAAGCCCCGACTCTTACCGCATTGGCCATGATTAGATGGAGCGCTTCCATGGCAATTATGAATAAAAAAGGGGCTAGTGGATCACCTTGTCTCAGACCTCTCTTAATATAAAACTCTCTTGACGGTGACCCATTAATCAATACCGAGGCCCTCCCGGATTTTAGACACCCTTTTATCCACGATATCCATTTGTTTGGGAATCCCATTTGATGTAACACATCATATAGGAAGTCCAAGTTCAGCGAATCGTATGCTTTATGGAAATCCACCTTGAATAAGACGAGTTCGCTTTTACTTTTTTTAGCCCAAGCCACTAGCTCATTCACCGTTAGAACTCCGTCGAGAATATTTGTCCCTTCAACAAAAGCCGTCTGGGCTTCGCTTATTAAACTTTTTATAACAAGTTTTAACCTGTTCGCAAGTAGCTTTGAAATTGTTTTGCACAATACCCCAACCAAAGAAATCGGTCTAAACTGAGTGAAAGATGTAGGATCGCTGCCTTTGGGTATTAGCGTGATAAAGGATGAATTAGAACCCCTGTTGAGCTTCCCATGTTGATGAAAAAAGTCCACTGCTGCTTTGAAGTGTTCTTCCAGTAGGTTCCAATGGTATTTGATAAGCTTGAAAGTCATCCCGTCTGGGCCCGGGGCCTTGTCTGATCCACATTGCCAAACTACGTTTTTTATTTCTTCTGACGAGAAAGGTGCAATTAAACCTTCGATGCTTCCCTCCGGTACTTTCCTAAACCCAAGCAGACTAATCTTGGGTCTTGTTCTCATCGGCTCTTCAAAGATTCTTTTGAAAAATTTCCTAGCTTCGTCTTTTATTCTTTCTGGTTGTGTTACCCAGGACCCGTTTATTACGACTCCATTAATTCTATTGGCGAGTAATCTCGCGTTGATTATCCCATGGAAATAGCTTGAATTTTCATCACCGAACTTGGCCCACTTTATTTTCGCCTTCTGCGCCAGATCTTTGCACTTATCTTCCTCGACCCGATTTACTATCCTCTTGCAATCGACCCGCTTCTTTTTCTCTTCTTCAGTTAATAATCTGCTGCAAGCTATTTCCTCCAATAAGTTTAAGTGGGTCGATGCTTCTGTTAGATCTTTAGCGACCTTATCTTTATGAACCTTTTTCCACGCCTTAATCTCCTCCTTTATATTTTTTAACCTGTGCATTAGGTTCACGTCCGGGTCGCCACTTCTTATGTCAGCTTGGATACCTTTCTTGACTGCTTCTGATAGGCCTTCTTCGTTTAACCATGAGTTGAAAAACTTGAAAGGGATTGGCCCGAAATTATCGACTGTGCATAACAGAGTTAACGGACTGTGATCCGAATGAAGTTTCGGCCATGCTGTTAATTTTGCAGACACCCATTTGTTCATGAAGTTGTTGCATACTAATACCCGATCTATTTTACTCATCTTTGAGCCGTCTCCCGATATGCAAGTGAAGTTGCACCCACCCACATTGTATTCAAATAGCCCAGCCTCTCTGATGAAGTAGTTAAAAGCCGATGCATTAGATCGAACAAAAGTCGAGTTTATTCTTTCCCCTTCATGTCTTGTTTCGTTGAAATCGCCTAACATTATCCATTTGCCTCCGAAACTGTTCCTAAGAGTGATGAGTTCCTTCCACAGGTCCTTTCGTTGACTTGCATCATTGGGAGCGTAGATGTTCACTATATTCAGAACATCGGCTTCACCTAAGATTGTACCGGAGACCAAGATGTAATTTCTTTGTTTCATAACGTGGGAGGCTTTGAAAATCCCGTTGTTCCATACGGACCAAAGACCCCCTGATCTACATTCAATGCCCTCTGATTCTACCGCTGCCCAGTCTAAGCTCTGTCTACCCCAAAATCTTCGTATATTCATGACCGATGTTTCAGACACATGAGATTCTTGAAGAGTTAAAAAAGAAATATTGTTCTTCTTTTTTAACTCTTGGATCCACGATGCTTTGTACTGCTTTTTAACACCCCTAATGTTTATCGTTAAGAAATTCATTGATGAACTGCCATATCTCCTAGTTCATCCACTACAAGACGCTTAACCTGGGAATTAAAACTGCTGACCTGAAAACCTACCTTCTCACCCAATATCAAGGTGTTTTCCGTTTCCTTAAGAAGATCTGTGACTTCGAGATTGGCGGATTGAGACCCCGGCGGCGAGTCCTCTGCATCTTCTTGATCGATATCTTGAAAGGAATCAAGAACGATGGTATCTTCCTCATCGCTATTAGAAGGCCATGGGGCATCCTCCTTTAGAGCTTCTAGGGCTTCTTCAATAACTTTCTTCTCCTGGGATCTAGACAATCTTCTCCTCTTTTTGCCTTTTCTACCGATCAGAGAAACTTTCTTAAATTTCAGCGGGGGTGACCTGCGACCTTGATTTGTGTTAGCACGGCGGCTGACTCCTTTAGGATTGGAATTGAGTGGTTTAAGCCCAGTATCGAGTGGATTCTTTAACTGAGCTGGGGCTGAGGAAAAAATTTTCTAGGCCATGCCTGCTGGAGAATTAGAAAAGGTAGGCCCACCATTATTGGGTAAGGACACGTGAATTTCTTGTTGAGGGATTCCAGAGGGTCCCACACCATTCATGGAATTTTTCTTAAAAGGATGTGGGTTCACATCAGGCGATGTCATCATTTCATTATCCTTGGAAGGTGTAACCTCAATGCACTGCTCAAGATTTGCACATTTTTTCACATCAGACAAAGAAACTTTTGCTTTTTCGATACTAGTGTGTTGACTAAGATTTTCCGCCGGTCTGGACTCTGATCCGGGTGAGTTGAAACCGTCGTCTCCGGTTTGATTAGTAAAACCTCCTGCCTGAATGTTGAAGTCATCAGGTACCCAAGGTTTGACAATTTCTTCGGAGATGCCGACCCAAGCTGTTGTATCGCCTCCTTTCACTTCTAATACTTGTTCAATTCTCCTGTGGTTTTTTGTAAGCACTCCGATCCTGGAATATGACATGTCGATGGTCTTTTCATTCAACGTGGGCTTGTGAATTACTGTTCCGAACTTCTCCCCGATTTTTATCATAACATTTTCCTCCCATAACGTCATGGGTAATCCTCTTACCCTCAGCCAAGCTAACCTCTCCTCCTGTTTGTAATCCCTATTCCAAAGTTGAATCTTATTAAAGAGACAAGCTTTTACAGCATCTGATTTTACTTCCAGGAAGAATTCCGCATCCTCCTTTGATGGGTATAGTATTATAACTGTGAGTCCACCGATATACCTCAGCCCATTGCATGCAGATTTGATATTTTTTAACCACGATGGAATGTGTAGAAGAGCCTGCAGATCCTTTGCCCGTCCTACCACTGCTCTTCCTTCCCAATCCTCCACGAAAGCTGGGACGTTGGTTTCCTCGAAAACTAATTTATTCTCCCCCGACACTACATCAGCGAACGATCTGTTTGGTGCCCGGTAATTGTTAGTGGCGAACTGTCTTTGAGCCTGACCCGTTGTATAGTGATTATGGTTATTCCTGTTTTGCTCACCAGCTACATAGTTGTTCCCCCATTTGTCGTACTTTGCAACATAAGCAACCAGCTTAGCTCCTCCTAATACAATATTGTTGAGCTGGGAAATGAAGGTTTTGGGATCCTTCACACCCTTATATCTCACGAATCCGAACCAGTTACCACCCTTGTCTTTCTTCCTCGAGATGTAGACATCCGTCAGTCTTCCGATAAGCTCCGCTTCTCTCCTCAGTTCCTCCCATCCACAACCCTCCGGTAGGTTAGTGACAAAGAAGGTGGTGATGTGATTTCTAGTAACGTCATGGGTTTAGGCTGCATGATGGAATTCGTACTGTTGCTGCTGCCGATGCTGATGGTTCCCTTCCGTTGCTCCCCTAATACTCTCATTCTCAAAGACGACTCTTCCTCTCCTTCTCTCTCTCTCCCTCTCTCTCTCTCTCCCTTTCTCTCTCTCTCTCTCCATTCTATTGAACTTTTTCGTTCCTAAGCTTACTGAGGCCCTAATTAAGTTAATTTGCATCGTAATCACTATTTAATGTCGCGTAAATCGCCTATTAATCACGTAATTAAGGGTGTAAATTACCTGTTGTCACAGTAAATGTCGAAGTCAATGACCATCACTCGTTGATTGGTCATAAACAAAGCGTAAGCCATGAAGCGGACACGCTAACTAGATGCAAAAACATGAACCCTTGTAGAGGGATTAAAACTCGGAATTTCTTACTTGTCAAATGATTTAAGAAAGCATGTATAATCCTTGAAACAAGCATGATGGTTACGGCATAAGCAGCCCTCGAGTGGGAAGCTAAATGCCATAATTGGTAAATACTGGAATAGGTGAAATGGCCTAAAACATGAGATGACAACAATACAAGTTGTGGAATTTGCAAACAAGCGGGTCAAATAAACAAGGAGCCGAAATATAGGCCAATTGTTTTTAAACTGGAATTTTATGTGAAATGTGTTGGTAAACGCGCCCGTAATTAAATTACGGTCGCGTAGGAAAAAGAATCGGCTAAAACGGAAGCCCGAGTCAAAAGTTATGATTGTTTAAAGTTCTATATGTGTAAGTGTGATGCTGGGCTGATATACAGCCCCAACTAACAAACATTTTGTCCAAAACAAGGCTTCATGCCCCGCCACGAAGAAGCAAGGTCACCGTCGCGCGGCGCGACAACCGTGGCGGGCCGCGACGGATGGTGTAAACACAATCGCGGGGCGCGACCTCCCCAATTCGTGCTGATTTTGTTTGATTTTCAAAGTTTAACCATAGAACATGTTTGTACTTGATTTCAATGTGTCAAAACTAATTTTTTTAATGATTTTGACCGTAGGTGATGATGGACCTAATCCAGATAACGATCAAGAAATTCTAAAGAACTGAACACACCAAACAAAGCTTCTGCGTTAATCCATTTTGTTTTAGTAATATGTAAACACTTGACATTATGTTTGAAAGTTTATCTAGTAGGATGGTGACTTGAATATTTTAATCATGTATGATCTCAAAAACCAGAAAGTTTTTATAACTTCCAAATTTTAGTACTAAATGCATGTTAAATATCATTAATCATGTTATTTTAAAGTTGGGTCTTACACCATGGCTCATCACGTAATGTTAATATTAACCATGTTAGTGTTTTAAGAAGTCGCAAAGAATTTAAAGCAAATTTTTCACCGGGTTTGGTTGATGGGGTGGTTGAAGATATTACGGGTAATGAAAGTGAAGAAGGTGAGGTTTCACCTATTGTGTCTAAAGAAGCTAATGTTGAAAAACCGGGGTTGGGTGAAATTCAAAAAGATAAAAAAGATGAAGGGGAGCAGAATCAAGTCCCATTTCCATCGGCTCTACTTGACCCGGGTAGAAAAATTTTTATTTCAACAAGGGGTCCCCAAAAAGAGGAGTTGTGGGACATTTTTAAACAAGTAAAAGTCAATCTCCCGTTACTTGATGCAATAAAGCAAGTGCCCGCTTACGCTAAATTTTTAAAAGAATTATGCACACAAAAAAGGCAACAAAAGAAAAAGATGCCTAAGCGGGTCGACTTAACCTGGCAAGTTAGTGCAGTATTGAATGGGGAGCTTCCTCCTAAGCTCCAAGATCCGGGAACGCCATTAATAAATATTCAAGTTGGTAATTTTTAAATGTCAAAGGCGTTGTTAGATCTTAGAGCCGGAGTGTTCATTTTACCGGGGGGCTTATACGTCCAATATGACTTTGGTCCATTAGCAAGGGTAGAGACAACGGTTGTGTTAGCCGATTTGTCTCATAAGTTACCTCGAGGGATGGTTCAAGATGTTATAGTGAAGATTGATGAGTTCTACTACCCGGTTGACCTTTTAGTCTTAGACTACTCATTCGCGGACCTAAAACAACAACAAAATGTTATTTTGGGTCGGCCATTTTTTGAGCACCGCGCATGCCGTGATCGATTGTCGATTTGGTACGGTCGACATGACATTCGGAAATCGAAAAATGAGATTGAATGTGTTTACTAACAATTCTAATTCTAATGGTGTTGATGAGTGTTTTATGGCAGATTTAGTCGACGGATGCAACCCGCATGAGTATGAGGAGGATAGTATGGATATGTGTGTTTGTGATTTTTCTGAACAGGTACATGCTTGTGCACTAAGGGTTGAAGAGGAGAAGCAAGATGCTATGGCATTGAAGGAGGGTCGACCGCCATGGACCCATCAATTTGAAAGCTTGCTTTTTGTCGTCTTTCCCAACCATATTTCTTGCTTTGCTTTCTTGGATTTTTTTTTCTTTCCTATCTTGCTTTGAACTTGCTACGTACTTGCTTCTTTCTTTGCCACACAAGATCTGACTTTCTTACCTTGCCACCCAGGACTAATTTGCCACATAGGACTAACTTACCACACAGGTTGAATTTGCCACATAGGACTAACTTGCCACACAGGAAGAAATTTGCCACACATGACTAACTTTCCACACAGGCCGAAATTGCCACACAGGTCGAACTTGCCACACAGGTCAAAATTGCCACACAGGTCTAACTTTTCTTGCTTGGTGAACCGCAGGGGTTCGATTCTTTCTAACTCGTCAACTTTCTCTAAAACATATTTCTCAAAAACAAACTATTATTGAGATTATATGGGTATTGACTTTAAAATTCAAAATTTGATATAATATTTTTGTTTTTCTCTGTGCCGTCAAAACACAAACTGTTGGATCGATGTGTGACCCTAAGGAGTCAATCAGAAGAGTCTAAGATCTATATCAGAGGCGGAATCAATGATAAAGACGTGAAAACAGCTTAATTCCTCTTAATTATCTCTTTATTATCAATTTCAAAGCAATCCTGATCGTTTGACAAATCGGCAGCACCTCGGCTCTGAAATCGTGAACGTTACAAATGAACTAGCCACAACCCTATATATAGTGTTGGTAATTTCGTTTGAAAGTGGCACTTGGCCATTTCAAGCGGAATTAAACTTGTTAATTTCGTTTGAAATGGTCATTGTCACATTCAAACGAAATTACACACTTTCACACATATAAACCCTAATTTCCAACCTGTTGTGTGCTAGTTTATCCTATCTAGACATAAGACTCGATAAAGACGAAATTAACAGACATTTGTGCACCAACAGACTCCCCCTTGGATGTTGACGAAGTCTTCGGCGTTGAGTCTTTAGTCTTTGTCTCTTTCCAAATTTTTGTAACAATGATCGCTTCCTTCAACTCTTCTCTTCTTCAAACTTTAACAGCATCAGCAGCTAGCACTCAAACTTGACTTTGACAATCTTCAAACTCCCCCTTTAATGTTGCTCCAGATTACGTCTTCAGACTCCCCCTCTCAATAAGCTGAGATTTAGGATCATGACCAGGCTCAAACTTAGCTCAAATTTATCCATGTGAATTTTGCTATGCTGCTTTCTCAATAACATACCTGTTACCTGCACAATCTCTACCTGAATATAAGATTTATGATAATAACAGTTTCAATTTCAAACTTACCATTCACCTTCAATTGATGGTTTTGTCAGAATTAAGAAATCCATTAAGTATTCAGGTCCAAATTAATGACCCTGAGTACTTAATTTGTCTACCAAGTCCAACTTAATGACCTTGGATGACCAGAGATAAATCACACTGACATTTTGTACAAACTAGTTCAAACAATTTTCTGAAATTTTCAAGTTTCAAATTAATGAACTTGTTTTGACTTTTCAATTTCTCAAGTTTATCATGATTAGCTCCAAACTCATCATCCAGCTCAGAAACTTCCTGCATCTGCTTCAATTCGAATCTGAAGATCAGCTTTCCACTTTGGTTTGTCAGAAAATAAAGCAGAAATGTAAAATCTTTTTGGATTTTTAATAAAGTTTCTATGCTAGAAATGAATTACAAAAATAAAATGCAGTAAATGTAAACTATTTACAAGCATATTTTTGGTGAGCGTGTTAGGGAATCATATCAGCTGTCGACAAGTCACAAGTACCGTTAAGCTTTAATTACATACTCAGAATTAAACAATTCACTTAGATTGTTGATATACTGATCCACTTAAATTCTCACACAAATTTCAATCTGTCCATGATACGAATTAGGTGTTTTAGAGACTTAAACTCATTCATGTGTCCCACCTCTTGAATATACTCCCGTATCCAGATCCCAATATTCAGTCTTACAGGTGAGTATACCACAAATGATATCTGTAAGGGGTTAAATTGCGAAGACCGTGAGAGCTCAGGTCAGAACTTCCGTTCAGCAGAGAGATGACGGCTTCGACTTTTGGTGTGTCCCCTTTAGAGGATCTTTTTTACAACAGCACATGATTAGCATTTTTCAGTGTTTCATCATTTTTTATACTGAGGACGGTGCTATATTTCAAGCAAGCAGAAAGTATTATGCGGGGACTAGGACATTGCTTTCGCAAAATCAGAAGTCCCGGGATAATACCCCAGATATCACTGAGTATAAAGACCTAGTATCTCAGAAAGAGGGATCTTTCAAACAAGATTTCAGGGGTTACCTATATATCCAAGTAGTGTTCCCCATGAAATAAGCAAGTAAAGATTTTAGGTTTATATCCCGAACAAACCTACTAAATGTGTAAAAACCTATCGGCACATCATCAGCGAGACTGTTTAAGACTTTTAAAACATTAAATATCTTTAGCATACTGTAACTGTCAAGCCGATGTACTATCATTTTCCCTTTTTACACAAGCTCTTTTTCAATTTTCTATTGTTTTTTAATTTTAAAATATCTCATGTTTTTGGATTTTTGAATTTTTTACTGTTTTTGTATTTTCTGAAAATATTACCCTATACTCTCCCCCTAAATACCAAAACAGGTAAAAAATCGACAAACCATTGCAGATTGCTTCTCAACATCATCTACAATGTCTCCTTCATCAACGCCAAGAATCTCCTCCAACACCGATAAAAGCTTGATACCATTCAGTTTTAGCAAATATTGAAAATGAGTTTTATCAAATGCTTTGGTATGTAAATCAGCTTTTTGTTCATCAGTGTGGATTTTCTCAATTCGTATCAACTTCTTCTCGAAACAATCTCGGATGAAGTGATGACGAATTTCAATGTGTTTGGTTTTAGCATGATGTACTGGATTTTTCGTAATGTTTATCGCTGCCTCATTATCAACAAAGATAGGGGTGTTAAGAAATTGCAAACCGTAGTCGCGCATCTGTTGCTGGATCCACAAGATCTGAGAACAGCAACTACTCGCAGAAACATATTCAGCTTCACATGTGGATAAAGCTACAGAGGTCTGCTTCTTGCATTGCCAGGTGACCAAACGTGGTCCGAAAAACTGGCACCCCGCTGTTATTGATTTAGCGTTAACTTTGCAGCATCCGAAATCAGAATCAGAATACCCTTCAAGCGTAAAGTCGCCTTTTCTAGGATACCACAACCCCAATGATGGAGTTCCTTTCAGGTAGCGTAATATCCGTTTCACAATCACCATATGCGAAGCTCTGGGATTAGACTGAAACCGCACTGCGTGGCAGGTTGGGTACATGATATCGGGTCTTGAAGTTGTCAAATACACCAGCGATCCGATCATGGAACGATACAACGTTTCATCTACCTTCTCTCCGGTGAGATCAGGGTTTATCCCATGGTTCGTCGCTAATGGGGTGGAAGCTGGAGTAGAACCTGACATCCTGAATTTCTCCAAGATATCATGAATGTACTTCGTTTGATGTATGAATATTCCTTTGGGTAGTTGATCAACGTGCAGTCCCAAAAAGAATTTCATCTCACCCATCGATGACATTTCAAATTTCTGCTTCATAACTCGTTCAAAATCTTTGCACAGATTTTCATTTGTTGACCCAAATATGATGTCGTCCACGTATATTTGAACTATCAGAAGATGACCTTCAACTTCTTTGGTGAAGAGAGTGGCATCCACTTTTCCACGGATGAAGCTGTTGGCTAGCAGATGTTGAAACAATGTCTCGTACCAAGCTCTCGGGGCCTGGTGTAAACCATACAGCGCCTTATCCAACAAATAGACCTTGTCTTTGTGGATTGGGTCGGTGAAGCCCGGTGGCTGTCCGACATATACCTCCTCTTTTACCTTCCCATAGAGAAACGCCGATTTTACATCTAGCTGATAAACTTTAAAATTTTTCCAAGATGCAAATGCTAGGAAGATTCTGATCGCTTCTAGTCTAGCAACCAGGGCATATACTTCAGTGAAATCTATACCCTCCTGCTGACTAAAACCTGGACTACGAGTCGAGCTTTGTTACGAATAATAACCCCTCGATCGTCTCTCTTGCACTTGAACACCCACTTGGTGTTTATCTTCCTTTGACCACCAGACAAGTCTACCAATTTCCACACACCTAACTTCTCAAACTGACTTAGCTCCTCCTGCATGGCATTGACCCAAGAATCTTCAGTCAAGGATTCCTTATAAGTTCTCGGTTCAATCTGCGAAATAAAACAACTAAGTGAAAACTCAGTTTGTAAAGGAGTAACTGTAGAATAAAAACAAGGCCTTGGTCAATTTGTCGTCTAGTGCGAACGCCTGATTGCAATTCTCCAATAATCAACTCCTCTGGATGGTATGAAAGAGTTCTCGGCATCACCTCGCCTGGAACATCTACCTCGCCTTCCAAATTTGTGACATTTTGATTTGCACCTTGTTCACTGACTGGAATTGTTTGACTTGAGATCTGGATTTGCTCCCCCTCAGAATCTGAATCACCATGATCAAAAAATCGGTCTATCATCAAATTCTAGATTATCGTTGACTGCCGTCTGATTGTCAAGAGATTGTTGAATATCATCATGTTCACCAGCATTACTTGGACCTGCTTCATCATCGTTCGAAGCTTGTCGTTGACGACTGAAAGTCTCTGCTGGGAATCTTTCATGTGATTCTTCATACTCTCTTAAAATATCCAACTCGTCAAAGAAATCTTGTTCTTCTTCAATGTCAAACGAATCCCATAAAGTATCGTAGTTAAAACGCCATGAGTCACCGGGATTCTGAGGCGGCATGGTATAGCCTTGACACTCAACATGTTGTGCTTCGATGATCTGCTTCAAGCTTGGAACAAAGACTCGTTTCAATGGACTTGCATAACCCACGAAAATTCCTTCAATGCTCTTTGCACCAATTTTTCCAAAAGGCTCTAGAACTGTACAGGGAGACCCAAACGGTTCTAAATACTTCAGGTTTGGTTTGCGGTTGTTGATCAGCTCGAAACATGTCTTGTTGAATTTCTTCACTGTGAGAACCCGGTTGAGTGTATAGCAAGCGGCTGACACTCCTTCTGCCCAAAAATTGACTGGTAGCTTTGAATCAGCAAGCATCGTCCTAGCCGTTTCAATTAGTGTCCTGTTCTTTCTTTCTGCTACTCCATTTTGCTGCGGAGTGTAAGGAGCACTAAATTCTTGCAATATACCTCTCTCATCACATTATTCTTCCATCTTGTTGTTCTTAAACTCAGTACCGTTGTCACTCCTGATTCTTCTAATTCGAGTTTGGTACAAGTTTTCAATTTTTCTGAACAACGCCATCAAGCTTTCGAATGTCTCATCCTTTGTCTTCAGAAAAGATACCCAAGAAAATCTCGAGTAATCATTTGTTACTACTAGACAGTAGAGATCTCCAGTTATACTTTTGACATTCACTGGACCAAAAAGATCCATATGAATTCTCTCTAACGGTCTTGAGACTGAGTTGACTTTCTTTTTAGGATGGGATTTCTTCTTTTGCTTGAATTTGACGCAACTTATACACTCCCCTTCAAGATGAAAACCTTTCACATTAACACCAGTTACTAAGTCGTTATGCACCAGGTGATTCATTTTTCGTAAGTGAATATGGCCCATCTTTCGATGCCATAATTTTTATTCTTTTTCCGTTGCTCTTGACACAAAACAGTGAGCCTGATCCATGGTAGTAGTAGCTACGCTCATGTCCAACACGTATAGATCATTGACTCTGGGTGCTCTCATGATAACCCACTCTTCGGGAACAACAAATCCTGGTTTCAAGATCAAACATTCCTTATCTGTATAGTGCTTTGTATACATGCGATCACAGATCTGAGAGATGCTCAGAAGATTGTTTTCAAGCTCGGCGATGTAGTTTACTCTTTCAAACATAACAATGCCATTAGATAGAGTTCCTTCACCAACTATTCGACCACCTTGATTTCCTGCGAATCCCACGTAACCTCCATTAAATCCTCTAACATCGTACAGCAGGGTCTTCTTCCCCGTCATGTGCCGAGAAGCTCCACTATCCATAATCCAACGAGAAACGGATCTTGGAAGCTCCTGCACATTTCAAAATCAATTAATGAGATTTTGATGCCACCCAAGCCTCTTTTGACTCGGGTAACTTGACATTGATGTGAGATTTTGCAATGTAAAGTGGCAAAAAGTTTTTGTCATTCATCTTCAAGCTTTCCTCAGACCCAATCTCAACTTTTTTGTATAAAAAGAAATCATTTTTAGAAGGTTGACCAGATGATTGGTCTTTCTTTGAAACATCTTTCTTCTCAGAAGTAATAGACTCATGTTTGTCAAGTTGCTCATAGTAATCCAAAGGAACATTCATCTTTACCGGTGCGGTAGAAGACGATTGTTTTTCTGACTCTGAAACCTTTGGTTTTGGATAACTAGATTTCTTTTCAACTGATTTTGGCTTCCAAGCTTGTTGAGGTGAAGCAACCCGTTTGTAAAATTTATCAATTTTAGTTTCCAACTTCTTAACAGGTTCAGTTTTGAATTTTGTGTTCTTATTTTTCAAAATCTTCTCAACAACCATTGGAACTTTGCCTTTTGCATCAGTTTTCTATTCTTGACTCTCAACAACTTCAGACTTAGGCTTAAAGTTGGTGCATTTTCGTGCAATATGCACAACTTTATTGCACTTGAAGCATGTATGAGTATCAACTACTCGACTTGTGCCTTCAGTCTGAGGTTGTGAGACCCTCTTCTCAAAGATTTCATGATTAGATTTTGAAAAAATCTCAGATTCTTGCTCGGAATGAGAACTCGAGCTTTTTACAAACACCTTTTTCTCAACCAATTTCTTGTTTTTAAAATTTCTACTTTGATTTTTCTTACCACCCTGATAACCACCCGACCATTTGTTTTGATTGTAGTTTGAAAAACGTGGCGGTACTACAGGCTTTTTGTAGTAAGACTTATCTTTTCAAAATTCAAATGCCTTTCCGAATGTTTCACACCCTCAATTTCAGACACATCAATTTCAATCAACTTGAACACATTTCTCAATTTCCCAACATTCACATTCTCCAAAGGAAAATCACGATCCGAATACAACTTATCCGATCCTGCCATCTTGTACATCACAAGATGTGGTTCTTCACTTAAGTTGTTTTTGGATTTTGATTTTGGAATATATTTGTCCAAAAAGCATTCATCATCCTCAGTAGTGTCACTATCTGTTAGTGCATACATCTTTCGACTTCGTCTTGTATCGAGTCTTATACTAGATATGTTAGATCAGGGCGCATTGTACGAGAAAATAGGAGATTTTAGGTTGATTTAAGTGTGTTTTCGCTTGAAGGAAGCCATTTCGCTTGAAATGACATTTGTCAGTTTCAAGCGAAACCAACATATGGTATTTCGCTTGAACTGACGTATGTCACACTCAAGCGAAACCTCATGTCCTATATATAGCCCTCAAGCGATCTCATTTGTAACGTTTTAAAACAGTTCTTAAAAATCATACCGAGGTGCTGCCGATTTGATTCTTGGTTGTAATCAGTGTAATATCAATCAAAACTGTGTTTAAAGTGAATTGCAAGTTGTGTCGAAGTCTGTTTCTTGTTTTCTACACCTGAAACCGATTAGAACTTCTCTGAACGACTCATTCGGGTCATCACACGATCCTACAATTGGTATCAGAGCACAGGAGGAGGAGTTCTATACGATTCATCTTGAAGATTTCTGTTTTTCTACACCTTCTTTCAAAATTTCAAGATTTCACGGTTAAAATCAGATAGTTTTTTCTCAGAATGTATAAAACTGCATTTTAACAAACCCTTGAGAGTTTCACATTAAAATTCGGACTAAAAATGGGTAAAATTGACCTTCGAAGTGGTTCCGCTTGAACATACCATCAGATTTCACTTGAAAAAATTGTATTCATTTCAAGCGAACTAAGTCATTTCGCTTGAAATAGAGGGTTTCGCTTGAAAAATCATATTCCGCTTGAAACATCTCAAGCGAAACAGGTCATTTCGCTTCAAATTAACATTTCGCTTGAAAGACTTATCTCGCTTGAAGTTGTTTGCTGGTTGTTTTCGCTTGAACAGGTTATATTTCGCTTGAAAGTGGTATCTCGCTTGAAAGTGCTGTTTTGTGAAAAAGTTTCAGAATCATGAGTGAAGAATTTTACAACGCGTTTGCAACATCTCCGACTGCTCCAGCTTCAATTGCTTAAAACATGAATCTGGAAAATGAAACCGGAACTACTCAAAAACCCCCGAAGCTAATGAGCATTGAAGAATATTACGGATGGAAAGATTGTTTCGAAAACTGGGTTCAAGCCAATCATCTTAGATTATGGGAGTGTATTTTGAAGAAGTATGTTCTACTACGTAATGATCTGCAAGTTGAAAAAAGAAATCTCGGAATTTAATGACAAAGAACGCGACATGTACAAAGCTGAAAAAATGATGATCAGTCTGCTTCAGCAAGCTATTAAAGAAGATATCTTTATCTTGCTTCAACATGACAAAACTTCAAAATCAATCTGGGATGCACTTAAAGTAAAATTTGAGGGTAGTGAGAATATGATTAAGAGTAAAAAAAACGCTGCTTAAGAAAGAATTTGATCTATTCACTAGTTTGCCCGGGGAAGATACAAAGAAGCTAATTGAACGATATTGTCATTTAGTGCGATCCATGTCAATGCCAAGCATAACCAAAGATCGTGAAGAATGGGTCGACAAGTTAGCTGACGCTTTACCGCAAAAAGAATGGGGTACTTACTTGATGATTCTGAAGAATACTGGTGTTTATGATGGGTTGACAATTTCTCAGTTCATTGAGAAGATAGAAAGTCAAGATCTGGAACAGCAGAAGATTGCTAGGATGAACAATCCAAGTAGTCAACAAGACGTGAAAATGTACTACAAAGGAAATATTCCAGAAATTGAAAGAAGCCCGAAGATTCAAACTGCTTTTAGTGTTGGAGACTCATCTGAAAAAGTTGATCAAAGTTCAAACAAAAGTAGTGGATTCTCTTCATATCCAAGTGTTAATCCAAAAGAAACAACATTAAGTTTTCAGCATCAAAGTTCAAAAACGGGAAATGGTTGTGTGATACAATGCAATATTGCTCTAAATCTTCCTGATGGTCAAATTTTTTCTGAAGAAGTAGCAAAAGATCATATGGCATTACTTGGTTCCGTGCTACTATCCTATGAAGGTTTGGTTGCAGGACGGATCGGAAATCCTATGCTAACAAAGGAGGATTACGATCAGATAGACGCTGAAGAAATGGAACTAATGGACATCAAGTGGTGTCTAGCTAGTGTCCTGAGAAGAGCTGAAAAGTTCAAAATGATTACCGGAAGAAATGACTTTCTTGATGCACATGTTTCTACATTAGGTTTTGATAAATCTAAAGTTACTTGTTTTCGATGCAAGGAGAAAGGTCATTTCAAAAGAGAATGCAAGAATAGAGAGGCAAATGATGCAAAGAATCCGTTTGGAAAAGATGACTATTACCGGAAAGCCATATATCAACAAGTTGGTCAACAACAACAGCAAGAACCACAAGTGGCTCATGGTAGAAAAGTGATAGAGGATTCTTCAAAGAGAGCCTGTTTGGGAAATCAAGAAAGTTTCAGCTGGGAAAAATTCATTTCATCTGACAACAAAGCATGCTTGATCAATCAAGATGATGAAAGGCTACCTGAAGGTTTCAGCTAGGATATGTTTACGGATGAGAATGGAAATTTTAAAGCTTTCATTGTGAAAATTGTGAAAGAACCAGATATGTTTACCGAGTGGATGAAATCCATTATTGTTAGTGTGAAGAATGAAGATGAAAAATCTGCTTCATCAGAAGAAAGCTCACAGAGTTCAGATGAAAATTTACAAAGTGATGAAAGTTCAGAAAGAGAAATTGTTTTTGATCAAACACCATCTGATTCTAGTTCTTCGGATGATAGTTCTGACAAATCAGTAGAGTTTGATCAATCACCAACTGATGATAGTAGTGATGATGAAGAAGAAAAACATATTAATATTGCAAAATCTCATCTCTCTCTGAAAGTTTTTATTTTTATTTTGCAGATCGCTTGGAGAAACTGAAAGAGAGACGAGCAGCAAAACATCTAAAGCAAATGAAGTCTGAAAGGGTAATTCAAGAAGATGAGGTTGTTTAAAAGGATAATTCTAAAAAGGTTGCTGAGGAGATTGTTGAAGCTGAGCAGGTAACTGAAGTAGAAAAAGTGGTTGAAGCTGAGAAAATCAACAAAGTAGAGAAGCTTGTTGAAATCATCAAGCCTTGCTCAAAGTGTCTTGAATCTTGTAAAGATTGTGCAACAAAGGACGAAAAGCTGGCTGAGTATGAGAAGATGAAAGAAAAATTATTGTTCAATCTCAATTACGTGAAGGATTCGTATGACGTTTTAAACAGAACAGTAACTGGTCTTCAAAAGACAAATTCTGAAAGAGAAGATGCTTTGACAATGCCGAATGCTACAATGATGACAAAACAAAAAGCAATTAATCATTACATTGAAGAAAATGCTGAGCTGAAGCAAGAGTTGGAAAAGGAGAAAATTGAGAATGAGAGAATCAGACGTTTGTTGCAGAGTTATTCTAGTTCTGATTATCTTATTGATCGCATTTATCCAACTATTGCAGGTTTCGAAGCATTCAAAGACGACAAGCCTAAGAAGAAGGATACTGGTAAGAAACCGAGTGTTAGCTATAACAAGTGTCCGCCTCCGATCTGGGAAGGTTATTCTCCCAGAAAACCAAATGAGGTGCAAGTTCAAAAGGCGGTCAATATAAAACTGAAGTCTGATATAAATGATGAATTACCAGAAAACATTGACGTCACTTTCACATCGCCTGACACTGATCATGAGTCTGAGTTAATTAAAAAGGTGGTCGATCAGGTGTTGGATACAGATGAGGAGTCTGAGTCAAAGACTGAGTCTGGAGGTTCAAGTTCGTCAGTCAACAGTTCAAAATCGTCGGTTAAAAGGGCTTACAGTAAAGAGTTTTTGTTATCAAAATCAAATTCGGATGATGAAACATTCGAAGTAGCATATACTTTGAATGATTCTGACAAATTATATTCTGACAAAGAGTTTCCAATAAGAAGTGTTAAATTTGAAATGATCAAAAAGGTTTTCAAAATGACAGAAATTAATATTTCTGAAATAAAAGATTTAAATCTTACTGAAAAACCTAAAAAATACACTTCAAGAGTTCAACAACGATTAAACAAGAAAAAGGGTTACAATTCTGGTTCTGGTTTTCAAAAGAAACCAGACCATAATGGTAGCTACAAAAAGAAAGGTTTAGGTTTTATTCCACCTAAAAATTATAAAAATGAGAAAATTTCTAAAACAAATACAAAATTTGTTTCAGGTGGAAATGCAGAAGATGAACAGAAGAAATCGTTCCGGAGACAATCAAACCAGGAGTTTCTTGCTGAACAAAAGAGAAAAAGAACTGGAGTTTTTCACAGGAAGGATACTCGAACCTGTTTCAAATGCAATGAAGCTGGTCATATTGCATCAGTTTGTTCTCAAACGGCAAAACCAAAACAGGAAGTATCTGAAAAACTAAAAGAAAAAGTTGATGTTGAACCACCAACTGAGAAATTTAAATTTTTTGAAAATTCGACTTATGAAGTTAGTGAGAGTTTAAAGAAAAATTTTTACAAAAAGAAAGCAAAAGATAACCAAATGTGGGTTGTCAAGAAGGGTGATGTAAAAGTCGGCAATGAACCTGATTCCACAAAATCAGTGGAGCCACAAGTTGAAGATGATGTTAAAATTCCATCTTTGATGTTTGAAAAAATTAAGCAAAAGGTTGGTAAGATTGAGATATCAAATCAATTATTTTCTGATAAGAAGGAATTTGATGTTGTGAAAGTTTTCAATGGAAATGTTAAGAAATTTTTTGGGAAAATGGTCGAGGGAAAGGCTAAAGGGGTTAAAGATTTCTATGCAACAAAGAAAGCAACATATAACCCTACTGAACAAAAGTTAAAAACACCCAAGGTTGGTAAGACTTGGGTGGAAATTCTTTTCCCTTGAAAAATCTGGAATTGCCGGAGATCCCAAGTTTGTAATGGTGGATCAGGAATCGGCATCTTTCTTAGTAATTGATTGTGTAATTGAATCTTAAAAATAGTTGAATTTTTACAGGATAAGTGTGAATTGCCGGAGCTTCCAGGTTGGTAAGTGTGAAGCAGGAATCGGCATTTTTGTTGGTAAAATGAATTTATGTAGACGTTTTATTCCTACAACTGGTACAGAGGTTTGTTTTGACAAAGTAATTACTCAAGGTCATTAATTTGAACTTGATGTAATTCTCATACATGTGGTTAAAAAAATGGACAGGGTGATGAACCAAACCCCTAACCTACAAGTGGTAAAATTAACAAAATTTATTTTTCGGAAAAATCCTTTTGGTTAAAACAAACTTAAGTGTTTTGAAATCATAATGAGAAAATAGTTTTGTGAAAGGGGGAGTTCTGATTATTTATGTCTAGAGGATGGCGAATTGATGCGATTCGATATCGGTTGTCAAATTTTGTGTATAGATGTTGTCAAATTTCCTAAATGTGTTTGCATTTTAGGGGGAGTAGAAATTTCTGAAAATCCAAAAACATTAGAAAATTTGAAAAAGTAAAAAACATGATAAAATTAAAAAATGAGTTTTAGTGTTACAGAAGAGGAAATGATAGTACATCAGTAGACAGTTACAATATGCTAAAGAAATGTAATGATTAAATAGCATTAAACGGTCTCACTGATGATATGCCGATAGGTTTTTACACATTTAGTAAACTTTTTCGGGATATAAACTTAAATTCAAACTTGCTTATTTAGTGGGGAACACTACTTGGATATATAGGTAACCCCTGAAATCTCGTTTGAAAGGTCCCTTTTTCTGAGATACTAGGTCTTTATGCTCAGTGATATCTGGGGTATTATTCTGGGACTTCTGCTGAATGGAAGTTCTGACCTAGTCCTCGAATGATACTTTCCACATGCTTAAAAAATAGCGCCGCCCTCAGCATAAACGATGAGTCAATAAAATTGCTAATCAATGCTATTGTAAAAAAGATCCTCTAAAGGGGACACACTCAATAGTCGAGTCATGATCTCTCTGCTGAACGGTAGTTCTGACCTGAGCTCTCATGATTCTTCATAAATTATAACCCCTTACAGATATCATCTGTGGTATACTCACCTGTAAGACTAAATATTGGGATCTGGATACGGGAGTATACTCAAGAGGTGGGACACATGAATGAGTTTAAGTTCTTAAAACACCTAACTCATATCCTGAATTAGTTGAAATTTATGTGAAAATTTAAGTGGATCAGAATATTGGCAATCTAAGTGAATTGTTTAATTCTTAATGTGTATCTAAGCTCAACGGTACTGGTGACTTGTCATAAACTGATATGATCCTCTTGCACAAACTCACAAAAAAATATTGTCTGTAAATATTTCTTTACAGCATTTCTTTTCATTCAAAAATCCAAAAAGATTTTCGGTGTGTTTTAGCATAAATTTTGAAAAATTCAAAAAGATTTTAGGCAACTGATGATTGAAAAGCTGATTTTCAAAATTTCAAGTGCTAAACATGATGAACAAGTTTGGGAAAGAGTGTTTGAAAAGGTTAAGCATTTTGAGAGAGGGAGTCAATGTTGAAATGGGAAAAGTTTTATTAAATCGATTCTACAAATGGTTCATCAAAAACTAAATGTTAAATCATTCTAAGATTTGCTCTACAAGTAAACATCAGAAAATTTACTTTTGGGTAGAGAATGTGCAGGTTTAGCCAGGTTTCGATACTTAAGGACTCTGAGTGTTAAGAGAGCCAGGTTTCGATCCTGAACTTGTGGAAAGTGTGAGCCAGATCATGATCTTGGATTTGCTGATGCTGATGAACTTAAGGAATCAAAAGATCTGATCAAGAGAATTAGGAAGCTAAAGAGCCAGGTGGAGATTCTGGAAGGAAGCCCAAAGACTGATATAGACTGAAGATGCGAAGACTCGACACTTTACGACTCGTCAACATCTGAGGGGGAGTCTGTTAGTGCATACATCTGTCGACTTCGTCATGTATCGATTCTTATACTAGATATGTTAGATCAGGGCGCATTGTACTAGAAAATAGGAGATTTTAGGTTGTTTTAAGTGTGTTTTCGCTTGAAGGAAGCCATTTCGCTTGAAATGACATTTGTCAGTTTCAAGCGAAACCAACATATGGTATTTCGCTTGAACTGACGTATGTCACACTCAAGCGAAACCTCATGGCCTATATATAGCCCTCAAGCGATCTCATTTGTAACGTTTTAAAACAGTTCTTAAAAATCATACCGAGGTGTTGCCGGTTTGATTCTTGGTTGTAATCAGTGTAATATCAATCAAAACTGTGTTTAAAGTGAATTGCAAGCTGTGTCGAAGTCTGTTTCTTGTTTTCCGCACCTGAAACAGATTAGAACTTCTTTGAACGACTCATTCGGGTCATCACACGATCCTACACTATCAGACTTTAAAACATTTTCAACCACACTTTTAACAACTTCTGATTGAACACTTCCTTCATCGGATGATGAAGTGAATGTGACATCAATTGTGTCTGGAAGCTTAACTTCATTTTCTTCTTCATCATTAACCAACCCTAATTTTTTCTTTGAAAAATTGTTTAGAACTAGTGGTGGAACCTGATGATACCCCACCCCGGTTCCATCAGCGTATACATCTTCGCCTGCTTTGTTCTTCCCAATCGGTTTAGGAACAATATGTTGAAGAACAAAACTTGCGGAACTGTAACTGTTCAGTTTCAACTGGATGCGTTCATTTTCAATTTTGGATTCTTGAACTGAAGCTTCAACTTAGCAATCTCATCCAGTTGTTGGTTGATTAACTCTTCTTTAACCCTAAGAACACCTGATAATTGCACATTTTCTTTACATGTCTTACCATTTCTTTCATCAGAATCTTTTACCGTTCGTTTTAGCTTCTCAAAATTTTCTGAAAGTTGACGATTTTCATGAATTAGCTTTTCATTTTCTTTCCTAACTCTTTTTACGTCAATTTTATCACTTTCGATTTTATCAGTTAGTTCTTTTAATCGATCATTTGAAGCTTTTAACATTTTCAAGGTTTAAGATCTGGTTTTCAACGTCTCTGACTCTTCCTATCAGATCTTCGATCTTTTTACTGCTGTGGTAAGCAATTGTACTACAAACCTTGCAGTCTTTCATGTAATTTTTGCAGTCGCTCTCAGTCTTAGCTTTCTTACCCGACTCATTGATAGCATCATTCTGACTGACCTTGTTTTTGGACTCAGTGCCAGGACCAGAAACTACCTCTAGTTCTTTCGCAGTAAACACTTTGTCAGTCATTTTCTTCAAATTCTCAGCAGTAAACTCTTGTGACGTGTCAATAATCCCGTCATCAATTTTCTTTGACTGCTGCTCTTTCTCCTTTTCTTTTTCTTTTTCTTCAGCTTCTCCTCCTCCCCACCATTCTCTCTGTAAGGCTTCCTCTTCTTAAGCAATTTGTTTGGTGAGAGTTTCAACATCAACGGTCTTTGAATCAATAGCTATGTTACCATTGGGATCTAGGTAACATTCTCTATCAGCATCCCATCTCTTCGCCATCTTTGCTTCATTGTATATACGAGACATTCTAACCATCCTGTCTACGGCTTTCGCCTTCCTGTTGATGTATTTCTCTTTTTCATTTCTGCTATCTTTAAAAGGAACAGGTTTTGTTACAAACGCATATCCTACTGCATCCTCCTCCGGTAACACATCACTCCAATCGTATCCCTCGTCATCATGAATAACAGCAAGAGCTCTTGATTTTTCTTTGGGGGTATCTTCAAGCTGCTTCATTCTGGGGGATTCAGATTTGTTTTGATGGTAGATAGCTCTTTTGTAGTAATCCTCTCTGAATGGATTTGCAGTATCATCAGCAGGTGCATTTCGACACTCACGTTTAAAATGTCCCTTTTGTTTACATCTGAAGCACGTGACCTTTGATTTATCAAAACCAAGTTTTGTGGAAGGTCCGCCAATAGAATGTCTGCCTGTAATCTCCATGAACCTTTGAGCACGTCTAACTGCACTAGCCATACACCACCTGATATCAATCAACTCCATCTCCTCTAGTTCGATCTGATCATAATCCTCCTTGGTGAGGTTTGTGTTTCCAATCTTGCCCGCAACAAGGCTCTCGTATGACTCTAGAACAGACATTAAGAACACCATTTTCTGTTTTGCGGATTCCTCACTGAAGTTTTGTGCATTCTTCAGATCCATAGCAATATTACATTGGAACAGATTCTTTGGAACAGATTGACTTGAAGTTGTTGATGATGAACAGCTATGAAAACCACTGCTTGAGCTTTCTTGATTTGACGTGTTAGAATTTTCGGCTGAGAAACCTGTCTTAGGAGACACATTCTTTGGTAACATATTTCCTCTGTAATACAACTCAACATTCTGCTGGTATGAGTAATGATTGACTTTGAATGATTTCTTGATCTCCAGCTCATGGCTTTCCAGTCTTTCAATTAACAAATTAACCGTTAAATCCTCTGACTTGATTGTATTCTTCAGCATCAAAGCAAAGTATTGCCAGTCTTTCTCATTCGGCAATGAGTCAAACAGCTTGTCAACCAATTCTTCTTGAGTATAAATGATTCCATGTCTTGCCAGCTCCATCTTCAGATGCCCAATTCTTTCAATCATTTTTTATACAAATTCATTTTTCAAACATCCAAACAAATCAAATTCTTTTCTTAACAACTTCTTTTTGTTTTTAACTATTTCGGCACTACCCACACATTTCACTTTTAATTTCCCCCATAGATCTGTTGAATTTGTGTACTCAATCAATGCTATTATGTCGTCTCTCATAGACTGATGAATCAATGCAATGCACTTTTGTTCAGTAACATATCTATCTATCTCCTCATTTTCTGTCAAATTTTCAAAATCCGATCTTCCCATAACGAAACCATTCTTCAACATCTTCCAACTTGGATATGCAAACGCTTTTAGCCATTCTTCAAACTTTTTAGCCCATTTATTGTAATCTTCAATCGCCATCAGGTTGGGAGGTTTGTTGTACGTCCCATAAGCACTCTCCACACTTAATGCATCAGAAAGAGTCTTTCTCGCACTCGGAGCATTCTCATTTGTGTTGTTTGACGTGTTGTTTGAAGTATCATCTCCACCGTTTCCCGCAAAAGCAAAAACATCACAGAACGAATTCATGAACTCATCCATCTTCAAGTATCTAAAACAATCAACAAACACTTAGAAAAATTTTGGTTTTTAACAAAGACAAGTTCAAACGGAATCAGCTTTTCACGCGAAATAACTTCTTCAAACGAAATACCCACTCAAACGGAATCAGGTTTGAAGCGGAATAGCTAATTTCGTTTGAAACTCTCAAACGAAATCTGATTTCGTATGAAATCAGTGGCAGTTTCAAACGGAATCAGTCACTTTGAAGCGAAATTACTAATTTCGTTTGAACTCTCAAACGGAATCTGATTTCGTTTGAAATCGGATAGCACTTTCAAACGGAATTAGTGATTCCGTGTGAAATCAACAGCAGTTTCAAACGGAATTAACCAAAAAAGCTAATTTCGTTTGAAATCACACGTGCTAATTCAAGCGGAATTAGGATGACATCATCCTATCGGCCACCAATTTGTCAAATTGACCTGGATTTTGATCGAATTTTGGTCCAATTCTTTCAAGGGTTCTTTAAAATAGTGTTTTACATGACATATGTGAAAATCAGTCAAATTTATCCGTTAAATTTTGTTCAATTCAGGAAAGAAGGTGTAGAAGTAATGAAAACAAGCTGAATTGGTATAAACTCTTCGTCCTGAGCTCTGATACCACTTGTTGGATCGATGTGTGACCCTAACGAGTCAATCAAAAGAGTCTAAGATCTATATCAGAGGCGGAATCAATGATATAGACGTGAAAACAGCTTAATTCCTCTTAATTATCTCTTTATTATCAATTTCAAAGCAATCCTGATCGTTTGACAAATCGGCAGCACCTTGACTCTGAAATCGTGAACGTTACAAATGAACTAGCCACAACCCTATATATAGTGTTGGTAATTCCGTTTGAAAGTGGCACTTGGCCATTTCAAGCGGAATTAAACTTGTTAATTTCGTTTGAAATGGTCATTGTCACATTCAAACGAAATTACACACTTTCACACATATAAACCCTAATTTCCAACCTGTTGTGTGCTAGTTTATCCTATCTAGACATAAGAGTCGATAAAGACGAAGTTAACAGACATTTGTGCACCAACACAAACCAAAGTCAACTTTGACTTTACAAAAAATCAAGGTCTGATTATTTTTTACTTATTGTCAAGTCACATAAAATAAAGTGGTCTTCTTTTGTTTAAAATATTTTTCGATTTCTGACAACCAGTACTGTCAAAACAAAGTTTATCAATTTTGACTTTTAGAAAAGTCAAGCTCTTTATAAAAGGATTCTATTGTAAAACGTTTCCAGAAATCAAGCGATCTCAGATTCTTTATGAGTTTTAATCTTTCTGTTTATAATAACGACTATGTTTAAATAATTTTCCGGTAAATAACGGTGATCGAAACTTTGATCACAGTTTCGTGCAAACGGTTTTTGATACTAATCAATAAATAACACAATCTAATTTTAAAGGAGGGTTTTGATTACCGATTACATGCAGATTCTTTCAAAAAACGGTTGATTAACAATAGAATGATCCTTCGATTTTGATTCTGTTCAACAATTTTGAAAAAAAAAACAAAAATTTTCGGCGTTACAACGTAAGACAGGGGATTTCCAAATGACTTTTCCAGCGACGGTGTTAAAACGATTCCATCAATTATTTTCTTCCTTTACAATTTAAAGTGATCAAGTACGTCCGTTGATTACTTTGATTTTAGTTGGATGTTATGGTTTTACTTCCGTGAATAAACTTCAAAGAATACGGGTTCTCGAATGAAAAAAGTGTTCTGTAATTTGATTGAATGTTTCTGATTACATGGATGGGGATTTCCGAATTTCTTTCACAGGGATGATAGTAACAGGGCTCTGATGCCAATTGTGGGGTTATAAACATTCAGGTATTTAGAGAGAATTTATACAAACTTCATACTTGCATTACATTCTAATTTCAACATACATAAGGCATTTATAGGGTGAGATTACTTGGGGAACAAGGAATCTAAACTTAGGATATAAGATAAATAATATAACTAACATTTCTAACTTATGTTATAACTAATATAATACTAACTTAGGATTAATCATAATTAGGCTAACAGTATCTAATTCATCTTCATCTCGTAGCAGAACACAAACCCGAGAATAATAATCTATATAACTTATACATAAATATGAGATTATTCTTATCCAAAGTTAGTGAAAAATATTTTTTCACTAATATCTTTTCCTAACATAGAATTCACATGTCAAACTCAAGTACCCCTCAATTTGGGTAAAATAAAAAGGTCACCAACTTTAGACGATGAAGGTAACGGTCCAGCTATGATCAGCTCTATCTCCATCTCCATCCGGTGAATTGCTATCACTACAAGAAGTATATGTTTTAGCGGCGATATTTCTTGCTGCTAATACCCCTAAAAGTCGTTGCAAATGCCTATACCAACGACATGTTGTCGCTAATATGTCATTGCTACTACTTTATCACAACTGCCAAGATTCTTGAGTTGAAACTCATTCTATTACTTAAATACAACACACCAAATTCAAACAACAAAGTTTGAACATTTATTTCTCATTCATCTTAGCCCCGTTTTGAACATGACTTTTGTTCATTGCGAAGCTCTTACATAACAGAACACAAACCCGAAAATAATTATCTATATAACACATATATAAATATGATTATTCATATCTAAAGTTACTGAAAAATTGTTTTTAACTAATATTTTACCTAACATATAATTCACATGTCAAACTCAAAAACCACCCAATTTGGGTAGAAATAAAAATGTTACAAGCTTTAAACAATAAAGGTAGTCCAGCTATGGATTAGGTCCACGTCCATCTGATGAGTTTATATCACTACAGGAAACGTGAGTTTTAGCGATGACATTTCTTGCCACTAATACCCCTGAAAGTCGACGCTAATACCAATAGCAGTGACATGTCGCCACTGCTACTACATCACAATTGCCCAGATATTATCGTTAATAAGTCTCCGCTAATAGTTAAAGGGTTTAAGCGGAACATGTCGCAAGTATTACATTGAAGGTAACTATGTTGCCGCTAATAGTCTAGGGTTTAAAAGGAGGCATCTAACACCACTAATAGTCCATAGTCGCCGCTAATGCTCTCTTGCCTGTTTTCTGATTTGTTTTCCCAAGATTTCCTATTTTTTCCTAAATTAGTATACAAATGCCTGTAGTTTTTCGATCATTGATATAAACATTGTCTAATTAGGTCACAAGCACTACATTAAAACATTTGGTGCCTTATTCGAACCCAAAAATTGTTTGAGTTGATCTCTAAAAGTTTGGTCTTCATAAAATCTTGTAATTTGAGCCTTCAAAATAAAGTATACGTTAGAGTTGAAACAAAACTACATACAAACACTTTTAAACTTGTCTAATTAATTCCTTAAAAATTAACTCATCAAATTAAGTCCTTAACAATTAAGTAATTTTCAAATCAACAATCTTCTAACAATTACTGATCTGTTATGTAACCACTAGAACCTATTAGCAATGTATAGAGAAGAATGAGAGAATAGAAGATGGATTTCTTATTGATTGATCTCAACATCATATACAAATGTCATTATATATAGGCCCTTACATTAGTACAATAGTAACTAAAGAGATAGGAGTTATAGATGTGGATAGTCACAACATAATGGATGCACTAAAGAGATAGGAGTTATAGATGTGGATAGTCACTACATATTGGATGCATTCATAACACTCCCCCTTGACTATCCACATGATGATATACTATTCTTTGATACACCGGGTGATGCTGCCTCGTTAAAAACCTTGCTAGGAAAACCCAGTGAGACAAAACCTTAGCTAAGGGAAAAAGAGTGCAGCGCGTATTGTCTCCCCCTAATACTTCTAGATCAGGTATGTTGCCTCATTAAAAACCTTACTAAGAAAACCCAATGGGACAAAACTTAGTCAAGGGAAAAAGAGTGCAACTTGAATAAGTCTCCCCCTCATTTTAACATGTATCCTTTAAGTGACGTGTGTCCAACTTCCTTGATAGTCGAACAAAGATTTTGTAGCCAATGATTTGTGGCTTGATCCCTTAATATGCAATCCTTTATGTTGAGCAATGTTGTATAATCTTCTAACGAGACTTTAGGTGCCTCCTTCCAAAAATATCATATGTCCACGACTGTGTTTTGTTACATTACTGCATCTACAAGACTAACCAAACTTGTTTTGATGGATTAGTAAAATATAATCAAATATTGTTTATACCTGAAATATTTCTTTGAACTCATTCCAATGTCTCTTCGCTTGACAAAAGTTATATCAAGACAATAAACTCAAGTGAAAAATATTATGACCATACATAGCTAGCAAAATATATTAGTGCACTTATGCATTTAACAATGGTACTTCAAGAGTGAGAATCTCCACTTTGGTAAGAGATAATAATAGGCATTTCTTATAACAAATGACTTAACAACATTTAACATACTTTAAGGTTTAACTATGTTCATACTAAAATATCCAAACATTATCTTCAAGATGTACTTGAGGGATTGGGAAACTATAATTACATATATACTCGAATTGCAGTTCAAGTAATAATTAGACCGTGCCAATGCCATTAAAAATTTCTCTCTCTAAAAGCTTGATAATTTTTCTCGATGATGCCTAGACATCATTACTGTAAATTGCGATTATAGAGAACTTTTAAAAGTAGAATGTTGATAGAACATGGCTAATTTAATTAAACTTATATCCCTCTTTATCCGAATATCTGGAGTTATACAACACTCGTCTCGACTATTTAGTTCATATGTATTTTGTCAACTTCATATAATACGTTCTTGAGGTTTTGACATCATTAATGCTTCTAGCATTATCAATCCATGAGGTAATTTTTTCCATCTTATCCAAATATGCATCTGCTTTCACTCTTTAGAAGTTTTGCTACATAAATTTGCCCATTTAACACATAGATATCTATATTGACGAGGTATGACCCGGAACGGCTAACCCGACCCAGTCATTACCTATTATTTTATTATAAATATTCAATTACACATGTTTATTCTAGAATCTTCTATTCTGCATGGGTAAACCACGTAACCAAATCCCCAATATTTTGGGAAGATTATGCAAATCCCTAACTTATCGGAGTCCATCATAAGTTAGAGGAAACCCTAATGGTAAACTATAAACAGAGGTAAACATCAAAGGTATATTAATTCTGCTCTCGTTTACTCTCTCTCTCTCTCTCTCTCTCTTTCTCTCTACATACATTCTTACTCCCATATATCGAGACTTATTCTCATGCCAGAGGGTGGTTATAGGAATAACCCCATTCCTGTAACGAGTCCTAACGGTGTTATGTTTTGCAGTTAGTTGTTCGGATCGCCAAGAGTTGAAGTCTTAGTAGGAGCCTACCATTCAGGTCAGTGTTTCTTCATATATCATATGCAAAAATGTCATGAACACTTGCTTTTATCTCCAAAATCCATATTGTACCATGCGTGTACACTATGTATTAAGATATCACAATCACCGGGTACAAGTTTTCTATGTATCTTTCTTGGTGCACAAGTATTACATCGTTAAGATGTTTCAACTAACCTTTTAAGCACTCAATTGCTTTAGAAACTCATCAGGAGTTCCAATTATATCCAACGTGTAAAATAATCATAGCCTATTCAAATCCGAATATGTATAAAGGATCACACTGTTCTTGAGAACTTACTTTACATGACCTACATAATTTAATCCTTCGGGACTTTCATGTAAACTTTCAGTATCAAGTGATACCTAACATTCATAAGATGAATATCAATTCTCTCTTTATATTACCAGACTAATAAAATATTGGAAGTCAATGCATCCACCACTAGAGAATACGTCTCCTCATAACCATGATAGGTCTTTGAGAAAATTCTTGTGCCACCATTTTTTCCTTATATCACTTAATTTGATTTTCACATAATTCGCATAAAAGACCCGTTTATATCCAACATATTTTACAACTTCAGTTGTATGTACTGTTGGTCCAGATACTTTCCATGTCATTAGAGAATTCAGTTTTGCCTTATTTGTGTCTTTCCATTTTGGTCAATCATTTCTATATTTACGTTCATAGGCAGATCTCAAATCTTGATCCTCATCATTTAATCATTTCAAGCGCTACATTATATATAAACGTATAACGACGTTGATTTTTATTTCGATTCCATACATAACTTAGACATGATACAACTTATCGAGATCTCTTTATTTTCAGGTACCTGAGGTTCTTCTTTAACCATCATGTCTATTGTCTCTTCAGGATTTCTTACTACTATAACCTCGACTTGACCATCTTAATTACTTGCTCCAATTTTCAAGGAATTTTTTTTATTGGAATCAACTAGTCTACCATGCTTCAGGCATGCAATAGACTCATTACAAAATATGTGGTTATCCTCTTGGGAGACAAATATAACTGGAGCATAAGCAGTTGATTGTGTGACTTATTTAGTCACTCTATTTAGGTAAGTAAACTTGTCTGGTAATTTGTTTATTAGTATTGGTAAACGAATTATCCTTTGAACTTCTGGTTCACCGTTTACAGTCTGAGGATCAAGTTAACATGATGATTCATTCCACTTTTCACTTTCCAACTGCTTGTTATCTCCCCCTAATGTTGGGAACATTCATTTACTAAAGTGAAAATCAATGAGCCGTAAGCAAATCTTTCACCAATGGCTTTAAGTATTTAATCATAAACAATTTTTTACCCAACAAATATTCTCAACCCTTTTAGAGGTCCCAGCATTGTGCTAGTGGTGGATCAATATTATATATACCGCACAACCAAAATCTTAGAAGGGACGTATTTGGTTCCTAACCAAAAACCAACTATCACAGGGGAAGTATGATGACATATTGGCTTGATGTGAATTAATGTTATGTAAAATCACATGTACCCAAATACAAATATGAACTGTTGCTCTTATGATCATTGGCTTTGCAATCAATTGTGAGTGTTTAGTGATCGTCTCAACAAAGCAATTCTTGTATAAACATAAGCTATATCGAGTTCAACATTTATTCCAATAATCATTAATAACTTGGGAATTGAATTCACCATTATTACCAAAATAAATATACCATTCTGGATTAATATGCTTGCTATCACATTAACTAAGCCACAATCACACAAACTTCAGGTTGTGGATTTGATAACTATTTAGACGATACATTGATTTAAAACACTAAATGATATCATGTTGGGATATGCATATCCTTTAATCACTTCCAGAATGTTTAGGGATACATACCCTCCTTTATTTGGCAAAAGTAAAATTTTCCTTGAGAGCAAACATTACATTCTAATTATCAGCTTGAAGAATCTTCTAGTTCTTCATTATGTTTCACATCATCATTGACTCGGTGTGGTCTAACTGGTCATGCCAACTAATTAAATAATTATGATCCATAAACTTCTGGTTTATGATCGTATGTGTTTTACTTGCTCGTATGTAATACAAGACGTATGATACAAGAGAATATATTATAACTTCAAAGTTAAAACCATCACGTTATGCAATCACTCCTTAGTTTGCCACTTTTGTGGTCCATCTCATTATTCTTAGTTTGCCACTTTTGGTGGTCCATCTCATTATTAAAATGACCATCATTACAATTCTTATAGTCAATCTCATTATTACAAGTGTCTCAATTAGGTCCATCATTACATTTACAATTATTAATATATAATCACATTCACTTCTGGGAATAGAGTACAACCAAAACAAGCTTCATAGCTTTTCATTATTTACTCGGTCACATGAGTCTAAAATCATTTCATTTCTTCATAACTCTTATAATGATATTGCTACTTTAAGAGCACATGTATCAAGTGTGACAAATGAAAAGAATTTAATCGATTTTTCCTTGTAAATAATGTTCTCTTTGCTTACCATCAATTGAGAAGTAGTTGAGTGATATAAGATGTATTAATCTTATATCTTACGACCTTTATAATGAGATACGGGGAGTATGACGTTTTTCATGATAGTGATAATAAACCATAACTTTGGTTTAGTTGTTTTCACAATGCTGTCTTCATGAATAAATGTAGTATACAAAATATAAGGCATGCCATAAAATCATATTATACAATACATGAAATATTCATACTCTCAATGATATTTCTATATATATTAGGTGTGACAATGAAAATATTTTATCACTTTTTTATTAAAAATAATAATCTTCTTTTCATATAATATAAATTGAGGTATATATTTACATGACCAAGCCATGTAAGATTTGTCAATCTAAAATCTTATGACCTTCGACACTTCGAGTATCCTCTTCATTGGATTTTCACCATAGTTCAATCGTGTTTATTTTCTTCCATGAGAGTGATGATAAACCACAACTTTGATTTACTTGTTCTATTCACTGTTATGTATTTAAATAAAATAGAGCATATAAAAACACTTACAACTAAATATTGATAATCTTCCAACAAAAACTATTATACATCATGCTCTGTTTTATCAGCATCACGTTTTTGAGTTTCAAAATATTATTGTTCCATAAAAAGACAAAGTTGATATACGAAGAAAACCACAATAAAATACATCTCGAATCATATAAATGGAAAAGTTGATGCATATAGAATTGCATGTAATGTTCTACTTAATATAATCTAGATAAATAAATGATATCACATAAAATAGAAGAGCATACCATAAAATAAAATTACACAATATGACATTGTAACTTGTTACCATATAAAATGAGTTATAATAAAGTTTTAGAAAATAAGATTTTTCCTTAGTTACAAGTAAATATATATAATTCATGTGTTAACCTATCATCACGTAACCAATTGTAAGCATATGTTGCACAAAACTATACACCACTCTACTTTTCAACATAGCAAATATGTCTGATAGCAATTTGTATTATCAAAGAATGTAGAAGTTGTTTATTGAGGGCAAAAATCATACCAAATATAAAGTGAGATAGGGAATATAGTAACCCATAAAAGCATGCCCCAATATATTAATTGAAAATAACCCATAAAACCGATTTACATTTTCTTTTTCAATCTAAAATTTTCTTTCGTTCATGACATTCAACGCTTCCTACGATATATATTTACCAATCAACAAAAAGAAAGGATCGTAATATTATTATTCAAATCTAACAGCATCCCAATTAATTGATATTTGATGTCTGCAAGTACTAGTTTAACATCTTACACTTTTGGTTGAAGCAATGGTAACCAATTAAGTTTAATGTGAATAAAGTATGTGAATAAACGAAATTAAAGATACTTTAAATATAACAAAGACAACTATAGAGAAATGAAATTATATACACATATGTTAGCCATGAACAATCAAAATGGAACATTCAATGTCGAATATCAAACAATATTAAATAGTTTTTTCATACAGATTAATACTTATAACAAAAATGTTTTTTTTATTAATTTCAGTCAAGTAAATTCTAAAACTGAATCCTAGTGTGGTGTTCGTAAATGACTTCTCAACAATCTTTTTTACCAAAACTCTCTTTAGTTTATCTATTTATCTAGGCATCACATAGGACAATAATTACAAATAAAATCTGAACTCAATATAAATTTAAAGTATTTTTTTCAATATTCAGAATCATATAAAAGCAAGAAAACTAGATATATAACCGTACAGTCTTGTTTAACTTCTTAAAACTTTTAAATAACCAAACAATAATGTTGGGCATTAAATATATAGAATCAAATTTGTGTAGTTATTATCAATATTTAAATATGAATACGTGCTTGATTGAAGAATGGAAGGGATATTACCTCTAATCGTCAGCATGCTCGAACTTTTATCGGCTTCGATTTGTATATTGTGATTCAATTCCAAAAGCAACCCCAACTAATTTCAAAAGCAATCATGCTGATAACGTGTTATGTAACAACTAGAACCTATTAGAAATGTATAGAGAAGAATGAGAGAATTGACGATGGATTTCTTATTGATTGATCTCAACATCATATACAAATGCCATTATATATAGGCCTTTATATTAGTACAATAGTAACTAAGAGATAGGAGTTATAGACGTGGATAGTTACTACATAATGGATGCACTCATAACATGACCTAACATTTACCTATCTACAATAACTAGTTATTTATTGATATTTACTAATTCTATAAAAAAATTACCAAAGTACGTAACATTTAACATATCTACTAAACCAACATTTACGAAAAAAAATCCAACAATAATCAAATTACCAAAATATCAACATTAACCCAATTAGAAAACTACCAACATAAACCAAATTTACAAAACTAACATGCATTCATCAATCCTAAGATAAGACTTTAAAATAAGATAACCTAGTTTGACTTCTGTAAGCGGTGGAGGTATCTATTCCTTCTTACCAAAGGAACTCGATGCTATAGATGAAGAAGGTTTACGCCCAACCCCATTAATATGATCGCGCCTATATATATATAGGGGAATTATAGAGAGAAAACCAACTTAAGTTAAGAAAACTCGAGAAAACCTTATGTAACAATTTTTTTTCTAAACAAATTAGGGAATGTAAGTTACATGTTGTCGAACGTATTGAGCCAAAAAAAAAAAAAAAAACCAAAAAGCGATGAGTGGTTTTTAACTCAAGTGAGTTTTCTTTCTATTCCTCCTAAATATTGCGAGAACCGTGTGAATGAATGAAAAAAACCAATCAAAACCAATTTTTAATACAAATCTTATTGAAATTAAGACACGACATCAAAAAAAGAATTTACAACATCAAATAATTCATTTATCCTCTTAAAATCACTCTTATTAGATTTTTTACACATGTGTAAATTTTCTTTATTTATGAATGCTCGTAAATTTAAATGTGTAAATTAAATTTCTAACATTGTATTCGAATAATAATGATAAGTGTAAAAGATTTTTTGAATTTGAATTGTTTTTGACCAAGCTCTTGCTGTTTTTTCAAAAACCTAAAAGAACCTAACCCCCCCCCCCCCCCACCACAAAAAAAAAAAAAAAAAAAAACCTAAACTCACCCACCCCACCCAAGTTAAATGCTAAAAACAAAACTATAAAGCTAAACCCCACAACTAAATGCTAAAAAAAATTTATATATTTTTACTAAAAATCCCTAAATTTCGTAAAAAAAATATTTTTTGAACAACAGTACCGATGCACCTGTGTAATGGTACTTTTTGTTCAATTTTATTTTTAAATTTTTTTAGAAAAACGCTAAATTTCATTACTAAAAAAATAACAACAGTACCGCTGCACATGTGCATGCGTATGCACATGTGCATCGATATTGTTGTTCAGTTTTTTTAGTGACAAAATGTAGCGTCTGACGAGTGGTCCGTAGGACAACTCTTAAAAGGGTTAATACAATGCACATTCTATACTTATTACGGTTAATTGCTTGAACTTGGTAACCACTAGATGATTTGATATGCAGGTGTTAAAAAGCTTAAAAAATACGGTTTTAGAAGACATGATCGGAATTTGGTAGAGTCACGGTGCATAAATGAAAAAAATAAATTATCGGAACCAAAGATATTAGATGATGACATGATAGAGAATGAAATTACGAGAATGTGGGCGAAAACGGAGTTGAAACGAGAAAGTTATGATAAAAATAAGATTTGACCTAATCCAAGCCTAGCGCACCGCTACACCCACATAGTAACGGTGCGCTAGGGTGTGTCGGCAACAACTTTCCGACCAGGAGTGGAGCAGTTGGGATTCCGTCGCAAAGAGTGGGCTAGCGCACCGCTACGTTGAAAGTGTAACGGTGCGCTAGGCTGGTGTCGGCAGAATATTTCTAGAAAACGTGGGCTAGCGCACCGCTACACCCAAATCGTAACGGTGCGCTAGGGGTGTCCAGAAGCTGAAAATTCAACTATAAATAGCCCTAGTCCGATTCTCACAAACCATCTCGAAAATCACTCGGTTCTAAAGCATTTGGGACGATGTAGCAGCATTTCGGAGCTGCTCGGGAGTCTAGGAAGCGTTCGGTTCGAGTTCTAAACTTCCGGGTTCGGTAAATGTTTGTTTTTTCGATTTCTGTAAGTTTTGTATTATGTTTTCAGTTACTTGTAAGTGTGTTATTGCATATTATGAGTAGCTAAACTTTATAATGATTATCCTAGATTGAAAGTTTGTTTGAGACATTCATGTTATTGTTTTTATTTCTAGAATAATAAACTTATACTTGTGATTTGTTTATTATGGTGTGTTGATATTTGTTTGTAAATTGTTACTTTGTATTTCAATCATAATCTAAATCATACGTTCTTGGTGTTAATAACAATCGAGATATCATGGGCAGGTTAAGGGTTGGATGTTAATAGGTCATCGGGTAACAACCTCGTATTTTAGGAATTCGAGTACTTAGTTCCCTTTTATCATAACATAAGTAATTGATCATCGGGTAACAACCTTGCATTCTAGTAACTCAAGTACTTAGTTCCCTTTTATCATAAACAAAGTAATAGGTCATCGGGTAACAACCTCATATTTGAGTACTTAGTTCCCTTTTATCACAACAAATAACTACACATGAACCATGTCTATGTGGTTCTTTCTAGTTGAACTAAAACATGAATGTCAATTACAACCGGAAATCTAGGATGGTCATTTGTTTTTGTCTTTTGTTTGTTTACACCCAAAACTTTTTCTTTTGAAATTTAATAAGTAAATTTTAATTTTAAAATCTATCCAACTATCAAATTTCATAAAGTAAGTTTAGATCAGTTAAACGGTATTACACTAACCACATGCTCCTCGTGGATACGATACCTGACTTACCCTGTCTATAGGTAATTTTAGGTTTTTGCATAGACCCGACGACAGTCTATCAAAATGGCGCCGTTGCCGGGGAGCTAGTGCGCTTAGTGTTATATCGTTTATTTGATTTTTAGTTTTATTTTTCCTTTAAAAAAAAAAAAAAAAAAAAAAAAAAAAAAAAAGATTTCTGTTATGTTCATGATTTACACTTGGTAGTTGAGTTGTGTTGTGCAGGATGACAGGGCATTACACAAATTTCAGCTTATTTACGTGTAGATTGTGCGGGGGTCCGCTACATCCATGTATTGGTTGCCGCGAGGCTCAATCCAGGAGGACACATGGAAAACCAGTGTCTTATGTTCCACAGCTTCCACCACCGGTGTCTTATGTTTCACAGTTTCTACCTCCATCATACGTTGATGATTATGAATCAGAAATGGAGGATGATTACTACTCGGATGGATATGATCGGGACGAGGATGTTTATTATGAGACAAGGACGAATGGTCTATGTTTTTGTTGCGGTCGTGATCATACTTATGATTATGATGTGTGCAGGGTGTATTTAGAAAATCCAATGTATTGGAATAAAAAAATGATGGAGGCGCGCATCTACAGACCGTATCAGGGATATCGACAATATCATCCCGAAGAAGGTGTTAATAAGTATCAGACCGAGGAGGAGAAAAAGCTTGCTATATTGAAAGTAACTTTGTCCAAACTCGAGCAGTATTTATCAACACCCAACCTTTCCGATGAAGATCGAATCAGCTGTCTAGTTTATAAATGTCAAAAGTTAAAAATGAAGATAGAAATAGAAGAGCGTCTCTCGCCATTACCTGATGATATTAGAGATTATTCTCACATGGAGGAGGAAGAGGTTGTGGAGGATAATACCACACCAATAAATCCTTTATCTGATGAAGAATCGCTGGTGAATCAGATGATGTGTGAAGATGATGAGGCAGAACAGTCTGATGAGATAAATGTGTGTACCAAACCTTTCCCCATATCAATCACTCCAATTAACAAGTGTGGGGAAGAGAGTTTGAGGAAGAAGATGAGGAGATTGAAACTACAAGACATCGGGGTACATATCATGAAGTGGATTAGCAGAAGCTGTAGGAGCAGCTTTGACATGCCAATTATTCTGACAAATCTATGGAGATGGCATGTAAATTTCCGGGCATTTGTTGGAAATGCTGCGGGAAAGTGTGCATTAAGACCACCATAACGCATATCAGGTATGGTCTGGCTGAAGACCTTTAAACTTAGCGCTCTCGGGAGGCAGCCCGAGGATTTAGAGTATTGTATTTGTGTGTTTTGTGTGTTTTGTTTGGGTTGGTTTTTTTTTGTTTTGTTTTGTTTTGTTTTGGTGTGTTTGTGTTTTGACAGGTTATTACATCTTCGCGGATGCAACGATTCAAGTGTGGGGACGTTTGGCGAGTACAATCAATTAAGGAGGATGGGTGCTATTAGGCTTGATACCGAACGCTCCATTAGAGTTCGAAGTTATGTACACTATAACATTCCCGTAGAGATATCAGTGAATCCAAGAGATGTTTATGTACCTGTCCGATTTCTGCAGCTTAATCACTATCAACACTGCTGATTTACTGACCAGGTCGTGTCTTGTTCTCATTTTGTGCACCTTTACATATATTCATATTCAAATTATGGTCGGGCGGTTGGGTGGTGTTATGATGTGTTTAATTAATGGGTTGTGTTAGTGGTGGTGTTTTTGAAAGCTAAAGCGATCTTTCCCTCAAAACCATACATTGGGACAATGTATCTCAAGTGTGGGGATGTGGGAAATTTTTGAGAAAATTAAAATTTTTTGTAAATCCAAGTGAAAATTGTCAAAAATTTGAAAGCTTGATTTTGTTCCACTTGACACACCGATACCCATTCCTAGTCTTTTCTTGGTGAGAATTTGAGCCACATATGGTTATTATGGATATTTTTTTTTTGGTATTGAGTGGCGGTGTGTGTATTGTGTTAATAGAACTTGTGTATAAATTCATGTTAAATCCTAGTGATAGCATGCTTTTGAAAATAATAAAGGACTTTTAGGTAGCCTCGTCTGGATGTGTGAAAGTGTGGGATTGGTGGTTTGGACCTCATTCATTACATATATGAGCTTGGTATCGTGAGGGGCGGGGGTTTGGTCTTTAGAAAGCCATGTTTGAACCATATACCATTCGGTTGTGACCTAAACCTACTTCCTTCAAAACATTACCCTTTTGATTTAACCCGGTTTAGGAAATTTAGTATGTAATATTAATGTTGTTACATATATTGTTGAAGTATGAAGTGTTATTATAAAAAAAAAAAAAAAAAAAAAAAAAGAGAAAAAGGAAAAGAAGAAAATCTTGAGAAAAAAATACAAAAAGAAGCAATTGTTTGTAATAAAAGTTGAGAAGTTTTGATATTTTGTATATAGTTGATGTTACTTTGTAGTAGAAATAAAAACCGGGTCAAATCAATTAGCTACTTGCATATATATCTCAATATTTTCCTACCTTTACACATAGCCCCGTTACAACCCGTAAGTCCTTTTGATTCATAAGTATGCTAGATATTGGATGAGACTTGATTTTTATACAAGCTTATTGTCGCACACACACACACACGTGCATTGAGTGTTTTAGCATAATATGCTAATATTTCTTGTCGCCGAGAGTTGTTGTGAGGGGTGTGTCTTGTGGAATGATTGAAAGTTAGTAGAAGGATTGATCGTTTAGCTTGGTTTGCATAGTTGATCGCTTAAAAATAATTTTTGAATGGTTTGCTTGGGACAAGCAACGGGTAAGTGTGGGGATGTGACGAGTGGTCCGTAGGACAACTCTTAAAAGGGTTAATACAATGCACATTCTATACTTATTACGGTTAATTGCTTGAACTTGGTAACCACTAGATGATTTGATATGCAGGTGTTAAAAAGCTTAAAAAATACGGTTTTAGAAGACATGATCGGAATTTGGTAGAGTCACGGTGCATAAATGAAAAAAATAAATTATCGGAACCAAAGATATTAGATGATGACATGATAGAGAATGAAATTACGAGAATGTGGGCGAAAACGGTGAAGAAAACGGAGTTGAAACGAGAAAGTTATGATAAAAATAAGATTTGACCTAATCCAAGCCTAGCGCACCGCTACACCCACATAGTAACGGTGCGCTAGGGTGTGTCGGCAACAACTTTCCGACCAGGAGTGGAGCAGTTGGGATTCCGTCGCAAAGAGTGGGCTAGCGCACCGCTACGTTGAAAGTGTAACGGTGCGCTAGGCTGGTGTCGGCAGAATATTTCTAGAAAACGTGGGCTAGCGCACCGCTACACCCAAATCGTAACGGTGCGCTAGGGGTGTCCAGAAGCTGAAAATTCAACTATAAATAGCCCTAGTCCGATTCTCACAAACCATCTCGAAAATCACTCGGTTCTAAAGCATTTGGGACGATGTAGCAGCATTTCGGAGCTGCTCGGGAGTCTAGGAAGCGTTCGGTTCGAGTTCTAAACTTCCGGGTTCGGTAAATGTTTGTTTTTTCGATTTCTGTAAGTTTTGTATTATGTTTTCAGTTACTTGTAAGTGTGTTATTGCATATTATGAGTAGCTAAACTTTATAATGATTATCCTAGATTGAAAGTTTGTTTGAGACATTCATGTTATTGTTTTTATTTCTAGAATAATAAACTTATACTTGTGATTTGTTTATTATGGTGTGTTGATATTTGTTTGTAAATTGTTACTTTGTATTTCAATCATAATCTAAATCATACGTTCTTGGTGTTAATAACAATCGAGATATCATGGGCAGGTTAAGGGTTGGATGTTAATAGGTCATCGGGTAACAACCTCGTATTTTAGGAATTCGAGTACTTAGTTCCCTTTTATCATAACATAAGTAATTGATCATCGGGTAACAACCTTGCATTCTAGTAACTCAAGTACTTAGTTCCCTTTTATCATAAACAAAGTAATAGGTCATCGGGTAACAACCTCATATTTGAGTACTTAGTTCCCTTTTATCACAACAAATAACTACACATGAACCATGTCTATGTGGTTCTTTCTAGTTGAACTAAAACATGAATGTCAATTACAACCGGAAATCTAGGATGGTCATTTGTTTTTGTCTTTTGTTTGTTTACACCCAAAACTTTTTCTTTTGAAATTTAATAAGTAAATTTTAATTTTAAAATCTATCCAACTATCAAATTTCATAAAGTAAGTTTAGATCAGTTAAACGGTATTACACTAACCACATGCTCCTCGTGGATACGATACCTGACTTACCCTGTCTATAGGTAATTTTAGGTTTTTGCATAGACCCGACGACAGTCTATCAGCGTCTTTTTTATAATATATATATATATATATATATATATATATATATTTGTGTGTTTTTAATTTTTTAGGTATTTTTAATTGTGTTCACATTGGTTCTCGCGGTTCTCGCAATAAATGGTGGTTCCTAACGGATCCTTATCATATATATATAGGGAGAGGATAATGAGAAAACTACTTGTAAATGAGAAAATTAACAAACTAATAAAAAAGCCTAAAAACTACCATTTTTTTTACAAAAAATCACTACTTTTTTTGTATAAAAAATTTCAAAAAAAAAAAAAAGTGTACTTCACATGTGAACTATATGCTTAGAATTAGCTTTTAGTGCTAGTTTTTTGGGGGGATTAAGTTTTTTGGTGCAGGAGGAGGGGGATTTAGGTTTCCGAGGGGTGCGGGTGTGGAGGTTTAGGTTTTTTCGGGGGTGAGGGGTTTAGGTTTTTTTCGCCTAGTTATTATAAAAACACACCAATAATGGATAATAATTATCCTTAGATTTTATTTATCATTATCACGTGATATACTATGGAAAAGAAAAGTTGTTATCCGAGCTAAATAAATGACATAATTTGAAATTAAAAATATATGTATTTGTTTATTGAATTTTCTAAATTAAAATATCTTAAGTTTTATGTTTTTATAGGAATATTGGATTTTAATGATCTTAACTATTCGTCGTTAGTCACCAATAGTTCAAACTTTAAAAATAACCACTGCCAGTCCCAACTATTAACATATTAGCCTACAATGGACCCTGATTAACAGAACCCTAACACCGTTAATCTTCGGTCGCTGGAAAACTCATTTTTGGCCGGAAAACTCATTTTTGGCCGGAAAACTTAACATTTTTGTAAGGACATAAACTTGTATAGGTTTACGTTTGTCTTGATTTACTTGTTTTGGGTTAGTTAAACTAGAATAGTGGGCTTGGTTTACTTGTATGTGGTAGATTGGGTTGGGGCTTGGCCCATTGTATTGGGGTATCCTATCAACTATAAATAGGGTATTCCTTATCTTGTTTTAGGTTGTTGATTGTGGAGCAAACTTGTGTTTTGTGTACCAGACGATCTTCAAGGTCTTGTGCACTTTGATATCAATACAATCGACTTTCATTCAATCTTCTACATCTATTCTTGTTTTTCTGCAACTAGTTTAGGTGTCGTGATATCTGATTGTGTAGTTTTCTGGACTTACAGTTGGTATCAGAGCCAGATTGTCTTACAAAGGCTCGGTTTTGGATCGGATATCGTGTGAAGATTGGACTCGAAGATTGCTCGAAGACTGTCAAGGATTTGGTATTTCAATTAACTCGAAGATAGACAAGAAAAAGGTTGAATTCTGATTTGTATTTAAGTGCTTTATCTTTTATCTTGTTCGACTAAAGTCTTCTGTGATTATAAGTGTGTTTGCAGGTTTTTTTTCATACTTGAGAAAAGGTTGAATTTTGATTTGTTTTTAAGAGATTTATCTTTGGATTGTGCGATTAAACCAAAAAATTTTGTTATAACAAGCTAAAATTCTGATTTTGGTAAACAACAGTTTACAAAATTTTAAAAATTTGGTTTTTTTGTTTGAAGAACATTCATAAAATTCCTGAGATTTCTATTAAAAAACTGGGTGTTTGATCTGTCTGGAAGAATTGAAAAGTGTTTGCAGGAATTTCGGGGCTATTGGTGGAAAGGAAATTATCAAAGATTCTTTCAATCTCTAAAAATCTGGAACTTCTGTTGAAAAGGCTTGATTTGGTTTCCAAAATAAGTGTACGGGAGACATTACAAGTGTACGGTGAACATTGGTGCGTATAAGTCATTTGTTCGACTCCTGTCAGTGTGCGGGCCCAATTACTGAGTGTGCGCCCCAAATATTAACGACTGTGCAATCCAGTAACGAGTGTGCGGCAGAAAGTCAAGTGTGCGGCCTTTCAATTTGGTCCTTTGAACTGTGCAGAGTCTTCATTGAACTGTGCGGTTTAATTTGAACTTTTTGAAGTGTGCGGGTTCATCACTCTGACTGTGCGGCTCAGACTTGAACCTCTTGGAGTGTGCGGTTTCTATTATTGAACTTCTGGATTGTGCAGTTAAACTCTTGGACTGTATGACTTAAAATTGAATCCCTTGGACTATACGGTTTAGCCTTTGACTTGGAGTGTGCGGTCTCAGTCTTTGAACTCTTTGAGTGTGCGACCCTGTTGGTTGGACATTTGGAGTGTACGATTTCACACTTGAAATCTTGAACTGTGCGACCTCAACTTTGAACCTTTGGACTGTGCGACATCACGATTGGACTGTATTAGTTACTTCTTTAAATTAAACTGAAAGTGTATCAATTGAGAAATACCATAAATTAAACTGAATTAATTTTATTTGATTATTACTTACAGTTTAATTTTTCAGACATGGAACTAACTAATCAGATGTCGTTGAGTAACAAAGCTGCAATTAATCAAGACCTTGATAACATTATTGGAACTAACAACAGGATCCCTAGGCTACTGCAAGGGGGATCCTTCTCGGAATGGAAATTCAGATTCATTCAATATATGAAGATCAAGGATCCAAAAGCATGGAGGTCTATTTGCAATGGTCCAGCTGTGATCACTTACATGGCCAATGATGCAAGAGGAACTACTGCTGTTAAACCTGAATCAGAATACAGTGAGGAAGATCATGAAAAGGTTGAAACTGATAGAAAGGCCCTAACACTGCTACATTCTGCTTTGGCCCCTGAGATCGATGTTGGAGTTAGGGAGGCTATGTCTGCTCAAGAACTATGGAATTCTCTCTTAGCCATGTATGAAGGAAATGGAGGAAAGCAAGAGGGATATGTTGACACAAGGGTTTAATATGTTCAACCACTTTCCAGGAGAACCCCTTGAAAACCAAATTCAAAGGTTCATCTCTTTGATCAGTGAAATGAGAACACACGACATGCCACTACAAAACTCGGTCGTCAACAAAAAGCTACCGAATGCTCTTCCTAAAAGCTGGGATACAGATGTCACTCTTATCAAAAGAACCAAGGATTTAACTAGGATGAGCCTTGCAGAGTTGATATTTTTGCTCAAGTCCTATGAGATGGATGACAAGCAAAGACATTACAATCACACTTCAAGCTACAGCAATGCAGGGGTTTCCACAAACACGACAATGGTCTCTCAGCAAGGGGACGGTTCTTTCCAAATGTTTCCTTCTACCATTACAAACCCTTCCAACTACTCAAACACTCCATCTATAGTCCTGATTCCTACCAACCTTGGCACCTATCCTGGTTACTTTGGATACTTCCACGCCACTGCAGCTCCAGTTCAACAAGTGAACCCAGTTCAGACTGCACCTGCTCCTGCACCAACTCATCCGGTTACTTCTGCTACATCTGTTGCTACATCCAATTGGTCATCTCCCATAATGGTCTCTAAGGAATTTGAAGAACACATGGTTTTCATGGCATGCTTTCATTACTGGGAAGTTGCTAATCAAATCGCATCAAATGAGATGCATGAGGTCCATCCTGATGACATTGAAAAGATGGACTTTACTTGGAAAATGGACATGGCTGTGTTCCATGATAAAAATTTTGTCAAAAGGACCGGCAGAAACAAGTGGGAATCGGCTGATCAGGAACTTGGGTGGAATAAGTCAAAGCTCAGGTGTTATAATTGCCATGAGCCAGGGCATTTTGCATGTGAATGCCGACAACCAAGAAAGGAGAGATCTGACTCCAACGTCACTGTTACTGTCAGCTCAGCATCAAGACCAACTCCCAATGTTGTTTCTACCTCAAACGTCACTATTAATCGTCCTGCTCACGGCTCAAATTCGAACACAACTGCCAGAAACCAAACAAGCTCCTCGGGAGCTACTGCAAACCCTGGAAATGCGTTGGTGGTCCAGGAAGGAGGTGGATTTGATTGGTCAGACCAGATGAATGACCTGCGAATCACTGAGGACACCGTGTATCAAGCACTCATGGGTCAGATGATTGACTATACTCCCTATGCTGCTGAGGTATGTGTGGATAATATATGTTGTACTAGTGCATGTAGGGAGAAACTTAGTGGTTATAAAGAGCAGGCTGACTCACTTGTTATGCAACTTCAATTGTCCAAATCTGATGAATATCAGATTAAAAAGAAAATTAACGGATATAAGGATATGGTGGAGGCGCAAAAGTGTGATATCCGAAAGTTGCAAAACGATCTGAGTCAGGAGCGATGTAGGCATCTCCACTTTAAGGAACTATCTGAAAAATTAACTGTTGAACTTGATAACTTAAAATCAACTTTTGAAAACACAGAGTTTAATTTTAAAAAGTTTGACGTGTCAAGTGAAAAGGTTGAAAAAAATGATAAACCAACAATTAAAATGCAGTAAAAAGGAAGTGAGGAATAAGGGATTGGGATTTGTATGCATACCTCCGCCATACAATCACAATTACTCTTCTATTCCTAGGACTGATTAGGAGATAGCCAACTTTCCTGATATGGAATATGGGAAACCAAAGGGTATGAAGGTTGAACCTGTCAAACCAAAGGAAGTAAAAATCACAAGGCCTGATAAAACTGAAGTTATTTTAGAAAAACAGGCCTTCAAGAAAACATTTATTAAACTTGCTGATGCTTCAAAACACACTGAGACTCTAAATTTTGAGAAAAATTGCTAATACTGACAAACATTTTCAAGTATTAGATAATACTGAGTCAAGGTTTTCTCAAAAATCATCTGAATTAACAAATCAAGAAGAAGAGTCTAAAACGAAATCAAATAACTTCGAGTTTGCTATGATGAATGGGTTGGCTGAATTCATCAAAGGGTTTGGGTCTAGCAAACACAGTGAATCAACTACTTCATTTGATTCGACATGTGACTCCTCAGAAACAACTAATTGTGAAAATTCAGAATTAGTTGAATCTGCCGAGTCTAGTGATGAATCACATGAAGAACTTGAATCACGATAGAACCAAGAAGCGTATAGTAAACAAACTGAGTCAACTGCTCTATTTGATTCGTCATGTGACTCCTTAGAAATAGCTAACTGTGAAAATTCAGAGTTAGTTGATTCTGCCTAGTCTAGCGACGAATCACCTGAAAAAGTTGAATCAGAACAGACAAAATTAGAATCAGAATCCACTTCAGAAGCTTCTGTTGAGTCTAGTGGTGAGTCAACAACAGAAGCCTCTGCTCAGCTATCGAATACTCATGATTCTGAAACTACTGAACAAACGGTGCCACTCGAGACTGAAATTACTACTACGGATTCAACTGACACTGTTTGTAAGCAAATGAACGTTACTAACCCTGTTACTTCACATGCAGAAGAAGTGCTTGTTGAAGAGTGGGTAGATGGCGATGAGGACGATGACATTACTTTAAATGATTTGGAAAATAAAATTCAGAAAAACAATCGTTTAATTTTTGAAAAAAAACAAACAATATTTCAATTTCTACCGATGCTTTGGATTGTGTGGGCTCTATTTTTAAGAGCAATGAATGTTCTAGTACTTGCTTTGATTCTGTTTGTGATGATTTGAATTCAGTTGTTTTGCCTAATAAATCTGATGTGTCTAAGAATCTATTGGTAAAACAAAGTAAACAAGGTGGTGAAAAAAATATATTCCACCCAAATCAAGATTGAAAAATGTAATTGTTGATGGTAAAATTTCGAAAAATCAAAGTAGAAATCAAAGTAAGTCTGCTTCGCCAAGATCTCAGGATCCACACATGTCTTCAAGTTCTGAAAAGGGTGATGGATCTTTAGCAAAGCCGCACGTGAAACGTCAAATATGTTACACATGTCGCATTGCTAGTCACATTGGAAGAAATTGTCAGCATCGTCCTGAAAAACTCAAGGAAGGAGAGCATCAAAAGGCTCCAAAAGGGAACATTAAACCTACTAAATAGGGGGAGATTAAAAAATCTAAACCTGTTAAGAGGTTGAATTCCAAGGTGAAGCCTTCTGATGAAGACTTGAACAAGGCTAAAGAAATGAATCATAAAAATAACTTGAAGTCTTCAAACCCTAAATTGGAAACTACAAAATTTTTGAAATTGAATAAGCAAGTTTGCAGACCTACAAGCCCTGTTCCAGACACTTCTTCCAAATCATCGTGTACTACTGATAGACCTATCTATTCAAAGAACAATCTGGTTTGGATGCAAGTAACGTACATGAATGAAAAGGGTGTGCCCACCGCTACTATGTCCTGGGTATCCAAATCTAACTAATCCCGCATAATGTGTAGGAACGTCTATGGAGGGCTGTCATTCAACTTTTACATTAATTGATAGTGGCTGTTCCAAGCACATGACTGGCGACTTATCCCAACTGACTAATCTTGAAGAATTCAATGGTGGATTTGTTGCTTTTGCGGGAGGGAAAAAGGGAAGATCACCCAACGAGGCACAGTAAAGAATGGTGATCTCTGTTTCAAGAATGTCAACTAAGTTCCGGAGTTGAAGCATAGTCTACTGAGCGTCTCTCAAATATGTGACAACGGCTACACAACTCACTTCAATGACAAACACTACCTCATCTTAAAATCAGGAATCGTTATTCCTGAAGAATGGATTTTGTTGAAATATGACCGCAAAGGCAACACTTATGTGATTGATATGAACAAACCACCTGCTGAAAGCGTTGCCTGCTTGTTTTCAAAAATCTTTGAACACAACGCCATGTTGTGGCATCATCGTTTAGGATATTCAAATGTTAAAAACCTGAACCGTCTTGCAAAACTAGGGTTGGTAAGGGATCTACCTATAGAAGATTTCATTACCTTTGAAAAATTCATTTCTTGTGCTAAGGGTAAATGACATTGAAAACCACATTTTCCTAAGTCTGTAAACACCATTTACAGTGTGATGCAGCTCCTTCACATAGATCTCTTTGGTCCTGTGAACGTGCTAAGCATCTCAGGAAAGTCTTATTGTTTGGTAATTACTGATGATTACTCACGTTTTACTTGGGTTTTCTTCTTAGCTAACAAAAGTGAGACTGCAGAACTGGTTAAAAGATTTATTATTTTCATGGAGAATCAGACTGGCAAGAAAGTGAAGGGAATTCGAAGTGACAATGGCACCGAGTTCAAGAATGCTGACTTGAATTTCTTCTATGCTCAAAGGGGAATAGCAAGACAATACAGCACTGCTAGGACCCCACAGCAAAATGGAGTTGCTGAAAGAAGGAATAGAACCCTGATTAAACCGGCTCGTACTATGCTGTGTGATTCTAAGCTCCCAGTTTTCTTCTAGGATGAGGCGATCAATACAACATGCTACGTTTAAAATTAAGTGATTATCAACAAGGCATGCATGAAGACACCTCACGAAGCGTTGTTTGGTGAAAAACCTTCTGTTGCGCAATTTAGAGATTTTGGGTGTCCATGTACCCTGTTGCACTTAGATGCAGTACCAAAGTTTGATGCTAGGGGGGATGAATGCTATTTCATTGGATGTGCTGGGAAATCTTCACAAGAGAACAAGACAACATATATAGTATACAACAAGAAGACAAGACAGATTGTCGAGTCGTTCATGTATAGTGGCTCGAGGAAAATCAGACACATGCTGGAAACGGGCCGTTCACTCTCTATAACTATGCTCATTTGTTTAAATCTTTTGGTATTATTGATGATTCTCCTGTTGCTCATGCAGATAACTTAGTTCCTTCGAATGTTGCTCCACGCCCCTCAACTATAACGAACAATGCAGAAGAAGAGGGGGATGTTGAAGTTGAGGGGGATTCTGCACCTGTGGGGGATCACACACCTCCAGCCTCATCTTCAACATATGCACCTGAGACATAAGTGGCTCTGGATTACACAGATATTATCAACACAGAATGGGAAGCTTCAGATTCATCTGATGATGAAGACTTACTGAACAATCAAAATGACTTGTTCTTAATGATCCCATTCTAGATGAGTATGTTGCAAACAATTTGCCGGAGGAACTTGTTATTGACCAGACAGAACCGGCAGCAACTGAGAACCTGACAATTCTACCACCAACGGGAACTGTTCCAAAAACTGTTATCCCTGCAAGTGTCCAAAGGGATCATCCTATTGAGAATGTGATCAGACCTATAGGAGCTGGGGTTCTAACCAGAAGTCAAATAGGAATCATCAACATATGTCTGTTCTCATGTTTCATCTCTCAAATCGAGCCTAAGACAAAATCTATGGCTTTTCAAGAACCTAGCTGGGTAGATGCCTGCTGGAAAGAAATCACTCGGAACTCGATAGGTTTATCGAAACAAACGCGATGATAGTGGAGTGATTGTTCGAAATAAAGCAAGATTGGTCGTTCAGGGGTTCAAACAGATTGAAGGCCTGGACTACGATGAAGTGTATGCTCCTATGGCCAGATTGGAAGCAATTCGAATCTTTCTGGCTTATGCATAGTTTATGGGGTTCAAGGTCTATCAATTGGATGTTAAGACCACGTTCCTTTATGGAAAAGTGAAAGAAGAGATCTATGCATTGCAACCGCCTGGTTTCGTTGATCCACGGTATCCAGCTCATGTTTATAAGCTTGACAAAGCCTTGTATGGGTTGCATCAAGCTCCCCGTGCATGGTTTGCTACTCTGACAGAGCATCTGCTCGCAAACAGATACACTCGTGGAATCATAGATCAGACTATGATTATTCGCAAGGTGGGCAAAGATCAAATATTAGTGCAAATCTATGTGGACGACATCATCTTTGGATCCACTAGTGATGCACTGTGCAAGGAGTTCGAAGAAGTCATGAAGAATCAGTTTGAAATGAGTGCGCTGGGAGAAATGAACTTCTTTCTGGGTTTGCAAGTTCGTCAAGACTCAAAGGGAATCCTAATTCATCAAGGAAAATATGTTAATGACATCATTGCAAGTTCAAACTTCAGAATGCAAAGCCTGCAAATACTCCCATGATAGAAAGACCAGTGATGACCGAAGATCTGGAGGGAGAAGCTGTTGACGAGACATTGTATCGGTCGATGTTGGCTCGTTGATGTATTTGACGACCAGTAGACCAGACATTGTGTTTACTGTGTGTCAATGTGCACGTTATCAGGCTGCTCCTAAACTTTCTCACTTGAATGCTGTGAAGAGAATCTTTTGATATCTTAAGGGCAGGCCTAGGCTTGCTCTTTTGTAATGAAGAGAGTCTCCATTGGATTTATGTGCTTTCTCTGACAGTAACTTTGGAGGTGCAGGTAAGGACATGAAGTCCACATCAGCTGGATGCCAGTTTCTGGGGGATCGCCTCATCTCCTGGCAATGCAAGAAGCAGCAGACGGTTCCACTGTCGACTGCAGAAGCTGAATATGTAGCTGCTTCAGCCTATTGCTCCTAAGTCATATGGATCCAACACCAACTGGTGGATTACGGTTTGAATTTCTCCCAAACTCCCATTTATTGTGACAATGATGCAGCTATCCAAATAGTGAAAAATCTGGTATATTTTTCTAAAACTAAGCACATTGCCATAAAAAACATTTCATACGTGACTCTTTCAACCAGGGACTCATTACAATGGAACAAATACATACTGACGACAATGTCGCATATATTTTTACAAAACCGGTTGATAAAGCATGTTTCACTGCTCTTCTTGAACTGCTAAAAATGGTCGATTTCGAGGATTGAACTTGGTCACACAAAAATATTTTTCCTCGTTTTTGTAAATTTGTTTCTTAAAATTGTTTTTCGTTTGTTCTTTTTATTTTCAATTTTAAGCAAAAATTTAGGGGGGTGTAGTCTCTCAGAAAAATACAAAATCATTAAAAAATCAGAAAGTTACAAAAACAGTAAAAAAATCAGAAAAATACAAAAATACTAAATATTCAAAAATCTCAAAAATAGTTTTTGCTAAGCCTTTGATACGACCCGGGAAATGAATAAATTTTCACTATGTGGATTAAGGCTGACCCATGTAAGACCACTATTGAAATGGTCTGACTCTAGAGTGATATGTTGGTAGGCTTTATCCTGATGGCTGGACACTTTGATAGGTTCTGTGTAGAACACTAAATTATTCGATGACCTCAGGAAAGAACGTCAATTGGAATTAGGACATGGCTATTTGAATGCGTGTGTGGCGTCCCGAATACACACAATTTTGTTTTAGTCCTGAAATCTTTTCTGACCAATTCGTGTATCTCCTCTGTTTTGCGTCTGCAAAGACCTGGAGGTGCTAGACAACGTCAGCTGCTGTTTTGCGTGAGCAAAGACCTAGCTGTACGTTGTCGCGCTATAGATCAATTACACTCGAAAGAGGCCCTCTAGTGCCCAAAAGAAACCCGAAAACCTATATCAAATTGAGAAAACTCATTTGATCTGTACATTATATCCATCTCTGCAAATGATCTATTCTGTTCTTTTCTCAACCCAGTCCCAGTCAAGGTTTCAAAATCCTAGAACATGCTTTTGAAAATATGTGGTAGGGAAACTGCATGTATGATAGTGTGTTCTGATTAAAACTCCAGGATTTGTTATGATTTAAATTGATTGTTCATATTAATTAAATTGAAAAACATGATAAACCAGTTACAGACCATTATATGGAAAAGGCCTAAGGAGATAAGTTTAAGTAGACAAACATACTTGCAATCGCCAGGATCACCCAAAGCAAATTAGTGTTGATAAATGTGGTCTAATCTCAAACACCGTGATTTGATCCCATAAGAAAAGTGCTTGCAAACAGTTATGTGCAGTTGTTTAATTGTTTTTTGTAAATATATTGTTTTTAGATTAGTTAATAGTATATTGTATATATCATAGTTTTATTAAAAACCTGACCTTGTACGAGAATCGAGAAAGACCGTGTCTTTCTTCAAAATATATTGCACGAATTTTTGAAGTTTTTTTGTCTCGGAACTCAAGCCGAACCCACCGCACATTTGGTGGGTCCCACAAAATCTAAACAGTTCAGAAAGGGGTCTAATGTGGCCCACCGCATACTTGGTGGGCCCATTTGTTTAAAAAAGGGGGTTAGGGTATTATTTGAAGTTTTCGACGGCTACACAAGCTTTCACAATCTCATCATATACTTTTCTCTGAAAATTCAACCACACCACACACTTCTCCTTCTTTATCATCTTCAAAATTCATCGTGTTCTTATTCAACATGTCAGGATCAAAGGGGAAGTCAAAAGTTCGGTATTCTTGATTTTGAATTAACTCATTATTTTGACTGTTAGGGTTTTGTTTCGTGAATGGATGAACAGATTCTGAAATTGTGATGTCTGATGATGAGAATTGTTGAACAGGAAGTAGTTTTAGGATTTGTGTTCAAAGATTAATGATGTTCTGAATCAAGTTTATGGGGAATTAAGGATGTTTTAGTGATAATTAATTGATCGGAACTGAGAAATTTGGCCGGAACCTGCTTAATCTCGTCGGAGAAGATGATCTGTGACGAGGCGTGACCTACACACGCCGGAAGAGTGAATCGCATAGTGGCAAAATGACCAAATTGCCCTCGTACACCTCTATGGAATGACTAACCTGCCCTTAGAGAGTGTGTGGGGTTAAGGAAGTGACCTGTTTGGACGAATATGCCCCTGTACACTCTGTGAGATGTCCAAAATGCCCCTCGCACACTGGGTTATTACCAGTTTGTGAGTCAAGATGTACGGTTGACCATTTGACCAAATCTGATTATGCGGTTGACTTTTGTTGACCTGACGAGTGTCCGACCTGACTAATATTTACCAAATTGCCTTCACAGTTCCTCTTGATATGACATTTCTGCCCTCGCACATTCAAGTGTGGTCCACACACTCTCTTGTGGATCTCACAGTGACTTATTATTTGGGCATGTCTCACATTTGGGCTTGTATTGAACGTATTGGACTCAGTTTTATTCAATTATAGTTTGGAGTTTTTACTAATAAAGTAGTTTAAAAACAGTTATATTTTTTAAAACTCAAAATTATTTTAAAACACTTTGACCTAGTTTGACAAAGTTCCACGGTCAAACTCGGGAATCTCGAGTTTCAGTATTTGCTAAATGTGTCTAACTTGATCAATTTGGTGCAGATACTGGAAAACAAGCGGCAGACAATCATATTTCGACTTGGGAAAAGAGCATGAATGTGATGTGTTATATGAGTGATCCTCTAAAAGGACAAGAGATATACAAGTCTCTAATGATAGCATTGAATACTTGCCGATTAGCTCACGCATTCAGAGAAAACCCAATCATTCGTGAAGGTTGGATAAGCGATTTTTGGAACAATGCAACAGCGAAGAAGGGAGACAAAGTGATCAGATCAAAAAACCGAGCAAGTTATTCGCTAAGTGTTATTGTTTGGAGATGCTGCTGATGATCCGGTTGAGCATGCAAAGGAGAAAGTTATGGAAGTCTTGAGCAAGATGAGCTATGAAGGGTCATATCCTCCCACTACCAAGAAACTTTTGAACCCGTACTGGAGGTGTTTGGCTCACGTTTATTTAGTGTGCATTAGTGGGAACAAGATTGGTATTGATACACTGACAATCAGGAAGACTTCAGGGTTAGTGTCGTTGGTTGAAGGATGGAAGTTTAATTACTCCAGATGTGTATTCGATGACATGATGGAGAATGTTAGAACCCTGAAAAAGAAGTACTGGTTCAAGCTTCCTAGATTTCTTTAGATGATTTTGGAAGCTAAGTACCCTCAGCTGCAGCCTACTGTGAGCATATACGACACTAAAATAATGAATCACATGGTCTTCTCTATGTTGAATCAGAAACCAAGAGCTGACGTTCAAGTGACTTACTAGAACAAGAAACCATTGGTTAAGTTTGGTGCGTTCTCTGAAGTTACTGAAGAAGTACAAGCACCGGTGAATGCTACAGTTGCTGATGAACATGAAGTTGATTGCTACTCCTGGTTTGAGTGAACCAGTTGAGAATGTGGATTTGACAGGGATTGAGAGTGAAAAGGATGTGTTTGATGAAAGAATGATGGATGACGCAGAGGTGAATGAGAACGTAGAAGATGTTGAGACAGAGATTAATGCTGAAAGCTTCACAGTAGAAGTACAAAATGTTGAACAACCGTCAAGTGTGAATCCTCCTCACACTGAACCGGTTGAAATGGTTTCTGTTGAGCCTGAGAACGTTGCTGAAGATCCCACGGCTGATCTTTATCCTAGGAAATGTAGCAGAAGAGATCCTAGGATCAGCCGTGAGATTAACCCTGAAACAAGAACAAGCCAAGAATCAACTATGCCTATTATTTCTAAGGGACCACCCACTCAAGTTACTGGAACATCTGTTAGTGAAGCAATAATTGATTTCATTCTGAATCCTATGCCAGATCCAAAGGCAGGTGAAGGTTCAAGCAGCGGTCCGTCAAATGCTGGTGTGCTTAAAGCTGCTGAATTGTTACAAGAAGCTGCTAGAGAACCTGAAGCAGCTGCTGAGCCCAATCAAGACAAAACTCAAGAAGCGTCAAACAGCCCTGACATTGAGGAATTGTTTGAAGATAACGAAACTGCAATTCTGATGAAAAGAATCACTGCACTTGACGAAGATAAGATATTTAAGGATGTTCAGATTGACAGCTTAATAGAAAAAATCACCCACAAGAATAAGAAGATTCAGGAGCTCGAGACTAATCTTGGATCACTCACAGCTGTGGTTATGGATTTGAATCAGAAATTAGAAGGAAAGTTTCCTAAGGAGTTTGTTGATCCCCCTAAGGAATCCACAATTGAAGAAAGAGCTCAAGAACAAAAGGAACACGAGTAGGCTATAGATCGTTATATTCAGAATCCTCCTCGAACAGTGATGTGTGTAAAATGCAACATATAAATTACATCAAATAAGGCATAAAACTAACCCTTTTTAAGTACTAATATTGGAAAAAGAGTGTTTTTGTCTTCCTTTTGTATTTTCAGGATTAAATGAGCTCAAAAACGCAAAAGAAGCAAAAAGACAGCTAAATCCAACATAAATACAAGAAAAGGAACATTAGTGGACTGCCCGACCCCTCAACGACACCTTCCAAAGCAAAAAGGAGAAGACAGAAGGCTGAACACGCGCCGTGCTCAGCCAGCACGGGGCCGTGCCCAAGAAGCAGCAGAAAAGACAAATCCATAGAAGCTTCTATTGCCCATCACGGGGCCGTGTCGAAAGTACAGCAGGCGCATTTATTGTAATTGCGAATTACAATTAATGAGGAGAGAGAGTGTCAGACGGACACGGGGCCGTGCCCAGCGGACACGGGGCCGTGTCCAGCTCTCTGTTCAGCCTATAAATAGGAGTGCTTGGATTCATTTCATCTCATCCCTTGGCACACCACCTCTCTCACACTTCATCCACCACCCACCACCATCACAACACCATCATCCACCACCATCATCCATTGTCCATCGTAGAGTGTGTGAGTCGTCTCGGGATCCAAGATTGATCGTAAGAGTTCTTGACAATCAAGGCCATGTTTGCCTAAGTCTCTTACATCACTTGGTGAAGACAAAGTGTCTAGTATAATACTTTTTATTTCTAATCTTTTGCACTTTTTATTTGGTTTTGTATTAATGACTTTAATAACTAGTTACTTATGTTGAAGGTGATCTTTCCTTATCGTTTGTCCGTGGTGTCTTGGCATTATTTTACTGTCTATATAAAATAAAGGATTTTCACCATTCATATCTCCACGGTCTATATGGAGATATGTTGGCTACCTGGTAGGGGGTTAAGGGAACGGTTTGGTAAAGGTCTTGCCATTGTTCAGCGTTTAGAGGTCCTGCAATGGACCTGGGTCAAATTTAGTAGGACCTCCTTCAATACTTCACGGTATTGGATGGCGGGGGTCCAAACTCTTTGATCCCCTCATAAGTTAACTACTATTAATACTATAACCCGGCTATTTAGGACCGTATCCCTGCTGACTCAGACTACTTAGCCGAGGGTAATGTCACCGCCAAAAGCGGGGCCTACCACAATACTGCATTAATAACTTAATTCATTATCTTCCAATAATCCACCCTTTTAGGATTGTATCCCTGTTGACTCAAACTACTGGGGTGAGGGTAACGTCGCCTTCAAAAGAGGGGCCTACTACAATAACTAAGATAATCTCTTAATTATGTGCAAAAGTGCGGAAATAATCAAAGGTTATACTAGATACGAGTCGGAACCAAGTGATTCATCTTGTCTATCTGTTTTTTTTTTCTTTTATTTTTATTTTCAGCATTTTAGTTAGTTTTTAATTTTCTTAGTTTAAAACATTTTTCTAAACTTTTATTTTGGTTAGACGTTGAGGATAAACCGGTATTAAAAGCTCTTGTGTCCTTGGACGACCTCAGTATCTTACCAACGCTATACTACACTCAACGATGGGTGCACTTGCCCATATGTGTGTTTAGTGTTAGTAAAATATCGTGTTTTATAAATTTAAAACTTGGCTAAAATAAGTGTTAAAAAGGGCTTAAAATATACACCTAATATAAGTAACACTTCACACGCACCAAGTTTTTGGCGCCGTTGCCGGGGACACAAGGATTTTAAGAAAGTTAGGAATCAACGGCCTAATCATTTTTTTTATTTTTCTTTAATTTTTTAGGATTTTCTTAGTTTTTCAGCTTCTGCAGAGCTCAGCACGGGCCGTGCCCGCTGAACACGCCCCGTGCTCAATCATTGGAACTGGCAATCCTGTTTTACATCAGACAAGAAGCTGAACACGGGGCCGTGCCCACTCAACACGTCCCCGTGCCCAAGTTTCAGTTACTGAAAACAGAACCGTTAGATCCCGGCGGTTGGTAATTTCTGACATAAACATGAGTGATAGTAATTATTTTTACTTTCGGCACTCTTATGGTACGTGGTGTCAATTATGTGGTGGCGAACATGAAGAAGTAAAATGCTACTTCCTAAATTATAGGCCCCACTACATGGACCCACCGACTTCTCACAACCTTAAGAGGGGCGAAAGTAAAAATAAGCACTATTTCTCCCTCGAATGCGCCCAGCCAGAGATTCTAGGGGAAATGCTCCTTGATGAGTTATTTCAACTAGAAAAACTAATTCTGAATTGGTTAAAAGAGCTTAGGAAGGATTTCATTGATCCTCCCCAAGACGATAACCATGAAGAAACGTTGGAACCGCATTCCGACAACCTCGTTGCTCCCGAAAATACCTTCGTTCCTAGTAAAGACTTGGACGATAGTCGTCCCTGTGTCGATTGTGCCGTGAAGGACTCCCCATCGACTTCGTTCGGTGCATACATAGACCTGAGCGATTCGGCATACACCTTCTTTAACGAGAGCCCGGGAAAGGGTTGGACTTGTCCACCTAGAATGAAAATAGGAATTACCCTCACCGACAACCTCTTGCGTTCTCGTCTTAGTCTAGGACAATTAAGGTATCTTAGGCACTTTGGGGTTGTTCCAACCAGTAAGGAACCACCCGATTTCAACGAGATCCTTGAAGCATCAAAACTCCATAAAACAGCCTCCAGACACGGGGCCGTGTCCAGGTCAACACGCCCCCGTGCTCACCAAAAAGATTCGCTGCAGATTTGGTCAGAATACGGACAAAATGTGTCAGGATTTCCTCTGAACACGGGGCCGTGTCCAGTCAACACGGGGCCGTGCCCAGTGCGCTGTCGTTTTCTTTAAATGCAGCCTGATTCCTGCTCATTTTGACCACTTCAATTGACAGAGATCCCTGGGATTTTCACTCATACCATCCTAGGTAAGTGCTAAAAGAAGGTTCCAAGGGACCCTCTTGTCCCTTCCACTTTTATTCATTTCCTCCTCTTTCAAAAATTTTTCAAAATTTCCTCCATGAAAGCTTGGAAATCTCTTGATTCCAACCCTCTATGTGATGTTTGTAAGATTATTTGCTAAAGATTCTTGCTTAAAGTTAGTTGTATAACTTTGTTTTAAATTATCTGAGCTTAAAACCCAGATAAAAATCATAAAAATAATTTAAAACTGCAAGATGCTTTAGCCAAAAATCCTGCAGACGAATGGACACGGGGTCGTGCTCAACGAGCACGGGGCTGTGTCCAGGGGCTCTGTTTTGTAAAAAATTTAGCTTTCTTCGGTTTCCTTCGCAGAAAATGGCAAGCAGAACAAGCGGATCATCTTCAAGAAATAACCGACAAGGGAGGAGATCTTCAACAGCAGAAGACTCTCTTGTAAACTATGTTTACGCTCTAAGAGAGGCTATTGATGAAATGACGGGAGTGGAAGAAGCATTGGTCGACCGTATCAACCATCTTACAGAAGGACTGGAGGGTTGTCTCCATGAAGTAAACCTCTTGCACCAGAGGTTGAACCTTCTCGCCTCCCCGCCTTTGGTTCCTATAATAACCCAAAGGGCGTGGAACATGGTGCCCGAAGTTGTCATTCCAGCCGAATGGTACGCCATGCACCAAGAGCTTCCGCGAAGAGTGGTGCAAGGAGTCCCGGTGAATGTTCCCCCTCAACCACCAGCAGCGGAGGAAAATGAAGCCGCATTCTTCCTTCCTAGGGAGATCGAAGAGTGGCTTTAAACAAGGTTTAGGGAAGAATTCGTTCGGCTAAAAGTCCTACTATATCGGGAAACCATTCTCGAAATTTTCTTAAGATAGTAGAACTTATTATGATAACCTCGTGTACCTGCTGACCTATTTAGTTAAGTTTTAGTTTTATTTTAATTTAGTACTATGTAAGTTCTCTCTATGATGAAATGAAATGATGGTTTTAAGGTTTGGATGGTTTGTAATGAATAAAACACACTCATGGTGGTAAAGGATGAAAAGGGGAACGAGAAAAATGAACCCATGCACAAAGAACAAGGCAACCCGACATTTCTCACCATTCCAGAAGGTTCAACACGGGCCGTGCCCAACCAACACGGCCCCGTGCTGAACCACCTGCAGTAAAACGCCCAGTTCAGGTAACTGGACACGGGCCGTGTTCACCCAACACGCCCCCGTGTCCAGGCTTCTGTTTCTTTTAATTCAATTTTGTTACTGGCACTTGAACACGGGGCCGTGCCCGGATAACACGGGGCCGTGTTCAGTGCCCAGTAACACAGATTTTTGCTTTTTAAACACTATTTTACACATCTAATCAACCTAAAAATTTATTTTTGGGACACATTGAGGACAATGTGTAATTTAAGTGTGGGGGGGATGCTAAAACCTTGAATTTTGCAAGTCCTAAATACAAGCCTTACACAAAACTCTATTGGAACCGCTAATCACCCCAAATTTTTTCAAAAAAATTTTCATTTTTTTTTTACTTGTCTAGGTTTAACTCGGGAAATTCAAGTTCTCAAAAAGGTTATATTTTTACAAATTTACAACCGATAGCGTAGTGATAAAAAGAACCAACATAAGAAAATTATGAAAAGGCATAGCAAACTTATTTAAAATTTGATTATATATACTTGATCACATAAAAACCCATTCCCACAAAAGTGAGTTTTGAGCCTTTATTGAGCACACAATTACATATCATTTGACTAAATGCTCATTTTTCGTTTCTTGTGTGAATAGCCGCTTGGTTCTTACAACTCTAGAACTTGCCATGACAATGCATTCCCGGTCCTTATCAACTTAAACCCGAGTAAGTAAATGATGGAGGCATTAGGACTAACCCTTTTTATTTCTACACCATTATTTTTCTTTTTCTTTTACCACCTACCCAAAAATCCCCCTAGTTAGCCCCTTTGAGCCTAAACCTTTTCGTTTCATCACCCAAACAAAAACCCTTTTTACCCACCAAAACCTTTTTCTTTTTAACCCTTTATTTTAGTAACAAGTTCGGTTCTTCGTAAAAAAAAAAATGATGATGATGAAGCAAAAAGAAAATAAACAAACAAGTTAATCAAAAATAACTTAGTTTGAATAAAAGCTTCATCAAAAAAAAAAAAAAAAAAAAGTTGCAAAAATACGAAAACCGACACTTGTTACGCTTTTAGCCCTTTTTCTACTAACCACTAACCCAACCACCTACCTTTAACCCTAGCCTAACCCTTAACCCACAAAGTCCTCTTGATATTTACAAAGGTATAAAAGTTAAAAAGGAGGAGGATTGATTTCTTGGCAAGCCTATGGTAGGAATAAGTTCCATGCCGCTCTCGAGTGATTCACTAAAAATACACCTTCGGCCGAGTGTGAGTGATTTCCCCGTGAGGTATGTGAACTTGTATATAAATAGAATTTTAAAAAGGCATGTTATGCCCAAATAAGTAATTTCTTTTATGAAAAGTTCTAAATAAATCATTACGAATAGGAGTGTAAATAAATAAAAATAAAACCCCAAAAAAATCTTGGAAATCCCGACACTCTACGACAAGCCCAAAACCTTCTCTTCTACCTATTCCATTTGGGAGTGTAAGCCACATATTAAAGAGTTTTGCTTGAGGACAAGCAAAAGTTCAAGTGTGGGGGTATTTGATGTGTGTAAAATGCAACATATAAATTACATCAAATAAGGCATAAAACTAACCCTTTTTAAGTACTAATATTGGAAAAAGAGTGTTTTTGTCTTCCTTTTGTATTTTCAGGATTAAATGAGCTCAAAAATGCAAAAGAAGCAAAAAGACAGCTAAATCCAACATAAATACAAGAAAAGGAACATTAGTGGACTGCCCGACCCCTCAACGGCACCTTCCAAAGCAAAAAGGAGAAGACAGAAGGCTGAACACGCCCCGTGCTCAGCCAGCACGGGGCCGTGCCCAAGAAGCAGCAGAAAAGACAAATCCATAGAAGCTTCTATTGCCCATCACGGGGCCGTGCTCAGCGGACACGGGGCCGTGTCGAAAGTACAGCAGGCGCATTTATTGTAATTGCGAATTACAATTAATGAGGAGAGAGAGTGTCAGACGGACACGGGGCCGTGCCCAGCGGACACGGGGCCGTGTCCAGCTCTCTGTTCAGCCTATAAATAGGAGTGCTTGGATTCATTTCATCTCATCCCTTGGCACACCACCTCTCTCACACTTCATCCACCACCCACCACCATCACAACACCATCATCCACCACCATCATCCATTGTCCATCGTAGAGTGTGTGAGTCGTCTCGGGATCCAAGATTGATCGTAAGAGTTCTTGACAATCAAGGCCATGTTTGCCTAAGTCTCTTACATCACTTGGTGAAGACAAAGTGTCTAGTATAATACTTTTTATTTCTAATCTTTTGCACTTTTTATTTGGTTTTGTATTAATGACTTTAATAACTAGTTACTTATGTTGAAGGTGATCTTTCCTTATCGTTTGTCCGTGGTGTCTTGGCATTATTTTACTGTCTATATAAAATAAAGGATTTTCACCATTCATATCTCCACGGTCTATATGGAGATATGTTGGCTACCTGGTAGGGGGTTAAGGGAACGGTTTGGTAAAGGTCTTGCCATTGTTCAGCGTTTAGAGGTCCTGCAATGGACCTGGGTCAAATTTAGTAGGACCTCCTTCAATACTTCACGGTATTGGATGGCGGGGGTCCAAACTCTTTGATCCCCTCATAAGTTAACTACTATTAATACTATAACCCGGCTATTTAGGACTGTATCCCTGCTGACTCAGACTACTTAGCCGAGGGTAATGTCACCGCCAAAAGCGGGGCCTACCACAATACTGCATTAATAACTTAATTCATTATCTTCCAATAATCCACCCTTTTAGGATTGTATCCCTGCTGACTCAAACTACTGGGGTGAGGGTAACGTCGCCTTCAAAAGAGGGGCCTACTACAATAACTAAGATAATCTCTTAATTATGTGCAAAAGTGCGGAAATAATCAAAGGTTATACTAGATACGAGTCGGAACCAAGTGATTCATCTTGTCTATCTGTTTTTTTTTTCTTTTATTTTTATTTTCAGCATTTTAGTTAGTTTTTAATTTTCTTAGTTTAAAACATTTTTCTAAACTTTTATTTTGGTTAGACGTTGAGGATAAACCGGTATTAAAAGCTCTTGTGTCCTTGGACGACCTCGGTATCTTACCAACGCTATACTACACTCAACGATGGGTGCACTTGCCCATATGTGTGTTTAGTGTTAGTAAAATATCGTGTTTTATAAATTTAAAACTTGGCTAAAATAAGTGTTAAAAAGGGCTTAAAATATACACCTAATATAAGTAACACTTCACACGCACCAAACAGCAAATCAGAAAAAGAAACAAATGATGGTTGTGATGAGGAATGTGGGTGCAGAAAAGAACTTGGAATTTGGTGATCAACCAGATAGGTAAATCATCACTACTGAAAAAGATAGATTTGATGAGTATGGGAACAGGTGTGGTGTTCTAAGCTAGGCATATAATGAAGAAAAGGGAATGATCCTAGTTAAAAGAGGTAATGGTGCGGTGGAGCTTTCGAGTCTTGGACAGCTGTGGATCTAAGGGAATTGAGTCGTGCTCCGTATCATGATCAAACTAGAAGCCTCCACCGCAAAATTGGATGGAATTTCTACAACAGATTGTAGCAGCAGGCCAAAGTGAATTTCAAAGATATGAAGGTGGCTGAATCGTTTCTTCTGGAGCATGAGGATGTTTTGGATCCAGCTACAAACAAGCCAATTACGACAGTGATGTGGCTTGCAATGAAACAAATAAAGACTGTCCCATTACTGAAGGAACTTCCCTACAACAGTTTAAAGGATCTGCAGTTTTGGATGTATGATCCTATTACTGGTCAGGCAGTGATTGTATGTGAAAACACTGAGTACAGGGTTGCGGATGCTAAAGATTTAATGCGCTTTGAGGAGAATGATATCAAGCTTCTGGCAAAAACTCAGATCAGAAGCGATCCTCAGTATGAAGTTTGTGCTAAAAACTTCACAGCTTCAATTGCTCAGATTATGTTATTCAAGCTATGGTCTGGACAGTGCACAAGAGTGGAGACTCAGCTCTTTGGTCCGTATGTTGGAAGGAAGCTACCTGATTTACAGAATAAGCAAAAGAAGAAGCGCAAGTAAAGAATGAACAACCAAGACAACATAAACCTAGGGGATATTGTAAGGGCATAAACTTGTATAGGTTTACGTTTTTCTTGATTTACTTGTTTTGGGTTAGTTAAACTAGAATAGTGGGCTTGGTTTACTTGTATGTGGTCGATTGGGTTAGGGCTTGGCCCTTATATTGGGGTATTCTATCAACTACAAATAGGGTATCCTTATCTTGTTTTAGGTTGTTGATTGTGGGGCAAACTTGTGTTTTGTGTACCAGACGATCTTCAAGGTCGTGTGCACTTTGATATCAAAACAATCGACTTTCATTCAGTCTTCTACATCTATTCTAGTTTTTCCGCAACTAGTTTAGGTGTCGTGATATCTGATTGTGTAGTTTTTTGGACTTACATTTTTTCATCCCAAACCTTTTTGTAACCTTATTACGGAACTTTAGAAACCTTTTTCTAGTAAAAACCCCAATTATTGAAGTCGCCGGAATACTTATTTTTGGCCGGAAAATTCAACTTTTTGGTCAGAAAACTAAACATTTTCGTCCCAAACCTCTTTGTAACCTTAGATCGGACCTTTAAAAACCTTTTTCTAGTCAAAAACGGTTTTTCAGCGAACGGAGACTAACAGCGTTAGGATTCTGTTAGTCAATGTCAATTGGTGGTCAATATGTCAATAGTGGGACCACTGGTGGTTATTTTGGAAGTTGGGACTTTTGGCGGCAAACGCCGAATAGTTGAGATTATTAAAATCTAATATTCTTTTTTTATATAATCTAAACTTGTTATCAAATTGAATGGTCAACTTGCTATTAAAGAAGGATTATATTTAAGAGAACTTTAAATCATAATTTTAAATTATTATATATATTAAAGAAAATTGATTTGGAGATAATTTAATTAAGTATGAATTTAAATTTGAAATTATAGTAGTTACCAAAAAATATGAATATTTGAGCTACTAAAAATTTCGTAAAAATTTTGGTATTCGTTATTACAAAATCAGGGATATATACACATATATATATACACATATATATAGGGTTAGGATTTAGTGAAAACGGTGTATAGTGTGAGAACAGTGAGAACGGTTATAGATCGTTAGATCAAAATAATCTATGGACTAGATGGCGCGGTGGCGTTTTCGTAAATAACATCAATTTTATTACGTAGACGCTCTTCATAAAGGGTAAAAAGGTCTTTTGACTTCTGTACATAAAACGCCAAACTCAGGAATAAAACGCCATTAAATTCCTGCCTTAAAATACAAAGCACGCCATCATCCTAATCTAAACGCAATTATATATAAAACGCCAAACTTTGTTTTTAAAAGATAAAACTGAACAAACAGTAACTGAAACGACGGAACTTAATTACTAGCATTTATTATAATAAAATCCCGCCTAAAATACGCGCCAAAAACATCCTATATAAACAACATCTCACACTTTCCAATAACCACACCGAACCCAAAACGCCATTTTTTACTATATACCATTCATCTTAGAAATGCCAAAAAACTCAAACATCAAAGATTCCAATCGCGTTTCTTTGATATACACTTTTTTTCTCAATAAACTTTCACTCAATGTGATGGGCAAAATCCTTATTTGGGGATATTGTCCATCTCATTGAGCAAAATTTTATTGAGTCTATCTTCAATATAAACGCCAAAACATATAAAAACCACAAAATTGCAAAACGTCATTTCTTGGAGATTCAGTTTTGTTCTAAATAAAATTTAGCTGAGTGGGGTGGACAACATTGTTAGACATCTTTCGTAACTGAGGATTAACAATGTTGTCCATTTTTTTTCAGCAAAACATTATTGAGTTTAGCATGACCAAAATTAGAGATTTAAGGTACTTTTATTTAGTGGCGTTGTTGTTTTTTTTTTTTTTTTGGGCATTTGGTTTACTTGTCTGATCTTATATTGTTTGTTATGTAACTTCGAAGTAACATGTTATGAACAAATAGGTAGAAAAAAAAAGATGGAAAAAATGATATATATAAGAGATGTAAAACGCCAAACTCAAATTTGTGTGTGTTCTGTAAGACTGAAAAATACAAAACGCCAAACTACTCTTCACTTGCTCTCGAAGACGTTGTCGATCTTCTTTTAATTACGGCTAGTTTGCATGTCGATGCGTAGTGTCCATAGACTTTGCAATTCTGACACTGTCTTTCTTTGGCCCCGGGTATCGACTTTGATTTCTTTCTCTCGATTGCTATCTCCTGTTTAGATTTCAGGCGCTTCAGAGATCCAGAACATTTGGATTTATACCCAACAGGAACTCTTATCAGATTCTTGTCATTTTTATATTGACAGATTATCTCCGCAAATCTATCCCTAGTACTAGCAGGAGGAGAAACAATCTGCATATCTTGAACATTCTTCATATAATATTGAACATGATCCTTGTATAAGGATAGCTCCTCTTTATTACTAGATAAACGGTTCAAAGTATACTCCGTTGAAAAAAATAATCTCTCGCATCATACTTTGCACGCCGGGATCAAACTCGGTCATATATTCACGACTAATTGAGTATTCAGAAGAGTAGTTTGGGAAAGCCTCTTTACGCCATCTATTCAAATTGTATTGTGTTGGAAATTCCCTAATGTCCAAACTTCTCAAAACATATAATACATGTCTACATAGCAAACCAAACTGCTCAAAACGCCTGCATGAGCAACTGCATGTGCAATCAGACTTACGGTATATTACCTGAAAAAACGCCAAAAACACTGTCTCTATAACGCCATGCAGACAATGTTTGTATAAAAATAAAAAAAAATCACAACAAATGGATATAAAAACAAATTAAATGTTATAATAGAAACTAAAAGGCCATTGCTTACCTCAAATAAGGATGTACAAGGCTGCTGGAAATCATTTATGTAAAACTTAACAAAACCATCGGGTTGATCTTCGTAACGTTGATTTATGCAATCCGCAATTCCGATTAGCTCAGCTTAAACATCACTAAAAATATTTTTCGTGTATATGTCATTAGCTTGGCCATCCAACACTTGGTAATTAATCTCAACTGGGGGCGTTTCTATCGAGATTCATGATCAATTTTCTGGTGCGTGTGATGCTGTGCTTCTATTGCAGTTTCGTAATGAGTTATGAACTCAACAAGAGTAGCTTTTGAATTGTACACTTGACCAAAAAAATGATTCTCACTCTCCGACCTCGATATCGTTCGCATAAGGCCCCACAGCTCTTCCATTCTATAGTATGCAGGGATCCAAGATTCACTGAGTGAAAAATATCAGATAGCCAGTCATTATCTGCTAAATTGAACTCTCCGATAACCACTCCCCATTCTAATTCAAACTCTTTGGGTGTAAGAATATCCCTCCACACAACACCACAAATACGTTCTTTGAAATTGGTAGAATTGCATAGCCTAACACCAACCTATGTATAACACGAAAACGCCATGGGATACAACATATATATTACACACAGACAAACTTACATGAAAAACAGTAACAAAGGTTAAAGAACGCCATACATCTTAAAACGCCAAACATAAAAAAAGGAAATCAACCTTCAAAGAAAGTTTATGCATCACATGCCACATGCATAACCGATGCCTCGTGTCAACAAATACAGCAGAAATAGCCTTCTTAATTGCTGGATCTTGGTCAGTGACAACAACTTTTGGTTGAGAACCAACGGCTTTTAGAAAAACTCTCAACAACCAAATATACGTATCAGCAGTTTCTGACGCCAATAATGCAACACCAAATGTAACATTGCAGTGATGATTCTCTATACCAATGAATGGTACAAACACCATAGCGTATTTACATATGAAAACGCCATGAGAAGTGAAACGATAATAAAAACGCCATTGCATGTAACTCATAAAACGCCAATGCATGTAAACAAGTGAAAACATCAAAAGAACAGAAGAAGTTGAATTATAAAATATTACTTGTTGGAACGATACGTGGCGTCAAACGAAATAACATCACCAAACACGTAGTAATTACGTTTGGCTTGATCGTTACACCAAAAAGTTACCTTCAAAAGATTGTCTTCGTCTGTGAAGTAATCGTATGAGAAATTAGGGTGGTACTGTTTTTTTCATCCAAATATCTCACAACCATCTCGGTGTCGTATTCCCCTATAAACAAATTAATTTGCATCTTGTAGTTCTTAAATTCAACTTTACTTGCACCAACGTTTTCAAAACCGCCAAAACAAGTCTTCATAACATTAAACGCCTTAACTGGACCCAAATTCAACTTAGATATGCTGTGTATAACATGCTTCTGGAGCTGAGTGAGGTGTCATTCAGTTGGAAGAAAATGCTTATCAGGACGTTCAACAAGATCATGGTTGTGCTCCTCGACAAACTTATAGACCTTCCATGATCCAGCCTCAAAAATTACACATAACAGTGCACCACAATCAGTCCTCTTTAAAAAGTTGGATCGCACTAAACGTTCCTTTTTATTAGGGTACAACATATCAAACTTCTTTGCCTTATATACCCCAGCTCTCGTACACATGTAATACTTAATATGTAATACACCTTTGGCGTTTATTTTTTCAGTCCCTTTCCTGACTGAAAAACCACAAGCCTTGGCATACGTAACATACATTGAATAATAATCATCGAGGCTTGTGAATATCATGTCCATTCTGGGCTTTATTTCTTCACTAATGTCAGGAATGATAAATGGTAAACCAGTTTTGGTGCAGAACCTTTCACTCGAGGAAGCAACTTCGTCTGAGAAAACACAGTGAGGAACAAAATTTCGTAAAAACGCCATTAAAAATAAAAAATGTCTCGTAATAACATTATAGATGAAAACTCCATTAATTGAATAATAAACAATACATAATAAACACATAATTTGAAAATGCCATAATAAAAACGCCAAAATACACACACCATAACTTTATTGATTAACAAATATGATGAATTAACAATACTAATGCAACGTGATAATGAAAACGCCATGAAATGAATAATTAAAAACAGTTAACAACATGAATAATTAACAAATATAACATGATAATGAAAACGTCACAGTTAACAAAACAGATGTTTACACAAATTAACAAATAGTAACTGATGTTTACAAATTCTACTAAATAATATTCAAAACTAATCAGGTGTAAAACGCCAATGATCGTAAAAACATAAGAAATATACTAGATCCTAATTGACAATTAAAATTAATAATGAAAACTCCAATTATCAGTTCTTACTAATTGTTTAACTACCAACTAAAACGCAAATAAATTGGATACATGAACAACGCCATTGAAAGCATACAACACATTATGATAATATTAATTTGAAAAAAAAGAACAATGAAACAAGCATAAAAGAACAAAACATCATATCTGTTGTATATGTGTTACATGATTTGCTAAAACAAAAATATGAAACGCCATCGAATATTATTTTGTCGAACAGAATCCACATTAGACACCGTAGATCTGAGAAAGCTTGGAAATGAGGTAACAACTAATAGGAAATCTTTGGAGTTTTAATTTGAACCAGATTTATAACGTGAATAAGGAGAAAGCGTACAAAAGGACAATCGTACCCCTGCATATCATTTAGCGCCCCCTGCCACGTGTTGGGCCGGGATCCGTTCTCACACTTTAGGGCGTTTTCTCCTAATCCCGTACCGATATATATAGGGAGAAGATCATGCGAGAACCACCTCTTATTGTGAGAACCGCGAGAACCAATGTGAACACACCAAAAATGCCTAAAAATAGCTAAAAATCATACAAAATTTTTTTTTTTTTTTGATTTTTTTAATATTTTTTTAGGTTTTTTGGGGGTTTAGTTTTTAGCATTTTAGCTTGGGGGGGGGGGGTGGGGGGGTTAGGTTTTTGGGGGGTGGGATTAGGGTTTTTTTAGGTTTTTTTAGGTTTTTTTTTAGGTTTTTTTTAGCTTGGGGTGGGGGTTTAGGTTTTTTTTTGGGGGGGGGGGGGGGGGTTAGGTTTTTTTAGGTTTTTTTAGCTATTTTAGGTTGTTTTCACATTGGTTCTCGCGGTTCTTACAATAAGGGTGGTTCTCGCATGAGCCCCTCCCTATATATATATATATATATATATGTATATATATATATATATATATGTATATATATATATATATATATAGAGAGAGAGAGAGAGAGAGAAAGTATAATGTACAAAAACCCTTAACCTACATTAACGTACGACAACTAGTGTAATTAAAGTCCATGCGTGATTATCAACAAGGTTTCATCAAATGAACTAGCGTAATTAGGGTCCAATGCGTGATTATCTTACAAAAATGATCCCATGCGTTATTTTTGTGTCCCATGCGTGATTAGGGCCGGATCCGACGGTTCCCTGCTTCGCGTATGTGATGTACGATAACACTTAATGTACGTTAACCCCTCCCTATATATATATACACAAAAGTGATATTCGTGTCTTTTGTATTAAATAAAATATTAGTATATATAAGTTATAAGATTGAATGAAATAGTGTCATGTGTAATTGATTGGAAACGTTTATTGGATGTAACATTCTTTATTAATAGTGGACAACATGTACACGAACTTGTCAAATTGAACGGCCAACCAAATTCTAATAACATGGGTAAATTTAATGGCAAACTGCCACACACGCCCACAAACGTAGATAACGATGGTCTTCTGGCCCACCACTATTTCAAAGTAAATCCACTGTGCGAAAGGCCCTTATAAATTTTGATCTAAACAAGACTTTAATTTTTAAAATTTTGGAGCTCTCAATGCATTTAAGGTCATTGGCAAATTCAACCAATACATGAAACTCAAAACGTTTTTATTTATTTTCTTTGACAAGTCAATAAATTAAACTTCAAACTAAATAATTCATAATGACTTTATAATTTGTGTGTTAATTTGTCCTTGCGTCACGCATGGCCTCCTGAGTCTCCTCATTTTTTAGATCCATTCTATTACTACACCTATAAATTTTTCTCTCGTTCTTTTCACTATATCTCTTTCTACATATATCTATTTAGAGAGAGATAGAGGGGAGAAGTGTGTGAATATTAACACCCATTTATTATTATCTAACTAAAATTTAACTATAGGCAAGTTACATTTATATTTTTTTTTTTTTCTTTTTTCGTTTGCTATAGCGAGTACACTAAAACTAATTGAGTTCCTACTCGCTAAAAGAAATACATTGTGAGCCCTTTTTTCTCTCATACTCCTTAGCTGTAAACTAATAAAAATGAAGTATCGTAACAATGGGCCACTTGCGTTGTGATAGCTGAGAAAACGACTCCTACTATATTTAATTAGGTGAGTATTAAAATGCAATTTATATTTTTAACGTGCATTAAGTTAAATTATACTTTAATCATGCAAGCTTTCTTGCTATTTAAAGGACTAGGCTTAATCCTTACCATTCGTGGAAATAATTGTAAAGAAAAATGGGTTCAGAATCTAAGATAGAGATTCATAATTTTAAAGACGAAGAAGTGGCGGCCCAAGAAGAGATATGGAACATTATTCTTGGTTTCACTCGCACGGCTGTTGTGAAGTGTGCCATTTTGGAATACCTGACATCCTTGAGAACCGCGAATCCCCGATGACACTTGCTGACCTTGCGTCAGAGCTCAAGTGCTCACAGGCTTCGTTGTATAGGATCATGAGGTTCTTGATACATTATAAGGTATTTCAAGAAAAACCCGTATCCGAAACATGTGTTGGGTACACTCAAACCCCACTATCTCGGCTCCTAACAAGGAATGGTAAGCATAGCATGGCTGATTTGGTGCTTGTAGAGAGCACTCCGGTTATGTTGGCTCCTTGGCACAAGCTAAGCGCTTGGGTTTTGGGTAATGAAGGCTTACCCTTTGAAGCAGCACACGGGAAAGATCTATGGGGATTATGTGCCGAAAATCCCAGTCATAGTAAGCTCTTTAATGATGGAATGGCGTGTGATGCTAGGGCCGGGGTGGCGGCAGTGATTGGAGGTTGTCCAGAAGTGTTTGAGGGTGTAGGGACATTGGTGGATGTTGGTGGTGGTGATGGAACAGCTCTACGGTCGATTGTGGAGGCTTGTCCATGGATCAAAGGGATCAATTTTGATCTTCCTCATGTGGTGTCCGTAGCTCCGGTATCTGTAGGTGTTGAACATGTTGGAGGTAACATGTTTGATCATGTTCCAAAAGCTGATGCTGTTTATATTATGGTGAGTCCCTTATGTTAAGAAAAATGTTATTAAAATAAATGCTAGGATGCAAAACCACATTTAAAGACAACAAACACAACTTTAATAATATGTTATGTAATAGTATTTTTATCCTTGTAGAAAGTATTACATGATTGGGCAGACGACGATTGCATTGCCATACTAAAGAACTGTCGTGAGGCGATTCCTCAAGATACTGGAAAGGTGATTATTGTAGATGCAATTGTTGGACGAGAAGAAGATCATGAGTTCAAAGGTGCGGGGTTGTTGATTGATATGGTCATGATGGCTCATACCAGTGATGGCAAAGAGCGGACCTCCAAAGACTGGTCCTATGTGTTTCATGAGGCTGGATTCACTCGTTATATCATAAAACACATTCGAGCCTATCAATCCGTTATTGAAGTGTACCCTTGAATCTTAATCCTCGATTGTCTGCTCTGATAATAAAAGATTATGTAACTTAAATTAAAATATGTTATTTGAAATACGTTTTATTTCAAGCGTTATTCGATTTTATATGTTTGTAATGTTTTCTTGTGCTATAATAAAATAGCGATTTATGTCTATGGTTGAATTATTGTGTACTAATAATGCAACTATGCTTAGGCTTGACAACCCTATTCAAACTTGACCAGCAAACCCTACACATTCAGAACTAGTAATGAGACGGATTCTTATATGTGTATATATATATATATATATATATATATATATATATATATATATATATATAGGGTAAGGTTCATGTGAGAACCACCTTTATTGCGAGAACCGCGAGAACCAATGTGAACACAACCTAAAATAGCTAAAAAACCTAAAAAATTCTAAAAAAAATCTAAATTTTTTTTTAATATTTTTTATGTTAAAATCGCTACTTTTAGTACCAAAATTTTTTTTTTCTACTAAAAGTAGCGATTTTTTTATAAAAAATATTAAAAAAAAATTGTGTGTTTTTTAGCTATTTTTAGGCATTTTTGGTTGTGTTCACATTGGTTCTCGCGGTTTTCGCAATAAAGGGTGGTTCCTAACGGATCTTTGTCCTATATATATATATATATCGGTATTTGTACATATCGGTGCTTATGACTCTAAGTCTAGGTATTTTTGTTTCTTAATCTTGCCTTTTTTCTTAAAAAGTCTTTAGTGGCCTTGGTCATGCTTCTGTGGTGTATTAGTTAAAATGTGAGTCATTTCTAGAGAGAGAGAAAAGGGTTGCATTTTATCGAACTGGTGCACTAGAAGCATTAGTCTTTTTATTTTTCTGACCACGGGCTTCTATTCGGAAGGTATTGGTCCACCCTTGGCCTTTTATTCTAAGTTCCCTTACTATTTCATCATGTGCCTTTTACAATTAAAGCCCATTTGCCCATTTGCATGTTTAGGCGGCCTAGAAGTGACTGATGGGACGGTGCCACAAGGTGGCCTTCGAGTACCCTAGGCTGCCAGCTGTGAGTGGTTAGATCCCTGCCCTCCATCTGTCTGCTTAGGGATTTGAAATTTTTTTAACTTTGTGACTTCCTTATAACCGTTCGTTCCTTCATTCTTCCCCTTTTACTCTCCTTTTTCCTTTTTTAATTCTCCTTTTATCTAACGGTTTTTCCGATGATATTTTCTCGCGATTCATCTTTATAAACTTGGTAAGTTATTCTTTTTTTTCTTTACTTTTCTCATGGCGTCGAATAAGAATGATATGCTTGTCCAGTTTTTCAAACTTACCGAGTCAGAGATTGATAAGTTCTGTTTGGATCATGGCATTGATCCTTCCTTTGAGACTCAAGTTCCAGGGGAAAGAACTGCAAATCAATGTCCGCAGGGTTTTCTTGTGTTTTATACCCGAATTCTTGATCAACCAAACTTGCGGTATCCTTTTACAAACTTTTTTCTTGAAGTGTGGAAATACTATCGTCTTTCTTTGGGTCAGTTAGCCCCTGTTGGTGTTGCTTGTGTAATTCGTTTTGAAATCCTTTGTCGTGCACTGAGTTATGAACCATCATTGTTGATGTTCCGTCGTTTTTTTCCGGCTTGCCCGAAATGGCGATTGGTTTACTATCGAGAAAACTCAGTGTGAGGCTCCTCTTCTTTCCGCCACTGTTGGTCATACTTATGCTTGGAAAAATCGGTTCTTTTTTATTTCCGATCGATTGCTTCCTTTCAATGTTGTTCCTCGTAAATTTTCTAAGGGTTTGAACGAAAAGGAACCAGAAGACCATAAACTTGGATGGGAATTACTCCTCAGGCTTCGTGCTTACTGTACAAAGTTAAGCGCTTATCCGGAGGAATTGTCAAAGTGTGCCAATAGAATAACCGGTGTGCCAATAGAAAATCCCTTATTAAATTGATGACTTGGACACCTAGAACATCGATTATTGCGTGCTAGTGACATGAAATAAAAATATGGAAAATAATCTTATGTAAATCTTCAGAAGTTGATGTTATGTTTTATTAATTAAAAAAATTGCATGATGACAACACCATGTTTATTACTTTTAAAATGATAATGAGATGAATCATCTTGAAAACAATTTATATACTAATCAAGCGTTAATTAGGAAAAAAAATATTTTTTCTTGTTGTGAAACAACAAGCCTAATAGCTAAACAATATAGAAGAGATGTAGAGGGAAGGAGATTAATATTTCATTGATAGGTATATTTAATACAAGAGAATACAATGACAATATACATAGGAGATGGAGTCTTGGAAAACAAGCTAAGTTATTTTAGGAGTTGATAACCACAATAATAATATTTATATTTATAATACTCCTCCTTGGTTATCAACATAATACACTTGATGTTGCCTCGTTAAAAACCTTGCTAGGAAAACCCGGTGGGATAAAACCATAGCTAAGGGAAAAAGAGTGCAACGTGTAATGCGTATTATCTCCCCCTGATACTTCTGGATCAGGTATGTTGCCTCATTAAAAACCTTACTAAGAAAACCCAATGGGACAAAACTTAGTCAAGGGAAAAAGAGTACAACTTGAATAAGTATCCCCCTCATTTTAACATGTATCCTTTAAGTGATGTGTGTCTATCTTCCTTGAAAATCGAACAAAGCTTTTGTTGCCAATGATTTGTCGCTCGATCCCTTAATGCGCAATCCTTTATGTTGAGCAATGTTATATAATCTTCTAACGAGACTTTAGGTCCCTCCTTTCAAAAAATATCATATGTCCACGACTGTGTGTTGTTACATTCCTGCATCTACAAGACTAACCAAACTTGTTTTGACGAGTTAGTAAAATATAGCCAAATATCGTTTATACCTGAAATATTTCTTTGAACTCATTCCATTGTCACTTCGCTTGACAAAGGCTATATCATGACAATAAACTCAAGTGAAAGATATTATAACCATACGTAGCTAGCCAAACATGTTAATGAACATACGCATTTAACGATGTTACTTCTAAAATGAGAATATCTACTTTGGTAGGAGATGATAATAGGCATTTCTTATAACAAGTGACTTAAGAACCTTTAACATACTTTAAGGTTCAACCATGTCTATACTAAAATATCCCAACATCATCTTCTAGATGTACTCGAGGGATTGATAAAATATAATTACCTATATACTCGAACTGCAGTTCGAGTAATAATTAGACTGTGCCAAGGTCATTCAAAAATTCTCCCTCTAAAAGCTCGACAATTTCTCTCGATGATGTGTAGACATCATCACTATAAATTGTGATTATATTGAACTATTAAAAGTAGAATGTTGATAAAACATGCCTAGTTTTATCAAACGTATATCCCTCTTTATCTGTCTCGAGTTGTACAACACTTGACCCGATTATTTTAGTCCATACATATTTTGTCAACTTCATATAGTATGTTCTTGAAGTTTTGACATCAATGCTTCTGGCATTATCAATACATGAGAAAATTCGTTCCATTATATCCCAATATGCATGTGCTTTCATTCTTCAGGAGCTTTGCTACATAAATTTACCCATTTAACACACAGATATATATATCATATGCAAAATGTCATGAACACTTGCTTTTATCTCCAAAATCCATATTGTACTATGCTTGTACACTTTTTATTGAGATATCATAATCATCATGTACAAGTTTTCTATGTAACATTATTGGTGCTCAAGAATTACATCGTTAAGATGTTTCAATTCACCTTTAGGTAACTCATCAGGAGTTCAATCGTACTCAAATATGAATATGTATACAACGATCATGTTGTTCTCGAGAACTTTATTTACATGGTTTTGATAATTTAAATCCTCTAGAGACTTTCATGTAAACTTTCAGTATCAAGTGATACATAACATTCATAAGACGCATATCAATTCTCTCTTTATGTTACCAGACTAATAAGATATTGGAAAGTTAATGCATCCACCACTGGAGAATACTTCTCCTCATAATCAATCGTAGGTCTTTGCGAAAATTCTTGTGCCACCAATTTTGCTTTATATTACTTGATTTGATTTTCAATTCATAATTCGCATAAAAGACCTGTTTGTTTCCAACATGATTTACAACTTCAGTTGCATGGATTGTTGGTTCGAAAACTTTCCATTTCATTAGAGAATTCAACTCTGCCTTATTCACGTCTTTTCGCTTTTGGCCAATCATTTCTCATAGGCAGATCTTAAATTTTGATCCTCATCATTTTATCATTTCAAGCGCTATTTTATACACAAAAGTATAACAATGTCGATTTCAATTTGATTCCATATATATATTTAGACATGATATTAATTAACGAGATCTCTTTAATTTCAGGTACCTGAGGTTCTTCTTGAACCTTCATGTTTACTGTCTCTTCAGGGGATCTTATTACTATAACCTCGACTTGACCATCTTAATTACTTGCTCCAATTTTCGAGGAATTTTATTATTGGAATCAACTAGTCTACCACGCTTCAGGCGTGCAATAGACTCATTACAAACATGTGGTTGTCCTTCTAGGACACTCATTTTAATTAGAGCATTAGTAGTTGGTATATTTGACATAGTCACCTTTTTAAGATCAGTGAATGTGTCTGGTAATAGATTCGCTAATCTTTGTAATTGAGTTATCCTTTGAACTTCTAGTTCACACTTCTATTTTGAGGACCATGATAATTCATACCAACTCATTTCTTTTCCAACTACTTTTATCTCCCCTTAATATTGGGAATGTTAATCCATTGAGATGGATATCAATTAATTGAGCCGTAAATAAATATCTCGTGAAAGGCTCTATTCGTTAACATATATTCCCAAACACCTTTTAAGGTCCCGTGTTTGTGCGTAGTGGTGGATCAGTTTCAATATATATCGCACAAACAAAATCTTAGAAGGGACAACTTTGGCTCCTGACTAAAAACCAACTATAATGGGGAGAAACTATTACAACATGTTGGCTTGATGTGACTTAATGTTATTGCATGTAAAATTACATGCATTCATATATAAACATGAACTTGCTCTCATGATTATTGGCTTTGCTATCAATCGTAGACATTTAATGATCGTCTTAACAAAAGCAATTTGTGTATGAACATAATCTACAGGAAGTTCAACACTTATTCCGCCGATAATTGATAGCTAGGGAAATAAACTTATCGTCACTACTCATAAATACATGCAATCTGGAATATTGTGTTAGCTATCTTATTAGCTAAGCCATAAATTACACAAACATCAAGTTGTGAATTTGATAACCATTTAGACGATGCATCGATTTAAAAACACTAAATGGTATCATGTTTGGATATGCGTATCCTTTTTTTATTCCAGAATATTTAGGGATTCACACCCTATCTTGGTTGGTAAATAATTAATTTCTTCTTGAGAGCAAAGACATCTTTAATTGTCAGGAAGAATCTTCCAGTTCTTCATTGTGTTTCACATCATTATTGACTCGGCGTGGTCTAACCGGTCATGCCAATCAAATATCGTGATCCATAAACTTCTAGTTTATGATCGTAGATGTATTACTTGCATGTATGTAATACAAAAGTAAGACACGAGAGAGATATCATGTGTAACTATCATGTTATATCACTATCATTATTTCCACATATTATTCGCATATTATCACTCCCTTATATTGCCACTTCTAGTGGTCGATCTCATTATGCCTATCATTACAATATTAATAGTTGTTCTCGCTATTAACTTGGCTATCTTACATTTTCTGATAGTTCGACCTCATTACAAGTTTCTCACAACAATTCCAATGATAGTTATACAATTACATTTACTTCAGTGAATGGAGTAGAACCAACAAAGTTTCATAGTTTATCGTTACTTTTCGGACATACAAATATAAAGCCACTTTAAACCTTTCATACCATTTTAATGATATTGCTAATTCAAAGCAAATATGAGGTTTGACAAACAAAATTGTTTTATCCGATTTTCACTTATAAAATAAAACAGCTCTTTGTATAGCAACAACTGAGAAGTAATTATATATTCGAGTCATATAAGATTTATCAGTCTATTATCTTACGACCTTTTGTAATTTAATCACGAGGAGGTGTTTTCCTTCACCAATTTTGATATTTAAATAACTAATTAACATCTGATATGTAATCAATATATGCGTAAAGAGATCAAATTGCAATAATTATCACTATTTAATAATATCAATAAAAATAGTTGATATTCACTACTACTGTGAATTACTTCGTGTCAAAGGAGTGTATGAAATACTAAAATCGCTAGAAAATATCACACAGGCACATGTTTTTCTAGCCACAATTAATGGATAGTAAAATTTATTATAAATTCTAATACAACCCATGATATGAAATTTAGGATATAGTTTTCGAATTATCATAATCCATATCATCAAGTTTGAGATAAAATTTATTTAACTTTAACTTCAAATTCAAACTCAAAAATAAAAGTATATGCCAACTAAAGATTATGAAAGAGAAGTCATTATTTATTTATTTGTATCATTTTAAATAATCTCTTAGAATAGGATGTAACGGATCAAGTGTGATTTTAATTGATAGGAATCAAATACTTTTATTCATCAATCTTAATAATATTAAACATCCCTTAAAGCTAGCTAACGAACGCATGTATTTTTTTTTAACATGACTCAACAATCTATAAGGTATAAGTGTGCACAAAAGAAAACTTGTGTATTCCCCAAAGGGTTCAATAAATTTGGAAATTAGATAGATATGAAATATCAATAAATGTGGAAGTGGCGAAAGTTTAAATTAATGTTCATGAAACAATTAAATCTATCACTATCATATTGGCGAACATATTTCATGTTTATACTAAGTTTCTCGTCAACTAAAGCACAATTGAAAAGTTGATAGATAACCAGAGGAATTCATTCTACTCAAACTATTGAGAAATAGAAGATTCAATGTAGAATATTATAATCGATATCATAATACTTAAAAATAAATTTATGTATTGCTAAAAATATACATGCCAAAAGATCAATCCAATATTAAATATGAAGAACTATATATATAAAAAAAATCTTGATATGCAATTGATGCAGTTAACTAATATAATATCATTAATTATTTTATATGTATGATGATAACTGTAAGTCATCTAATTTTATATAGTCAAATCTTATACGTATAAACACATATCAATTAATCATGAAAAAGAAACAATTAAATAAATTATAAAAGTTGTTCTAGCAAAGCAATTAATTAATGCGATTTTTTTATAGTAATTATCACCATACTCGAATCAGTAATTATCCATAATTTAATTATAAAATATGTTTAGAATCAATAGAAACAAATTAAAACCATGCTATAAAAATCATATTGTATATTACTCTACAGATAAATGATTGGCTAAATATAATCTGTTAAAATTACAATGAAACCTTTGTGGTGGAGGTTAAGCAAGAGAAAGATAACAATCAATTTTTTTTTTCATCTTATTTATTTAGTTTCTAATTTATATAATGCTTATTATTCATATAGTATTCATCACCAGAAACCAAAAACACATTCACATATCCATATTGCATGAACCATACAAAATATATCTACGTGGTGTGTATATTATTGACAGAAGAGGGTTAGATTCCTTTTACCACAATTGACGGAGCGGCTTGGTTAGAAACAAAGTAATAAAACTAGGACATCGTTTGCTTTGTTGCTTCTAGTTGCTAAGGTTCTAGCACTTGTCTACAATCTCTTACGTTGAGAAATCACAAAAGCATGGAAGATGATTAGGGATTTGGTGAGAGCACTCTCGTGCTGATAACGTGTTATGAAACAACAAGCCTAATAGCTAAACAATATAGAAGAGATGTAGAGAGAAGGAGATTAATATTTCATTGATAGGTATATTTAATACAAGAGAATACAATGACAATATATATAGGAGACGGAGTCTTGGAAAACAAGCTAAGTTATTTTAGGAGTTGATAACCACAATAATAATATTTATATTTATAACATTTCTCAACATCTACTATTTAATTTTATTTTACTTTATATAGTTTCACTATATGCATTCTTATGGTACAATATCTTTTAAAACTTATATTTTATTCAAACTTTAGTTGCTTTTCATATTTTTTTTTCTTTACAGATTGTAACTTGTATTTTTCTTTTCTAAGTATTAGTAAAACTTCCCTTAAAGTATTAGTAAAGCTACAATATAACCCTTGATTTAGTGTGAATTTTTAATAAACACTATATTTATAAGTTTATTGAAATATTATTATTACATGAGTTGAAGTTTTTTAGTTTTTTTTATCTTTTTACTATAAGTTTATTCAAGTATTATTATTACGTGAGTTGAAATTTTTAAGTTTTCTTTTATCTTTTTACGTGGGTTTTTTTATTGTTTCGACTTAGGCATTCTTTTTACGATATTGTTATGTTTCGGTCTAAATTATACATGATAGTATGTTGCAACGTGCATGCGTAGTTCACTATTTTCACATTTGTTTTAGTTTGCGGTTTAACGGCCCCGTAGCAACGCACGGGGTCCTAATTCGAATTAGTTCTTTTTTAATGTTTTATGTTTCGGTCTAAATTTTGCGAGCTAACACGTCGTAACAAGCGTTATTGGTTCATCAGTTTTGTTTACTTTTCGTTCAGTACGGTCTTGCCACAAAGCACAGGTCCTTAATACTTATACATCACTACACACCACCTTTTCTTTTGCACCAACAATCTTTGTTATAATGATCAGTCTGAGGGGGAGTCTGTAAAATCAACTTTTTGTAAAGCATTTGAAGCATTGTGATTAATGAAAAAAAGTTGTTGATGATTTTTCGTTTGTGATTACTTATCTTTCATACAATACAAAATTGTTTTGAGCTTAATTGTTGGTCATTCACAAACCTTGTAAACTCAGACTTAGCAATTGGTATCAGAGCTTGGTTACGTTAAACAGTAAAATGCTCAAAAAAGATCCAATATTGTTCGTAGCTCAGAGTTGAAAAGTGAAGAACTCAAAAGTGTCTATCACATACTCTGTTTTTCTCTAAAAAGAACAAAAGAAAATGGCACAAAATGATCCCCAAAACACCGGCTTTAGTAATAAGCCCCCTATACTTGTCAGATCCGAATTCAACATCTGGCAACATAGGATGGGTTATATACTCGCTTAGCAAAATACAGGGTATTGGAAGTCCGTTGTATTCGGACCGCATATTCCAGTGGTACCTAGTGCTGAGAACCCACATGTGTTTGAGCTAAAGAAGCATGAGAATTACTCTGAGCAAGATTATAAAAAATTCGAGCTGTATGCCAAAGCCTTTAGTATCATGGCTATGGCTCTGCCGAAAGATATTTATGCTGGTATGTTGCATTGTAACAGTGCCAAAGAGTTATGTGATGCACTAAAAGAACAATTCGGTGGAATGGAGGATGTTATCGAGAACACTCGAGAAATCCTTAATTAGCAATATGAAACTTTCACTCATGTCAAGGGAGAGACCCTGACTTAGTAGTTTGAATGTTTTTCATGTCTAATCAGTGAACTAAAGTTGGTTAATAAAGAATTCACTAAAACAACTTTAAGTAACCGATTTTTAAGATCTTTTCATGTGAAATGGGACAATATTACTACAGTGATGAGAACATCCCCATATTTCAAGGACATGAGCCTAACTTAGTTTCATGGAAAGGTCCTAACATTTGAAAGGGAGCTTGTCCAGAAAAAAAGCTCTAGGGAAACTGGAAAAGTGTCCGACATTTATGTTTTCAGTAACACGACACTTCTGAGTCAGGAAAGATCATCTGCTGGAATCGAAAATGATCAGAATTTTGATCAGTTTATTGATATATCAACTGAAATCTACGTTGATCAACATTCCACAAGTTATGCATTTGACAACAAATGATGATAGTCATGGTCCTGATAGTCTGTCGTTTGTACTTGATGATCTTAAGCACATAGACCCAACTGACCTAGAGGAAATGGATATATTGCATCAAGTGGCACTACTAAGTCTAAGAGCAAATAAGTTTTTACAAAAGGACTGGTAGGACATATCTAAGATTATGTGGGAGGTCAAAAGTGGGGTTGGATAAATCTAAAATCAAATGTTTTAAGTGTAATAGATTAGGTCACTTAGCAAGAGAGTGCAAGAGTCAATCAAACCACTTTACACCATTGATCACATATCCTAATCAACGACTCCAATCTAATACACAACAACAGTTTTATCCCCAAAATACCTTGGACCAAATGTGCAAAACACAACCCATTGTGCACAAAACATGAATCATGTGCCAGTGCATTATGTTTAAGCACAACAAGTTCCTCAAGTTCAGTATGTACATTTGCATGTGGCACATGTTCAAGCACCACAAGTTGTCCTGCTCCTACACCTGCAGAGCCTAATCAACAAAGCTTTTTTACCCAAGGCTATGTTGATTGGAGTAGCTTGTCTGAAAAGTTAACTGATGATAATTTTGCTTTATTAGCAAATGATTGTGATGAACATGCCACTTGAATATATCCCAGGTGAAGAAGATCAAGTTCAAACAACTGATGGTGAAAGTGTTGCTGTGGAAACTGTTAGGACCAGTTTGACTCCGAACGATTGCGAACCGACTCGTGCGACGTGCGGAATCCGTGCACGAGCAAGACCGAAACACACGAACAGTAATATAACTGTGATTCTATTCAAAGATCTGAAATCGTTACAGGAACCGTGAATCACCAAGACACTTTCTCTCTCTAGTTTCTCTCTCTAGAACTAGAGCTCTCAAATGTAGCAAATGAGCAAAAGTGTCAAAAGTCCCTAAAGCTAACCCTAACACATCTATTTATAGGCCAAGGATTATAAGGGATTTCCCCTTATTTACAATAATGCCACCTTGCCTTTTTCTATCTAATATTACAATGTAAGGTTAGTTTGCTTTAGTTTCAGCTACGACTTGAGATGACGGAGGCGATAGACATAAATGCACTAACAGACTCCCCCTTGGATATTGCCGCAGTCAATCTCAAACATTTAGTTAGACTCGTAGCGTCTTATCTTTCTTTCTCTCTCTCTGAGTCTTCTTGAAGCTTTAACACGTTTTCAGCAACGTAGACTCCCTCTTGCTCGAACAGAATCCCGGTGAATCTGTTTTCAGCTTCAGCTCCCCCTTTTGGTAGACTCTTTTCTTCATCAGGCTCCCCCTTTCGTCAAGCTTCCGTGCTTTGGGATCGACACCTGGATTTCCGGTTACAAGCTCCTCCAGAATAGTTCCTGGGTCCTTGAATGCACGCTTCCCTTTGCGTTGAGCTCGTCTTCAGACTCCCCCTTAGACTCGGCTATCGGGATCGTAGTCTGGAATCTGCAACACTCAAACGTTCATAAGTAACAACGTTTTGAACTTCCAGGATTGAAAACCTGGCTCTCTCAAAATAAGCTAAAATTTTAAACAATGAAAGCATTTTTAGTTTTCCAGGAATCGTGACCTGGCTCTATAAAACTTTCTAAATCAAGATCCTGGAACTAAGATATAATAATATGAAATAAATCCAGGATTACTTGATACTCTCCCCCTATCAATAAACTTCAAAGATTTGGCAGTTTCAACGAACCGGATCGGAAACTGGCTCTTTTACAGATTTTAACAATAAAAGCATCCAAATCCCTCACAGTTAATCATCCAAGTCCAAATTAATGACCTTGGAGATATCACAAACTGTTTTTGATTTTTGATTTTAAAATCAAGTTTCAAATTAAAGAACTTGTTTTATTTTCAGAAACACGATCAGCTTACTTAGATTTTGAAACTCAGCTTCCCAGACATCGGTTGTCGAAAATAACGCAGAATCAAAAATCTTTTTTTTTAAATTTTCTGAAAATATAAAGCAGTAAAGAGATATTTACAAACAATATTTTTGTTTGAGTTTGCGTTAGAGGATCATATCAGTTTTTGACAAGTCACAAGTACCGTTAAGCTTCATTTACACATTCAGAATTAAACAATTCGCGTATATTGCCGATATACTGATCCACTTAAATTCTCACACAATTTTCAATATGTCCAGGATACTGATTTAGTGTTTTAGAGACTTAAACTTATATGTGTGTCCCACCTCTTGAATATACTCCCGTATCCAGATCCCGATATTCAGTCTTACAGGTAATTATGACACAAATGATATCTGTAAGGGGTTAATAAATTATGAAGAATCATGAGAGCTCAGGTCAGAACCATCGTTCAGCAGAGAGATCATGACTCAACTTGTGGGTGTGTCCCCTTTAGAGGATCTTTTTTACAACAGCATTGCTAAGCAATTTTATTGTCTTATCATATATGCTGAGGGTGATGCTGTGTTTCCAGCATTGCAGAAAGTATTATTCGAGGACTAGGTCAGAACTACAGTTCAGCAGAAGTCCTGGAATAATACCCCAGATATCACTGAGTATAAAGACCTAGTATATCAGAAAAAGGAATCTTTCAAACGAGATTTCAGGGGTTACCTATATATCCAAGTAGTGTTCCCACGAAATAAGCAAGTAAAAATTTAAGTTTATATCCCGAACAAACCTACTAAATGTGCAAAAACCTATCGGCACATCATCAGCGAGACTGTTTAACGCATATAAACATTACATTTCTTTAGCATACCGTGACAGTCTACTGATGTACTATCATTTCCTCTTTTTACACAAAAACTCAAATTTTGAATTTTATCATGTTTTTGGCTTTTTCTGATTTTCTAATGTTTTTGGATTTTCTGACAATATTACTCCCCCTAAAATGCAAAACCATTTAAAGAAAATTTGACAACCAACACTGATAGCTTTGTCTCGCCATCCATTTTCTGCTTCTCATGCACTGATTTGCAGAAAATAACATACCCCCATGATTTACAACCCATTGATTTTCGACAGTTTGAAAATCGTTTTTCAATCTTGTGAAAGTAATCATGTTTGTTCAGCTGTGAGGGTTTCGGCGTATTCAATCAGAACTCCCCCTTACAACAAACTATTTTCCCATAATGGTTTCAAAACACTTAAGTTTATGTTAATCAGAATGGTTTTTCCGGAAAAATTAGTTTGTTTACCCACCACTTGTAGGTTCGGGGTCATCTCATCACCTTGTTCTCTTTTAACCATTTTGAAAATTTAACATTATTAGGTCAAACACCACTATCACTTGTAGAAAATCAAGTACAACTTAATGTCCTTGATTAACCACTTGTAAGACGAAATATCACAGTTACCATCCTGTGAATTTCTCAAGAATGATGCCGATACCTGCTTCACACTTACCAACCTGGAAGCTCCGGCAAGTCAGGAATTCAACCAATAGATTTTGACACCCAAGCCTGACCAGTCTTAGGTGTATTTTGAGCTTTTCTCCTTTCTTCATAAAATTCTTTTACTCCTTTTTCCTTACCATCAGCCATCTTACTAAAAATATGTTTAACATTGCTATTAAACATTTTTCCAGCATCAACACCCTTTGATTTTAGATTTGAGGCTTGTAATGGTGGAAAGTTCTCATCATTCATTAATGGAACTGTCTCTTCCTTTTTTACCTCAACTTGTGGCTCCTCTGATTTTATGGAATCAGATTCATTGCCCGAACTTGGCTTGTCTGACTTGGAAGAGCCAGATTCATTGCCAATAACTTTCTTTTTCTTCTTGTTTGTCCTCAGATTTGCATCTGAAGAATTCGATTTGCTTGACTTTGCCGTCGAGTGAATCGATTCATCAGAACTTTTATTTGAACCAACTGGTGAACCTGAAGACAAAATCTTCTCCAAATATTCTCTCGCCTTCTTCCTCTTCTTTCTCAGTCTATCTCTCTGCCCCTGTGAAAGCTTTACTTTCTTATCTTCCACTTTCTGTTCTTTGGGCTTGACAGTGACTGGTTTCTTTACCGTTCTCTGAGATTCAACCCTCGATCTTCCCATTGATCTCCTTGGGCAATCTTTGGCAATATGTCCTCTGATTTGACAATTATAGCATCTTCTTGTCTCATAACTCCAATTCTGACAGTTAACAGCAATGTGTCCTCTCACACCACAGGTGTAGCACACTCTGTTATCATACCATTTACCACTTTCACACCATATGCTTAGATCATAACATTGTCTGGCTTTGTGGTAATCATCACTCTTCTTGAAAACTGGTTTTGGCTTTGAAGCACTGTGGTCAAACCTGCACCACTTATTACCAACATTTTGTGAGTTTTCATTTTTAAATTTTTGTGATTTTTGATAATGATTGGATGACTTATCTGATGAGCTTTTATTTTTAATTTTGAAGTTTTTCAAATTTTTAACTTTTTGTTTCTGTTCTACAATCTTCTTAACAGGTTTTTGCTTAGAGCATTCACCTATTTCAGTAGACTGCAAAACAGTATTTTGAAATTTTTCTTGTAATTCTAAAAATATTTTTCTTTTCTTTTTCTATTTCATCATCAGCTTTGTCATCGCAATCTTCAATTTTGACTTGGTCAAAATTTGTGACATTGTCACTTATTGGAACAGAATTGATCGGTTTTGGACAAACATATGATGCAGAAGTCACAAAACTTTTCAATTTGTTTTCTAAATAAGCAATTTTCTTTCTATTACCTTCGGTTTCATGCTCAAGTTGAATGATTTTATCAAGATGAGAATTTATTTCACATTGTTTTTCAAGATTATTTTTACCAAAAACATCTCTCTCATCTTCTAAAATCTTTAACTGACTTTTGAAATCATTTTCAAATTTTAATTTTTCATTTTCAAACTCTTTTTCTTTTTCTTTTAAAATCTTGTTATCCAATGTCAAACTGTCCACATCACTCAACAGTTTGATATTTTCAGATTTTAGTTTATCACAGTTCAAGCGCAACTCCAGAATCTGTTCATCATCAGCTTTCTTCCCATCTTTCAAAGCTTTGTTTTCCAATGTCAAATTCTCCACATCACTTAAAAATTTGGCATTGTCTGCTCCAAATTTATCACATTTTGAGCATTTTTCATTCATCTTTTCAACATCAGCTTCTTTCTTTGTTTCCATCCTGAATGTTCCTGCACAAAAAATTTTTAACAAAATCAAGAGGGTTTGCATATTCATCAATAAAACATCCTCTCTTAATATCATATTTCATGACATTTTTTGCAGCAAGACATACAGAAAATCTTTTTCTCATTTCGATGATCACTTCCAAATTTATCTTTTCCAAATCCTTCTTCATCTCATACATCAACTCTTCTTTTCTTTTTTCTTTATCAAACATATGTGATCTAAGCTTATTGATGAATTCTCTAAATGAAAACTCTGAGAAATTTGCATTCCTTTTTAGTTCACTCAAAAATTCATCCCATTCTTGAGGTAATGCATCAGCAAATTTTGAAATTTTTTCAGCATTTGAAAACTTTATCTCATATTTATTTATCTTATCAATCAATTCATCAAAACGTCTCTCCAACTTTTCCAAAGATTCATGTTTCATGCATAAGAAATTTTCGGATCTTTTAATCCAAACGTCCTTCCTTTTTTCCTTATTAAACCAAGAATCAGAAATCCAGACGTTTAAATCTTTAAGATTCTCGTATTCCTGTTCATCAAACATTTTAGCCATCTTGAATCACCTGAATCACGATCAAACAAACACAATGAGTTTAATCAATATTAAACAAATGATTCGTAAAAGAATTTGGTCCGTTCGAATGGATTAATAGTCAAACAGATGATGTTGGCCCAATCGGATGAGATCAGCCCACTCGGATGGGTGTCTTCGAACGGATGGAGATCCGGATGATGATACGTTCGGGTGGGGATCCGGACGAGTGTCTTATCCGTTCGGGTGAGGATCCGGGAGACTACGGTGATGCGTACGGGTGAGGATCCGGGTGACTAAGGTGATGCGTACGGGTGGTGATGTTATACGCGCGTACAAGTTGTCCGTGCGTACGAGTTGTCCGTGCGTACGAGTTGTACGTGCGTACGAGTTGTACGTGCGTGTGGGAAATGATGCTATCCGTGCGGACACCTCAGGAGACTAGAAGTGTTGTACGTACGGGTGGGCTATCAATGCGTATGACCTACCCGTATGACTTATCCGTGCGCATGACATATACGTGCGTATGACTTATCCGTGCGCATGACACAACTCCTATTCGACCAACAAACAATATCACATGCTCTTGACTTTTAAGCTCTGAAACAATCACATGTACTCTTGATTTACACAATCTCACATGTTCACCGAATGCAGAATGATCACGTGCTTTGCTGATAAACAATCAATAGCCGACAAACATTATCACTATCACATGCAATTCTTAATATCACATGAACTGACAATATCACATGGGATTATGATGTAAGAAAGTCAATGAATTTAATGAACTGCAATGTTGACTAAGCGACTTGTTTATCCGTGCGATATTATGACACGTATTAAGAGGTCAACTACGGTCAACCCGGATAAGTTGTGCGTGCGGTCGACTTATCCGTACGTATAGGTCAACAATCAGTCAACGCGGATTAGTTATCCGTGCGTATGACTTATCCGTACGTAGAAGTCATGCGTGCAGATGAACATCAAGAACAACAGCACCAATTTTCAACTTTTTTCAAACCACAAAAATTAAGATTTCTCACAAACTACTTTGAATTAAAGTCTGAAATTTTATAGGCTTTTAAATCATGCATATACGCACAACATATTCGAAAATTATCAATTTTTAACCATAAAATCCTGGTTAATTTTGCGTTTTTCTATTTAAAACGTGACAGAGAAGAAAAATGAAGAACTTAGACAAATCTGAGTGAAATTTCGATCTGAATATGCTGAATTCAAGTGCGAAATCGTGTGAATGATCCGAGCAATTGAGCTCCTGCTCTGATACCACTTGTTAGGACCGGTTTGACTCCGAACGATTGCGAACCGACTCGTGCGACGTGCGGAATCCGTGCACGAGCAAGACCGAAACACACGAACAGTAATATAACTGTGATTCTATTCAAAGATCTGAAATCGTTACAGGAACCGTGAATCACCTAGACACTTTCTCTCTCTAGTTTCTCTCTCTAGAACTAGAGCTCTCAAATGTAGCAAATGAGCAAAAGTGTCAAAAGTCCCTAATGCTAACCCTAACACATCTATTTATAGGCCAAGGATTATAAGGGATTTCCCCTTATTTACAATAATGCCACCTTGCCTTTTTCTATCTAATATTACAATGTAAGGTTAGTTTGCTTTAGTTTCAGCTACGACTTGAGATGACAGAGGCGATAGACATAAATGCACTAACAGAAACTGCTGATAACCTAGGTCAAACATCTGTTTGTGACCAGGAAAGTGTAGAAAGGATTGAGGATGACTATCCAAAAAGTTCCACTGATTGCATCAGGGTGGATCAAGTTGAAATGGTTGTCTTTAAGGTATCACCTCAAACTCTCAAAGAGTTATGTTCTGATAAATGTATCATAGCATTTGCTAATATCAAAGAGGTGAATGAAACCTAAGAGAAAAGGCACAAATCAGTGAAATAGTTCTTGAAATTTTGAAAAGAATTTTTAAAACAAGAATTGCTGAAAAAGACCTTGAGATAAGCAGTCTAAAACATGAATAAACCATAACCAAGGATCAACTCCAAACAATGAAAGAAAAATATCAAAATTGTAAAAGGGAGTTGGAATCCACATAGATAGCATGTGAAGTTTGGTGTTGGATTTAGAAAATATGATCAAGAACAACTTACCAACACTTCCATTGACTCAGAATGGTTGAGATCATACCAACCACATCAAATGGTGAATAAATAAAGATCACTGAACCTAGTGGTAAGAAAATCAATCTTGAAAAGTCGCAAGGTTCCATTCAATCTGAAAAACAAAAGTATGAATTTAAACCAATTTGGTTAAATGAATGTGATATTCTTGAAAACTTCAAACCAATTGATTTCACCAACCCAGATGGTCTTAAGCCAACCAAGAAAAAAATCGTTCCTATTACCAACTCTCAAACAGATGTTAAAACATTTGTTGCTTGAAAGAGAGATAAGGGTAACAGGAAAGATAAGACTCTAGATCTACTGTGTGAATTTTGTGGAAAGAAAAATCATTGATAAAAGACTATTTTAAGTTGAAAGCCTATGATATTAACAGAGGTAACAACATCTGTGAGTCAACTCTGGGTGCACCATTTGTTGAAAAATCAATCATATGACCCAACAGTGCTCATTTCTTAAACCCTATGATATCAACAAAAATAGGTCAAGAACAAAAATGAGTTTCAAAATGGATGATGGCTCTGTCAACAGGGGTCCATAATAATTTCCCCAAAGAGTTTAGTCCAGTCAAACATCTGTCACATAAAACTTGAACCTATACCCTACACAAAGGGATGGTCAAGTATTTGTTGCACCGCATAACATATTTCAAAGATCCTATAGGCAACCACCATGCACCAGGGTACCTTATAGGTATGAAGAACATGTGCACATGCCACAGAAGCCAAGAGTCAATAGACACCCTCTATGGGTACAATCACCTTATTCGGAATGGTCAACCAACAGTTGACCCAAGTGTGAAAGCACTTGCAGATGGTCAGAAACAACTGTTAGAGATAGTACAAAAACTTCTTGTGACAAATGACCAATCCCAAGAAGTTGATGTAGTGGTAGAGTCCACCAAATCCAAAGCAGATAATGTTTTGGATCATCTGCAAAATTGACCCATTCACCACTGTTTGTAGGAAACATCTGTTGGCAATTTGAAAGTACAAACAGAGGTTATCGTAGCACATATATCTATCTCAATAAAAAGAAAGAAAATGTTTCAAAAAAGTGCACCAAAAGGGTTCTTGCAACATTAATATGTTGTCTTTAAAACAAGAAAATAAAAAAAATGCAGTTTTAAAAACCAAGAAAAGATTGTGAAAAATCACCAAAAACAAAACTTTGTTGAAAGGAGTAAAACAACTGTTTTAGTTGTTCAAAACTCTGCTTAACCTTGGTTAACCACTGTTTGAGATAAAAAAAACCACTGATTCAACACCCACTGTTTGACTACACAAAGTCAAACAGATCCACTATTTGTCAAAAACCTACCACTGTCTTAACTTAAAACTCTGTTTAACACAACAGATGTTTCAAACGTTGGTTTCCATCCATCTGTTGACCAAAAGTCAAACAGATGTACCAACCAATAATCGGTCGCTCTAACGTTTGTTGAAGCCCAACAGAAGTTTCAAACAGATATTTTGAAAACATACCTTATCTTCCTTCTTCAAAGGGTTTCCACAATGGGACCCACTTCTTGAATAGTGGTTTGCCACAACGAATAACAACTAGCCACGTAGACCAAAAGGTAACCATTGGCCACGCTGGCATACCTATTCCTCAAACCCTATAAAAACCCTTGACAAAGAGAGTTTACATCTATCATATATACTAATCAAAATCAAAGCACTTCGAAAGAGAAGAACACCAAATTTGCATTCAACAAACTTTGCTTTCTATTAAAAGAATATATGTTTAAATGATTTTCAAAAGATCTGACCTAATTTCACCATAGCTCTCGAACTTGTGACACCCGGCCTCTCAGGCCGTACCGGATATTAGTAATCTGTGTAGTGAACATGTAACATGGCTATTTATGACTGACTGTGATGTTAATATATGATATTTGATGTGTTGGTAAATTTAGATGTATATAAAAATTATGTTGGCAACGATAAAACTAACGCTTATCGTGTAACGTTTAAAATGCGAAACGAACGTCGGTGACCACCCGATCAGTGTTAAAATCCTAAAAATAGTCTATTATGATTATAATAATAATTTTAATCATATCCGTGTGAAAAAATAATTTAAAACGCTAAGAAACTCTATTTTTCGAGTTTGAGCGCGTACCGCGTTATACTGCGCAAATTAAACAAAATACTGTCAACGCAGCCAGTCAAGGCAACTGGTAATTATTTCAGTAATAATTTTGAGTGATTATTTTTATAGAACGATAAAAATAATTTAAAACGCACTAGAACGGGGTTAAAAAGCTAGATAAAATACCCGGTATTCAGTAAAATGCCTGTTTTTGAGATAATTTACAAATAATATCTATATGTATATATACATGTTGTGAGAGAGGTGGGAGGTGGCGGCATATAGGGCTGCCAAAACATTCTTGATTCTTGTAATTAGACACTTGTATTGATTATAGAATAGAAGGTGATGATTAAGACTAATGCATGCATCTAGACACTTCCAATTTTCAAGAAACCCACATTCAAACTTCATTCTCTCTCTCTCCTCAAACATTTTGGCCGAACACCCCCTTATCACACAACCATTTAATTTTCAAAATCAAATCTTGAATAATCATGTCTATTTCGAAGTGATTTCAAGCTTTCAAGAAGGTTTAGAAGTGATTTCAAGGAGATTGGAGCTAGAACAAGGCTTCACATCATCATAAATCTTAAAACCCACTAAGAATCTTGAAGGTATAACATATTTTCTTTTCAATCTTGCTTTTGATTCATGGTGATGAAGATGATAGCGAAAGTTTCTCTTGTTCTTGAATCTAAACACTAACTTGAAACTATCAAACAAATAAGTTTTTAACAAAATAAAAATGGGTACGTGTATGTATGTGTATATGGCCGAAAGTTATGTAGGGGTATGTGTTTAGTTGTGTTTTGATTTTTGTTTAAAGATCTTTGATTGATTTGAGTTGAATCTTGAAAGATAAGTACATGCATGTGTTGAAAAAGTATCATATAAGAATGTTCTAAAAATGGTCATGTGATTTATGATGAATATGATGAAAAGTGAACTTTTGGAAGTTCATATGTATGTATATGTATGCCGTATATATATGTATATATGTATGTCTTAGAACTTTTGAGATCGTTGATACTTCTGCTGGATTAGTTTAGTTATAGTTTGTAGCTATTTTGAATGTACAAGGGCTTATTTTGTAATTCTCTAGAAGATTGTTTCCTGACTTAGTGTAGATAAGATTCCAGCAAATTTATAAATTTGCTGGCTAACCAGGAACTCTATATATAGCCCATACATTGTAACCTACTCAAGCTTTTGGCTCTTGAATGAATATTGAAGTGTTGTTTACATTCTCTTGTGCTCAAATCTGATATCCAAGGTTCTTTACTGATTTATTTCATTGTTTGGATTCAATACAACACTTGTTGTATTCTTTAATCCATTAGCTTTACCTTCATCTTTGATCATTCTTGACTTTTCTAGCTCAAACACTTAATCAATAGGTGTTTTGGGTTAAGAACAACCAACCACTGTGATCCGGATAGATATTGGGAATTACAATTTGGTATCAGAGCCATAGTGCTCTTGGTTGTTGAGTTTTTGTTAAGATTTTTCATAGTTTTGAAGGTTTTTCAAAGTTTCAAAGTTTTCAAATTTTTGGACTTAAAATGGATTGATTTGGTGTGTTTAATCGAGAGGTTGTTGTTAACATATGATTAGGGAGTCATTTTGGACATTTTTATGCATCCAAACATGGTTTTTGAGCTGTTTTCGAGTGATTAGAGGGTTTTAGTTCGTGTTAAACCCTCTGTCCAGCGAAATTAATATGAATACAGCGAACAATTTTTGAAGATAACGAAATTAAATTTTGAATATAGCGAACATTTTGTTGAACATAGCGATCATAGCGAAATCACTTTGTAGCTCATCGCATGATCATTAATTTCGACGATCATCATTCGAGCGAAATTATTGATTGTTGGCGAGATAGTGTCAAGTGACCCTGTAGCGAAATTATCGAAGGCGACTTCGAGAACTGTGATATTGAACCTCAGCGTTCCTATCACGGTAATTGGCGAAATAGTGTCAAGTGACCTTGTAGCGAAATTATCGAAGGCGACTTCGAGAACTGTGATATTGAACCACAGCGTTCCTATCACGGTAATTGGCGAAATTAATCAAACTAACGTTTGTGTTGCTTGTATCAGCAGAGTTAGCTTGCTCGCTCGTGCAGGACATCATCGTGTACCAGCGAAGATAGGAGATCGGTGAAGAGTTCTAGCGAATTTGTTCGTGCTTCTCATATCATCGGTGAATTTAACTCTGTTTCCGGTTTTTTTTTTGTGATCTGTCAGCGAATTTAACCTCTGTTCAGCTCTCTTTTGTCAAAATCAAGCCGAGATGTCATTGAATCAACTAAGTCCAATTGCTCAAGCGGAACTTGAGACCGGAACCACTACTAGGCCACCAAAGTTGAAAGGAGCGGAAGACTTCAGCACGTGGAAGACTCGCATTCAGTCGTTCTTCGAGTACACGGATTACAATCTGTGGCTCTCTGTCACCGCTGGACCTCACATCCCAACGGTTGTTCGAAACGATGCAGTTGTTCCTAACAATGACCCAACAAATTTCACTGACGAAGACAAGGCCCTTGTTCAACGTGATCGTCGTGCACATGCCGCCTTAACCATGGCTCTGTCAACCGATGACTGCAACATGTTTGAAGAACACCGTACTGCAAATGCACTCTGGAATGCATTGATTGAGTACTATGAGGGAAATGAAGAGCTAATTGAAAGTAAGAGAGACATGGTGCAGAAGCAGTACGACATGTTATGTGGAGTTCGTGGGGAAAGTCTGTCCGATCACATCAGTCGCTTTCTGAATATGATGACCAAAATGAAGAAGGCAGGAAATCCAGTCACAAACCGCGCTGCCATCAAGAAGCTGCTGGATTCACTCCCTAAGGAATGGAGTTTGCAATGCATGATGATCAAGAAGGACTTTCTCAACAATCCAAATCTTGTCACTCTGTCCGACTTGATCAACACCCTATGAGCCTTCGAAATGGATGTCAACAAACGAGAGATGAATACTGCTGGTTACCCACCAAAGTCAACTCAAACCTCTGTAGGATTGAAGAATGTGGCATTTCTTGCTTCAGATGGCATCGGTCCACAAGCTTTCGACTTGATTTATGCCAATGCTTCCGCAAGCGCTTCGAAAGCCCCACAACCTAATGAAAAGACTATCACAGTTGGTGACACACAAGCGTTGAAAGTGTCAACTGAAAATGTGGCACTTTTCAACATGTTTCTGAGCAGCTATGAAGGTTTGATGTCTGGGGAATTGAAGAAGGAGATGTTTACTGCTGAAGATATGTATCAGGTTGATCCAGATGACATGGAAGAAATGGATCTGAAATGGCAAATGGCCATGATCACTTTGAGATTAAAGAAATTTCAGGACAAAACAGGAAAGCGTTTGGGTCTTGGAAAAGCTGGTTTTGATAAGTCCAAACTAAGATGCTACAACTGTAAGAATCTGGGCCACTTTAAGCGTGACTGCCCCTTGTTGAAAGAAGGAAACATCGAATCAACTCCTGCTGTCAAACAAATCACCGTTGAAGAAAACAAGAGCAATGCGTCGCCTAGAACGCCAAAAGCTTTAGTCGTCGAAGATTATGATTGGAGTGAAGAAATTGCTAAAACTAAGGAGCAAGTCAACAAAGCTCTCATGGCAAAGATTTCAAGCGAGTTCTCTTCGAAGCAGTTTGAGAAACAGACAGCTGGAATTCCAAAAGGAGACAACACTGCTGACAAGGGTTTGAAAAGCATTCTCACCTCTCCGGAGACTGAGAAAGAAAAGAAGTCTGAAGAAGCTAAGGAGCAGACTCCTAAGGATGCATCTGACCAGAAGAAAGACAAAGGAAAAGCCTCAGCCACAGCAATGAAAACTGAATCTTCCAAAGAAAAGGCTGACAAAGACTTGGTAAATAGTATTCCACATAACTTTAAAGTAAAGTTATGCTCACCAGCATGCGTTGATGTCGTGGCACATTACAAGTCTCTAAATCTAGAATTTGAGAGACAAAAAGACAAGGCCTTAAAAATGAATAACGAACTTAAACTGAACGAGGCCGCATACCAGAGAAAGTTGAATTCAACTTTAGCTGAGATGCAAACTCTAAAAGAATTTGTGATTAGAAAATATTTCATCATTAACGATCTCACAGATAGACTAGAAAAGGCTTTGAATGAAAAGAACAAATTGCAAATTATCATTGATAAATGGAATGTCAGTCAAAAGGCCTTTACTGACATCAAAAACTGCCAACGACCAACGTATGTGAAAGACGGGATCGGGTATAAGGATAGGCAAGGAAACGAAAGAAAACTCTTCCTTCCACCACATAGCAAAAACTATGTGCCTATACCTACTCCTCATCCCGAAAACGATCTCATTGATGAAAAGGCCTCTGTAGAACAAAACGATTCTTGTGAAAACGAAACAACCGCTAACTTTTCTAAAAGTAATGCAGATCCAATTGTGTGTAAAGAAGATGTGTGCGATGAGGATGGAGACTGCGGTGGTTCAAAAATAGGAATAGGTTATTCAGGCGATAGTTATTCCACCGTTAACTGGTTCACCTGGAACTGTTCTAAGGAAAACAATATTCGGGATGAATGTAATAATTTAATTAGGATGGATGACTGTAATGGCCATGTGCCTAAATTTAAATCTTCGGATGACTGTAAGGGCCATGTGCCTACATTTGAGACCCGTGATCGTGAACATGCTATGATTGAATGTCATGATTTAATTTCTGCATTTTGTGATGATAAAGTTGTTTGTGAATCTCCAGTATTTGTGCCAGAATTGAAAAAGAATAGCTTTGGAAAATTCCTCACCGAGGAAATTCCAGAATTTATTCCATCTCGAACAGGTATGACAGATTCTGAAAAGAGAGTCACTGAAGATCAATGCAACGAAGACTCAAGCACTGCTATGAAGACTTCAAGTCCTGAGGATGAACAAATATCAGAAGTATCAAACGAAGGTCGAACAACAGACAGTGAGAGCACATAATTTTCAAGTGAAGAAACCTTGAAAACCTCATGTGTAGATCAAACAACAAATGATGAAAGCTCCGAAAGTTCAAGTGTTGAAGACCAATATTCAAAAGGATCAAGCGAAAATCAAAGCTGTAATGATTCTAGTTACGAAGCAAGTGAAGAGCAAGAGTCAAGTGAATACCAAGTGTCTGAAAGTTCATCTGATTCGGACAATGATGAAGAATGTTCAGAAGATGAAAGCAGAGTTGACAAGAAAATGAAGAAAGCAAAAAACTCAAGACACTCATCACATCCATCATCTTCTAACACCAAAAGGCCCAGACATAAACGATGTTTTCGCTGTAGTCATTTAGGACATACAGCGAAACATTGTAAAGCCAAAAAGCTTTCCAAACCGGAATATGATTTTGTTAAGAACGTCACTGATCAATTTAATTATCTTAAGAAATCTGTTAAAAATATGGTTGATTCGACAGCTTATTTTTGGAGGCAAAAAGAAGATATCGTGGGTCAAAACCACGATAGATTCAATATGAAGCAAGTCTGGGTTCCTAAATCGAACTAATTTGTGTATATTCTTGTATTTCAGAATAAACTCCAGAAATGACTTCGAATGCTCATGGAGTATATCTGGCACGTCGACAGCGGATGCTCAAGACACATGACAGGCTTGAAGGAGCTTCTGAAGAACTTTCGTTTTATTGATGGTGATTTCGTGTCTTTTGCTGGAGACGAGAAGGGAGGGAAGATCGTTGGAATAGGAGATGTGGTCTCTGAAGCTCTCACACTGGAAAACGTCAACTATGTTCCAGAATTGTGCTACAATCTCATGAGCGTATCGCAAGTCTGTGATAAAGGAATATCAGTGCTTTTCAATGACATGGAATGCTTGTTTCTCAAGCCTGGATATGTCGTTCCTGCAGAAATGATCATGCTCACTGCTCCAAGACAAAACAACACATACGTGCTCAACATGAAAAATGCCAAGACAAATGATAACCTGACTTGTTTGATTTCAAAGGCCTCAGAATCGGAGTCACTGCTTTGGCACAGGCGATTGGGGCATGTAAATTTCAAAAACATGAACAAACTCTCTAAGTTGAACTTAGTGAGAGGACTTCCTATAAAAGAATTTCCTTTTTCCGAAAAATGTATAGCATGCGCCCAGGGAAAGCAACACAAGAAATCGCACAAGTCCAAAGCAGTGAATACGATTATTGCACCTCTACAATTGATGCATATGGATCTTTTTGGTCCAATTAGTGTTAAAAGTCTCGCTAAAAGCTCTTACTGTTTGGTGATCACATATGATTTCTCTCGTTTCTCGTGGGTTTATTTTCTTGAGGCAAAGAGTGAGACAGCTGAAATTCTCAAGACATTCATTCCCTTGATTGAGAACGTGACCAAATTAAAAGTGAAGTCAATCAGAAGTGATAATGGCTCCGAATTCAAAAATCAAACCTTCATATCCTTCTGTGCAGATAAGGGAATTCATCTCCAATACAGTGCAGCCAGAACTCCTCAACAAAATGGAGTTGCTGAACGTAAGAACAGAACGTTGATCGAGGCCGCAAGGACCATGCTGGTGGATTCAAAGCTTCCAATCATCTTCTGGGCAGAAGCAGTTAATACAGCATGCTACGTTCTGAACAGGGTTCTCATTGTAAAACCACACGGAAAAACGGCATATGAACTTCTCTTCAAAAGAAAGCCGCTTATTGATTTCTTCAGACCAATTGGATGTTCTTGCACTCTTCTAAACACTCAAGATAATCTCATCAAGTTCGAAGCAGTGGGTGATATCTGCTACTTCATGGGATATTCGTCCACTCAAAAAGCCTACAGAGTCTACAACAAAAGAACAAAGATGGTGATTGAGTCGTACTACGTTGACTTTCAAGAAGGAAACTACACTAACACTGGAAGTACTCCCGACTGGTTTTATGATGTGGGCGTGATCTTCAATACCTTTGAAATTCCAGAAGATGTTCCAGAAGCAGAACCTGCAAAAGTTGCTCAAGTTGAACCTCTGTTTGATACTTCAGATATTGGTCTAACTCCGTTCACTACCCGTTTCACTCCATTCTCTGCTAATCCACTTCTCTCTATGGATGAAGCTACTGGTGACACTTCGCCTGAGAACACCCCAGAAAACGGTGCTTCTTCTTCACAGGCGAATGTGGATGAACCAACTCAAGAAGATGACCCCCCAGTCATTTATGTGGATGAACACTTCACCAACCTTCCGCAGCAGATTGAGTCTCAGACAAATGCAGGGTACAAGACAAATCGAAATCATCCTCTAGAAAATGTCATAGGTGCAGTCGAAGAAGGAGTGCGTACACGAGGTCAGTCGTCAAGCATCAACAAAGGTCTGTATGCAGCTTTTCTCTCACAATCTGTGCCACGGGACATTGAAGATGCGATTCTAGATTCCAGTTGGGTTCAGGCAATGCAGGAAGAATTATCTCAATTTCGCAACCTCAAGGTCTGGGAGTTAGTAGATCTACCTGAGGGAAAGTTTCCGATTGGTACCAAATGGGTCTTTCGTAACAAGATGGATGATCGTGGAGTAGTAATCAAGAACAAGGCCAGATTAGTGGTGTAAGGTTTTCGTCAGGAGGAAGGAATTGATTACGAAGAGGTTTTTGCTCCAGTTGCAAGATTGGAGGCAATCAGAATATTCCTGGCTTACGCGTCTTACAGAAATTTCAAAGTTTTTCAGATGGACGTAAAGAGCGCTTTTCTGTATGGGAAGGTAAAGGAAGAAGTCTACGTGTGTCAGCCTCCGGGTTTCGAAGATCCTCATTTTCCAGGTCGCTACTACAAGTTGGACAAAGCCCTCTATGGTCTTCACCAAGCTCCACGTGCTTGGTACGAAACTTTGTCAACTTATCTTTTGAAGTGCGGATACACCAGAGGAACGATCGACATGACTCTCTTCACCAAAAGAGTCAGAGAAGACGTAATGCTGGTTCAGATTTATGTGGACGATATCATCTTCGGGTCAACTAACGAGGAACTGTGTAGAGAATTCGAGTCTTTCATGAAGGCACAGTTTGAAATGAGCATGATGGGGGAGCTGACGTTCTTCTTGGGGCTAGAAGTGAAGCAAAAGGAAGACGGGATTCTTATTCATCAGGCCAAGTACATTCGGGATATTCTCGCAAAGTACAACATGAACGACTGCAAAGTTGCAAGTACTCCATTTGCATCTCAGACGGAGCTTACTCTAGATCCTCAAGGAAAAACTGTAAACAAGCCCTTCTATCGCTCGATGATCGGATCTCTGATGTACTTAACGGCTAGCAGGCCTGACATCATGTGGGCTGTCTGTCTCTGTGCTCGCTTTCAGACTAATCCCAAGGAATCTCATGAAACCGCTGTGAAGCGCATCTTCCGCTATCTTAAAGGAACTACGAAACTAGGTCTTTGGTATCCTAAAGATAGTAATTTTAATCTTATTGCTTATTCTGACAGTGATCATGCAGGTTGTAAAGTAGATCGCAGGTCTGTCTCAGGAGGATGTCAATTCTTGGGAAATCGTCTGATCTCATGGCAAAGCAAGAAACAGACAACTGTGTCCACCTCCACCGCTCAAGCAGAATACACTGCGGCCTACAGTTGCTGTTCACAAGTCCTCTGGATACAAAATCAGTTGTTGGATTATGGAATCAACCTCATGAAGACTCCTATATTCATCGACAATGAGGCATGTCTGGGAATTGTGAAGAATCCCATCCACCACTCTCGAACAAAGCACATCGAAATTTGCATTCACGCCATTCGAGATGCCTATGAGAAAGGATACATTCAAGTTGTGCCAGTGGATACAACACAGCAACGGGCCGACATTTTCACAAAAGCCTTCGATAAAACCCGATTCAACCAGCTGGTAACCTGGTTGGAAATGGTAAATTTCCTTGAATGGAAATGAATCTTGTTTGTCCGAATGCTTTCGTAAATACTCTATCTTTTGTCCATAGTTTTACCAATAAAAAAAAACGTTTGTTGAAAGTAAAACAAGTATCGTAGCGTCGCCCACCAAAAAGATTTTCTGATTTAAAAAAAAAATTCATTTTCGGGCAAATGGACTTTCGAAAATAAAGATTTTAGGGGGGATATTCCAGAAAATCCAATTAGATGCTTGTGTTTTGACTCCTGCTAGAGGAAATGATAGAAAATCGCTAACACTTTGTCATTTCTTGTAAAACAGAAAACAAAAACAAATCGGGGTGCCAAGCAACGACGTGTCGGTAGATTCAGCAACACCGACGAGTAAACTGCTGTTAGGGAGCAAAACATAACATCTACACAAGGATTCTGGCTTCTCTCAGGCATTACGCATCTTGTGGGTAACACGTTGCGGCATATGGCTTAATGGTCTTAAATCTTGTGTTGATAGATTGCCAAAGTCTGAAATCTCGGGTTTTTATATTGGTTTTCATTCGGGGGGTATCATAGTTGGTCTTCTGCTGCATCCAGATACATGCTGACCTAGAACTTCTATGATATCCCTTCATAATAAGCGCCTAAAAAAAGGCCAAACCCTTTCATAATAAGTGCCATTTGTGGCCAAAACCTTTTGATGGATTAGTTTCGGTCTCTCTGCTGTATGAAAGTACTGACCTGTTCACCGAACTATCTGTCTCGCCCTCGATAGTTCTTGGAATCTCTGTTGTACGAAAGTACAGACCTGATCTATGTTCTATCGTTGAAATGAATGGATCCAATATATCCACCAGTTATGAAGAACCTTTGTGCATACCTTGATCGCGGGGGTATGTCCTGACGTGGGACTCACGGGCGTAATGCTTCTATTCTCAATAGCTTGTGTGGGGGCCATAGAAGTCTTGTCAATACTACCAAAAACATGATAAAAGCGCTCTCCGAAGGCATGTTGAAAGAAGGATGCATGGATTTAAGCGGACAAACATACTGACAGTTTTTCTTGTGCCCTGGTTAGTATTTATTAATAATAATAATAAATAAGGAATTGGCAAGTGTTGGCGATATGATCTTCTGCAGGTAAGTCAACGAGCGTCGAACGTTTCAAGAAGATCCGCATCAATTGAAACCTCCCAGAGCTGAAAATTCGAAGTTCGGAGTCTAAATGGCCCAATTTTCTCTGTTGTGTAAATATTTAGTAAATTTTAGCGTTTTAAACAAAAATGGGCACGTTTTTCGAGAAAGTTTGAAATTTACGAGCGAAATTAAAATTGATTTGAAAACTTATCAGAGGCGGCGAAATTAAGATTCCAGCGAATTAATTATTTCGCCATGTACGGATATCCGTGCATAAATATCTTATAACCGTCACTTTTCAAATTTTTTTCTCAAATCATCTCATCATCGTCTTCGCTGATCACCGGACACACTCTCTATATCTGTCACAAGATTCATTTTCGTTCAAAGATCCTCAGGTAAATCTCCGATTACTCATCATCTACAACCATCGTAATCATCAGTTCACATTTTCGATGAACAGTGCACGGTTTGAATCTCCATAATTGTTCTCTGTTTTCATAGACTTAGAATCTAATATGTAATCTCTAGGGTTTGTTTTGAATGATTTGAACCGGTTGAACTGAGATTTCGATATGCTACTTCATGTTTAAATTATTCTATGATTTTGCAAATGCTCGCAGTCATTTAGATCTGTTTTTTTTCTGTGATTGGTTGGTAAATCGGTGATGAAATGTTAGGGTTTTAGAAGGGTTTAACATGAACTCGATGATGACAGCGAATTAAAGATGAACGTAGCGAACTCAGCGAAGATAACAAAGAATCTCAAAAGTCTCGAATGCGAGTTCGAGCAGCTAGTGGAATAATCTATTTCACCGGTAATGTGGCCGAGACAAGTGTCTCCGCTGCTGAATCGTTTCCGAAACAAAACCATGTCTTCGCTAAGTTCGCTAGCGAATTTATCTCGGTAAAGTGTCTTCGCTGCTGAATCGCTCCGAGGATAGAACTCTCTCGTCGTCGCTGATGGGTCAGCTTCGCTGGTGGATCGATACGGGTACAAAACCCTATCATCGCTGAGTTCGCCAGCAACACTGTCGATGAGACAACCACCGGCTCGGCAGCGAAGACAACCTTTGACCCGGCAACGATTTTATTTTTTTTAATGATAATTTATTTATTTTTTTTTGTTGTAAATATCCTTGTAAATATTGCCTTTGTTCAAAATTTTTCTTGTAAATATTCATTTCTATCTAAACATTTCTCTCACTTGGCTCGTTTGGTGTTTCAGAAACAAGATGGTGAAAATTATTGATTGGGATACTACGTTAAAGCACAACCAGAGTATTAATCTCGATCAAACACCACAGGATTTTCAGGATGCAGCGAGATGGATTCGATCCAGCAGAATCGGTTTCGCAGTTGAAGCAGTAGTTCCCGTTTATCGCCTCCACATTCAAGAGTTCTGGGAACATGCGAAGCTTGAAAATATAAACAACATGAGAGGGATTTCTTCAACTGTTCGTAACAAACGTATAGAAGTTACTGAAGATAGGATTCGCAAAGTGTTGAAACTGAAAGAAAACGAGCAAGATCCAATCTCTTTAAGCAAGGATGATGTGTTGGACGGATTTCGTGGAATGGGATACGCAGGAGACTTTCGTCTAAAGAAGGAGATTAAGAGAAATGGGCTCACAAGGGACTGGAGATTTATAGTTCACGTTATTGCTATGTGCCTAGCTCATAGAAAGGGTGGATTTGATGGACTGAACCTAGAGTGGTCGGCGGCCATGTTAAACCTGTGTTTGAATCAAAAATTCAACATCTCCGGTCTAATCTTCAACTACTTGCTAGAGAATGTGAGTGGGAAAACTTGGGCAATGTATCCTCGTTTCATCCAGATGCTGATAAACGATCAGTATGAAAACCCACCAAATGATGGAAATCTGTACACCTTCCATGTGCCAACCAGTCGTCAGTATACGGAAATTAAGACTAATGAATGGGTGATGTTACACGATTGGATGTATGCAGCCGAGAGATTGCCTCTAGTAAAGGAAGCTTATAGAAAGTACAGGGAGGCTGTTCGAGAGAAACAACAACGAGCTGCTCAAGCTCAAGCTGAGGCAGCTGCAAAAGAAGAACGCTCAAAGGGAAAAAGGAAAGAAAAGCAGGCGGCTGAAGATGAACCACCCCAAAAGAAAAAGGCACCGGAAAGTACTGAAAGATTTATGGATGCAGGCATAAGGGCGGCCGAGTCAGAAGAACACCGCCAGCACATTAAAGATTTGAAAGCGATTTACGCCTTGCAAGAAAAGGAGAAAAGAAGTTGAAGCGAAAAGAGATATCACCCACAGAAAGACCAGAGACTGTGACTGAGGAAGTTCAATCGTTAAATGACTTTGTAGATGCAATGATCGTTGACCCCGATGAAGCATCTGCGAGCAAGGGCCCTTCCAAAGTGTCTCCTGTGAAGCCAACAAGGGTTTCCAAGCCTCCAGTACCTCCATAAAGGGTTCATCCCTTTCAAGAACTCTACGACAAACTGATCGAAGATTCCGGTCCCTCGGTTGCTAAAGAAATCTGTCTGCTGAAGAATCAAGTAAATGACACGAACTTTCTGAGGGAAAAGATCAAGGATCAGAGGAAGAAAAACAAAGAAATGAATGCCTACATGGCTAAGCAGTCCAAGTTCATCAGGTTCCAGCAAGCGGGGTTGGAGAAAATGTATAGAATGATGAGAAACATGTGTGAGCAAATGAAAGTGAAACCCATGTTTTCCTTTGAAGAAATCTTCGACTTTGAGGGTTTCGTGGAAGAAGAAAATGCTCGAAAGGAAAAGGAGGCTGAAGCCAAGAAAAAGCGTTTGGAATCGGTCTAAAAAGTAACTGAGGGAAACGAAAGTGATGAAGAGGAAGTGGATCGAAATGATATGAAGAGGAATCGGTCGAAAAAGTAAATGGGGTCTTGAAGAAGAAGTTCTCTACGAACAAGAAAATGGAAAAACCTTCTCTCCTGAACATCCTGAATGGTTCAAGAAAGAGAGAGAACGACTCCCAGACTTTTATCAAGTAATAACAGTAGAAAAGAGTGAAGCCACTGACAAGATCATCAGCTGGATGTACGACAATCTTCGAGGAATGTTTGTGGTAAAGAGACGTGGTGGAGTAATCCAGTATTTCCAGACCGGATTTGATCTTTTCACACTTCCTAGGTGGGATCTGCGGGAACTTGGTTGCCTAGACATATTAAACCCAGAAGAAAGAGGAATCGGGAGGGATTTCGAGCGGATTATTGCCAAAGAAAGCAACAAGGGTTTCCCCAATCATGCTCCACAGCGTCCAAGATGCAGAGTTTCAAAAAAAACTATTGATCCAGTAACCGGAAAGGGAAAAGTGACGTGGGTGATCAACCCTGCCAAAGTTGTCACAAGGATCAAGCTTCCGGAAGAAGTACCTGTCGCCCTCAATGATTTTAAGAAATGGTTTTACGACAGCAGGTCTGGTGAAGCTGTAATAAGATCCAATGAAAATGTGGATATTCATATTCTGGATCCGATGGATGTTTTTATGTTTGGGCTCTCAGATCTAACAGTATTGAACGCTAGCCGTATAAATGTGGGAGCTAGTAATGCAAACATGGAGGAGGCAGCGTTATTTCAGAGAGCGGTGGAGCGAGCCTGGAAGTTGAAAAGAGATATGCTGGATCTGGTAGATAAAATTGAGAAGAGGAAAGAAAAAGAAGAAAAGAAAAAGGAAGCAAGAAAGAAGAAGAAATACGAACGAAAGAAAGAAGGAACTTCTGCTTCCACAACTGAACCCACCACAACATCACCACCTCCGGCCTCATCCACATATGAGGCCACTAAGGAGGACCAACCAATTAGTGAAGCTGCAACAACTCAAGAAACTCAAATTGTACCAATCGAGACCAAAGCACCAACAGAAACGACAACAAGCAAAGAAAAACCAACAGAGCCTGAGAAGCAAGCTACAGAGAATCCAGCGGCCACAACTGAAGAATGAAAAGACAAGTATGCAACGATCTAGGGGGGATATTGTTAGAACTTTTGAGATCGTTGATACTTGTGCTGGATTAGTTTAGTCATAGTTTGTAGCTATTTTGAATGTACAAGGGCTTATTTTGTAATTCTCTAGAAGATTGTTTCCTGACTTAGTGTAGATAAGATTTCAGCAAATTTATAAATTTGCTGGCTAATCAGGAACACTATATATAGCCCATACATTGTAACCTACTCAAGCTTTTGGCTCTTGAATGAATATTGAAGTGTTGTTTACATTCTCTTGTGCTCAAATTTGATATCCAAGGTTCTTTACTGATTTATTTCATTGTTTGGATTCAATACAACACTTGTTGTATTCTTTAATCCATTAGCTTCACCTTCATCTTTGATCATTCTTGACTTTTCTAGCTCAAACACTTAATCAATAGGTGTTTTGGGTTAAGAACAACCAACCACTGTGATCCGGATAGATATTGGGAATTACAGTATGCATGTATGTCAAAGTTATTGTGCAATCATAAAAGTGAAGGATCTAAGTATGAATGAACATGAATGATTAAAGTGCTATGTATGATATTTGAAAGAATAATATGTTAGTAAGGTTTTGATGTATTGAGATTATATTTGATGATAAAGTTGTGATATGAGCATATTAGATGCATATACTTAGGCATGCATGATGATATATGATCTTAAAAAGATGATTTGAATATGATAGAGTAAAAATCAGTTATGAGCAGATTATAAACACTAAAATGAAGTTATTTTAAAGTGTTTAGTGACTTATAACTTTGTCATAATGTTTGCTAGCTTTGCATGTTGTACATGGTGCATTAAAAGTTGTAAAATACGTGAAATCGCATGATTTATGTGACATATACAAAAACTGTACTAAACTGATTATAACTATTATTTTAATCAGTAAATAACATGCATTGTGTTAAAATATCAAGTCATTTCGAGTTGGGTTGATTATAGTAACGTTTAACGCAAAACTATGCGTTAAAACGGTCAAAAATCGGCTTTTCAAGTGATTTTTATAAAACTGATTTAGATCAGTAAGTAAACTGATATTTTTAGTTTAAAAATAAGTACTTTAACTAATTTTAAGTTTACTTGGTGTTTGGTTGGTCATACGTGACTTCCGACGCCCGAAAACGTTACTGAATCGCTAAAATACGCATTTTTCAATGTACACTAGTATGGGTAAAATTTTGGGTAAACCTTATGTGTTAAAATGTGTTATGTGATTTCAACATGAGAATGTAAAAATATGTTAAGTTTTAACATGATTTTAAAGATTTGGATTATGCATGTATATTTGTGCGTTTTGTGCAGTAGAAACGGTAGAAATCGCGTTAAATGTGTAACTTGTTTATCGAGCATGAAATTTGATACATATGAGATATTTTATGTATATTTGCTTTAAAAATGACAAAATAGATAAGTTAGCAATATTTCGCGTGTTTCGCTGTTAAATTATATGAACGTTTACATATATATATTACGACGCGCAAATCGTAGATATATTGCGTATAAACGGGAAAGTTAACGGATTTACACAATAAGGGTCACCAATAAAATCGTTCAAGTCGTAAAATCATAAAAATATATATATGGACTCATATATATATATATATATATATATATATATATATATATTAACGTGCCAACATAATAAAAAATGATAACTTTTCGAGAAAATCTCAAAGTTATGTGAAAATTCTAAGAAACGGAGAAACTTAGGATTTTTGTGTTATGTATATTGATTTAGAATCGTTCCTGTATTAGGACGTGTAGAAAATCAATCTCTGGGATTGCGATATTAAAATACGCACCCAAAGGTGAGTGTCACTAAACCCTTCTTTTTACTGCTTTGTATATATATTTTGGGGGTAGAACACGTCAATAAAAGGGTTTAATAATGTTTTTGAAATAAAACATACCTTTTAATATAAAATATATATTTTCGATGAAAATATATGAAATTTGATAAGTCATACGTTTCGAAGTAAAAACGTTTTTTGATGAATAAATGTTGGACATTGGGATGATACGGTATTTCCTAGGCGAAACATGACCATATAGTTGGGACGGATGTCGACCTGGGTCTCGAATGATGTAGATTCAGGGGATTCGTACAACATCGTGTATTAAATTGTCATATTAGTAGGATATATATATATGTATTGTACGTGAGGCAAACATCATATTGTCCTTCAAGAGGACCCTGCGTCCATGATGTCGTTTAATCATTTAAGTATTGCACGCGAGGAATTGTTGGTAGATCTATCGGGTTGACAACCCCGTCGTGACCGGTCGGCCAGTGTCAAGTCAAACGACGAATTGATATTCTGTTTATTGTCTAGCTTTGATTATCCCTGCATGGTTAATATATAGTTCGTATTGTCTAGCTAACATACGAGTCTGAAAATTGACGCAATAATTTAATATACAAAACCTGGGCAATATTACTGTTGTCGGATTGATGAACCGACGGAAGGCCCATGGATTTTATTAAGGAAGTAAAATGGACTATCTAAAAATTTATATGGATGTTTTCAAGTAAACACCTAATCAGAAAGTTTTCGTTGGAATAAAATTGATTGTATGTGAATATGTGAACTCACCTTCCTTTGTGTTGACACTTGATTTTAACGTGTTCTACAGGTACTTGAGTTCGGCTTCGGGAAATCATGGTGTATCTTGTGTTTGATGATGAATGTCGTTTTGTTTAAATACGTTGGACATCTTTTAAACTATCTGGTACGTTTGTAATAAGATCCGCGAGGATCAAAACAACTTAACTTATGTGGTTGTGTCGTGACTTTAAAATGTAATGTTTAATACTTATGTTTAAAATATGTCAAAATGTCCAACAAATGTGTGCATCGTCCGACAAGGTATAAATGGGCACCAACTTCCGTCACCACTACGTTTAATATTCCGATGCGACGTATTTTGGGGTGTGACAGAAGTTGGTATCAGAGCCATTGGTTGTTAGCGAACTAGATGTTTTCGGGGAAAACACTAGACTTCAACCGGAGAATTTTGAAATGTAAAGTCCAAAATTCTCGAAGCCAAGATTTTTAAATAAACATAGAAAATATTTTATCATGTATGAAAACCATTATGTGTTTTATGTGCATACGTGATTTTCTGTTTATTTGACCTTATTTGTTACTGTTTATGTTGATTACGCACTTACTTGTACGGTTATATGTGTGTCACAGATATCGCACGAACACGAGGTCATCGAGATCAACGACTCAGGTTACGAGCCAGATTTCGAGACTTCACCCAGACCTACGCTGCCGGAGACACCTATCACGGCTCCATAGATGGTTGGTACAACTGAGCTTACCTCATCTTTCCACGTCAATCCTGCTGCTTTTGCCAGCCAGGGAGACCCCCGATGCGCTTTCACTAGCAACGGGAGGATAGATGATGATGATGTACCTCTCTCAATCCATGAGACGGGATGACATCACATCTACGTCATGTGCTGAGACGGTACCTGCTTCCAAGAAGCAGAAAAGAGATAGGGTAGATCGATATTGCCATTGTGATCGTCAGCTCGCCGCATTGCGCAAAGACCTAGACATAGCCAAAGGAAATGCGAAGTATCTTGAGGGACAGATGGACGACTACGAGGAGTTGAAGGTTATAGATGACATCGCGAGAGATGAGATGCATTGGAGGGTTGTGGATTTGGAGAAGCTTGTCCAGGAGATGTTAGAGTCTCTAGGTTTGATGCGTTGATGATAGTTGTTTGTTTGTTTCGTTGTTGATGGATTGTATTGTTAGACATTTTTGATGTTCTTTGTGTTTGTGGCCTGCGTGCCAGTTTCATTTTTGGATATTATTTGGAAATTTTGTGTGAACTTGTTTATGGGTATCGATGTAGACATACCAAGAATAGTCTTTTGTACTGAAAACGAGTTTAAATAATTTCTATAATAAATACCAATGATATACTTTTGGTTTAAAATTTTTCTCATTAATATGTGGATATTTTACATGCGCAATGTTTGGTCCGCTAACATTTAATGATTGAATTATTTTTGGTTATCGTCTTATGTGGATATTATTGTTATGATAATAGAAACGACGAAATGCCGCCAAAAGCAAGACAGGGTACCGGATTACCTACCACACCGGAAGAGTTGGCTCAACTCATAGCCCAACACGTGAATACTATCATGGAAAAGCTCAATGCTAACCAAAATGATGGTCTGGGACGTGGACGTGGTGCACACGGGCAAGGTTTTGGTGGGGCACATAATGGAAATCCTCCAGGTAAAATGTGATCGGAAAGTTTTAGTAGTTCATGTGTTATGTTATCATTGGAATGAATTCCTGATTTCTATTAACATTATTGAACAGTGCACGGATGTACATATAAAACATTCCAGGGCTGTAACCCACGATCATTTACCAGTGCTGAAGGACCCTTAGATATCACCCGATGTATTGAGAAGATGGAATCTGTCATGGCAATCAGTGGTTGTGCTGCTGATTAACGGGTGAGATATGCTTCTTGCTCTTTTCTTGATGAAGCGTTGTCCTGGTGGAACTCGCAAGTTCAAATTTTGGGTGAAGACGCTGCCTACGGTCTGACCTGGAACGAACTTAAAGAGATGCTCCTGAAAGAGTACTGCCCATGCAGTGAAATTCAGAAAATCGAGACAGACTTCTGGAACCTAACCATGGAAGGTCTGAATGTCAGAGCTTACACTTCTCGTTTTAACGACTTGGCGAGGTTAGTTCCACGAATGGTTACTCCTGAATATGTAAAGGTAGAAAGGTATATCTGGGGATTGTCGCCACGAATTCGTAGCATGGTTACATCCGCGAAACCTACCACCTACCTAGAGGCTACTACATTGGCAAAATCATTAGCCGATGACGCTGCTCGCAAAGGTAGTCTTGATAAAAAGGAGGAAACCGGGAAGTCATCGGGCAAGGCCAAAGAAGATGCGAAATCTGAGCGGTCGGAGCATTCTTGGTCTAAGACAGAAGTTTCGAAGAAGCGCAAGTCTGAGAGCTCGAGGAAGCAGACTGAAGAGAAGCGCGGCAGGAAATGTAGTTCGAAGAAGGCATATGCAGCAAGTTCTAGTGGTACTAGAAAGGATGGCACCTAAGATAGCCGAGGAGGATCTGAGAAAAAGACTCGCGAGGAAGGACAGAAGAAATGTAACCGATGTGGACGGAATGGGCATGTTACCCGTGAATGCTTTGCCAAAAATGATTTGGATGGAACGAGGCTTGAAGGATGCTTCCAGTGTGGGGAACAAAGACATTTCAAGAAGGACTGTCCTAAGGCGGGAGGTCAAAATGCTAGAGGTAGAGCGTTCGAGCTAAATGCTAGGAAGGCACGTGACGATCCTGCGGTTGTCACTGGTATGTGTTTTTATCAATAACCATTCTGTGTTCGTACTTTTTGATACTGGAGCTGACTTGAGTTTTGTCTCAAAAAACTTTGAACCATTCCTATGTTCACCTCTAAGTAAGCTAAATAAAAAGTACTCGATAGAACTAGCAAATGATAAACTGATAGAGACTAGTAAAGTCGTTCGCGACTGTAGTATTCAGTTAGACGATCATAAATTTAGTATTGATTTACTACCAGTGGAGTTGGGAAGCTTCGATGTAGTTGTGGGGATGGATTGGCTGTCCAAGAACAAAGCGGAGATTGTTTCCTCGGAGAAGCAAGTGCGGATACCTCGTCCTGGCGGTGGCAAAGTGATAGTTATCCGTGGAGATCGATCGAGTCATGTGTCGAGCATTGTCGGTGTTATGAAGATGCTCAAGATGTTGCGGAAAGGTTATCATGCGTTCTTAGTTAACGTGATGGATACAAAGGTTGAATGTAGGAAGATCGAGGAGATTCCTATTGTTCGTGATTATCCAAAAGTTTTTCCTGAAGACTTACCTGGATTACCCCCTGCTAGACAGATCGAGTTCCGAATCGATCTGGTACCTGGTGCTGCACCAATTGCAAAATCTCCCTATAGATTGGCACCATCTGAAATGACAGAAATGTCGAACCAGCTTCAAGAGCTACTAGACAAAGGTTTCATTAGACCGAGTTATTCGCCATGGGGTGCGCCTGTCCTGTTCATGAAGAAGAAGGATGGATCCTTCAGGATGTGTATAGATTACAGGGAGCTGAACAAGTTAACTATCAAGAATTGATATCCTTTGCCGAGGATTGATGATCTGTTTGACCAGCTTCAGGGATCCAGCTACTACTCGAAGATAGATCTGCATTCAGGATATCATCAGTTGAAGGTTGCTGATGAAGAAACTCCAAAGACAGCCTTTCGAACACGATACGACCATTATGAGTTCCTAGTCATGCCCTTTGGTCTAACTGATGCGCCAGCTGTGTTCATGGATCTCATGAACAGGGTATGCAAACCCTACTTGGACAAATTTGTGATAGTGTTCATTGACGATATACTTATTTATTCACGAACCAAAGAAGATCATGAGCATCATTTGAGGTTAATTTTGGAGTTGCTAAAGGAAGAGAAGTTGTATGCCAAGTTCTCTAAATGTGAGTTTTGGATTCGAGAAGTTCATTTTCTCGGACATGTCATAAATGAGAAAGGTATACATGTAGATCCTTTTAAGATAGAAGCAATGAAGAATTGGGAAGCGCCAAAGACTCTGTTAGAGGTGCGACAATTCTTAGGGCTTGCTGGGTATTACCGGTGGTTCATTGAGAACTTCTCTAGAATAGCGCAGCCATTGACGCTATTAACCCAGAAGGAGAGGAATTTTGACTGGACGGAGAAGCAGGAGAAAGCTTTTCTGTCGTTGAAGGAAAAGCTTTGCAGTGCACCTATTCTTTCCCTTCCTGAGGGAAGTGATGATTTAATTGTTTACTGTGATGCTTCACGTTTGAGTCTTGGATGCATTTTAATGCAAAGAGACAAAGTGATAGCCTATGCGTCCAGGCAATTGAAAGTGCACGAGAAAAATTACACAACACATGATTTGGAGCTTGGAGCTGCTGTGTTTGCTTTAAAGATCCGGAGACACTACTTGTATGGCACGAAGTGTACGATTTACACGGACCATAAGAGCCTCCAGCACATCCTCGATCAGAAGGAGCTCAATATGCGACAACGACGTTGGGTAGAGTTACTCAACGATTATGAATGTGATATCCGTTATCACCCGGGGAAAGCAAACGTTGTTGTAGATGCGCTCAGTAGGCAGGAACAGGAAAAGCCTCTACGTGTGCGTGCTTTGGGTTTGACCATACACACGAGTTTGACCGATCAAATTCGTGATGCACAGCGAGAAGCTTTGAAGGATAATGGTTTGAGAGGTGAAGGTTTGAAGGGCTTAGAATGTAAACTGATACCGAAAGCGGATGAAGTAATGTACTTCATGAACCGAGTCTGGGTTCCGCTTAAAGGTAACCTCCGTGAATTGGTTATGAACGAAGCTCATAAATCCAAGTATTCCATTCACCCAGGTTCTACCAAGATGTATCAGGACATTAAGAAGTTTTACTGGTGACCGAAGATGAAGAGAGACATTGCGGCCTATGTGAGTAAATGTCTGACATGCTCTAAGGTTAAAGCTGAGCACCAGAAGCCATCTGAGCTTCTGCAGCAACCAGAGATTCCTAAGTGGAAATGGGAACATCTTACGATAGACTTTGTCACCAAGTTACCCCGTACGTCGCGTGGACACAATATGATCTGGGTAGTTGTGGATCGATTGACAAAGTCTGCTCATTTCCTGACACTTAAGGAAACAGACAATACGGAGAAGATATCGCAGCTGTACTTAACGAGATTGTAGCCCGTCATGGAGTACCAGTGTCAATCATTTCGGATAGAGACGGACGATTTGACTCCAGATTTTGGCGATCTCTCCAGAAATCGCTGGGTTCTCGTTTGGATATGAGTGCTGCATATCATCCTCAAACGGATGGTCAGAGTGAAAGGACCATTCAGACGTTAGAGGATATGCTGAGAGCGTGTGCAATTGATTTCGGTGGTAGTTGGGATGCTCATTTTCCCTTGGCAGAGTTTTCTTACAACAATAGTTACCACGCCAGCATAAAAGCCACTCTGTTTGAAGCCCTGTATGGAAGGAAGTGTCGATCACCGCTCTGTTGGGCCGAAGTCAGGGAGAAGCATTTGACCGGACCTGAGATTATTCAGGAGACCACGGACAAGGTTGTCCAGATCAAGAATAGGTTGAAGGCTGTCGCGGATCGACAGAAGAGTTATGCAGATAACCGAAGGAAACCGCTGGAGTTTCAAGTTGGTGATAGAGTTATGTTGAAGGTATCGCCATGGAAGGGCGTTGTGAGGTTTGGAAAAGGGGGAAAGCTGAGCCCGCGCTATATAGGTCCCTTCGAAGTCGTCTCTCGAGTTGGACCAGTCGCGTATAGGCTCAAGTTACCACAGGAGTTGATTGGAGTCCATGACGTATTTCATGTCTCCAACCTGAAAAAGTGTCTGTCTGATGAGACACTAATTATACCCCCTGGAGAGGTTCGAGTGGATGAAAAACTGAGGTTTATCGAAGAACCATTGGAGGTTCTGGATCGGAAAACCCAGAAACTTAGGAGGAGTAAGATTGAGTTGGTTAAGGTCCGTTGGAATTCTAAGCGTGGACCCGAGTTCACCTGGGAGCGACAAGACCAAATGCAACAAAAATACCCTCATCTCTTCCCACCGAGTGCGAAAACGAAACCTGTAAAGTAGAATTTCGGGGACGAAATTCCCTAAACAGGGGGAGACTGTGACACCCGGCCTCTCAGGCCGTACCGGACAATAGTAATCTGTGTAGTGAACATGTAACATGGCTATTTGTGACTGACTGTGATGTTAATATATGATATTTGATGTGTTGGTAAATTTAGATGTATATAAAAATTATGTTGGCAACGATAAAACTAACGCTTATCGCTTAACGTTTAAAATGCGAAACGAACGTCGGTGACCACCCGATCAGTGTTAAAATCCTAAAAATAGTCTGTTATGATTAGAATAATAATTTTAATCGTATCCGTGTGGAAAAATAATTTAAAACGCTAAGAAACTCTATTTTTCGAGTTTGAGCGCGTACCGCGCGATACTGCGCGAATTAAACAAAATACTGTCAACGCAGCCAGTCAAGGCAACTGGTAATTATTTCAGTAATAATTTTGAGTGATTATTTTTATAGAACGATAAAAATAATTTAAAACGCTAGATAAAATGCCCGGTATTCAGTAAAATACCTGTTTTGAGCTAATTTACATATAATATCTATATGTATATATACATGTTGTGAGAGAGGTGAGAGGTGGCGGCACATAGGGCTGCCAAACATTCTTGATTCTTGTAATTAGACACTTGTATTGATTATAGAATAGAAGGTAATGATTAAGACTAATGCATGCATCTATAAACTTCCATTTTTCAAGAAACCCACATTCAAACTTCATTCTCTCTCTCCTCAAACATTTCGGCCGAACACCCCCTTATCACACAACCATTACATTTTCAAAATCAAATCTTGAATAATCATGTCTATTTCGAAGTAATTTCAAGCTTTCAAGAAGGTTTAGAAGTGATTGCAAGGAGATTGGAGCTAGAACAAGGCTTCACATCATCATAAATCTTAAAACCCACTAAGAATCTTGAAGGTATAACATATTTTCTTTTCAATCTTGCTTTTGATTCATGGTGATGAAGATGATAGTGAAAGTTTCTCTTGTTCTTGAATCTAAACACTAACTTGAAACTATCAAACAAATAAGTTTTGAACAAAATAAAAATGGGTATGTGTATGTATGTGTATATGGCCGAAAGTTATGTAGGGGTATGTGTTTAGTTGTGTTTTGATTTTTGTCTAAAGATATTTGATTGATTTGAGTTGAATCTTGAGAGATAAGTACATGCATGTGTTGAAAAAGTATCATATAAGAATGTTCTAAAAATGGTCATGTGATTTATGATGAATATGATGAAAAGTGAACTTTTGGAAGTTCATACGTATGTATATGTATGCCGTATACATATATATATATATATATATATATATATAGGTAAAGAGTACTGTACAATATTGCTTATTGTACATTACGTACGCTTCAATCTCAGCCGTCAGATCATCTTCCCGCATTTTAAAATCGCATGTTGTTTTTTTATAACAATTTCGCATGTGATAATTTTTGATGAATTCGCATGTTGTTTTTTGTACCAATTTCGCATGTGATAATTTTGATGAAATAGGCTGTTGTTTTTTTTTTATAACAATTTCGCATGTGATAATTTTTGATGAATTCGCATGTTGTTTTTTTGTACCAATTTCGCATGTGATAATTTTGATGAAATAGCATGTTGTTTTTTTGTAACAATTTTGCATGTGGTACAAAAAAACAACATGCAAATTCAATGCGGGAAGATGATCGGACGGCTGAGATTGTAGCGTACGTAATGTACGATAAGGGCATTTGTATGATAACCGGCCTATATATATATATATGTTTGCATGTATGTCAAAGTTATTGTGTAATCATAAAAGTGAAGGATCTAAGTATGAATGAACATGAATGATTAAAGTGCTATGTATGATATTTGAAAGAATAATATGTTAGTAAGGTTTTGATGTATTGAGATCATATTTGATGATAAAGTTTTGATATGAGCATATTAGATGCATATACTTAGGCATGCATGATGATATATGATCTTAAAAAAGATGATTTGAATATGATAGAGTAAAAATCAGTTATGATCAGATTATAAACACTAAAATGAAGTTATTTTTAAGTTTTTAGTGACTTATAACTTTGTCATAATGTTTGCTAGCTTTGCATGTTGTATATGGTGCATTAAAAGGTGTAAAATACGTGAAATTGCATGATTTATGTGACATATACAAAAACTGCACTAATCTTATTATAACTATTATTTTAATCAGTAAATAACATGCATTGTGTTAAAATATCAAGTCATTTCGAGTTGGGTTGATTATAGTAACGTTTAACGCAAAACTATGCGTTAAAACGGTCAAAAATCGGCTTTTCAAGTGATTTTTATAAAACTGATTTAGATCAGTAAGTAAATGGATATTTTTAGTTTAAAAATAAGTATTTTAACTAATTTTAAGTTTACTTGGTGTTTGGTTGGTCATACGTGACTTCCGACGCCCGAAAACATTACGTAATCGCTAAAATACGCATTTTTCAATGTACACTAGTATGGGTAAAATTTTGGGTAAAACTTATGTGTTAAAATGTGTTATGTGATTTAAACATGAGAATGTGAAAATATGTTAAGTTTTAACATGATTTTAAAGATTTGGATTATGCATGTATATTTGTGCGTTTTGTGCGGTAGAAACGGTAGAAATCGCGTTAAATGTGTAACTTGTTTGTCGAGCATGAAATTTGATACATATGAGATATTTTATGTATATTTGCTTTAAAAATGACAAAATAGATAAGTTAGCAATATTTTGCGTGTTTCGGTGTTAAATTATATGAACATTTATGTATATATATTACGACGCGCAAATCGTAGATATATTGCGTATAAACGGGAAAGTTAATGGATTTACACAATAAGGGTCACCAATAAAATCGTTCAAGTCACAAAATCATAAATATATATATATATATATATATATATATATATACTATATTAATAAGCATATCCAAAGGACTTCTTAAGGTCATATGAATTTCCTTAAAACACCCCTAAACATGTTGTACAAGTCTTTTAAGCACTAGAAAACATCACTTTCCACTTATACCCTTATACTAAAAAACACGGGATACATTAGGTTTTCACCTTCATTTCAAAACATTTCAAAATCACCCGCTTCCCTGCTCTCCTCTCTCTCTCTCTCTCTGGCGATTCTAGATCCAGATCTAGGGTTTTTCTCCAAGGCGATTCAAGATCTAGCCTTTCTCATTAACACTATATCTATAAAAAAATCTCAATGCATTCTCCATTCAGGTCTCAATCTCACCTCGCACCTCGCACCTGCTCTCTCTCTCTCTCTCTCTTCAACCTTGGTGATACGGCTGCTATCTGGTACGCAATATCTTCTTCCTATCAACCCTAAACTTAATTGAGATGGTGGAAAGGGTGGTCGGATATGTTCGAGTTAAAATCTAGGGCTTCCATGCCGTTCGGAACTAAAACACTCCGATTTGGTTTGATTTTTATGAATTGGGGTTTTGTTCGAGTTTTGGTTTTGGTCTAACCTTTTTAAGTTCTCCTTTCTAATTGAGAATTTGGATTGACTGTTGATTCAATGGAGTAATTTATGCATTTAAGTTTTATGCTTTCTTTTAGGGCTTCAAATTGCACATGGAAGCTACTAGGTAGTTTGAAACGTGCTTATGTCGGCTTTCAATCGCAACCGCTGGCTGAAGCCTTTTGTTATTTCTGGTATGGTCATTGTTATTTAGGCATTCTGTTTATTTGTTCACATCACTCTTTCATATTATAAGTTTGGGTTGAATAGTTCAAGTTTTTGGGCTGCTATGCAGAACCACCCAAAAAGAAAGTAGGCATGTTGCTCAGGTAAATGGCGGTAAGCGGTTGTGCCTCTGAAATAGGCCTGGTGATCTAGCTTGTGATAAATTCAACATGGGTAAAACTCATTATGTTTGCGACTTGTAACCGTGTATACGTGTATGTAAATCTTGCTACATGTTGCTAAATTTGAATATTCGATGCATGAGCAATTCTGCTAAGTGCATGTGTACCTTCAGTTTATGATGTTTATAGTTTTTGTTACTTGTTTCAGATTGCACTCTCGAATGAAGAACTGAGCCAATGGAAGTTGATGACAAGAAAGCTCTTGACGAGGAGACTGACATTAAGAATAACAAAGAAGAGATCACAGAGGAGAAAGGACCAAAAAAGGCGCAAAAACAAATGGCGGTGACGAAGAAAGCAACGACAAGACAAAAACATCAGTAGAGTGACCGAGTAATTGGTTGTTGTCATTGTGTTTAATTTCTTCCGGTCCCTTTTAGAATTATAATTTGCACAATTCAGATCTAAAATTGGCTTCTTTTTATGCAGATGGATTCATTCTTGCTGGTACTGATGTACTGAAGATCGTTCATGCAGCTGAGCCTAAGTAAGTTTTTCTTTTCAAGATGGGTTCAGGTTGAAACGTGTCACGTGGGGTTCATTTTTTACAATTTTGACCATTTTGACTGTTTTTTCCTTTCTTAAAGAGCACATGAAAATCAACACTACTGAATGGCCGATTCATTAAATGTTCTGTTCCTTGATAACGTGTGTCGCAATGTAAATTTTCAAGTCATCTTTGTTTGTCTTGCAACAACGACTGCTGTTTGACTGCATTTGACCGATGGTACTGCAACGACATTTGTTAAAGAAATGTATTAAAATTTCAAGTATATTGGATTCTTGATGCACTTGTTGTCAGCGTTGATAATGGCGAGCATGTATTTTTCAGGTGGATGTATTTGGTTTTTTAAAGACCGGTTTATTCCTGCCAACCAGCTATGTTGATGTAAGATGGATCTGGAAGGTTGCGGGATCGAGTGAAGGAAAAGCTAAAGGAGTTTATTGGGGGCTACACAGATGATACTCTTGTGTTATGTTTAGTATACATGGAAATTGGTAGAACAGATGATACTCAAAGGACCAAATTCTTTGGACCCATTTTTGGCTTTCAATTTGTGCTTTTTACTTTCTATCTCTGATTTTTTACTTTTGTTTCTTTACAGATCCTCTTGAGACTACAAGAGTTCTTAAAATGGTCAAACAAGAGCAAGGGTCTGCTGAAATGCTTTGCTACTCCAATATTCGTCATCACATACTTCCAAAATTTTAAACTAAAACAAATTCCACTCAAATAAATAACTAAAAAGAGCTGCAAATAAAAAGCTAAACGGATGAGTCAAAGTTAACCACATCAAGCTCCCAACATTAATATAAATTATGAGTTAAATATTTAGTAACAACTATAAGCATTTCAACACAACTCAATTATGTTTATAAAATTTTGAAAAAGAAGTTTGCAGCTTTTGAAATTGGCATCATGTGTTGTACTGTTGTGCCAGTTTCCCTTTTGGCTCTTGATGAGATTTGAGTACACACCTTGGCAAGACTACAACTTTTGTATCTAATTCAAAATGAAAGGAAACTTTTCAGTACATTCATTTGTACCTTGATCTCTGCAGGAGCAACGAATGGTGATACCTGGAAAGGTTTGTTGGTTGATCCTATATGATTGCCACTCGCTATCTGCGTATTTATATTGCCCAATTACTGTGTTTTTTGTATGTTATATTGGCTGCTAAATGATGCATTCAGATTTGCTTTGCTGAGCCTATGTTTAGAGCAAAATCTTGCAATCTGAATGTCACGCCTTTCGCTGAGCTACATGCAAACATTCCGCAGTTGAAGCATGACAAGGGTTAGGTTGTTTCCTGTTGATATCTTCCCAGGTTATACAGGCAGGTTTGTTTTCTACTATGTATGCTAATATTATTATTTTGAAAATTAAGTAAACATTCCACATATTTGATAAAGTTCAATGATATATTCTATTCACTTGGGGATTTTGCAGGCTGATTATACGCAGAGAATATCTCTCAAGCTGTTGGGCATTGAGAACAGATCTGCAAATCCTATGCCCAATTCTCTGCAGTCCAACGCTACATGTGATTCAGGTACTTTTGATTACTTTCCTTTCCTTGGGTTTATTAAAATATCATCATATATATATGCAGCTCATCAACTCTGTCCATTTTTCTCCGTTAGATGAGGGGCATTTTCGTCTTTTTATCCATTTTTTTATTAAAATAAAGACACTCTATGTTGATTTCTCCCCATCCAAATCCTTTAATCATCACAAAAAATGTCTAAAAAGACGGAGATGCCCCTCATTTAACGGAGAAAAATGAATGGAGTTAACGAGTTGGATGAAAATTGCAAAATTTCAAACCTTTTGGATCCAGATGCGGAAAAACAAACATGTGGACGAACGTCGCAAAAGTGGCCAAACTTTAGGGACAAAAATGGCATTTTGACTGAGCATGTTACGACCGACCGGCCCAACCCTTTTGCCACGCTTATCCTCTATGTATGAGACTATTTGTGAGCGAGCCAAGGAAAATTACATTGCTGAGCATTGTGGCATCAGTCGAGGAAAAGTCACTATGTTCCGCTCTTTCTTCTTGCTCAAATTGGCACATCAAGGAAAAGCCATTGACATTCTGGAAAGCTCATTTGAGCTATCAGTTATTCAACGTCACAAACCTCCTGAATTACTTCTTTATTAGTTACTTGATAAATATGAGTTTAGTGTATAACAAATTCTATTATTGTAATCCAAATAGCCTTTTTTCAGATATTAAAAATTTGTACTGTATGTATAAGATATAATTTAAGTTTTGAGTGTTAGGAATTAGTAGCTTTGAACTAGGGAAATTATGATCTTTTTCCATTCATATATGTTAATTCCATCTGTGTTTCACCTCTTTTCGCAATACACAAGAGATAGACGGTAGAATAATGAAAGGAATGTGAGTGTTGTAATGCTACAAACATGAAAAATTAAGAAATATAGAATAATAAACGTAATACCCTTTTTGTATAATACTATACACAAAAAAAACTAATAGAGAGGATTGATAAAATATATCACGAACGGATTGATAAACTAATGAAAATGTGTGCCGCCTTGTAAATTGTCACCCCCGTTGCATCGCGCGGGTTTCCTACTATGTGCATAAAAATTAGGGGGTGTTTTAAACGAGTTCAACCTAAAATTGACCCGAACCCGTTTAGACTAAACCTAAACCCGTGAATTTCATGTTAGGTTCATGTCGTATTTTTGAGTCGTGTCAGAAATTCACACCCCTAATAAAAATAAATGACATGTAGCCTGTCTGACCCATTCTTTAAGGCAAAAAAAATTGGATTTTAGTTATGGTCCAACTGAGCTGAACCTTCTCTTGCACACCTTTAGAATTACTAACAAGTGTTGTGTTTTCTGTTGCATCACGAATTTGGTTTTGGTTATGGCTCAAAACCGAACCGCCCCGTACCTAGCCCTAAACTCACCAACCTAAGTGATATGTTTCCCGCCGCATTGTGCGGGTAAACGGCTAGTGTGTGTATATATATATATATATATATATTAATGTGCCAACATAATAAAAAATGATAACTTTTCGAGAAAATCTCAAAGTTATGTGATAATTCTAAGAAACGGAGAAACTTAGGATTTTTGTGTTATGTATATTGATTTAAAATCGTTCCTATATTAGGACGTGTAGAAAATCAATCTCTGGGATTGCGATATTAAAATACGCACCCAAAGGTGAGTGTCACTAAACCCCTCTTTTTACTGCTTTGTATATATATTTTGGGGGTAGAACACGTCAATAAAATGGTTTAATAATGTTTTTGAAATAAAACATACCTTTTAATATAAAATATATATTTTCGATGAAAATATATGAAATTTGATACGTCATACGTTTCGAAGTAAAAACGTTTTTGATGAATAAATGTTGGACATTGGGATGATACGGTATTTCCTAGGCGAAACATGACCGTATAGTTGGGACGGATGTCGGCCTGGGTCTCGAATGATGTAGATTCAGGGGATTCGTACAACATCGTGTATTAAATTGTCATATTAGTAGGATATATATATTGTACATGAGGCAGACATCATATTGTCCTTCAAGAGGACCATGCGCCCATGATGTCGTTTAATCATTTAAGTATTTCACACGAGGAATTGTTGGTAGATCTATCGGGTTGACAACCTCGTCGTGACCGGTCGCCCCGTGTCAAGTCAAACGACGAATTGATATTATGTTTATTGTCTAGCTTTGATTATCCCTGCATGGTTAATATATAGTTCGTATTGTCTAGCTAACATACGAGTCTGAAAATTGACGCAATAATTTAATATACAAAACCTGGGCAATATTACTGTTGTCGGATTGATGAACCGACGGAAGGCCCATGGATTTTATTAAGGAAGTAAAATGGACTTTCTAAAAATTTATATGGATGTTTTCATTTTAGTATTTTCGATATTATTAAATTTTAATCATTAATACCCCTTTTTTCATAGACAATTAATAATTAAAATCTAGAATCCAACGTTACATTTAAATATTGGTTAGGTGACCTTTATCCCATTATTTAAATTAACAAGGTAGTCAACGTTTGACAATTGCAATCCTTTGCAACTTCTAGTCGTATGGGATCGGTTAAACATCTTTATGTTTAGTTGGCATGTTTAATCCCATCAACAACTTTGTAACCCATGCTTCGGTGACCCTAAGGACATGGTTTCCAAATCAAGTCGTCCAACTTACACACACATGTGAGTTTACATATAAGTGGTTAGGTGACCTTTATCCCACAAATATGGTAACCTCACCTCGAACATACAAGTTTCTTCAAATGTGGTTAGGTGACCTTTATCCCACAAATAAGTTCCCAAGTGATTCGAGTGTTGTATAAAAGGATGGTGTTTGACTTGTTTTATAAAAGGGGCTTTTAATATTTCAAAATTCTAGTTTAGAAAATATTATGTACCATACATTTGCATGCATTCAAATCAATGGTACTTTAGTGAAAACAAATTTTCAAGGTTCTTTTTAATAAAACTCATTTTATTATAAAATCATTAATTTTAAAAAAAAAATTATTAACCACTTTAATGATTTTTAAAGAACCAATTTTAAGCTTGTTGTTGTTTATTAGTTTGTTAAGCATCAATATCCACATATCATCCAAACAACGTAATAAAACAACCATACAAGCATAACACACAAAACAGTAGGTGCATAACCATAGCCAACTATTTATGACAACGCTTGTTAGCCGAAACAAGTGTGCCAAAAGGTCCTTCCAAAGGGGTGAATATTGACACAAGTAATGTGTCGTTGAACTCCCACTTGATCCCGCATCCAAATGCTTCAAGTCTTCTTCTTATGTTGTGATATCTCCACTTTCTTTAAGCTTCCAAAATGTCTTTAAATTCAGCTCCAAACTTCTTTGGACCTCGAAAATGTGTTTTGGTTATTGGTCTAAAATCCCGTTAAGAACTATGAAGTTCTTTAGGCCCAAAATTGGCCAAAACCAAAAACGCATTTTTGTGTGCATCTTCTTTTACATAAAATTATTCTAATACATTTTTTCTAGTAAAAGAAATGAAACTAATCTATTTACTAACTTACCAAATGAAAATAAATAAATTACATATTTTTTCGAATGGAAGAACAAAGACATTAATTATTACAGCCCATTGAAATAATTAAATATAAATCACAAACACAAACATTCAACATATTCAAACACAAGGTCATGGCTAGGTTATGTACACCAAAATATACATCCACATATGTATATTATTCAAGAGCAAAAATGGTTCCCTTTTATAACCTACTTTTCGGCAAAGAATGAAAAAACCGAGAAAGTGGGTTTTGTCCAAACAAACAAATCATCCATATGATATAATTATTCAAGATTCATTTATGCATGTAAGAAAATAATCTTGAAAAACAAAGGGACAACCATGTTTAAAATTTTCGGCCATAGGGGTTCTCCAAACCCAAAACCCGAAATTTTTAAATCATTTGAAGCATGCATTCATATAAGGGGCTCTGATACCACTGTTAGTGGTTTTGCACATGTTTATCAAAGTTATTGTATCCATATATGTATGAAAAACGCAGCGGAATATTTATTTAAAAACATGTTACTTACAAGATATAAAACTCATTTTATATGTAAAACCAAAAACCCGGATCCATATATGAATATGCATGATGCGTGGTTGAAAACCGGTGACCATAATCGTATAACTTGATGATTTTATGTACGTTTTAAGTTCGGATAGCCTACTTTTAATCACAAATATGTTTTGTAGGTTTGACAAATTTAAGGAGCTTTTTGGGAACTTTACGAGTCATCGAGAGAAAGAACGGTGCACCAGAACGCATTACAGATCAACCGGGAACGCAAAATGGAAAAACGAAAAAGCACCATCAGGAGAGCCCGTCGGCGACGGGTAGGCACCCCGTCGGCGACGGGCAACAGAAATGCATTCCGGGAACTTTTGTTTTTAATGCTGGGAATAATTGTCAAACATACTTTACTAATTGCAACTTCGGGTTTTTAGTCAAAAGAAGACTAAGAGCACTAAATGAGAGCAGAAATTGGAGAAATTATGCAACCTCAAATTGCTCTAGCATTGGAGTTCACATGGAGGTATGAACATCAAGCCAACCAAAATTGCTCGGAGAATGTGAATGCTCTAAATTCTCTATGGTTATAAAAGGGGATTATCATCAAAGAAGAAGACACCTCCACACCTCAATATCCAAGCTCGTGTCCAGAAGTTCACCATTACATACTTTCAATTTCCTTGTATTCATCTTACATCAAGAGTATTCATCATTCTCCATTCTCCAAGCTCCAAGATGATTTCCGGCAAGTTTCATTTATCCGGTGAACAAGCTCCGGCAACCATGAGTGGCTAATCATCTCGGTTTCACCCCGGTGTAGGTAGTTGTTTAATTTATGGTTTTGAATTGTTCTTGCTTCAATTTGTGACAATTTGTGTATGATTTTAGAAACCTTTGACAATAGCTTGCATTTGTTTCGAATTCATAAACTGTCAAGCGAATATGAAAGTTATGACTTTATGAAATGGTTATGTGCAATATGCGTTGTCTTGGTTAGGATTTACTTGTGTTGATTACAAAGTGTATTCTTGTCCGTTCATTGAGCGTTGATAGTTATTAGCACCTAAGTCACGGTACACTAAATCCGCTAATCGTATGCATTTGAGTTGAGACTTTAAACTTGTAGAAACCATAAGTTAGCAACTATCGAAACCGGGTGTGATTCCTTTACTTGTTATTGTTTAGAAATCTTATATTTATCACCATTGATAACTAGGAATTTGTATTCAAGTAAGTGCTTATATTTATCTAAAATAGAACTTTCACCATTTTTATTATACATACAAGTTAGATATCTTTCATCAAAAACAAAAACACAAAACTTTTATTAGCAAGCTTCATAAATTGTGACAAACATTTTAGTCTTAGTAAATCCATTCGCAAACCACATACTCTTCGTGGATCGACCCCTTGCTACCACTAGCTATTTGTTAAAGGTAATTTGGGCTTATAAATATTATCTTTGACCGGAGCGCGACACTCCGATCAAATTTTGGCGCCGCTGCCGGGGAGTTCGTGCGCTTTGTGTTTGGATAATTTTCATAATTTTTTGTAGTAATTTTCAGAATTTTTGTGATTAAGTTGCTTTGTTTCTTTTTTGCTATTTTCTCTATTTTCTTGCTACGCGGGTGTGTTACTTGTGCAGATTATACTTACAAGTAGTGCATGCATACAAGGAATTCCGGTAGAACCTCACCGCTAGTGTTCGAACCGGAGGTTGAGCGTTTAGTTCGAAGAAACTTAGCCACTCGGTTAGAGGCAACACTTGCTTCTAATCAACCCAACACTAATTCACAACTTACACCATCCATTGAAACCAATTCAATGGCAAGCCAAAATTCCAACCAAAACCCAAATCCACACCAATTTCAATACCAAAGCAATCTCCCTCCCATTCCAAATATTCAACATATGCCTCAAGAACAACCGGGTGGTAACATCAATACCGGACCACCCACACCACCTTTCCAAAACCAAAATCCCAACAACAACCAAAGAACACCCCAACAACAAAACCTTCATCAACAAGCGTATCGTGGCAATCCCGCGAATGAAGACCCATTTTTCAACTTAGACGATTTGAGGAACGCCATTCCTAATGACGAACCTTATAGTGTTCCCGGTTATCAATCACCGGAGCATGAGAGTGTTCATACGGAGAATTCGGATGACGGGAGTTACTATGATGATCGGTTCTATAATGACGGAGATTGGGGAGGTGAAGATTTTGACTATCAAAATGCTAATTATGTGGGGAGGAATGATGGTTATGGGAATAACCGCCAACCACGAAACAATCATAACAACAATGGTAATCCTAATCGGATTCCTCGTTTCGTGGGCGGTTATCAAATGGGTGACCAAGGTGGAAATCGAAGAGGTGATAGAAGAGATAATCGAAGACCGGTCAACCAAGAAGTTAACGGTCCACAACGTCATCAACAACCTCCACGGGGAGTGAATGACCGTTTTCGACCGGTAGTTACCGACAACGATTCACCTATAGTATGTGAAAGGCGAATGTTTGATTGTAAGCCTCATTATATCAATATACTTCCCCACTTCAATGGGAGGTCTAATGATGAGCCTTACACACACTTGGCTGAATTTTCATCCATATGTAATACTATCGGTGGACACAACTTTGCATTGGAGGAGGTCAAGCTTCGATTGTTCCAATTTTCATTAAAAGACAAGGCAAAACAATGGTTTCTCACACTTCCCGCGAATAGCATCCGAACATGGGAAGAAATGCAACAAGTCTTTCTAGATGAATACTATTCGATGTCGAAGACCGATGATGCACGGGATGAAATAAGATCATTTCGACAACTATCGAGTGAACCGTTACATGAAGCATTCACTCGATTCAAAGAGATGATGCGAAATTGCCCACATCACCAAATAGAAAAGTGGGAATTAGTGAAGTGCTTTGTACGTGGGTTGGATGATGCAACATGGAATCGCCTCGAGTCAACAAGCAACGGGACTCTTTTAAGCAATCATGAAGATGACGATTGGGAGTTTCTTGAGCGAATGAGCAAACGGTCAAAGGAGAAGGAATCGGCCGATAGAGCAAAGAAACATCCCGTTTCCCGTTCGCTTCCCGATTTTGATTCTAAGGATAGGATTTCTACCTTAGAACGGGAGTTGGCTCGTATGAAGAAGAAGGAGGTAAATGCGGTCCAATTTGCGGTATGTGAAGATTGTGGAGAAATTGGCCATAAGGCCGATCAATGTCCAACGGGACCAAGTGAGTACACCGAGGAGGTTAACGAAGTGTTCGGGGAAAGAAAAAATAACGACATGAATTCGAACACTTACCACCCGGGGTTGAGAAACCATCCAAACTTCCGATATGGGAACGCCGCCAATCAAATGAACCCGATTTTTCAACCGGGTAATCACAGCGGGTCATCATATCCGAATCGCCAAGGTGGTAACCAAGGGGGTTATCAACGTCCTTACAACCAAGGATACCAAGGTAGAGATAATAATAATTATCAAAATGGGTATCAAAGAAGTTACAACAACCAAGGCGGTAATGGAGGCGGGTCGAACAACCAAGGAGGTGGCAATGATGTAAATGTGAAATTGGATGCTATGCTTTCAATGATGCAAAAATCCCAGAAGGACAATGAGATTCGGGATAAGGCACACGAGTTGTTAGCAAAACAAGTCACACAACTCGCGGAGGAAATGGCTCAAGTGAGAGGAAGCGCGGGCAAGTTTCCAAGTGACACAACGGTAAACCCTAAGCATCAAGGGTCAAGTTCAAGAAACACACGTGAGGTACCTATTAATAATGTTACTTTACGTAGTGGTCGACAATTAGAAAATGGTGTCAAAACACCACCACCTCAATTTGTTGAAGGGGTGGTGGAAGATGCTAGTGAGGATGAGAATGAGGGTGGTCAAACGGGTCAAAATAAAAATGACTTGAAAAATAATAACAACACTCCCGTTGTGACCATACCCGTCCCTAAAGCTAAGGAAAAGGGTGTGGAGGTTAATACCGCCCCTTATCCCGAAGCATTGAAGGGACCGATCAAAAAGATTGTAAACAAAAGAGGTCCACAACAAGATGAGTTGTTGGAAATGTTTAAGCAAGTAAAAATAAATTTACCTCTTTTGGATGCAATTAAGCAAGTACCATCCTATGCTAAGTACTTGAAAAATTTATGTACCCAAAATCGAACTCATAAATTTCCCAAGAAATTAGACTTAACCAATAATGTGAGTTCGATTCTTTCGGGTGCACTTCCACCTAAGCTCCAAGATCCGGGTGCGCCTATCATTTCAATTCAAGTAGGCGATTTTAAAATCAATCGGGCACTTCTAGATCTTGGTGCTAGTGTAAGCATTTTACCGGGTAGTTTGTATGACCAATACGAGTTTGGCCCACTTAAGACATCAAACACCACCGTGGTGTTAGCCGACTTGACACCCAAACTACCCCGTGGAATTGTTTCGGATGTGATAGTAAAAATAGAAGATTTTTATTATCCGGTGGACTTTTTAGTACTTGACTATGTGACCCATGACCCAACCAAGCAACCTACGGTGATTTTGGGTCGACCGTTCTTAGCAACCGCAAACTCTCTAATTGATTGCAAAAAGGGAACGGTTGACATGACATTTGGAAACCGAAGGTTGAGGTTACATGTTTTTTCGGAACTTATGAACCCTTCAGTTGATGATGAATGCTATATGGCGGACATCATTGACACGTGTACACCTCTTTGCGATACAATCGTGAATGGGGACAACACAATGGAGGATTGTTATATGTTTGATAGGTCGCAAGTGGAAACGGATCGAAGCATGGATGAAGAAATGAAAGAGTTGGAGGTCATGGCGATGAAAGAAGGAAGACCCACTTGGACACACCATGTGGAAAGTCTTCCAGAAAGCATCGATACAAAGTTGAAACCATCTTTGGAAGAACCTCCGGTGCTAGAGTTGAAGGTGCTACCCAAGCATCTCAAGTATGCTTATGTGGGTGAAGGTAGCACACTCCCGGTTATCATTGCATCAAACTTAACCGAGGAGCAAGAAGGGAAATTGATGAGTGTTTTGCTCGCCAATCGGGCGGCAATTGGATGGACCATTGCTGATTTAAAGGGAATTAGTCCTTCGGTAGTCATGCACAAGATCATCACGGAAGATGGTATGAGTCCTTCTCGCGACACACAAAGGAGACTAAATCCAAACATGCGAGAAGTAGTCAAGAAGGAGGTCCTAAAATGGCTGGATGCGGGTATCATTTACCCGATCTCGGACAGCGAATGGGTGAGCCCAACACAAACGGTTCCAAAGAAAGCGGGTATACAAGTCGTCAAAAATGACGCAGGTGAAGAGGTAGCCACTCGGCCGGTAACCGGGTGGCGAATTTGTATTGATTATAGAAAGTTAAATGCCGCAACTTCCAAAGATCATTTTCCTTTACCTTTTATTGATCAAATAGTTGAGAAATTATCGGGGCAACAATTTTATTGCTTCCTAGATGGCTATTCGGGTTACAACCAAATCGCCATCCATCCAGAAGATCAATCAAAGACCACGTTTACTTGTCCATATGGCACTTTTGCATTTAGGCGAATGCCATTTGGATTATGTAACGCCCCCGCCACCTTTCAAAGGTGTATGATGAGTATCTTTTCGGATATGGTGGGGAAGTCTTTGGAAATTTTCATGGATGACTTCTCAATTTTTGGGTCATCGTTTGAGGCTTGTTTGGATCAACTAGATAAAGTGTTAAAAAGATGTATCGAAACTAGTTTGGTCTTAAGTTGGGAAAAGAGCCATTTCATGGTTCAAGAGGGAATCGTGTTGGGGCACGTAGTGTCAAGTCGTGGGATAGAGGTTGATCGTGCAAAAATACAAGTTATATCCACTCTACCATATCCCACAACTGTTAAAGGTATTAGATCATTTTTAGGTCACGCGGGTTTTTACCGACGATTTATTAAGGGTTTTAGTGATATAACCAAGCCTTTATGTAATTTGTTGTTAAAAGACCAACCATTTGATTTCAATGAAAAATGTGAAAATGCTTTTAACCAATTAAAAGAGAAGCTAGTTGAGTCTCCAATCTTGCAATCGCCAAATTGGTCTTTTCCTTTCGAAATTATGTGCGATGCGAGTGATTATGCGGTAGGGGCCGTATTGGGACAACGGATTGATAAGAAGCCCGTAGCTATATACTACGCAAGTAAGACTCTTTCGGATGCACAAATGAATTACACCACCACCGAAAAAGAGCTACTTGCGGTAGTATATGCATTGGATAAATTTCGGTCATATATATGGGGTAGTAAAGTGATAATTTACTCTGATCACACTGCAGTTAGGTACCTCATGGAGAAAAAGGATGCCAAGCCGAGATTGATCCGATGGGTGTTGTTGCTTCAAGAGTTCAATTTGGAGATAAGGGACAAGAAGGGAACCGAAAATGTAGTGGCGGACCACTTATCTCGGTTGGTAGTTGAAGATGATCCTAAAACATTAGAGATCAATGAGTCTTTCCCGGATGAGTACATTATGAAAGTAGATAAGTTACCTTGGTATGCAAACATTGTGAATTATCTTGTTACAGGTGACTTACCAGCTCATTGGGATAGACGGAAGAGGCAACATTTCCTATCTCAAATCAAGTACTACCAATTGGAAGAACCGCATTTGTGGAAAAAGTGTGCGGATCAAGTGATAAGAAGATGCATAGCCGATGAGGAAATTCCAAGCGTTTTGCAGCATCTTCATTCGTTTGCGTGCGGTGGCCACTTTAGCGGTCACAAAACATGTCACAAAGTCTTAAACAGTGGTCTTTATTGGCCAACTATATTTAAAGATGCAAACGAATTTGCTAGAAATTGTGTAGAGTGCCAGAAATTAGGGGGTCTTTCAAAACGGGATGAGATGCCCATGCAACCAATTCTCGTAGTCGATATTTTCGATGTATGGGGTATTGATTTCATGGGCCCATTCCCCAATTCTTATGGCAATTTGTATATCTTGGTGGCCGTTGACTATGTGTCAAAATGGGTAGAAGCAATAGCCACCAAGACAAACGACCATTCCGTAGTTTGTAACTTTGTCCAAACCAATATTTTCTCAAGGTTTGGGATTCCTCGTGTCATCATAAGTGATGGAGGATCTCATTTCAAAAACTTTCGGTTTGGAAAACTATTAAAACGGTTTGGTGTTGACCATAGAATTGCTACCCCCTATCACCCGCAAACAAGCGGGCAAGTTGAGGTGTCAAACAGGCAAATTAAGAATATTTTGCAAAAGACCGTGCGGGCGGACCGTAAGGATTGGTCAATCAAATTGAACGATGCTTTATGGGCCTACCGTACGGCTTATAAAACACCCATTGGCACTACACCTTATCGTTTGGTTTACGGTAAAAACGGTCACTTACCGGTGGAACTGGTGCATAAATCATTGTGGGCTATTAAAGAAGTTAATGTTCAATATGATGATGCAGGTAAGGAAAGAAAACTCAAGCTATGCGAGTTAGAGGAGCTAAGAGAAATGGCATACGAATACGCGTCCAAGTACAAAGATGGGATGAAGAAGGCGCATGATGCCAAACTGAGAAAGAAAGAATTTGAAGTAGGGCAAAAGGTGTGGCTCTACAATTCGAAACTCAAATTCTTTCCCGGAAAGCTCCGAAGCAAGTGGATGGGACCCTATGTGATCACCCGGGTCGGACAATTGGGTGATGTTACTATTGAGGACCCGAAGGATGGGTCACGACAAACGGTAAATGGTCATCGATTAAAACCATTTCTCGATGGTAATGAAAACATGGACAAAAACAAGGAATCGGTAAGCTTCGTGGTAAGCACACCGATTTATGAGGTCAATTAAAGGACTCGAAACATTTGTGTAGAGTAGGTATATTTATTTGTTTGTGTGTTTTGTATAAGAATCATTTTCAGTTTATACTAACCTTGTTTGAATGTGTGAAGTTCGGACATCATAAACGTATTTTGAAGACGTAAGGTATGTTTTCAGATTGTGTTTTATGCATTGAGGACAATACATATTCTTTTAGGGGGTGGTAGAACCGTTAATGATTCTCGTGTTCGTGTTTTTAAATTATTTTAAATTTTAGTTTAGAAACTTTTAATTTTTTTAATACTTAAGTTTTATTTTTTTTAGTTTTTTAATGATTATGTTTTAGGGTTTTTAAGGTTTTAGTTTTTAAGGGTTATATGTTTTTAAGGATGTCATGTCTTATATTAGTTAAGGTTTTTAATATTAATGTTTTTAAGGATGTTAGTTAAGGTTGTCATGTTAATATTCTAAGATTGATTTTTTATTTTTAGGTTGTCATGATAAGTTGTTATTTTTAATGTTTTAATATTTAATGTTTTAATGTTAAAAGATTATTAGTTAATGTTTAAAAAAAAAAAAATTGTAAACTTATAAAAATAAATATCACAAAAAGATTTTTTATAATTTTTAGGAATTTTTATAGTACAAAGTCTCTTTATTAAAAATCCATATTTTTTTAAACATACATAAAAAAAAATAATAATAATTTTAAAAATTAAAGCCCGTCGGCGACGGGGCTTCAAGCCGTCGCCGACGCCCACCAGAAACACCCGTCGGACAACATTAACCCGTCGGTAGTAAGATAAGCCGTCGCCCACAATCGCATAAACGAGAACCCGTCGGCGACGGGTTGGGACCCCGTCGGCGACGGGCTATAAAAAACGGCTGCGGGCTGATTCGTTTGTTTGGTGTTGGACTCGAACTCACAACCATTTTTCCCATACAAACCGGGTTTTTAACCCTTCATAACATCAAAAACATTAACCAACACCCAAATATCATTACATACATCACTTACAACCCACCTACCATCATCCTTTCCATCCAAAATCATCAAGAACACCAAGAACTCTTCAAAATTTCAAATCTTCATAACTCCATCAAATCTTCACCAAATCAACTGATTCTTGAGTCCATTTTGCCTATTTTTTCGAGACGAACAAAACCCCCAACACGGTTTGCATCAATTCTTGCTAGTTTGCAAGATTTCTGGACGTGTACTTTAGGGTTTTTGAAAAGGTGTTCTTCAAATTTCTTGTTTCGCACTTTTTCTTGGTTCTTCTTGCTTTCTAACACCAAAGGCATGGATTTCCCTTAACTTTATGCTTACTTATCATATGAATATTGTTTTTCTTCCAAATTTTAGACTTGTTAGTTTAAGAGTAGGTTGTTTAAGCAATGTATGATGTTCTAGCATGATGTTAAGTTAGATTAGTTGTTTTGGATGGAATTTGAACATGTTAGCCATAAGTGATGTGATTACACTTGGTATGAACATGATTGAACATGAATATGATGTTGAAATTATAAGAAATTGTAAGATTAACAAGAAATTGATAAGTTTATGACAAAATGAGCAACTTTGGAAGTTTAAAATGGCGATTTTGCATATGCTTGTTAGTAAAACTTCAACATCTTACATCATGTTCAAAGTTTGAGAATTTAGTAAGATTTTGGGGTTATGTTGATGATTGATTGTTTCTTGTAATTATAGAATGGCTGGTGGAAGAAAGAAACAAAAGACCACAGCACAAGGATCTTCAGCTGGAGAAGGATCTTCTTCGGGGCTATTACCAAGAAGATGGGAACAACTAACAGCCATTGAAGAAGGTGACCCGAGACTATTTCGCCAAGACTGGGTCTGGGCAAAGTTTAGAGATAGTGAAAGTGCCAAGGTGTGGGATAATGATAAGAACAAATCATTATCCAGGTACAATGACAAGAAGCTAGAGGCTAAGCTGTGGAGATGGAAGATGGTCACTAAAGTTCAGACCTCGGTTCCGGAAAGGGCTGTTTGTGAAAGGGTGGTTAATGTGGAGGACTTCAGACAGATTGGTATCACCCAAATGTTCGAGAGTTTGGGTTGGGAAAAAGTACTAGACTGGTGCGAAGATAACACTTCGCGAATCTACTTATCAGAAGTTTGTGAATGGCTGTCGACATTGAAGTTTGTGGATAAAGATAAGCACCCTTCGGAATGGAAATTGGTTGGAAAGACAACTCGAGGGACAATGACAATGTCCTTCGAATCGATAAACTGCATCGCCCGTTTTGACTCAATGGGGGTGCAAGCATATGATTATCCGGACACGGAGAAATTTTTGGATACTCATATGAATGAAACTGATCTGGATCAAATGATGAAGGTTATCTTACCATACCAAGAAGGGGGGGAAGCTAAAAAGAGGCACATGTCGATCGAAGCCAAAATTCTACAGGGAATCTCTGTAGAAAATATAATGGTGCGATTTGGTGACCGAGGTGGGATAAGAGGACCTGATTGTAGGGTTGTCCACGCTTTGTTATACGGGACTCCTACTTTATCATGGAGGCATATAGTGATGATCAACACATGGGCTACTCGGGAGTCGTCCCAGAGGCGTTTTATTCCATACGCACGCCTCATTAGTGCCATGCTTGTTCAGCAAAACTGTTTGCCTCAGAACTCGCTTTGGGTTACCAAACCCATTGAGGAATTTGATCAAGCTTCTATGAGAAAGAATTGGAGTATATTTGTAGAGCTGCATGGAAATGAATACGTAGTGACCGACAAATTGGGTCACAGGTACGATTTCACGGATCCAACTCCTCAAGGGGCTGGGGGAGATGAAGAGATGATGAGTGAAGAAGAAGAGGAAGAAGCTGGACCTTCTGGTCCCCGTCAACCACAGCGACAGCGACGATACAGGATGCCACATCGAGAACTCGATGCAGACGTGGCCAATTTTGTAAAGCAACGACGGGTACCAACGTTTGGGGACTTCACCCGGGGGGAGCAAGCAATTTATGATAATACCTCGGCTTGCATAGGTGAAGGCCGAGAATACAATAGAAGGAGAGAAAATTGGGAAGGGTCGGAAGGAGCTTATTTGCATCAACAATGGGATGCCCAAGCGGCCTATCGGGAGCAAATGAATAAATTCATGGAAGAGCAACAACTGCAACAAGCGCTGCAACGATCACAAATGGAGCGATATATGCAGTTACAAGAAGAAGATATGGCCCGAAGACGAGCATGGGAAGAAGCGGAGGAAAGACGGGTAAATGAAGCTAGAGAAGAAGCGCGAAATCGATGGCGTGCTCTAGCTTTGTCTCATGAATTGGCCCTTAACAACGCTAAGGTGCTCCACGATCAAGAGCGCCACCAAAGAGATCTTCTAGCCGGCCTTCCATACGCCGAACACTCGGGGTGGACAAACTACCCCGACATTCCTCATCCATTGGGCCCAAACGACCCAACTCCTCATTGGCCTGAAGCGGTAGGTTCCAGCTTTGTTCCCATCCCCTACCAACCACCACCACAACAAGGAGAGCAAAGCCCGCTCGATAACCTTCGAGACATGTGGGAGTCTCTCACCGGTTACCCATACCAACCAAACCCGCCAAGAGACCCTAACGAACGATATCAGCGGTGAAGGTATGGTATATTTTGTTTTTGTTTTTGTGTTTATTTTATTTGGTGTGTTTTATTTTTATTTTGTCTTTCATTTGTTTTATCCACATAAATAAGGTAAAAATATGCATAGCTTGGTAACTTGTTCATAAAAATGGTAGAACTAGGTAACTAACAAATTTTGATGGTTGTGAGAAGCATGCTTCTACACGAGGGTTAGAATTTGTAGGTACAAAAGGTTCACGAGACAGCCATTCTTATGAAGAGAAGAAGAAGATATGGAACTCAAGAAACAAAAATCAGGTGCATGCGTTTCCATTTTACCTTGTTTATTAATAATAAGTGGATTGTTGGTTTAATGTTTGAAGTCGGGGTGAACTTTGGGAGGTTAGCCGTGTCACATCCCTTGTGCAATTTTAAAACTCTAGTTCTTACACATTGAGGACAATGTTTACCTCAAGTGTGGGGATGGGGGAGTAGTAAAAATTTTAGATTTTAACCCACTCATTTAAATACTACACATTGAGGACAATGTTTACCTCAAGTGTGGGGATGGGGGAAAAATTTCAAAAATTTTTCAAAAGTTTCTTGTTTAAAAGCAATCTTAAAAACACAAGTAGCTAAGTCAACGAGGGATGACACAACCCATTTGGTCTTTTGTCATGGTCAAGTTCAAATTAATAGCATGAAAGGTATCTAACGGGTGGTTATTTGGGAATAATTCGCCTAAGGAACTAGCATTTGGTGCATATCACATATCATACCCTTATAAGTGAGATTTTGGGCCATTTTCATACATCATATATACACATATTTCTTTGTTTGAGTGGACCATTAGTCATGTATTGTAGAACTTGCATCTTTTGATACGTTTGAGACCATAGACCGAATACAAGCACGAGAATGATTAAGGCATTAGGTGAACCTTTTCCTTTTTACACCATTCTTATACCCTTACCCAAAAATTATCCCCTAGTAGCCAACTTTGAGCCTAAACTTTCGTTTGACAACCCACTTAGCCAACAACCTTAAACCTTTTTGTTTTAAACCCGTGTGATGAAAATTCGATTCCTTAGCAAAGTTATATAGTTGTATTTATTTGTATTGAAAAAAAAAATCAGAAAATGTGATGAAAAAGATAAGAAATTCATTGAGAAAAGAACAAAAATATGTGTTCTAGTTGTTGAATAAAAGGTGAAAAATCATTGCCTTATAGTTTATGTTTGTAGTTTATTTAAGTTGAAGTAGTTGTATTGTAATAAAAATCGAATTTTTTCATCACTTTAGCCACTTAAAAATATCCTATTTCCTACCCTTAACCCTAGCCCCGTTACAACCCTTTCAAAGACCTTATGACTTGTGCTTAGTATTCGTGATCGATGGTGGAGAATGATTGAGTTGCAAGCCTATGCGGGTATATGTTCTAATCGGTTTTGAGCGATTAATTGTCAAGATGCTAATACATTACATATTAGCCAAATGTTAAGCCGAGTGGAGAGAACATTGTGAGGGATATGTATGAATTGTTAGTTTTAAGGGCGAGTTAATCTTAGGTAACCATTTGTGTATGTGAAATCACATTACCATTAGATATTTCGAATTGTAAAGAGCTTGAACTTTTGTATGACAATAAACCTTAACCTTTGTCTCGGGAATGGGACGTGTGTTCATTGTTCGACCCACGCGAAAGTGAAAAACAGATTTGCTTGAGGGCAAGCAAAAGACAAGTGTGGGGATGTGATGCGTGGTTGAAAACCGGTGACCATAATCGTATAACTTGATGATTTTATGTACGTTTTAAGTTCGGATAGCCTACTTTTAATCACAAATATGTTTTGTAGGTTTGACAAATTTAAGGAGCTTTTTGGGAACTTTACGAGTCATCGAGAGAAAGAACGGTGCACCAGAACGCATTACAGATCAACCGGGAACACAAAATGGAAAAACGAAAAAGCACCATCAGGAGAGCCCGTCGGCGACGGGTAGGCACCCCGTCGGCGACGGGCAACAGAAATGCATTCCGGGAACTTTTGTTTTTAATGCTGGGAATAATTGTCAAACATACTTTACTAATTGCAACTTCGGGTTTTTAGTCAAAAGAAGACTAAGAGCACTAAATGAGAGCAGAAATTGGAGAAATTATGCAACCTCAAATTGCTCTAGCATTGGAGTTCACATGGAGGTATGAACATCAAGCCAACCAAAATTGCTCGGAGAATGTGAATGCTCTAAATTCTCTATGGTTATAAAAGGGGATTATCATCAAAGAAGAAGACACCTCCACACCTCAATATCCAAGCTCGTGTCCAGAAGTTCACCATTACATACTTTCAATTTCCTTGTATTCATCTTACATCAAGAGTATTCATCATTCTCCATTCTCCAAGCTCCAAGATGATTTCCGGCAAGTTTCATTTATCCGGTGAACAAGCTCCGGCAACCATGAGTGGCTAATCATCTCGGTTTCACCCCGGTGTAGGTAGTTGTTTAATTTATGGTTTTGAATTGTTCTTGCTTCAATTTGTGACAATTTGTGTATGATTTTAGAAACCTTTGACAATAGCTTGCATTTGTTTCGAATTCATAAACTGTCAAGCGAATATGAAAGTTATGACTTTATGAAATGGTTATGTGCAATATGCGTTGTCTTGGTTAGGATTTACTTGTGTTGATTACAAAGTGTATTCTTGTCCGTTCATTGAGCGTTGATAGTTATTAGCACCTAAGTCACGGTACACTAAATCCGCTAATCGTATGCATTTGAGTTGAGACTTTAAACTTGTAGAAACCATAAGTTAGCAACTATCGAAACCGGGTGTGATTCCTTTACTTGTTATTGTTTAGAAATCTTATATTTATCACCATTGATAACTAGGAATTTGTATTCAAGTAAGTGCTTATATTTATCTAAAATAGAACTTTCACCATTTTTATTATACATACAAGTTAGATATCTTTCATCAAAAACAAAAACACAAAACTTTTATTAGCAAGCTTCATAAATTGTGACAAACATTTTAGTCTTAGTAAATCCATTCGCAAACCACATACTCTTCGTGGATCGACCCCTTGCTACCACTAGCTATTTGTTAAAGGTAATTTGGGCTTATAAATATTATCTTTGACCGGAGCGCGACACTCCGATCAATGCATGCTATCAAAATTGCAACCATAGGGTGTTATGAGAATGCTACCTTCCAAATAACAAGAGATATGAAGGAGATGATGTTTCTATAATGGTAGCCTTCAAACAAGAAAGCCTCAAGCTAGTATACCCCAAGCCTCTAACAAAGCACTTTATGATTGCTAGGATTTTCACTTATGAACACCTCTTGATCAACCACACTTGGGCCGAAATTCTAGAGAGAATTTGAGAGTGTTCTTGCACTTGATTTTAGTGAGAGAAAGAGTGTGTGTAAGAATGTCTTTAATTCTCACCAAATCATCCATATATATAATCTCTTGAAAGATCTTTTCTTGGATTATGTGAGATTTGTAAAGATCTCACCAAATCATCTATATAATCTTTGTAAGATCTTATCTTGGATTATGTGAGATTTGTAAAGATCTCACCAAATCATCTATATAATCTTTGTAAGATCTTATCTTGGATTATGTGAGATTGTGTGAGATCTTACCAAATCATCCAAGATATCCATATATCTTACATAATCTAATCTTGGATTGTGTGAGATCTTGTAAGATTTGCAAGATATTGCATTAAAATTCAAATTCTTTTCTTTTAAATAATGTCTTGTATTATTTTATAACTTTTATAAAATTAACATCATATGTTTACAAGACTTTATGCAATATCTCATAACCTTTTATAATGTTATTTAACCCATTAAATAACAAAATAAAATATATTCTCAAAATAAATTATCCATATAATTTATTAGTTTCTCAAGTGCAATTATTTAGAAAACCAATTTCTAAATATTCTAAGTCTTAATATTTATTTGTTTGATCATATCATAAATAAATATTATAAGTGTTTGTCTAGCTTGTTATTGGGTATGACCCGACTTAGATCATAACGTACTAGCCACGTCAATTTAATATGTGTCTTGGGCATACCGATTCCAACAGAAATTTCCCTAAAAACTCAGTATCTGTGTATGCTATCTTGAGAAATTCAAATTACAAGTTATCCCAGAAACTGTTTATGGATTTGGTAGCAAACATAAAAGCAATCAAGAGGGGAAATGGCAATCATTTTCTATTATATCCAAGATTGTTAAACTTTTACCTGAAAAATGTTTTAAGACAAGAAATTTTTTAACAGGGTGAAGCCCTTGAAATTAATAGTCTTCAAATGAAACTTTAACCCACATGATGACTTAAAGTCGAGAAAATGTGGGAGAAGAAAATGTTTTGCAAAACTAAGCAACAGATGTTGCAACATCTGTTGCTAAGCCTACTACTCCTGGTGACCACAGTGCATAAACCAGCACTGTGGAACACACACCAGAAATTTCCACAAAAACCACTTCCATTCCTATCCCCAAATCCAAAATCCAAAACAAAAAACAAAAAGAAGGTATCTCTGGGGGTTAAGATGCTAGAGGTACCTGTTGTAACACAAATGCAGCAAACATATGTTGTTACTTCCTCACAATAGATGCAATCATCTCCACCTATCCAAACTACTCACTCATCCTCACAAAAGGAAAGTATTATAAGCACAGGGGAACCAAATCAAGAGGGAGATAATTCACTTAACTATCTCTTCTCAAGCCCCTCTCCCAGGGTTGCTTCTCTTTTTACTCCACCACCCACTAAAACAATCTAATCATCATTCCAAAAATTGCTTGACGCAATTGATACAACTGACTTGCACATACCTAGTTCCTCTCAACAACATGTCACAAAGAGTACACTTCAACAAGTGACTAGGGCAATCTCAGAAATCATTGCTATCCCACAAGCATAGGAGGCAACACCTCTTGTGTTCCAAGAGGCACTTGTAGGTATTTCAGGTGGGGTAGCTACTATAACTGTAGAGACAACAGTCTCATAGTTGGACAGTGGTTACATCATTAAGACCCTCTTGAAGGTAACAACTGTTGAGACAATAGTCTCTTCATCAGTTGGAAGTCCCCAGTACCAAGAAAAATGTCTTGTTTTGAACATGTTCAACCATATCTTCACCTTCTAAAGCAAGTTGTAGAAGAAAAATAAAACATGCAAATAGAGTTGATAAGACAAATGGTGGATGCCAAGTACAAAGATACTCAGGCAGAGGTTAAAGCCATCAAATACTTTATCCTTGAAAACAATAGTAAAACTCTCACTCTCTCTAAATATCAAGATGATGCCAAAAGGGGGAGGAAGAATGCATGAGAAAGCTCTCACCTCTGGTCAAAAAGGCTGGAAAAGGGTCTGACATTGATGCACTAAAAAAGGCAAGATAAGAAGAAATTGCTAAGTAGTGGAAAAAGAAAAGAATAGGGATACAAGGGAAGCCAATATGCAGATAACAGTGCAAGAGATTATTGAAAGGAATAAAATCCAAGATAATTAAGGTTCTTCAACAGAGGTTCCAGAAAGCACTACTGCAACAACTATCCAAGCCACTATCACATCCATCCAAACACCCACCACGTCTCAAACCACTGCTCCCATTGTCCAAACATCTGTTAGCACTACAAAAGTGACAACAGATGTTACAACCACATTACCTCCACCAGCAACACATAAGTCCCCAAAAGGACTTCTCATCCATAAAAGAAAACCACCAACACAACTTCCATAACCACCATAAAAAAACACAAAGACTTCAAACCAGAACCAGGAGAACTAAATTCAGTGTCCAAGATGATAATGAAGAAACTCCTAATGCATCACCTATCAAAACCACAATCACCACAACCTTATCTATCACATCTCAACCATCCACTACCACAACCACAACCACAACCACAACACTCACCATAATAACTCAACCTACAAAACTACCCACCACCATACTTGACCCACTTGAGTTAGAAAATGTATCAAAAGAGATACAATCTTTCAACTCTACAACTGGCATCAGCCAACTTAACTTACCTTTCCATTCCTCAGAAGATATTCAAAGCCTAAAATGTACAAGAGTACCTAGAACTGAATATCAAACTGGTTGAAAAGATAATTGCTTTTAAAAGCAAGGGTACAAGTGATAAGGAGGCTTAGCAAATCATGTCTGCAGAATTCACAAAAGTGAATAGACTGAAGAATTTGCAAAAGATGTTAGTCAAAAGGCTTCTCAAGGACCAGTAAATAACCCTGATCTCAAAAAGGAACTAAGGGAAGATTACCTGGAGTTTATAAGGAAAAGTAAGCCTTATAGAGCCACAAGAGCTCAATTCTCTGGTTGGACTACAGAAGCCCTCCTAGAAGAAATTACAAGGATTGAGATGTGAAAACTCAATCCAGACATCAAGCCCACTCCTCCCAACTAGGGTGCAGGAAGAAAACTTGTTGGTCAAAAAGCAGTTGAATTAAGAAAAATGAAGGACGAGATGGTGGCAGCAAAATTTGGATCAGTGCAATCCATGGCCAGGTGGGATGAGCCAACAATCAAAGAGAGCTACAAGAAATTAGAAACATTAAGAGCTATAGATCCCTCAGTCCTCAAACGACCCAATTATGAAGACTTACCTGACAGCTCACTGGCTCACTGGTTAAACCTTCTGAACTTCCATCTGCAATGCATGTCTCCTTAATGGTTAGAAGTCACCTCAAAAGACAAAAGGAGATGTCTGCAGAAGATTTACAAAGATATAAAGATGAGATCAGGAGGGTAGGGATCAGAAATGAACTCATGTTTGGTCATCCTGATGCCAAACCAGAAGAGTTGTTAGGGCAAGTTCTGGGAAAGTATATTCCCTCACTTCTTCCAATAAACAGTCTGATAAATCCATCAGCCTCCAAAATTCTAAAATGCTTTTCAAACAGAGCAAGCCATGAATTGACAATAATCAGGGCAAATGGAGAAGTGAAAAAGACTTCAATGAATAGTGTCGTAAGCCTAAAAATTATGAGCCTAAAATTGAAGATCTGTAAGATATACTGGATCCTCCACTTGAAAGGGATGCCGATGACTCTCTTTATGAGAGATTTGAAAAGACCTTCAAAGCACAAATTAGAGAGACGTTGAAGAGGAATAAAAATTGATCCAATAAACATTTATTTTGGCATAATCTGTTATAGAGGGGATTGTTGGACCTACAAAAGAATAGATTCAAAAGCCAAAACATGATCAAGTGATCAAGAATTAAACAGAATTTTGAACCAGATTCTCCCCAAAGATAGTGAATCTTGAACACCTAAATCAGAGCATCTATTGAAGACAGGCAAACAACTTATCAAAGCCTTGGAACTGCTGTTTATGAAGAAACAAGGTTTGTTAAAGCCTAAAGTCTATTGAAGCAAATGTCTGATGAAGAAGACTAAACATCTGCCTGGCCAAACAGATGTTTGGATCAAAGCAACAGAGGATAGTCCACACAGATGTTTGACAATGTAATAGTACTTGTTTTGTATCAGTGTCTAAAATAGTTAGATTAGATGTTAGATTATCACAGATGTTTGCAACATCTGTGGAATCTTTTCTGTTAGGAATGTTAGATTTCACTATCACGGTGATGTTAGCCAATCACAAACAGAGCTTTCGTACTTAGTATAAATATATCTCACCTGTTAGAGATTTATTCATCACTACACATCACCTTTTCTTTTGTACGAACAGTTATTGTTATAATGATCAGTCTGAGGAGGTGTCTGCAAAATCAACATTCTGTAAAACATTTGAATCATTTTGATTAATGAAAGAAATAGTTGTTGATGATGATTTCTGGTTTGTGATTAGTTATCTTTTATACAATACAAAATTGTTTTGAGCTTAATTGTTGGTTATTCACAAACCTTGTAAACTCAGACTTAACAATACATATACATATATAGGTTTAGGATCGTGTGAGAAGCACTAGGTTAATTGAGAAACTTGAGAAGCATTCTGAACCACACATTTTCCCTAAGCAAAAATGCAAAAACAATTTTTTTTTGAAAAATCACAGCTTTTTCTCTCAAGTTTTTTTGGGATATATATACTTGTGTGTATTGTCAATCTTTTAACTATACAAATATATATATATAGTTAATAATGTGGTTGGACGGTAAGAATGGTAAAAGTGCAATATGTTAATGAATATAAAAACATAAGTTGTATTAAAAAAATCAAAGTTAATAATGTTTTAAAAATTAACTTAACAAAATTTTTACTTGTGAAATCAATGTTCATTTTCTTAAATACATATCTTGACAGCTGTATATGTTAACAAATTATATTATATATTTTATTACTTTATTAGTATAATACACGAATTAATTCAACCGTGTAAATACATATGTTTTTTTAAGATAAGTTTTTATGACCAGTGGCGAAGCTTGAAAAAAAATTTTGGGGGGGGGCGGAAGGTAACGTACCTAAAAAAAGATTTTCTATCGCTTAGTTTCGATGTGTATGTTCGGATCGGACGTCGGTGATTCAATTCGGGTCAGGTCAGGTCAAACATTAATATCAAATAAAAACTTTTCTCAAACATTAAAAAAGAAGTTATCGTTTTATTCTTTGGCAGCATAATCTAATAACAAAACAACTTAACAAATCACCCTAAATTTCAAACTCTAATTTCTATCTAAATCAAATCACAGTAAGATTAAACAAATCAAATTAGATATAGTTTCAGAAAGGTTCAACAAGTTTAGGGCAAAAATTCAGACCAGTTTCACCATTAATTTCAACCTAAATCACATAAATTGCAGCCCTAAATTAAATCTAAAGATAAAAAAACACATACCAATCTTATGAAGATTGAAGAAGCCGAACAAGAGTACAAGACCACAACAACGAGCAGCGTTTTGGCTTCTTTTCTCGAACAAGAAGCTGAAGTCGAACAGTTCTGGAACCAGCGTTTTTCCCCGTTTCTGCAGTTCTGGCTTGTGGCTTCTGTTCTTCTGGTCGATGTCCCAAAGTAAATGAATTTGGGTTTTTTCTTAGATAGGGTGGGCTTTTAAGTTGGGCTATATAATGATTTGATTTGGGTTATATAATATAAATTCTAGTATTCTACCAAATATAATGATTTGGGCTATAATATTTTGGCTAATTAAATATTTTATTTGGGCTATATAAATAAAAAAAAATTAAAACCGTGGGTCGAAAACATATATACCTAAATTTTTTTATAAAACCGGGGGGTCGAAAACGTATATACCTACAAAATCCTATACGAAACGTACATATATAACACTACTAACCGAAAAGTTCGGGGGGTCGGGCGCCCCTCCCCGCCCCTTAAATCCTACGCCCATGTTTATGACTAATGATATAATATTACATTTATCAACTTGTATAATACACGGTATGGTAACCTAGTAGTGAGATATACTAATCTAGAAAGCACTCACATGGAAAATGGCAATTTAAAGGAGGTGTTCTCAAAATTACTCCTTATAAAGAAAGGTTGTTGCTAGTTAGGAAGATGTACATAATCGGTTTTGGTTTTGATTCTCATTATTTTCCGTAGCAATAAGAATTAAAATGTCAGGATCTAGAGAAGATTCCAGAAATGCTTGACCCATTGGGTCGCACGCATCTATCTTACTCCGTCTTGAATGTTAATTTGGATCGGCGGAAGAATAAAGTGTTTCACGGTATCGTTCTCACGGCATGTTGATGTATTTGGAAGATGAGAAATGAGCGAGTTTTCAACAATTGATTGGACCTCATTTCGAAAACTATGGAGGACATAAAGTTCTTAGGTTACCTTTGGATAAAAAAATAGGTCGCCTTTCAAGGCTATGTCGCGGAGAGATTGGTGTCAATTTAATCTATAATCTACGGTTGTATGTTTTTTTTCTAGCGTCTTGCTTGTCGTTTTATGAAGTTTGACTTTCCGAAGAAAATAACAGTTATGAAATTGCTTATGAAATTGCGTGAACAGGGTTGGACCAAATTAAAGCAAATTGTGGACTTGTGGTTGCTAATTTATTCGTGGACTCTGAGAAGTAAAAGAAGTGGGCTTGCCAAAGACTAGTAAACAGCCCAACAGAGGCCAGGCGCTTGCTTTGCTATTCTAGTATTCTGGAATGAGAAATTTGATTTTTTATGTTTAATATCAACTATTTCGGTGTGTTTGAAATGACATGTGTATTTCTACTTTTTCATAATTATATAACCTATTAAAACCCTATGTCGGTGGGTTACAAGTCATGAAACATAATGTACAAGCATCAGTTTAGGTGGACAGCTCTCTCTTTTTTTAGGACACCTCCTCATCTTCTTCGATAAACCACAAAGTTTCCCAGCAAAATCCCACCGCTCAACAACGCGCAAATCTCCGTTCACCGTACCACTCCCTGCTACAACACACCGACCAAAAAAATTCAGTCCTCATCATTGTTTGTGACCACTTTCGCTCTCGCCGTTCGCTGCCGCATCTGCAAAATCAAGCCACTTAACGACGCGCTAACCACCGTCACCACACCATTCACTGCTACAGTACACACCGACGAGCAAATCGCACCCCTCATCGCTGCTCGAGGCCACTCTCGCTGTCGCGGTTCACCACCGCAATCGCAACTGAATCTATTGAAGCGATAAGAAATTTATACTTTTCATGAACTTGATGAATTCATGAAATCTGTTGTGGTTTTCAACAATTTCTCTCTCTAGAAAATGCTCTCTGTTGTTCTTCATCCAGGTGATTGATTTCATCTTCTTCTTCTAATTTACTGATAAATTGTTGTTTTCATGATCTGTTTGTGCCCTAGAAGTTTATCATGTAAGTTAGATTCGATTCGTGTAAGTTTTTGTTTCATACTGTCATGTAGATCAAGTTGATTATGACTTATTGATGTTTATATGTTCAAATCTATTATTATCTAGGGTTTTACAGTTCGATTTTTATGTATTTATATAACAGTGTAATAGAACAACTGTGTTTATGGATCTAGCATCTATTAAATTAATGTGTTCATGTAGATCATGATTAAAATGAGTTAGAGTGACGTTTGAGTTAGGTTAATGTCGTTATCTGAGATGACGATGAGTATACTATCAAATTACTCTGTTCATGGAGATTGTTGAGTTCGTAGAGATAATGATCAGAATCAGTTAGAATGTGGATTGAGTTAGGTTAATTTTGTTGTCTGAGATGATAGTTGGATTCGTAGAGAAAATGATCAGAATCAGTTAGGATTGGTATGAAGTTTGTACCATCAGCTTGGTTTAATTTCTGTGGCATGGCTTAATTTATGTGCTTTAATTTCACTTAATTGCTGCAAAATCAATTGATGATGTGCAACGATGAAGTCTAAGGCCCAACAATTAGTAAAAACCAACTGAAGGAACAAATATAACCTGTGCGCTACAGAACCCAACAACACACAAGGTTTTAATTTATGTTTTATACTAGATATATTAGTATATCAATATTGTGAAATTGTGAAACATATTAACTACTTTACAGGAGCATCAAGGGGATCAAAGTAATCGGAAGCTTCCTGTAGATATTGCTTGCAAACTGGAAATCGACTTTTGAAATACAATAATTTGCCTCTGAAATATTTTGTATTACTAATACATATCAAAACATGTAACTTCAATCTGGGTTGAATCAAACTTTTATGTTGACCTATATGTGAATAAAATAGCCTATTAAGAATTTAATTACGCATTTACTCCGCGGCGGAGCGCGGGCCCTCTTCCTCGTTTTAGATTAAACCGTTAAATTAATATTTTTTATTCATTCAATTATTATTATCGGTTTGTTAACTTTAAAAGACAGGATACTCAACTATGTTTATTTTTTTCTCTTGGCATTCCCCCACGCTGGTTATCTTTTTTTCTCTATAGCCCCCTTAAATTGAAAACCACTTTTCATGACTTAAGTAGTGGTGTGTTGGTCCATTTTTTCTATCATCTTTTTGCAAGATATGGTTTTCCCTCTTGATTGTGATTTGAAATACACTTTAGGGTGTCTTTACAATCAGCGGTGGGTAATAATATGAATAGAATTAACATCTGGACGCCTATTATAGAGGTTTCCGATAAAAGATTGTCGACTTGGAAAGCTAAAACATTATCAATTGGGGGACGGCTTACGCTGATTAATTCGGTGTTGGAGAGTCTGCCTATATACTATTTTTCGTTATACAAGGCGCCGGCTGGGGTTATAAAGACTCTTGAAGCCAAAATGAGAAAATTCCTATGGGCAGGGTCTAGTAATATTAATAAAATGAACTGGGTGGCTTGGGATTGGGTCACATGGCCTAAAAATATAGGAGGGTTGGGTATAAACAGGCTCTTAGAGGTCAATGAGGCTCTTCTTGTTAAATGGGGTTGGAGGTTTAGGGTGGAAAATCATAATCTTTGGTGTAAAGTGGTGGAAGCTTGCCATGGTAAGGCCAATCATTGGAGCTTTCTTCCGCTTAACGGTAACATCGCAGGGTGTTGGAAAACGTGGTTAAGTTATTAAATAAACTGAAATTAAATGGGAGGGGGTTAAATAGGTTGATCTTGGGTAGGGTGGGTGTAACAGCCTTACTATTATTTAACAAATTTCGTATAATAATCAACTTAAAGTATGTAATTATGATCACGCGTACATATGGAAATATGGGTTTATTAAAACTTTTACAAACTTGAGAACAATACAACAGAATACGTATGAGTTCGTCGTTTTAAAATGACGACGAAGCAATGTGCGGAAGCTTTTATCTTGATCGTGTTCGGTTCTTCATTGAGCTTGATCATCCTCCGGCAACTTATAATCATTACCTATAATCAAAACCAACATGAAAGTTAGTTTTGATAGCTTTATAATGAATTATACCAAGTTCCTTAAGTTAAACAAGCAAACAAACAAAATCTGCATATTTAAACACCCGTCGCGTGCCGCGACGGGTTTAAGAGACATTGTCGCGTGCCGCGACGGCTTGTCCTGTCTCTTGTCGCGCGACACGAGCATAAGATTTCGACAGAATGTTCACTTGGCTGATGCTGCACTTACCCAGCTCAATTTTTAACCAAAATTTAAACTTTAAAGTCACATAACTTTAGCTCTACATATCTGTTTTACGTAATTCTTTTTCCTACGTGTTCGTAATTTAAATACGGACCCGTTTACCATCTTAATTCACATCAAAAGCTGAATTATAAGCAAAAGGCTTATAAATTCTTCATGCCATTATTCGACCCGTTTCAATTATCTACATATTACTTGTTTTTCAGAAATGATTGATTCTAATCCCTTTCTTTTACCCATCCCCGGGCTTGTCAACATTAGCATTTTGCTTCCATTACATGGTTTGCACATGCATCTACGCTCACCGGTTTATTTTGTAACTTTATTACACTAAAACCAACATTTAACTTCTTAAATTATTTTGACCCGCTTAGAGGACTTTTAAGCATTTAAGCATCAAACTCATTCTTTTCTTTTCGCACTTCGCATTCCCGTATTAATTAACTACTTATCTTCCACCACAACTAATTTTGTGGTGGATTTAACATAAGGAACCCAAATCCCAAATTTCACCCTTCGGCTAGTCATTTACGCAAACGACCCATTTTTAGGCACTCGTCCCACGAATGTTTATGCCTATAGCTTTTATACGTATCTAAGGGCCTCGAAATCAATATACAAATTCCTAACAACCTATGAGGGTCGTTTGCCCGATTTACCCATCAATGGCTCTTTGGTCAACTTAGTCCCCCATTTTACGACGAATGAATTTTACAACTTATTTGACCAAAATTATACGTTTAACTATAATCGTATTTATACGTACCTGGCTCGGGTCAACATATTGACCCCCGTTTTAGTACCTTGTCTCAAAATTGCTAATCCATAGTATCTCTAATTCGTAAGCCGTCTTATTCTGTGAGCGTATAACTCAACAAACGCATATTAGTCGTTAATTGTCAAATGGTATCAACGTTATCATTTGACCCGTTTGGTCTAAACGATCAAATATTTTGCGCTTATAATCTAGTGGTATTTATTTACCATTTCATTTAGTATCTCATTTCGGATCTTTCCTTTTTACCAATTTGTTTAGGTTTCGCAAATCCGTTTCTTACGCGTTTACCCAACATGGCTTACTGGTGTCGTTTTAAATTTTGACTTTGATTCTTTTATTCTTGACTAAATCACCATTCTTCAATTTTTATTCGTTTAGGCTTACTTATAAAGTAGCCGTTCAAAAACTCTTTTTTTTTTACAATTAGCCTTTTCATGGCTAATTTACCATATTACCTCTTTTTACCATTAAACATGGTTTTTATCATTTATATTAGTTCTGACCCGTATTATTCCGCGTCGGAAACCATATCTAGAATATTATCTTTAACGTATTTTCAACTTATAAAATAACCACATGTTCTACAAGAAAATGTAAGTTTCACTTACCTTGTATCCGGTTATGCTCTTTTCCGCGTACTCGATCCGTTTGACCTGCTTCTTCCCAAGCCTCCATCTAACTTGTTAAGAGTCAAACTATCATCATAATTCGTAAGACGGTTAGATTAGTCATTATCACATACGACTATTCCCTCTTACGAATTCTATGTCAAAAATACTATTCGACTTCATCATTAGTTAATTTGACTTATAAAAGTCATTTACCCTTAATCATACAAAATGCAAATTTGCATTCAATAACTCATTTAGGAAATCTCATCAATTATCCGGTAGGCATTATAATGATGCTACCGTTTTAAACTATATATATATATATATATCCTTATTCATGCTATTATTAACATCAAGTTAACCTAGCTCCCAATTAACAAAGACACTTTATTCATTCATTAGACAAAATCTACGGGTTTTCATCTATAAATGAAATCATTTTCATCATGTCATTAGGCATTCTGTCACACCCCCAAAATCCACCATGCGGAGTATCACCGCTTGGAGGGGTGACATGACCAGGATCGAGCCACCAATCATATTGAACAACGTAATTAAGTAAATACAACCAACCACAATACAATTGGTGACAAAAAAAAACTAGTTAACCAAGTTCATATTAAACAGCGGAAGCATAACACGTGAAACCAAAACATAAGTTTAATAAGTTCATAAAGTTTCAATGTTTAGAACGGGACATGACAGTCCATATCCCACAATGACCTCCTCCTCGTGCAAGCTCCAAAAGCATCTAACGACCTGTAAGGCATGTAACAACTAGTCAACAACAAAGTTGAGTTAGTTCACGGTTGGTTGTTTAGTTTTAAGTTGTTTTCAAAAACATGGTTTGTCTTTCGTTGGCTTAATTGCCGTGGGGGTTACCCCATAGTTGAAAGCATGATTAACCAGTTCCTTCTTTATTACCCAAACCATATCCATAATCAGTGGGGGTTTCCCCATGTGAACCACTAGACCGTTACCATATCGACAACTGACGAACAATAGTTGTGCCCTACGTCAATGCCTATCATCATTGACAGTTTGCCATAGTCCATTAGTACATGCCCGTTCGGACGACACGGTGTGAGGTTTGTTAAACCTAATAGCGCTATTAACTAATGACCCGCTCGCCATTGGCCTCGGCGATTAAGTCGATATAAAATGAGAGACTTAATGATAGAGTTTTGTCTAGTAAGTTTTAAGGTTGTTGTCCTACCCAAGGAGGATGAACGTACGTATTCTACCCAAGGAGAATACGCAGGATTAATATTGGCTTCCTACCTATGGAGGATGGTGGTACATATCCTACCCAAGGAGGATATGTAGGTTCCGTTTTAAATTCTTTAACCCATTCCCAAACCACCGGGAATTCCATGCCTTAGAAAGTGTGTGAACTCACCTTTGGTTGCTCGGTTTGACTCTCAAAAATAGCTAACAGTCAAGGTCGGTCAATCACGTCCTAGTATGATTACCACTTAGTTTATTAGTGACTTCAAATAAGCACAAAGTTCCTACACGCATCTACCACATAGCATGCACTAACTTTAACGGTTCATGCTCATATAAACTTCCCATCTATTCCCATCCATAAGCAAACATACGATAATGAACATAACACTTTCATTGACATATAACACGTTAGATCGTTCTCAGATAACCTACCCGACATTTAGACACGCAAAATACTACTTATGTCATTTCAGCTTTAATATTCAAAACTGGGCTGTTTTCGGGCATTTTAATAAAATAGTTAACCTATTCCAAAAATTCCCAACTTTTTACAGAAGGTCTTAAACGATCCAAATATTATTGTGTAAAAATATCAGGACCCAATTCATTACCAATATTTTATAAAAATTCATTTACCAGACTACAATCAGATTCATCACTTTCTGACTGCAGTCCACAGAATAATTCATTTAAAATTCATCGTAAGTCCGATTTATGAAATTCCAGTGGGAGAATTACTACGACATCAGTGTCCATCTACAGTACAAATTTCATGAGCTAGTTCTACTCAGGTTTTAAGTTATGACGAAAAACATGGCACACATTTTCTGCAGTAAAAACGCAACTTGAGCTGCTGTCCAAAAACAGACCTTTAAAAATAGTAAACGACCTCTAAAAATTACGATTCCAGTGCCATTGGATCCGTTTTTCGAAAATACATAATTTAGGCTTCAGAAAATCAGTTTTTTGATTTATTATGATACATTTACAGCCAGTTGAAGTTGGCTGAAAATGCTAATCAGCATGCTTTTTAGAGTTTAAATGTTACTAAAACGCATCAACAAATGTCCTAACAACGGGTTTATCAAGAAATCAACGATCAAACATCATGCATGCTTTAACCAACCCTAATCCAACAAGATTTCATCTTTATGTAAACTTATGTTCATGTTCCTTGTTCAATTTCTTTTTATGTTCTTGTGTTAAACATCAGACAACAACCTTTCGAATAATCATCATACAAGTAACCAAGAGTGTAATCAAAGACTTACAACTAGCACAATGGCTAGGGAAGATCTTAAGAAAAACATGGTGAAAATGATGTGAGAAAACAATGTATGAAGCTCCTTGATGAACCACAAGTTACAAGCTCCCTTGAATCACCTTCTAGTCTTGTATGAAGCTTAAAAATGGAAGAAGATGGTTGTGATATGGTGGTGATGGTGGCGGTTATGGTGAGCCGAGAGGGAGGGAGGAGAGATGAGTGAGAGAGGGTGAAAATTATGTGAAGTGATATGGAGTGGTGTGAGATTTAGGCCATACTTATAAGATCTTGCATCCAATATTATGTTCACCATATCAAGTAAGAATCAAATAAAATATTAGATAAAATCTTGGAAGCATGGGGGTGGGTCCCTTGGGTGACCAAATTCGGGTATGGGGGGGGGGGGGGTTGGATGTAAATTTTTGATGATAGTTGGTAATCATAAGTTAGAATCCAAGTATATACTTACATATGTTAGTTAGTTGATATTTAGTGGGTGTTAGGGTGTTCGGGGATCATGACTAGCCAAGAAATAATTAAACAATGTGTTTGGCAAAAATTTGGTGTCCCGGGTAATGTCCGGTTGTTCGGTTGGATACCGTTCCGTTAAAGTGTTTAATTATTCCGTAAAGTGTCTTATATATATATATATATATATATATATATATATATATATATATATATATATATATATATATATATTTGTAACACTTTTAATTCCCGGCACTTAGGAAAGCATACAGGACTATTAAGTAAATTTTCTGCACAAGACTAGTACGTTAACAAGTAGATGTAAGTTTGACACAGTAATCTGACAGCAGTTAGTAATTCAGCACAGTCATCAAGCACTTTGATTAACATTAATAAATCGTACGGATACATGTAATCATGATGGTTGTCTCACATTCCTACGGATACCAAATCAAATCAAATCAAATTTTACTTACAACCGAGTAGACGCGCGATTTCACTTAGGCATTTTAACAAACACCTAGTGGGCATAATTTTTTTACACATTTACAAACTAGTTTATAACTAGTTATTTCTACCAAGTTTAACATCATTTTCAAATTCATTATATCTAGCATGCATAACAACACCTAGATTCATGATCAAAATTCTAGTGTTCTTCCCCATCCTACAAAACCCATTTAACATCTAAGTGGGTTAACATGAATTTCTTAGTTATGAACACCAACGCATCAAATTATTGACTAGGGTTCGTTCCTAACCATGAATTTATCATAATTTCATTCAAACATCGAACATTCAAGTTCAGATTTGGATTTCATATGTTCATCAAAATTTCAAGATGTAACTAGAAGATGAAATTTGACATACCTTGTGATCCCTTCACTGAGGTGATCACTAATCTGAGCTTAGATTTCGATTTGGATTCAATTTGGCTTCTCAATTTAATCAATTTTTGCAAGTTAGGGTTAAGTTGGAGGAACCCTTGTTCGCCCCTGTGTTTTCTACGACCAGAACACACACTTTGGTGTGTGTTTTGGTGTTTTGTGTTTAATAAATTAAAACCTTTTTCTCTTTTAACCCTTTTAGTCCCTCAAGTTTCTAGAGTTAACAAAAGGATCATTAACCAAGTTTTCTTTATTGTTTTTAAGGCACATATTTAACTAGGTTGATATTCCTAGTTACTTTGTGGGTTCGAGGAAGTCATAACCCGTTTTATTTTTAAGTCTCGTTAACTTGGGCTCCTTATAACTTTGTTTTCTCAAAACATGTATTCCCCTTTTTAATTAATATTAAGATTATTTGTTTAAGTCCTAATATCCACCGGGTTAAATTTTACCACTAACGGTATTTTACCCGTTCATTACTATTAACGAGGTTTGATTAGCAAACCCGTTTTCGGGATGTTACGGTGGGGAATGGGGTCGACACTCGTTTTTTGATCGATTCCTGGTTGGGCGACCTTCCTTTTATGGATAGATGGCCGTTTTTGTTTGCTTTGGAGTTGTTTAAATCATGCAGGGTTGCTGAGAGATGTGCACCGGTTCAAAGAAATGGAGTTTACGATTAGCAATGGTCTAGACAGCCAGAGTCCGAAGAGGAGTTAAAGGAATGGCAGGAGTGTATGGAGGTTCTTAGAAATGTTAGGCTATCCAACGATAAGGACAAATGGTATTGGTTTGATGATAATCAGAAAGGTTTCTCAGTGAAGGCGGTCAAAAAGTCTTTGATAGTGGAAAGACATACTAGTCACCCCCCTCCCTAATTTTAATTGGTGTAAATGGGTGCCCATCAAATGCAACAATATGGCTTGGAGAGGCAACTTAGACAGACTTCCTACTAGAGTTAATTTAAGAAGAAGGAATGTGGATATTCCCTCGGTCATGTGTCCTTTTTGCGGCGATTACGAGGAGTCGGTGGATCACTTATTCACTACATGCTCGGTGGCTTTACAGGTTTGTCGGCTTTCAGTGCTTGGTGCAACATCCCGACACTTTTCTTTTTTGAATTCAAAGACATTCTAGAAAGTCACAAGCTCATAAAGCGAGGTAAGAAGGCGGAGAAAATCATCTACGGGTTGGGCATTATAGCATGCTGGTGTATATGGAAAGGCAGAAACGATATGGTTTTTAATCAAAGAAAATGTAGACCGGGAGACATCATGCGGGAGTTAAAATCTAGGAGTTCTGCGTGGGTTAAAAATAGAACTTCCTGTAAGAATATTATATGGGAGGACTGGTGTAAATATCCCATGTACATATTGTAATTTGTTGCCCTTTGCCCGTTTGGGTCGGGGGTGGTTGTGTTTGTTTGGCCCTTTGCCCGTTTGGGTCGATTTTTAGGGTTATCAGTACCTAACTATTTATATGGTCAACTTAAAAATACGACAATCAAAAGCTTACATAGTGCACATTCTTCTTGAATATGCAAGAATTCAATTGAAATTATTAGGAAAATAAGATGCTTGAATATGCAACTTTTGAATGAACCCCGTTATATAAACTTGAAGATATCATCCTTTAAACCTCTAATCCATCATCCAAAACCACTACCCTAAGGGTGTGGTTATGACCCAAACCACTAGCCCCTTATTTATTTTAATTTATCTTTGTCTAAAGAAAAAGGAAATGATTTGTTGAAAAATGAAAAGGAGGACCATGGTAGCCATGGTTTAATCTATGCAAACCATGGTGGATTGTTAGTACATTTATTTATATCGCCTCCGTCAATCTAAACCGTAGCTGAAACTGAAGAAATCTAGACTTTATGATGTTATAAGTAGGAAAAAGGCAAGGTGGCAATATTGTAATTAATGAGATGTCTCATTAAAGCCTTGACCTATAAATAGGGAGCTATAGTGTTAAACATAAGACTTTTTGCTCATTTGACTTTTAGGAGATCTAAGCTTAGAGAGAGAAAGTCTAGAGAGAGAAAGTTCTCTCACGTGATTCTTGGCACTTTGTACTCGTCATAATCAATTGAATCACGGTTATTAGTACGTTCTTGTGTGTTCGGTCACGCACGTTCACGGATTCCGCACGTTGAACGTGTTGTTACGCAATCGTTTGGTGTCAAAACCGATCCTACAAGTGGTATCAGAGCAGGAGCTCGATTGCACTGATCAAACACATAGATTCGTACCGAATTTCATCGATTTCAGATCTGAATTGCATCATTTCTTCATCTTTTTCATTCTTATCACGTTTTTCACTGATTTTCGTCAAATTGAACGGGTTTTTACGGTCGAAAATTCATGATTTTTTGATATGTTGTGCGAAAACACCTGATTTACAACCCTACCAAATTTCAGATTCAAACTCCAAGCCGTTTGAGAGAAATCTGAGTTTTTAGGTCCGATTTCGCGTCAACAGCTTAATTCTGTTTGAAAACGTTCACCCAGTTCATACGAAATAACATATTCCGTTTGAAAGTGACATATTCCGTTTGAAAATTCATTATTTCGTTTGAAGATTTCGTTTGAAGCTGCCTATTCCGTATGAAAATGTGATTCCGTTTGAGATACTTGGCTGATTCCGTTTGAAAGAAGGTTATTGGTTAATCTCGTTTGAAAATGGCACTTGATTCCGTTTGAGGGTGATATCTCGTTTGAAGTGTTTGGGTATTTCCGTTTGAAAGTGTCCCACCAGTTCATGTGATAAGTATTATCGGTCCAATTAAAAACAATTGTTGTCGGCCATGTGAGCTCTTGGACAATCCGAAGAATTTATTGCATTAATAAGATTCAGATTTAAAAGTGCAGCCCAATCAGATTTCATGCAAACTTGAAATTGTCGGCCCATGTGACTTTGACTTTATCGGCCCAATGAGAATTTAGAAGACATAAATTTGTTGGGCATTGTGATTAACATCGGTTTACTAACATCGGTTTACTCAGATTTGTTTGGTCCAATCACAATTTGCTTGTGTTTCTCGGTCCAATCAGAGTTAACTTGTATCATCGGCCTAATAAGAATTAATTTTAATTGGATTATCACGTGGCCCATTTATTACAAATAGTAGCGGTCCAATCACATTTGGTTGTCAAGGAGTAAAGTTGCTCGGTTCAATTGTCTTTAAAAAAAATAATATTGATCAAGCCCATTCATTTAGTGATTTCACTTGTACAACATTGAAACGAGTCCCCAAATCATCGACACGAGTCTTAGATTGATTTCACAAACACACACTTTTACGTATTCAGTTCGTTTAAACTGATCGTTTGTTTGTGTGTTTGCAGGTGATTCGAGATGATTTACAAGGTGCAATTTTGTGGACTTTGAGATAAAAACAATTTTTGAACCAAGTCATTTAACAAAGAAATTGTGGTTAAAAATGTTTGACGAACAGGAAAACACTAAACTTGAAAGAATTAATAGTTGGTTTGATATGAATTGGGAATACAGGAAAGAAGATGAGAAAAAGGATGCTAGGATTAAAAGATCTGAATATTTTTTGTGTAAAAAATTTGAAAAGTTTGATGATTTGAAAACAAGGTATTTTGAATTGCTTGATAAGTTGGAAAGGTATGGGATTAAGATGACAAATACTGAAAAGATATCAAAATTTGCAGATGCCTTACCTTTGGATTGGGATGAATTTTTGTGTAAGCTGAAAAAGGATTCTAGATTCTCAAAATTTAGTCCAGGTGACTTCTTCAGAGAGCTTAGAATATACGATTGTGAAATTGAGAGGAAAAAGAAAGAGTTGATAGAGGAATTAGAAAGAAGCTCAAAATATATAAGTTTGGATGTGATTCTTGAAATAATCAAAAGAATTAGAAATGGTCTTGATGTAAGAAGTAGGATGAAATATGATTTCAAGAAAGGTTGTTTTTTAAATGAAGATTTAAATCCTGTTGATATGATTAAAATTTTTCTTGCAGGAACGTCAAAGATTGAAGAATCCAAGAAGGATGAAACTTCAAAATGTGAAGTTGTATGCTCAAAATGCGAAAAATTCGAAGCAGACAATGTCAAACTCTTGAAAGATGTGGAGAGTTTAACATTGGAAATCAATCATTTGAAGGATGAGAAAAGATCTGATGATAAACAGATTCTTGAAATGAGAGAAAATTGTGAGAAATTGACGTCTGAAAATGTCAAACTGTTGAGTAGTTTGGACAGTTTGACATTGGAAATAAAAAATTTAAAAGAAAATGAAAAAGATTTTGAAAATAGAAAATTAAAAATTGAAAAAGATTTTCAAAGTCAAATAAAGATTTTAGAAGATGAGAAATCTATTTTTGGCAAAAATAACATTCAAAAACAAATTGCGATAAATTCTCATCTTGATAAAATCATTCAGCTTGAAAAAAGGAGCTGAAAGTGCTAGAAATAGAATCAATGACTTAGAAAATCAATTGAAAGGTTTTGTGAATGTTTCATCAGCACCAGATCTTGAATGTCCAAAACTGATCAATTCAGTTCCAATAAGTGACAGTGTCACAAATTTTGACAAAGTCAAAATTGAAGATTGTGATGATAAATCTGATGATGAAAAAGAAAAAGAAGAGAAAAGAAAAATATTTTTGGAATTAAATAAAAAATTTAAAGTTATTGTTTTGCAATTTACTGAAATAGGTGAATGCTCAAAGCAAAAACCTGTTAAGAAGGTTGTAGAACAGAAACAAAAAGTTAAATTTTAAAAATTTTAAAAATGAAAATAAAAGCTCATCAGATCAGTCATCCAATCATTATGAAAAACCACAAAAATTTGAAAATAAAAACTCACAAAAAGTTGGTAATGAGTGGAACAGGTTTGACCACAGTGCTCAAATGCCAAATCCAGCTTACAAGAGAAGATGGGATGAAGATTCCTCAAGGACAAATCATTACAATGATAGAAAACAGAGAAATGGTGATTACCATAAGGCAAATCAATGCTATGATCTGAGCGTTTGGTATGAAGATGGTGAATGGTACGATAACAGGATGTGCTACGCTTGTGGTGTTAGAGGACACATTTCTGTTAACTGCCAAAGTCAAAGATTTGAAACGAGAAGGTGCTTTGAATGCCAAATCAGAGGCCATATTGCAAGAGATTGCCCAATGAGATCAAAGGAAAGATTGAGGGCTAAATCTCAGAAAATGGTGAACAACTCAGTTGAAGTCGAAGAAAAGACCAAAGAAAAGAAACAGAAGAAACAGAAAGTGAAACTTTCACAAGGGCAGAAAGACAAATTAAGAAAGAAAAGAAAGAAAGTAAGGGAGTATCTTGAAAAGATTTTGTCCTCGGATACAACTGGTAATCCGAGAAAAAGTTCTGATGAATTGCTTTCCTCAACTGCAAAGGCAAGCAAAACGAATTCATCAGTTGCAAATTTGAGGACAAAAGGGGTGATAAAGAAAGAAAAATTAACTAATCAAACCAATGAAAAATCAAAGAAAGTTAATTTTTCAGACAAAGCCTTTATCAAAGTTTTTAAGTATAAAAATGACAATGAAAAATTGTGCATGTCAGAGGTTGATAAATTTGGTAAACCTAAATTTTTTAAATTTTGGGTTCCAATAAAAGATGACGATGAATTTGTTTCTGCGAAAACAAAAAAAGTCATCTTCTGGCAAGGAATTTGTTTCTTTGGAAGCAAAAGAGCCACGTCCTGGCAATGATTCTGACTCGTCAAAGTCAGAGGAGCCACAATCAGGCAATGAATCTGACTCGACAAAATTAGAGGAGCCAAAAATTGAGGTAAAAACTGTCAAACCCAAGAATGGTCAGGCTTGGGTAGATATTTTCAAATGAAAAACCTGACTTGCCGGAGCTTCCAGGTTGGTAAGTGTGAAGCAGGTATCGGCATATTTCTTGAGAAATTCACAGGTTGGTAACTGTGACATTTTGAAGTTCAAAAGACTAATCAAGGACATTAAGTTGTACTTGATTTATCTTTCCGACAAGTGGTTAAAGGAAAACAATGTGATGAAAGAACCCCAAGTTTGTGAAAAGACAAACAAAACTTATTTTTCGGAAAAACCATTTTGATTAAAACAAACTTAAGTGTTTTGAAATCATAATGGGAAAATAGTTTGTTGTCAGGGGGAGTTCTGATTGTTTACGCCAAATGGATGACGAATTGAAGTGATTCGATATCAGTTTGTCATTTTTGTACCGTTTGTTTTCAAATTTTCCTTGAAAATCAAAATTGAAACATATTTTGATTTTAGGGGGAGAAAAAATTAAAAAATTTTTGAAAATTTGAAAATGCCAAAATCATTGAAAAAGCAAAAATGAGTTTTGTTGTGAAAAAGAGGAAATGATAGTACATCAGTGGACTGTCACAGCATGCTAAAGAAATGTAAAGTCAAAATGTGATAAACGGTCTCACTAAGGATGTGACGATAGGCTCAGCTAGACTAGTAGATTTGTGATAACGATACAAACTTAAATGAAAAAGCCTAGTTCTAGTGGGAAACATGGTTGAAAGCATAGTACTTAGTTTTGTCCTTCGTGATTGTGTGCCTACTCAGTAATCGCTGAATGCTAAAAGAGCATAAAAACCGGTCAGTTTGTGAACTTTCACAACTTGCTGAAAAAGTCACTATGATTGTGCATTTCATTTTGCAAAGATTTAAACTTGTTTGATTTCTTTATTTTTGTTTAAGCATTGGACATCCTCTGCGTATACATGAGTATCGACCTGGATGTTAGTGCCTAAACGTTTTGCTTTATTTTCTTTGGTGTTTCGTTTAAGCTTTGGATCACCTCTGCGTATACGGAAGTATCGACCTGGTGGTTAAAGCCTAAACAACTTCAACTTGTTTTTATTTTCTTATTTTATTTAAACATTGGACTTTCTCTGCGTATACGGAAGTATCGACCTGATTGTTAATGTTTAAACATTCTGCTTTGTTTTCGCACATATCACAGTTGATGAAAGTTTAAAGGCATTACTTGAGTCAGTGTATTGCATGATGAGGGGATATGCTGAGATCGTGGGGTCCATAAGAATTTAGTGCAAAATTAATATACCTTAACGTATCAGTAAGCATTTCGAAAGTTTTTAGATTGAGTTTAAGAGGACAATTATATCGTCAATCTATGTGAATCGTTTAGAACTTAAAATGATTAAAGCTTAACGGTGCTAGTGATTTGTCTCATGAACTGATATGATCCTCTTACACAAACTCACAAAAATATATACAGACAATATACACCTAGATTGTATATATTTCTTTACTGCATTTTTCTAAAATAAAAATCCAAAAAGATTTAATGTGTTTTAGCATAAATTTTTGAAAAAGCGAAAAAGATTTTTGACAACTGATGTTGAAGAGCTGATTTTCAAAATTCTAAGTGCTAAACATGATGAACAAGAGGTTTGAAAAAAAATGTTTGAAATGTTAATTGGTTCATTAATTTGAATCAAAATTGTGAAAAAATTCAAATTCAAAGAGGCTTTTCAATGTCAAAATTGTTTATCTTACAAAGGGAGGAGAGTTGTGCAGGTTAAAGATAGGTTTCTGATCCTGTTGCTACGAAAAGCCAGGAGATGTTTCAGATCCTGTGGAAGCAGCGTAGCAAGATTCCCATACTTCTGCATGAACAAAGCTTGAGTCAGAATTCTATTCAAGACTGCGATCCCAGTTTGTTGAAAGGGGGAGTCTGAAGACGTAAGAGTCAGATACAGATTCTGGATCAACACTCAAAGGGAAATTTGCTTGAAAGGGGGAGTTTAATTGTTAAAAGTTCAGTTTCTGGACTTGAAACTGCGTTCAAGATAAAAGCTGTTGTTGTTGATGATCAAGAGAAAGATAAGTCGCTACGAGTTTGACTACGGATTGACTACGGCAATATCCAAGGGGGAGTTTGTTAGTACATTTATGTCTATCGCCTCCGTCAATCTAAACCGTAGCTGAAACTGAAGAAATCTAGACTTTATGATGTTATAAGTAGGAAAAAGGCAAGGTGGCAATATTGTAATTAATGAGAAGTCTCATTAAAGCCTTGACCTATAAATAGGGAGCTATAGTGTTAAACATAAGACTTTTTGCTCATTTGACTTTTAGGAGATCTAAGCTTAGAGAGAGAAAGTCTAGAGAGAGAAAGTTCTCATGTGATTCTCGGCACTTTGTACTCGTCATAATCAATTGAATCACGGTTATTAGTACGTTCTTGTGTGTTCGGTGACGCACGTTCACGGATTCCGCACGTTGAACGTGTTGTTACGCAATCGTTTGGTGTCAAAACCGATCCTACATGGATCAATCAAAGGGATGGTGTAGCCTTCCATTCATGTTCCTAGGTGACAAATAGGTGGCAAAGACAGGATACTCAACTATGTTTAATTTTTTTATCTTGTTTTCTCTCTATAGGCCCCCTTAAATTGAAAACCACTTTTCATGACTCAAGTAGTGGTGTGTTGGTCCATTTTTCTATCATCTTTTTGCAAGATATGGTTTTCCTATTGATTGTGATTTGAAATACACTTTAGGATGTCTTTACAATCAGTATTCTTATAGAGAATAGTTTCATAATATGCTCCCATGTGTTTTTAGGGTTATCATAGTGCACATTCTTCTTGAATATGCAAGAATTCAATTGAAATTACCAGGAAAACAAGATGCTTGAATATGCAACTTTTGAATGAACCCCTTTATATAAACTTGAAGATATAATCCTTTAAACTAGCCATATATATCTTTCGTTTCATATTGACAAGGATAATATAGTTGCGAAAAGTTATAATATGGTATACAATGAACATATGGCTATTGCTTCAACCTTTAAATGGCTTCATGAACTGGACCTATAAATATATGTCTAATGGTGGTGGTGGTGTCGAGATATGTGGTGGTGTAGAGATATCTTCGTAAGAGGGAAGAGGGTGGTTGATGGAAAAGAAGGGAAATTAGGCGGGTGGGCGGGTTCGTATATATAGTTATTTTTATAACCTGGTGGGGCCAAAGGCGGACATTTTAGGTGGCCCAGGGTGTCTGGCACCCCTTTATTTCGCGTTAATTTTACCGAAAATTTCTGATTTTTTAGTGTAAAATATTGGATTTGTAAGAGTTCGGACACCACTGATTTGTATTTTGAGAGTTTGGCACCCACTGGTCGTTTAAGCTCCGCCACTGGATAGGTCATTCGGCTAAGTTGCTTGTCTTTTATTCATTTAGTAATATTCAAACATAGCTCTTTTTTAGTGTTATTAGCTTAAACTCATAATTATTACTTAGTTACATGTCTATTAGTATACAACACCTTTAGATTGTTATTCAAACTTGAATTTATATATTTATAGTTGTTAAATAATACTTCAATGGTAAAGTCGTTTATAATTCAGTAATCTACAAAATGATATTTGAATAAAACTACCAACAAGATTTAAACACCGTAGAGCCCTACCAAAAACCCAAATTTGGTTTTGTGAAGGATCAAACTAAGCATGTTATAATCCATAGTCTAATGGTAATGGTATGGTGTTTGTCCTAACAAAGTAATCTGATTTTAAATCTTTACAAATACAAGATTATGTGATATTTAAGTGTAAAAAATTGTTATTATAAAACATGGGAATAATTATGATACAAACCACATTTATCCTAAAAACCATAAGAATAGATGATAACACTTAAAAAAAAGTTAAACTAAGATATACTAAAACAACACAAAAATGACCATAAGTAATGGACATTATAGGGACGTGAAGTGGCTTAATAATACCCCCAACACCACCATCGTGGGCCTTATATGGGCATGAAGAGGAATGAGCATTTCTAGCAGTGGTGGAGCTTGACCAAAAGTTTTGAGGGGGCGTAAAGTCATGGGAGCCAATTTTTTTTCCTATCGTTATGTTTCGGGCCGGGCCGACTATTTGATTCGGGTCGAGTCAAATAATAATAGTTCCAAATAAAACTAAGAAATTTCATTTATTCAAAGGACCCGTTCTTACATATAAAAAAAAAACTAAATATTGTTTAACAAACAAAAGACCGATAGATATATAATGGCACGGGATATATGAAACCTGGACGAAGAATTACAACTCAGCCCGGCGACCTTTAATATTTAAAGTGGTAACAAACTTTACTTTGATTTATATATTGTATAAATATTTAGGCAAAATAATTGGAGGGACGATCCTATATAATTTTAAAATTTTCGGACGAAAAATCGAAAATTATACACTTCTAGCCGAAACATTGGAGGGGGCGGGTGCACCCCCGAACACTACTAACCTACGCCCCTGATATCTAGTAGGGCTGTAAACGAGTCGAGCCGAGCTAGACCCAGCTCGAGCTCGGGCTCGAACTCGATTCAAGCTGGCTCAGCTCGAGCTCGAATTTCAAATCGAGCTAAGATTTGAGGCTTGAGCTCGACTCGATTAGACTACTTAAAAAGCCCTTAAAAATGAATTTCTTCATGGACTAAGGGCCATAATTGTCATTTAGTTTAACCATATGGCTAAATATGCAAGTATAAATAGTTAATTCACTTTGAACATTGTCTTTATCTTCTTTTATAGTGGAGATACTCCCTTAGTTTTTGTTTTCTAAGCGATGTGGGACAAAAAAATGAAGGATGTAAACCTTATCGAGCCAGCTCACGAGTCGAGCCAGGCCAAGCTCGAGCTCAGCTCGTTTACAAACCGAGCCGAGCCGAGCTGGATCGTTTACAAACCGAGCCGAGCTTGCTCGTTTACAACCGAGCCAATTTCGAGCCGAGATTTTTTCGAGCGACTTTCGAGCGAGCTGCGAGCCACCAGTTTTTTGAACACCCCTAATTTCTAGTATAATGCCCAATAAGAATAACAAAATTGGAAGGTAATGATGGAATGGGGGCATTAAAGGGGTTAACCATTAAACCATTTTTACACGGGGCATTAACCATTACGTATGGCCTAAATTATATTAGCACATGTAAATTAAACAAGGTAATTGATTGAGTAAATTAATTTTTGAGTCTCTGTGTTTTCGTGGTTTTAACCACTTGACTCCAAAATCAAAAAGTTTAACGCCCTGAGTACCCAAATTCTCATTTTGTAACATTATGAGTCCAAATTTTTGACACCGTTAGAAATATTATGTTAACAGTTGTCAAATGACCAAATTACCCCTACTATTAAAAGAGAAAAAACTAATTTAAATAAACTCATCACCCCCCCCCCCCCTCTATCTGTTGTCTCTCTCTCTCCCTCTATCTCTATCCCTCTCTCTCTTTCTCTCTCATACTTTTTTCGTCTACTATCTCCCTCTCTCTAAGGGTGGTAGGGGTGTAGGCGAGGAGTGAGGTGTTTGAGTTGGTTCCCCACGCGGGCACACCACCGCCACCCCTTGTTTAAGTGGAGTTATTGAGTGGGATTCGGAGAGTAGTCACCGATGTGGGGAAGAAGAGAGAGGGGGTTAATAGTGGGCCCCACTATCTTCCAACCAATCACATATTTATCATTTTTTAAAGAAAAAATTGTTTACCACTCCCCATGTGGGGAGCACCCCTTGTGTTTGAGTGCAAAATGGGAGTGGAGAGAGGAGTTGACATGGCATGAGGTGATTGACTAGTTGAAAGAGTTTACCACTCCCCATGTGGGGAGCATCCCTTCCACCCTAAACATTCATCCATCCTGTCACCACTCAAGTTGCTAGAACAACATCCAAACACCAACAAACCACCATGTGCCACCACTACCCATCGGACAATGGTCCTCCCTACCACTAACAGCCACCTCTGCCACCATAACTTACCACCACAACCACCATACTTCTAACCAGAACTCTAACACGCCATACCACTTTCACTTTTGCGAAACACCACAGTTTTCGACCAAGGACCAAAAAAGGAACAGACAACATGAATAATGGAGTTGTGATGGTGGAATTTTACCAAATCGACGGTAATTCACACATGCACTTGAGCTCGAGTTAGTCAGAATTTCAATCGAAACCCTAAGTTGGTTAGCCATCGTCACTGTCAGAGCCAAAGCCCAACAACCACCAACGAGTTACCCTAGCTAGGAACCCTAACTCGAGTTACCGTCATTGGAGGTTGTTAAGTCGACGGCGAGTAAGCCGCTGGTGAGTCATGACCGAAGTTTGTCAGTAGATGCGAGGTTTTTTAATGAGTTGGGGTTAGGGTTTGGTGAAGGGGTATGGTCGTTTGATGGGGATTATGTTTTGATGAAGGTGGTTAATTCAAAGAAAGTACTTGCACCAGAGAAGTTGGCTGATATTAGTGATATTGGTGGAGGTGGGGAGGGTGGTGATGGTGGTGGAGGTGCGGTGGGGATGGTGGTGGTGCAGTGGTAGGTGTAACGCTTCACATTTGTACTTTCCTTATTTAGAAAGTATAATCGTATTTCTATTTATGGAAACTTGTATTCGTATCATTTTCGTATTCCATTTCCAGTTTTGTAATTCGAGACTTTGATCATAATGAAATTCACATTTTATACATACTTGTTATTCGTACAATTGCCCATTTAAATACGTGTTTATACGCAAACCAATACTTGTTATATGTACAATTACTCATACATACGGTCACAATACTCGAATTATACTTACATACGCTTTCTATGCTTAAAAACATGCCAAAACACAAAGTTATTGCATAAAATGATAACAAATGGAAGTTCAGGGGCCCAATTGTAAATAAAACAAACTAGTCGGATTCAAGATAGCGTCGCGGGGCGCGAACCCCTATCCTTTTCCTCTCGCGGGCCACCAGAGACCTCGATCCCAGATTGTTGCTACTTGTGCATGGATTGGCCAATATTCCCTTCCCCAATCACCATTTAACCTTCTTTAACACAAAACCCTACCTCATCTCTATATAAACAAGCCTCCATCCTTCCATTTTCACTTTCGTAACTCACTTACACTCTCAATATGTTGTAATTGCATGTGCAAGGCAGAAATCTCTAAGTTCCAAAGTGAGTTCAAACTCATTTTTTACATCTTTTCTCCATATTTTCTTCCACTACAAAGTTTGGGACACCTCTAGGAGTGTTTCCACAAGTTTGCCATGGTAAACGAAGATGTAACATCACAATTTTGAGGTCCAAACTTTCTATTTTGGAATAACTTTTATTTAAATCTTTATGAACAGGTTACACTTATACAATCTTGTACCTACCTTGCCTCTAATCAAGTCCATGGTTTGAGAGCTTGTGTATAGTTGATTCTTATGAGTTTAGAGGTGCAAACACCCTCTAAACTTTCTGTTTTGATAAGGTTTAGACATCCCACAAGTGATGAAACCATCCAAGTTTACCATAGTTCATATGGCAAGACTTGTGTTTTGGTAAAGGTGTGAACCTTGGAAGCCTTTGCTATCCTAAACTTGTTCCACCACCTTACTTGATGTTTTATTCATAATCACTAAGTAGTTTCCTAGTCCTAAAGTAAGTTAACCCCGCCTCGCCTCCAACATTTGCCATGTTGGGTATGACACGCTCGGGTTGTTCTTATTTGGCTACTTAGTATGTTAGTAGATTAGTTGTACTTTACTTTCATTCATGACAAACCGGGTTTATCAACTAAGTTGGTAAACTTTGTTTTTTGGTGAATCATACAATGAGGTGTTCATACCTCCATGTTTGACTTACATGAATTCTATGATAATACTTGATGGACCAAATATAATAATACTATATAATATACACATTTTAGCCAAATTCATGATGCTAACCAGTTTGTGGTTAGGTGCTATGAACTTAGGTTATTTTATTTTTGTTCTAAGTTTCTCGTTTATGAATCTAATGGGCAAGTTAGGACCCATGAAATGACATAAAAACTTAGTGTCAAAATGAGTACTTAGACGAGATATATTTTCGTGTATACATACTTTCTGTATTTGAATTCCAAATCCGAATCCTTCGTCAAAATCCGAATGCTCACACACCTTCGTTTCTCTCGTGTAGGATAACTTCAGTGTCCCCATCCCAACAACTCATTAACTCTCGGTTTAATCGGAAAGCTTGCAAAACCGTGAGTATACATGACTCCCTTTTTATTTTATCATTTTTGGGAGCAATACGTATACATTATCAAACTCACACAATTACATACTTTATGCTTAAAACACAAACAAACAATCCAACATACATGCTTAATACGTTATACTTGAACTCTTATATGCTAGACTATTCTTATGGTTTATACTTGTCATTAACTTCGTACAAGCCTCCCTTAACATGTATAGCGCTATAGGATTAACGCACCACCCGTATTCTTGAGGTCATGTTAAGTAAACAAAACAGTCTATTCATTGCTATGATTAGATTACGCTAGCGGGAATCTTTGGGTTGACATGTATATAGTTGCATGCTAGTATTATATGATAGTTTTAAGTTAACAATTATACCATTTGGATTCGTTTAAACTTTTGTACTTATGCTAGTAATCAAACTTGTATACTCGCTAATACTTTTGTGTTGAACTATACTTTAATACATGTTGCAAGAATTTGATGACGATGGTGATGAACGGAATCTAGTAGGATTAATTAGAAATCCATTTTAATTTTAGTACTTACGTTGTAATTTGTTTCTTTGATTATGTTGTTGTATTTGCTTCAAAACAATGTACCTTGATCTAGAAATGAAAGGAAATATCCTTATTTAAATACTTGCCACAAATAGTGTTATGAAGTCTCTTGCAATCTCGTTTCCGTCTCACTCCGATGTTTCTGCCATCGGTTGGGGTGTGAACGATTGGTATCAGAGCCATAACTATAGGGTATTAGGAATAATTGCCAGAAGTGAAGGACTATATGGTACAAAAAAGTTGTTTTGGATGAAAATGACAAACATACCCAAACCTTAGGGATGATTTTGGCAATTTACTCTTAGATTTATATATACGGGGTGGGGTTCGGCTACAAAGTCCATTTTTCCTACAAAGTGTATAAAGTCATAAAACACCACAATTTCAACCATAAAACACACTTAAACCCCACAAATAATAGAGTGAAGATCACTAAAACATAATATCCAAACCCTAACAGTCCATGAAAACTTCAAACAAACCATCGTAGAACTATGAATATAAAACACAACATGATAATCAACATAAAACACACTAATGTTAGTCATTCAATAATCAAAGCCTTAGCATCCAAAACGCAACACAAAACCCACAAATATGGCGTTTTAGTGATCTTCATTGTGTTATTTGTGGGTTTTAAGTGTATTTTATGATTGAAATTGTGGTGTTTTATGATTTTGTACACTTTGTAGGAAAAATGGACTTTGTAGCCAACTCCCACCCTATACATACATATATATATAGGGTCAGGATCCCGAAAAACAGAAGAAAGCGTGAGAACGGTGAGAACGTTTATGGGTCGTCCGATCAAAACAATCCATGGACTAGATTGCACGGTGACGTTTTCGTAAATAACATCAATCTTATTATGTGGGACGCGCTTCATTACGGGTAAAAGGGTCTTTTACCGCTCATATTCAAAACGCTATCAAATGACAAAACGCCATTAAAAAAAATAAAACGCCATTAAAAACAAAACGCCAAAAAAATAGTGATAAAACGCGTTGGATATTACAAGAAGATGAAACAACACAGTAACTGAATTTCAGTTATTAACATTTATTAGAAGAAATTCCCTCCTAAATTACGTGCCAAAAACATCATTATATAAACTAGGTAAAAACATAGCTTCCATAATCACTTCAACCTATCCATTTCTGCAAAAAACATCTTTAACCAAAACGCCAACTTAACCAAAACTCCAAAAATGGCAACAATCGTTTCCTGGAGATACACTCTGGCAATCAGGCGATTCGTCCTCCGATTTGACAACAGAAGGAGGGTGTATGTTAAGACTGTCAGGGGAATTCTGAAGATGGAAGAAGAGATACAGAGAGGAATCTTATCCCTTGGCATCGCTCTAGACAAAGAATGCCATAAAACACATATACTTATGAAAGCATTAACCAGGAAATTTGGACCAATCAAAGCATATGTGAAGCCGGACCCTGTCATGACATCATGGCGTTTTGATGATGAAACAGACATGGTGACGGTTACATACGACAGCGGAGAGCAGGAAGTATACTGGCTAGAAAACATCATGACAAAGCAGCGTCTGGGATTCATGGAAGAATTGCATAACGCCACTTGTACCAACACAAAAATAGACTTAAAATTGGAGTTAATGCAAGACATGTTCAAGTGGAGGCTTCAGAATCTTCAGGAACAAGAAGCTGATGAAGGTGAAGGTGATGACATGGATGAAGATCCAGATGAAGACTCCGAGGAGGAAGAAGATGACGCAAGTGATGGATACTTTTCGGATAAAGTACCTTCTGACGAAGGCTTTTAATTTTTTTCCTCTTTTTTTCTTCTATGTAATCTTCTTTTTTTAAGAAAATTAAATGATATATTTCTCTCTTTATTAGCAAAACGCCAAAAAAATACTAAAAATGGTTAATCCTTACAAAACGCCAAAAATAACAAAAAATATTTTTCCTGCTTAATATTTTATTTACTCCGTTATTGTATTTTGTCAACTTGGTCTGCATAACGTCATTTAAAAAAACGCCAAACTTAGAAGATGGACGTCTATAACCTATAAAACTGATAAAATCTGATCAACACAGTAAATACAAAAACAGTAACTGGAAAGACAGTTACTTTATTACTATCATTTATTACAATAAAAAAAGTCCCGCCTAAACTACACGCCAAAAAACTCCTATAAGAGAGGGGTCTATACACAATGAAATTGATCACACCCAGAAAACACAAACGCCATATCCTTTAGAAACCACTCGCTTTAAAACGCCAAAAAATGTTAGATAAAAAAAACCACATATGTCAAAGATTTCACTGAAATGGATTTTTCTTCTGAGGGGGTTATCTCAATAATATTTTGCTGAATGAGATTGACAAATATTCAAGAAAAAGAGACTGATGACAGTGATATGTGATGTGTGCTAAACAGACTATAAAAACGAACTAAATTAGACTCTCTATTCTAGACACTATAAAGCTTTAAATTTATAGACTCTGACTCTCTAGAACCTAAACCACACAACCGGCAAGTGTACCGGTCAATGTAGTATAACCTAAGCAAGTCCGAGTATCGAACCCAAAGACTCTATGTATTACGTAAACTAGACTCTAACAGACACTGACTGACGCGACTTAACTTGTTTATTTGTTTTGGGGGGGGTTACTGAAAAACTAGGAAATCTATATTAACTAATTAATTAACTAGATTAAGACTAAGACACGAACAAAAACTGAGGTTTGTATTCAGATGAGATTAAGGACTACCTAGACTCGAATCCAGTTTGAATAAGAATGGACTTCTAATGGTATTAAAGTTGTATGGAGCCGGGATCGTAAGATACTAAACCTTAAGGTATTTCAATGCTAAGACTTCCCGACCCTTCTCAGGAAGAAACCTAGGAAACCCTACAAGGCTGTTATGATTACCGACTGTTAGACTTCCTCTCAGTCCTCTAACGATTCTAAAAGTGCCCTAATATGACTATCTACCTCTCAGCGCGATAATCTAAGGCAATTCTAGGTTCTGACTTGGTTTACTAGACACAAATGCAATTAGGGAACTAAAACCGACTTCTCTCAAAATCTATCTTAGCTATATATTGCACTGAGACCTAATAACTAACTCGAGCCTCTCAGTGACAAGTTAAGCAGAACACTTGACCTTATCAAATTACTGAATATCACTTCTAAGGTTACTTACATGATTTTCACCCTAAAGGATCAAAGGTTTGTTATGTGATATAGACACTCACCAAAACCTAAAACCCTAGCTCGATTCTATTCCGTGATAAAGACCGTCACCAAGATTCAAGCGAAGCAATAAACAGTAGTAAAACAATCGTCAAGCATGCATGTACACCAAATCAGAAATCCTAAAACACTTTACTTTCAGAAATCAATCCATACACAAACAATAAATACCATTAAAAATCCAAACTTTAATCAAACATTCATCTCGTCTAGGTAGTTATAAAAGTTTAGCCAAGCATCTTAAATTGTGAAAACAAGTCAAGATTATCGAACAAAGAATTCATCATAACAAGTATCAAACAAGTAATCGACAAACAAAGGATTGGAAAACCCGATTGATCTTCGATTCTTCACTCTCTACTCGTACCGATGAGTCCCGTGCTTCAAGATCTCTGATTGCTCCAAAAGAATGCTCCAAACTTGCTCTCAAAGTCTCCCAATTCGTAACTAGGGTTTAGATTAGATTTCTTGGCTTTTTATACCAAACCCTAATCAGCAACAGCTCTCACGTAATTCGCCTACCAGTAGCGTAGCGCGACTAGTCTTCTTCTTGTGCTAGCGCTACGCCAGTGCTTAAAAAGTCAACAAGTCAACATCTAACCCAGTCGCGTAGTGCGACTGAGTATTCTTTCACCTTAGCGCTACGCGACTGCCCCTTTTTTCACAGAATGTTTTCTCCTAAACTCAGCTCCAATCTTCCAAAATCTTCAAAATAATTCTAACACTTTTATGAATGATACCGGGACTTGACATTTGACACTTTAGCTCGGTTTTGCTCCAATTTCAGCAATTTTATGTATCAAGACCTGGAAAACGCAATGTAGATCAATAGCACGTAATTCTAAACTAAACTAAGCTAAAAATAACGATAAAACGTACAAACTATACACGATATAAGCATGTATTTTGCAATACATCAAACATCCCCACACTTACACTTTTTTCGTCCCCGAAAAAGAATTGTGCAACGGAATCAGAAACAAATAGTCACTCGGGTCAAAAGTATAGGTATAATTAATTAAAACCAAGCCTTGCGTTAGTAGCGATTGCAAATATACTTGTCCACTTAAACCCGAATCCAATCCTAAGCCCTTATCATGTGATTTTAATTTAAGTGCGGTCAATCCACCTAGGGTCTCACACTAGAATCTACAGTCCACCTACTCCCACCTCAAGCTTATAGGACAAAAGGAACAACCACTAGGTTATTTCCTAACCGTTTTATACCAAGATAAAGAGAGTTTAAAATCAAATCTATTTTTTTCCATTTTTTTTTTCTTTTCTTGCTTTTTTTTTTTTTTTCATTCATTCGTGAGACTAGACGATGCTTTCCCTAACCCAGCGGTATTCCGACTGTAGAGTCGCTATCCCCAATCACAGATTACATAGGTTTCAGTACTTTTATTCGGCAAGTCGATTTCACACATCCCAGAGGTAAACCGGCTGTAGAGTCGCTATCCCCAACTCGGAATACATAGACCTGTGTTACTTTCATTTAGTTTCTAGCTCACTTTTTATTCTATTTTTTTTCTTTCAGCGAGATATGATAAAAAACTCTAACTATCTTAGCTTATAACGGTGCCCCTTATACTATTTTTGGCGGTTTTAGTTTCCCATATTTCCCAGGCGAAAACCCACTAGCAGACCGACAATTAAGGTATATTAACTCAAAGGGACTTAAAACCAAACCCGGGCCTATCCACATATCCCAAACTAGACGCAAACTCGATTTATTATAATCTCATATTATTATTATTTGAACCCGAGCAAAAATTCATTTTTTCTATCATTTTCCGTTTTAATTTGCAAATTTCTCATATCGAAAGACATTTTTCTGATTTTTCAATTTTTTTGGATTTTTCAATTTTTTTAATTTTTTTGTATTTTCAATAAAAGACTCAATTATTTACATGTATGCCATCCCCACACTTGAAGATTGCATTGTCCCTAATGCAAGAATGGAAATACGACTCAACAACTACCTACGAAAAGAAACTGCAAAACGAAATAAAAATACAACAACAACAACAAAAAGGGAAACGACTTAGCTGGTTAGGACAAAAGTCAGTGCCAGCCGAACGAATCTTGAATCCCCCGAACGATCGTATAGCATTTCATTCGCGATCGTTGACTAGTCTGCTTGAGTTTATCAATATAGCAAGTCCGAAATCACCCGAATGGCAATTGGGTACGGGTGGTACAATCCAAACCTGCACAATCAAAGCAAAACAAAACCCAACGCAGTACCGACTCGAAAAACGACTCAAAACTACTAATTTAGACTCATGATACAAAATAAAAGACTCAAAAATACAAACTCTACAAATTAGTCCCAACTATTCACATACTCATGGAGGATCATGGATGTGCAACTCACCCTCCAACATCGCTCTCACTTTACGGGCTATAGCACTATCCTTCCTACCACTACCCGAATCACTCCCAACTTTTTCATATTCTCTCAACTCATCATCTGGTGGTTTGAATCTAAAAGTATCATCTCTATACTTATCCCCACACTGAGCCTTGCTCAATGTCTCAAACCTAGACTCTAAACTTACCACCCTCTCTTCTAATTCTACCAACTTCCTATCCGGAGGATCCCCACACTTGAGTCCTATTACCTTCTCTACACTCACATCCCTCACATCTTTCTCTTCATTCTCACACTCTCCCACTACCGAGATTTCTTCCACTTTACCACTCGAACCTCTCGAATTCATGACGTTAAACACTACCGCTTCCTCGCCCGCTCTAAGTGTGATAGTGCCTAAAGAGACATCTATTAAAGCTTTAGCGGTGTTTAAAAATGGGCGGCCTAAAATTAGCGGTACGTTTTCATCGGCTTCCATGTCTAGAATAACGAAATCGGCCGGAAAAACAAACTTATCTACCTTCACAAGCAAATTCTCAACTATTCCCCTCGGGTACTTAACGGACCGATCGGCTAAAGATAACGTCATCCGGGTAGGTGAAAGCTCGCCTAGGTCTAGCTTCTCATAAAGTGAAAAGGGCATCAAATTAATGCTAGCACCTAGGTCGGCTAAGGCTCTAGTGTTTGTGTTACTACCGAATAGACAAGGAATAGTAAACACACCCGGATCGGTAAGCTTTTCGGGAAGCTTATTTGAGACAATGGCCGAACACCCTCCGTGCAATGGAACATTCGACAACTCCCCTAATTTCTCCTTATTCCTAAGAAGGTCCTTTAAAAATTTTGCATATTTAGGCATGGACTGGAGTGCCTCTATAAACGGAAGATTAATCTTCAATTGCTTGAAGATATCTAAGAATTGTCCGTATTCCTTTGAATATTTTTTATTCTTAAGACGTGAAGGAAACGGGGCATACGCATGATTCACATAAGGTGACGGCCTAACAACTACGGGCTCTCTCTCAACTTTCTTCTCACCCCGAGACTCACCAGGCTGTGCGGTACTTGCTGGGACTAGCCTCTTTTGCACTTTGCCGGGAACCTCCATCTCTATCACTTCATCTATCACATCACCATCCTCATCAACCTCTCTTTCCTCTACAACTCTCGGGTCTCCTACGGTCTTACCACTACGAGTAGTAATGGCATTTACTTGGGCATTAGGGTTTTGTTGGGTGTTACCCGCAAATTTACCGGGTAATCTCTCCTCTAACTTCTTAGCAATATCACCTACAACCCTAGAAAGGTCCTGGACCGCAGCTTGTTGATTCCTAAGCATGAGATCATGTTCACTAAGTTTCTTTTGGGTGCTTTGATCCCTAGCAACTAGCTGGCTCATCATAGCCTCCATTCTTTCCATGCTACCCCCTACATCGAAACTTGAACTTTGACCTATTTGACCTTGACTACTCGACCCTCCATTCTGAACCTGCCCATTCGAACTCCCATTAACAAGTGAACCTAAACCCCTATTTGGATTTTGAGCTATTTGAAAATTAGAAGGTCCACTTGAGCGAAAATTGTTATTATTATTAAAATTATTAGTATTACTTCACCAACCTGAACCAAGAGTATTATTTCCAAACCCACTAGATTGATTTCTACCAAAACCTCCTCCCACGAAATCAACTTGCTCCTCACCGACTAGCACAGGACACGCACTCGTCTCGTGACCTCCTCGACAAAACTCACACTTATCAATCTTAGCTCTAATCTCCTTAAGTTGCCTATCCATATTTTCCAAAACAGAGGCCAAACTAGGATCCATAGTGACATGGTTCACCCCTTGGGAGGGTGTGCTAGTAGTGGTATTTGAATTACCACTTTGATACCTCTGATCGGATCGTGATTGGGACTGAGACTGAGCAAACGCCTCAAAACGCTCTAGACACTCAGGAACTGTAAGAATACCCATCATATGCCCCCCCGCATTCGTATCGAACCTATCACGAGTCTCTTGGGTGAGACCGTTGTAGAATTTCTCGCATAAAGCCCAATCAGAAAGACCATGCTGGGAGCAACGAGCACAAAGGTTTTGGAAACGCTCCCAAGCAAGGTAATAAGGCTCGTCGGGCCCCATGCGGAAGGAATGGATTTCGTCTCTAAGCCGTGAAGCTTTAGCGGGCGGGAAATACTTATTCAGAAAGGCTTGACGAAGCCCCGCCCAAGTGGTAAAGGTACCGGTTGGTTGAGAGTCCAACCAAGTAGCCGCATGGCCGGCTAAAGAAAATGGGAAAAGCTGTAGGTAGGTGGCATCATTGGGTGCACCGCTAAGGCTAAAGGTAGCTAGCATCCTAGAGAAACGGTTAATGTGGGCCGGGGCGTCCTCATCGTCTCGGCCATGGAATTGGATACTATTGGTGATGGCCTGCATGGCATAAGATGGAATCTGCCATGAATTGTCATTGACTATGGGTGGAACGGTGATGGGTGAAGCTAGGCCGGTGAAATTCTGAGTGGCCTGCTGATGGACGGTTTGCCTAGGGTTAGCCATGTGTTCTAAGTTTTCTAGATCACTAAAGGTACTAGAAGTAGGGCTATCGGGTGGTGTAACCTTAGGTGAATGGTTTGGTGAAGGTGGTGGGACGGGAATTGGATTGGTGTCGAAATCTGGGAAAACAGGCGAAGATGAAGAACTAACCTCTGGGCCTTCGCCCAGTTGAGATGATGACTGCTTGATTGGTGGTGGTGGTCCGTGCGAGCGCAGATGTGGCATCCACTACTAGCAAAAACCTGAACACAAGAACAGCAAACACTAGTTACCGAGACACAAGAGAAGACAAAGACTCAACAAAACAAAGAAAACACGTAGCACGTATATATCAATTAGGTCTATCAAAGCTAATAAACGCAATTGCCAAGAGTCCCCGGCAGCGGCGCCAAAAACTTGATGTGTGCTAAACAGACTATAAAAACGAACTAAATTAGACTCTCTATTCTAGACACTATAAAGCTTTAAATTTATAGACTCTGACTCTCTAGAACCTAAACCACACAACCGGCAAGTGTACCGGTCAATGTAGTATAACCTAAGCAAGTCCGAGTATCGAACCCAAAGACTCTATGTATTACGTAAACTAGACTCTAACAGACACTGACTGACGCGACTTAACTTGTTTATTTGTTTTGGGGGGGGTTACTGAAAAACTAGGAAATCTATATTAACTAATTAATTAACTAGATTAAGACTAAGACACGAACAAAAACTGAGGTTTGTATTCAGATGAGATTAAGGACTACCTAGACTCGAATCCAGTTTGAATAAGAATGGACTTCTAATGGTATTAAAGTTGTATGGAGCCGGGATCGTAAGATACTAAACCTTAAGGTATTTCAATGCTAAGACTTCCCGACCCTTCTCAGGAAGAAACCTAGGAAACCCTACAAGGCTGTTATGATTACCGACTGTTAGACTTCCTCTCAGTCCTCTAACGATTCTAAAAGTGCCCTAATATGACTATCTACCTCTCAGCGCGATAATCTAAGGCAATTCTAGGTTCTGACTTGGTTTACTAGACACAAATGCAATTAGGGAACTAAAACCGACTTCTCTCAAAATCTATCTTAGCTATATATTGCACTGAGACCTAATAACTAACTCGAGCCTCTCAGCGACAAGTTAAGCAGAACACTTGACCTTATCAAATTACTGAATATCACTTCTAAGGTTACTTACATGATTTTCACCCTAAAGGATCAAAGGTTTATTATGTGATATAGACACTCACCAAAACCTAAAACCCTAGCTCGATTCTATTCCGTGATAAAGACCGTCACCAAGATTCAAGCGAAGCAATAAACAGTAGTAAAACAATCGTCAAGCATGCATGTACACCAAATCAGAAATCCTAAAACACTTTACTTTCAGAAATCAATCCATACACAAACAATAAATACCATTAAAAATCCAAACTTTAATCAAACTTTCATCTCGTCTAGGTAGTTATAAAAGTTTAGCCAAGCATCTTAAATTGTGAAAACAAGTCAAGATTATCGAACAAAGAATTCATCATAACAAGTATCAAACAAGTAATCGACAAACAAAGGATTGGAAAACCCGATTGATCTTCGATTCTTCACTCTCTACTCGTACCGATGAGTCCCGTGCTTCAAGATCTCTGATTGCTCCAAAAGAATGCTCCAAACTTGCTCTCAAAGTCTCCCAATTCGTAACTAGGGTTTAGATTAGATTTCTTGGCTTTTTATACCAAACCCTAATCAGCAACAGCTCTCACGTAATTCGCCTACCAGTAGCGTAGCGCGACTGGTCTTCTTCTTGTGCTAGCGCTACGCCAGTGCTTAAAAAGTCAACAAGTCAACATCTAACCCAGTCGCGTAGCGCGACTGAGTATTCTTTCACCTTAGCGCTACGCGACTGCCCCTTTTTTCACAGAATGTTTTCTCCTAAACTCAGCTCCAATCTTCCAAAATCTTCAAAATAATTCTAACACTTTTATGAATGATACCGGGACTTGACATTTGACACTTTAGCTCGGTTTTGCTCCAATTTCAGCAATTTTATGTATCAAGACCTGGAAAACGCAATGTAGATCAATAGCACGTAATTCTAAACTAAACTAAGCTAAAAATAACGATAAAACGTACAAACTATACACGATATAAGCATGTATTTTGCAATACATCAATATGCCATCATGTGAGTTTTTTTCTTGATAAATATCGGCATGGAATAAAGGGATCAACACAAGTGTAAATGATATTTTGGACTCCATTATTATAAATAGCATCAAGCAAGAGTTGATCTTCAATGACATGCCGCCAAACAAGAATATCACACCAAAACACAGGATGCCACTAAGCAGCTTCTTCTGAAAAAGACGACATTTATGTAGGAAAGTTGACATCTAGCTAAAGTATTCAAAAAAGGTTCAAAACGCCAAAAACAAATTCAAGAAGAAAGACGCTGTTGACAGTGAAGATTCGGAAGAAAAATTAGATTACCATTTTTTATTATTTTTGTTTTCATTTTATATTGTTTTGATATCAAGTTATATGTTGTTTTGTTATCTAATTCTCTATAAATAAAATAGATTATTAAATAAAATGCCAAAAACTACAAACACCAAAACGCTAGAAGTATAAAAACTGGGAGAACGGGTGCTGGCAAAGCACCTTGTAAAAGGTATTAAACGCCAAAAAATTCACCAAAACGCCAAAAAAATTGGTCTTATTGTAATCTTATGCAAATATTAATGACTCGTAGTGAATTATTATACAAAACGCCACAAAACGCCAAAAATATTAACCAGAAAACGCTATAACGCCAAAAAATTATATATGTGACACAAAAACAATTAATTCAACGCCAAAAATTTTAATAAATACAATTAACGCCAAAAAAACTTAGACGCCAGAAAATATTATACCGCGTTGGGAAAATAAAAGAAGATTGAAAAGAAAAAAAAAAACCCCTCGGACCCTGATCATGTCCCGCGCCACGTGTTGGGCCAGGATGCGTTCTCACCGTTCTCACACTTTTGAGCGTTTTCTCCTGATCTCGTTTCTATATATATATATAATATTTTTATATATAAGAATTTTAAACATCAAATGTTAAACAATTTTAAATATGAATACATCTTTTAAATGTATATAATACACGTATAAATATAATATAATATATATGTATATTATTAACATTAAAAAATTTTAAATATATATAATATTTTTATATATAAGAATTAACTGTCATTTCAGTCCCTGAGGGTTGGGGATGAGCACGGTACTCGTTCGGTACCGAAAAATAGAAAAAGTGAGTATCGGTACTCGTACCGAAAATGGGGGAAAATGGGTACCGGTACCGAATATACCCGATACGGTTCGGTACCGGTACCCGGTACCAAATGCTCATCCCTACTAAGGGTATTCAGGTCAATTAACCAAAACTTAACAAAAAAAAAAACAAACCTAGCATAGCAATTTGAATAAAAAAAAGTTAAGAATTACAAACCTCATGACTAGATTTATTATAAATTAGAGTTTTGGAGTGTAGTAGTTAAAATGGACAAAACTTATGGATGAAAACAGAAACTTTAGTCTTTAAGTCTACCCGGTATGGTTTGGTTAGTAGCCAAAGAGACTACCCGCCACATAGGAGCCATCTCACCATGGGTGGAGGACCATCCCCTTGCGGACTACCTAATGGTGTGGAAGACTACCAACCCATAATAAAAACCAATATAATATTAATATATTAATAAAGGGGAGAGAGAGAAGTCAGAGGGGGGCCCACAACTTTGCCTCGTCACCTCCGTCTTGCAGTTGCCGGGAGTGACGCGTCGCCAGCCAGGGGGCGGTGTGGGACGCCAAGGACGAGCCGGGAGGGGGGAGCCGACCCCATACCGCATGGTCTAAACAAACTTTTTTTTTTATAAAAGGAGGAGAATTTCAATAAAAGCACAAGCCAGGGGCTTTGTGGGAACAGTACAGAAAATAAAAAGACATTACAATACAGGAGGAACTAAGTTACATTGGAAAATATGTAAATTTGAACGCCTGCCATTTTCCCCAGCTTAGTTCAGGGTGTCCAGCCCGAGATTTTACCCAAAGAAAGGAGTTTGCCTTGATGTCACAAATGATCTTTGACAGCTGAGGTTTTATGTGTTTGAAGATATAGTCGTTTCTTGTTCGCCAGACATTCCACCACGTTGCAGCCAGAACTACCCTTATTGCCCTTTTCATGCTCTTCTCTGTTTTGTGAGAGGAGACTATTTCTAGCAGTTGTATTACACTCATGAGATATCGAGGCAGCGAGATCTTTAACCACTGGAAGATTAGGGTGTCCGGAGTGGTAATCGGTAAAGGGTGGCAAACCCCTTTACCGAGTGGTAAACACCACCGCCAACAAGTGTTTAGTCACCAAAGTTTGCCAAATCGGTGGTGGCATGCCGAATCAGTGAGGGGATGAAGGAGAGAGAGAGGGGGTGTGTGGGTGGGGTCCATTCCATCTCTCAACCAATCACACATTTTTCCTTTTTTTTAAGTTTACAACTTTATCAAATGTCTAAACCATTGCCAACACTTTTCACCAAAGTTTAAACACTTTTCACTGATTGACATGGCGCGATCTGATTGGTCGGTTTTTTGGTTTGCCACTCCAAAGTGTTTAACCACTCCCCACACCCTTATGGTCCAGACATGTTGTGTAAAAACGCAGGAAATCATGAGGTGGTCGACGGTTTCCAAGGCATTACTGCAGAGAGGAGGCATTTTGAACAAAAAATGGAGCACGAGAGTGAGAGAGACACTGGCGATGGGACTCCTTGGCAGGATGTAGTTCATCGGAAGCATTGGAAGAGCAGAGGTAATGGCGTGGAGATGACCTTATTGGTCCAAAACCTTCCGGATAGGGTATCCCAAACAATGTTGCGGAGGGCTTTTAAACCCTACGGCTTTGTGACGGATGCTTATGTAGTGAAAAAGAAGGACGCGAGAGGTAATTCATTTGGTTTTATCCGATATGTTGGGGTGGAGAATGTACAGGCGGTGTTGGCGGAGATGAATACGGTGAAAATATACGAAGCGAAGCTGTTGGTGTCTCTGGCTAAGTATGATAAGAACCACAAAAAATTTATTTACACTGCCGGAGTTACTGGGGGGAAGACGTGGCGTCAAAAGGAACCCATGGATATAGGAAAGAAATCAGAGGGCACTAGAATTTCTGGGAGCAATGGAATCAAGGACTGGGCTCAATTCAAAGAGTCGGTTCTTGGGAAGGATGGTGTGCAAGAGATAGGTGCAAAAACCTTGGTAGTGGAAAACAAAGGCTCAGTATACCCGCTTCATTGCGTTGGAAGGTCGATTCTCGGTGTGGCAAAGGACCTTCGGAACCTGAACATTCTGGCACAATCTCTTGATAATGGAGGGATTAAAGAATATGGCTTGTCATATGTGGGTGGCTTACGAGTATTGGTCACTTTCAGAAATCAGGAGGTTGTAATGGATACTTTAAAGGATTATGCAGGACTATTTGCAGATATTTTCTCCGATTGGAAGTTGTGGAACAGGGAAGACATTCCGTTTGAGCATATAGTTTCGTTAAGAATCTCAGGTGTGCCCTTTCATCATCGTGATAACACGCTATACGACCGCATCGGAGAGTTGTTTGGTAGAGTTGTCTGTGGTTCCAAATTCTCTTGGCAAGTCTGTGACAACTCGGATAGTTCATGCATGGTGCTAGTGTCACATGGTCGCCGGATCGATGAGTCGATGATTCTGAAATGGGGTGACAAGCGCGGGGTAATATGGTTTCTGAAACCCAGGAAACATGGTCACCGGATTTCGATTTCTCAAAATCGGTGGAAGCTTCAGGTTGGAATTCAAATGATCTTGGTGACCAGACTTTAGACGATGTTGAGGAAGGAGAGATAAGGCCGGAGTCGGAACCCAATCCGGCACCGGTTCTTGATGTTGGCGCGCCGGAAGTTGAACAGTCTCCGGTAGTTCAGAAGACACCAATTCAAAATCAAGTTGGTAATGTGCACGAGGTGCATGGGGAAGGGTGTTCAGAGGTTCAACTTCCAAGGGGAAATAATGATGGGGTAGGGACTATTGATGCAGCTACAGAACCTAACGTTCCTTTTTTCCCTACTGAGCCAAATCTAACAGTAAAGCCCAATAATCTGGGCCCATTAAGTGAACCCACTCCTGTTAACACCTTGGGTAAGCGGTCCAGGGCTGTTAGAAGCCCACCATCGTCAGGTTCTATGCAAGGTCCCTCTACCAGACCCTTCACTGGTCAAAACTCTTCGGATAATAGGTCGATTGACCTTAACACTCCGGCAAAAAATACTGGTGATTCTGGCATGTCAGCCATGGGTTTGCAACTGGGTGGTGACGTTAATTCTTCTGCAGGGGATGGAGCGCACCCCAATTTAGACATTCACTCCTCTCCTCCGTCTAACTCTGGTGATGGGAGGGTATCGGCTCAGGAGATTCTGGTAGAAGTGGATGCTACTAATATCGTGGGTCAGAGGATTGACATTAACTTGAACGGATTCGCTGCTGAAACTAAACAATTAGTTGAAGGTGAGGGTGTTCTCAATGGTTTACAATGAATTGTTTGTCCATAAATATAAGGGGGTCAGGGATGCTCGCAAGGTCGATTGGGTGCGGGGTATTAAAACTAGTTACGGTATTCATTTCATCTCAATCCAAGAAACTAAGCTTGAGGAATCTTCAAAATTTTTCTTTAACAACTTATGGGGTAGGTTAGCATTCAGTTTGGCAGTGGTGGACTCTCAAGGTCGGTCGGGGGGGGGGGGTTGGCATGTCTTTGGTGCCCGTCAGTATTTTCATGCGAAAATGTGTATAAAAGTCGCTATTTCCTAGTGATTTCTGGTGTAATGGTACATTCTGGCTGTCGATTGAACTTGGTGAATGTTTATGCCCCAAATGAACCAGTGATCCGAAGGGCACTTTGGGCTGATTTGATACAAGTAAAAAACTCAATCCAAGGCCTTTGGATCATGATGGGAGATTTTAATGACGTACGGGAGGTGTCGGAAAGGTTAAATTCGGAATTCGTTGAATCAAATGCCGAGGAATTTAACCACTTTATTTTATCGGCCAGGCTACATGAATATAATATGGGGTGGGCGGTTTACGTATATTTTGGACAAAGGTGACAAACTGAGTAAACTAGATCGGGTTTTAGTATGCTTGGGGTTCATGGAGAGATGGCCCACCGCCTCTTTATTAGCTCTGGATTGGGACGTGTCGGACCACCGCCCTCTCGTTTTGAACACGGTCCCTTCGGACTTTGGGCATATCCCATTCAAGTGCTACAATTCATGGTTAGAAAAGTCTGGGTTCATTGAGTTTGTGGTTCAGATGTGTAACTCATTCCACTTTTCTGGTCCGGAGGATTTGGCACTTCCAATTAAATTAAGATGGTTGAAAAAAAAAGATCAAAACCTGGATTAAAGAGAATAAAAGTAGAACGGAAGGCGAGTATTGGGCGAATAAGAAACGGGTCGCCGACTTCGACAAGTTGGCTGAAGATAGGCTCTTGGTGGAGGAAGAGCTGAATGTTAGGGCTGAATGCAAACAGGCGGTGGCGGAGTATGAAAGGCTGAAACATATGGATATTCGCCAAAAGTCGAGGATTAGGTGGGCTCTCGAGGGAGATGAAAACTCAGCGTTTTACCATGGGATCATTAATTCGAACATAAGTAATAATAGATTTAATGGTCTGATGGTTGACGGCTCTTGGATAACTAATCCGGTGGCAATTAAGGAGTGCTTTTATGATTTCTTTTCAGCTCAGTTCTCTGAACCGATGTCTAGGAGGCCTGAATTAGCGTGTCCGAATCTGGTCACACTTACTGAGGCCGAGGCTAGTACTCTGGTGACTCCGTTCTCCCTGGTTGAAATAAAAACGGCAATTTGGGATTGTGTTGGGGATTGCGCCCCGGGCCCCGATGGGTTTAACTTCAAATTTATAAAAAGGTGCTGGGAGGGCATAAAAAATGATTTCCTTGGTCTTTTCAACAGGTTTTATTTGGAGGGTAATTTGAACAAGTGTTGCACTTCTTCTTTTATCGCTCTAATTCCTAAGATAAAAGACCCGTTATCACCTTCACACTTTAGACCGGTTAGCTTAATTGGTGTAATCAATAAAGTTATCTCTAAAGTCTTGGTGAATCGCCTAAAAACCGTTATGGAGAAGCTTATTTCCGAAGAGCAAACGGCTTTCTTGGCGGGGAGGAGTATCATGGACGGACCTCTTATTTTAAATGAAGTGGTGGGTGGATGAAAAGGGCGAAAAAAACGGGTATGATTTTTAAAGTTGATATTCATAAGGTGTATGACTCGGTAAATTGGGCTTTTCTAAACTCGGTCATGGCCCAAATGAATTTCCCGGATAGATGGCGGGGTTGGGTTATGGCGACCCTTTATACGGCCAAAGGTTCGGTCTTAGTTAATGGCTCACCAACTAGAGAGTTTGAATGCACCCGTGGCCTCCGTCAAGTAGATCCCCTATCTCCTTTTCTTTTCGTGATCGCCATGGAGGCTCTTACGGGTATCATGAAAAAAGCCGTCTCGGATGGTATTTTCCATGGGATTCGGTGTACGAATGAAGGCCCAACTTTGTCCCACTTTTGTTATGCGGATGATGTCATCTTTATTGGAGAATGGTTCATTCTAAATGCGTTAAACCTTCGTAGAATCCTCAGATGTTTTCATTTAACATCCGGCTTAAAAGTCAATCTCTCGAAGTGTAGTTTGTTTGGTATTGGAGTGAGCAATGCGGATGTACAAATTATGGCGGACCTCCTTCATTGCAAACAAGGTTCGTTTCCTTTTAAACACTTGGGCTTAATCGTTGGGGCAAATATGAACCTTGTAAAAAATTGGAAATCGGTAGTGGACATTTTTCGGGATAGATTATCTCTTTGGAAGGCAAAAAATCTTTCATATGGTGGGCGAATTACCCTTTTGAAGTCGGTTCTTAATTCCCTCCCTACATATTTTTTCTCATTATATAAAGCTCCGGTCCAAGTTTTAGAGGCTCTAGGAAGAATTAGAAGGGTATTCTTTTGGGAAGGCACGGAAGAGGTGTCGAAAATGAGTTGGGTGGCATGGGAAAAAACGATTGCCCCAAGCGAATACGGGGGATTGGGTTTTGGTTCCCTAAAGGACGCCAATCTAGCTATGTTAGCGAAGTGGTGGTGGAGGTTTAAAACGGACAAAAGCGGCCTTTGGAGGAGGGTCATCTGGGCGATACATCATAACTCCCGTGCATGGACTGCAATTCCCGCAAAAATATCTATTGTGGGTCCATGGAAACAAATTGCTAATATCCATAGTAGTCTCTCGCAAGTGGGTGTTGATCTTAAAAATGCCATCTTCTCGTATGTGGCGGATGGGACTTCCACTTATTTTTGGCTGAACACTTGGGTAAACAACTCCCCTTTGTTCAATCAGTTTCCCAGCTTATTTGCAATTGAAAAAGAAAAACTTTGTATGGTGGCGTATCGGGTTAAGACGGATGGTACTGGTACATGTTTGGTGTGGAACTGGTCAAGACTAGTGCTCAACAATGCTGAACGGGGAGACCTGCACAGCCTCAGTTCGCTGCTGTTTGGGCTGGGTCGTAGGGCCGGGTCGGACAAGGTGGTTTGGAAACTATGTCCGTCTAGCTCATTCTCGGTGGCTAGTATCAAAAGCATTATGAATGGGTATAATAGAGTGGTTCCGGAGCTTTGTTTTCCGTGGAATAATTGGGTGCCCAAGAAGGTTGGGATTGTGGGTTGGAGGGCGGCTATGGATAGACTCCCGACAAGGGCTGCGCTGCGAGTGAGAAACATTTACGTGGCTGATGATACATGCATTTTGTGCAGAGATTTTGTTGAAACAAGTGAACACTTATTTGTGGCGTGTCAATTTGCGCAGACGGTCTGGCAAGTAGTGGCGAACTGGTGCAAAATCCCGCCTATCATAGCATTCAGCATTAGGGACCTCCTTAGTCTTCATGATTTCAGTCCTGGTTCAAAAAAGAAGAAAAAAGCTATCCTCGCCATCGTCCAAACGGCGATTTGGTGTATATGGAGAACACGCAACGATGCGGTTTTTAATAGCGCTATCCCGGAACTCACTAAGGCCGTCGAAGAGGTTAAATCGCTGAGCTTTTTATGGGTCAGAAACAGATCTAAAGAGACAACGTTAACATGGAATAGATGGAAAAGTGCTGAGTTTTTTTGGTTAGTGTCTTTCTGTTCATAGGCTTATGCCTTGTGGTGTGCTTTCTGATTTCTGTTTGGTGAACTCTTGGTTGTACCCTTGTACCCTTTGTATGTTTGGAGGCTAGCACCTTGCTAGTGTTTTTAATTCATTATGTTGACCGTTCAAAAAAAATTACTGCAGAGACCACAGGTGGAAGAGGGTAGTGAGACACGTCGTTTCAGCAGTGCGTCACTACTAAACAAACACCATGGTGTAATCAACTAAATAAAAATGATGTCAGTAGGATCTTGTCTGGCCACGTGGCAAAAACACATTACGAGGTCACGTAATAACTTCTTGCAACGAGTCAAAGATAAAATAAAATAAAGATAGAATACACATATATAATATATTTAAATCATTACTAGCTATATAAAAGAGTTACTTTCAAATGAATTGGGTGGAGTTATCGTAAAAACAGAGTTTTTTTTATGTTTGATAAGTCTTTTAAACTATTAGATCACGTAGTTAATTGTTGAGATTAAAAGGTGTTTTAAATATAAATTATATTTTGATTTTTTGATTAATTTGGTTGGATTAGGGGTAATAGTGGCTGTTTGTTTAAATAATGAAATTGTCATCAACCTCAATGTACATGTAAGTTCTCCCATTTTTTTTAAACAACAATAACTTTTAACACGTAATTTACACCATAATAACGACCGTTTTATATCTTTAATATGAGTATCATATTGATATGCTTATATAGAGAAAAAAATTACGTTTCAATCGCTGGAAAAATTGTATTAAGATTCAAGCCCTGGTGTTTTAAACATTTGGAAAAATTGAATTATGATTCAAGTCATAATGTTTTAACATATGAAATCTGGTACATCTACCGGAATGTAAGTGTAAAACACCATGCATGCATGTGTAATGCAGGTGTAAAACACTAAGAACATGCGAAGAACATCTACTGAAATGCAGGTTTAAAACACCATACGACGAACTGCTATTCGAATGCATGTAAAAAACACCATACGAAGAACATGTACTTGAATGCAGGTGTAAAACACCATAAATGCATATAAAACACCACGGGTGCAGGGGCGGATCTACCATAGAGGTAGGGGTAACCGGGGTTACCCCTTGGTCGGAAAAAAATTTGGAAAAATTAGTGTAAATTTTGGAAAAATTTGACGTTTTTTTGATTTCGTTACGGCTTATTTATATAAGGTTACCCCTTGGTCGGAATCCTAGATCCGAAGGTTACCCCTTGGTCGGAATCCTAGATCCGCCACTGCACGGGTGTACTACAGTTCCATTTTTTTTGTTTCGTACCTTCAAAACTGTTTCAGACGTGCAAATTCAGAATTCTTATGCTTGTAATATACAAAGGACGACAATTATAATACCAGTTAAAGAATCTTAGAAGATGAATGTAAAATAAAAACATATCATATTCCTAAAAAAAACTCCTAAATTAGATTTTTTTTCTTAAATTGGTTTTTAAATAAATTACATTATTACCCTTAATAATTAATATTACTACTTTACACGTGTCATCGTCAAAATATTTCTCACACACTTGCCACTTTTTACATAAACCATAATATGCACTTATATTATACTTTCACATTCGTAATTTTTTATATTTTCACATTTTTAATGTTTTGCTCCAGTTTTTAATAAGTTTGATTAATTTTGTGTATTGTTAACATTTTAATTTAAATCTTACATATCTATTTGAGTTTATTTTCAATATATATACTATATATACGAACTCTTTTAGTCTTTATTAAAGTTAAAAAAGTAGGCTATCTTTATTTATAGCACTCTCAGCGACCTTCTACCAAATACATCATAAGGGTGATGATCAAATCAGAAAGTTTATTTTGGTTAGGAAAGATAGGAAACAATAGGATTATGACATGTGACAAAATTTAAAATAAAGAGAAAGGCTATTTTAGTCAATCATATCATTTTTTCTTCCTTTTTCTCCACAGTAACATCAAAACCCACAATTTTCAAAACCCATCATCTTCAACATTTTATTCACTTGCTATCTCAATAATCACTACATTATAGTGCGATTTTCGTCATCAATCAATGATTCAAACACCCGATCAACGTGTTCTTCAGCTTTTTTTTTTGAAGAAAATCCAGTTTAATTTCATTCAAAATCTCGTTTTTTCCCGTGATTTTGAAGATAATCACTCGATACGTTCGATTCGATCGCTGATTGATAAGTGTTTCTATCATTCAAATTTCGTCAATCGTTGAAGAAATCGGCTTCGATCCATGAAAAAATCTTTAATTTCATTTTTACGATCTGGATTTTTGATTTAGTCATTGCGTTTTACGATCTTGGCGAGGGTCCAAGGGGCGGCAGCCCCTGGCGGGGTCCAAGGGGAAGAGCCCCTGGCTGGGGTCGAGCTGTAAATTTAATTTTCTGTAAATTTGTCTCTGGAAAACTGCATTCGTAGACAGTTTTTGACAATTTAATTTCCTGGTTCAGACAATTCACAGACAAAACTATTGTCCTGGTTCAATGCGTTTTAGAGAGAACACTTTCTTTGGTGTTTTTATGCCATTGAGTTTTAGAACTAAGACATTTTTATGTGTTTTCTGGCTATTGCATTTTAGAAAACACATTTTTTGAAGTGTTTTTAGTCATTGCGTTTTAGGTAAAAACACATTTTTGAAGTGTTTTTGGTCATTGCGTTTTAGGTAAAACACATTTTTAGGTGTTTTCAGTCCATTGCGTTTTAGAGAGAACACTTTCTTTTGTTTTTTAGGCCATTGCGTTTTAGAAATGAGACATTTTTAAGTGTTTTCTGGCCATTTCGTTTTATAAATAAGACATTTCCTTGTGTTTTTTGTGCATTGCGTTTTAGGTAGAAACACATTTTTATGTGTTTTCAGTCCATTGCGTTTTAGAAAAAATACATTTTAAGTGTTTTCTGACCATTGCGTTTTAGAAATAAGACATTTGTTTGTGTTTTTGGTGCATTACGTTTTAGGTAAAACACATTTTTATGTGTTTTCAGTCCATTGCGTTTTAGAAAGTACACTTTCTTTTGTGTTTTTAGGCTATTGCGTTTTAGAAATAAGACATTTCTTTGTGTTTTCTAGCCATTGCGTTTTACAAATAAGACATTTCTTTTTGTTTTTTGTGCATTGCGATTTAGAAAAATGTCATTTTTTAGGGTTTTTTTCCATTGTGTTTTACGCAACTGGGTTTTCAATTTTTTTTCAAAAATATAGCAATAGTATACTCGTTTTAAAGATAAAAAAATGCTCGTTTTTTTGGTGCAATTTTATAAAAAAAATAATGTCGTATGAAAGAGTTATTAACGTTTAAAAAATGAGGGGGAATTGGAGAAGAGAAAAACTATTGGCTGGATTGACTAGAATGCCCCTAACAAACCACGCGCCTCCAATTTTTTCCTTCAAATTCACTTATTTAATCTTAGTCATTGATTAAATAAATAGATGGTTAAGATTACTTTCTAGGATTCCTACCCAAATAAACTTACTATTATATCATAACCCTACATCCTAAATCAAATACTTTATACAATATAATATTATTTCATTTATCCAATTATCGTTTTATTATATTTAAAAAAATTATCACTATAAATATTTAAATAAAGGTGAGTCAAATCTGTATTTCACGTTTCTCCCATGAAGTTTGAGGCTGCTTTACAACTTAAAGTTTACATAACATCCAAAGTCAAACCCTTTTTTTTTTTAATAAGATGAAGTCGTATAAATGAAGCTTTGTTAATCCAAAATTAAGATATTAGATTTAGAGCTACATTTTAGATAAAACTTTTTGTAAGTTAAGGTGATTATTATATTGATGTCACTAGTTTAAGAACCCGCGAGGTTCGCGGGTGGACTAAAACACAAATGAATAAGTTTAATTTATTGAACTAATCGTTTGAATTAAATAACCGTTCAAGTAATAATAAATTAGTAAACTACAATGAGACAAATAATTTAATATCTCGAGATACATGATGAAGCAAATTTGTGTAATATTGTGTTTATGGAAGATAATGGATAGCGAATTATATATAGACCTCTTTGTAGAATATTCTGCCGACGATCGGGTCATATCACAGTTATATGAGGAAGCATTTAAAGAACCGCTCTGTAGCTTTTGGTGGATCTTGCAATTTCAAACTCAGATGTGAATCTATGTCCACAATCACACGGTCTCCTTCTAGCATAGCATCAATATACTAATACTTCCCTGTTCATATACAATGCACAAAATATTATTACATAAATCTATGTCCATCAATGCCACACATATATAAACATGAAGTTTCAACGGCATTAGTGGAGAATAAAGTTTAAAAAATGGGAAATGTAAGAGGGTGCACATACTTGTCTTGGTATCTGCACAAAGCATGCAGTGAACATTATAATAAACACATCCAACAATATAAAAAGCATTTCCCACCAAACCAGTTTTACACTTCTTCAAATGACCATAAGTAGAATAAGACTTGTACATATTGTACGCATCAGTTATATGTTATATGTTGGGTAACATGAAATATCGACAATCCTTTTGATTTATAAAAGAGATTAAATAGCTGATGTGTCATCTATATAAGTATGTTAAAGAAGTTGTTACATTGAACAAACATGTAGTACAAACTTGGGCCTGATTTAGAGCTTCATTTAATAAAGAGCATTGCATACCGAGATTGAGAGCCTGTTATTATGTAAATGTAATAAATTTGTATTTTATATAATGGTGTATAATTACATAATAGATATTATTCTTCATAAAAATATGACAAAAATAATACTCATTTTATTATTATAAAATTATAAATATAAGTATACATCTGAATATATAAATAATTATATATGTATCAAAAATAATAATAATTAATAGACCAAAAGTGAATGTGGATTCAACCAAACATGACCCGTCCCGTTTCAATGCGTACTAAAGTTGACGTATCTCAACCCGAACTTATATGACCCGTTACTTAACCCATCCAAGTTCCAACCATAATCTAAAATATATAAAACTAAACAACATTAGTAAGCTTGACACAAATGAACCACCTCAGGAGCCATCCACCGATATGTCCCGGTTTCTGCTGTCATTACACCAGTCTGAGCCTTCACTCTTGCAACACCGAAATCAGCCACCTGTAAGCCAAACATCCCAAAGATTGAATCAGCCTTATACTGACAGCTAAAAGAGCTTTTTAAATGATACAAAGTTATAGAAAACCAAGAGTAAAATGCCATAATCGTCCCTGAGATTTGGCTAGTTTTGCGATTTTTGTCTAAAGGCTTGTTTTTCCGCATCTGGGTCCAAAAGGTTTGAAATCTTACCATTTTAATCCGGCTCGTTAACGCCATCCATTCTTCTCTGTTAAATCAAGGGTATTTCCGTTTTTTTTTTGTTAACTTAAGGGACAATTCCGTCTTTTTCACTTTATGTACAAACATTTAAAATACCCTTACTAATTAAAAGTTAAGTCCCCTGACTTTAAGTTAACAAAAAAAAAACAGAAAATACCCCTGACTTAACAGCGAAAAATGAATGGAGTTAACGATCCCGATGAAAATGGCAAGATTTCAAAAGTCGCAAAACTGGTCAAGCCTCAGGGTCAAAAATGGCATTTTACTCAAAAAATATATATATAAACTGAGAATCTTACATCATTTTTCATCCCTAAAAGGTTCATGACCGTTGATTAGTCAGGGTCACGAACTCACGACTCAGGCTTTCTTTCTTGTCATTTATGTCTGCAGTTCTGTACCTTCGGTATGCAACCATGCGCCTGCACAATCTCCACCCATCTCCCCCTCTTCGGCTTTAACCCACCACCACGAACTGCCACCGCTTCAAGACTCCATACCGCCCCATTTTCATCATCACAAGCATGACCCTCTCTTTGGCTTTCACTGAAAAGTTCGGAAAGTCTCTTTTTCTTCTTTAACGGGCTTGGAGGTGGTTGAAGCAGGGTCACGGAAGGCTTGCGGTCATCAATAGCAGGTGCACCACCCTTCATTTGTGGCGCGAAGTTACGGTGTAATGGAGTGTTGCCTCTTGATGGTGTGAATTCTGAAAATACAGCAATTTGATTCAGAACACCAAATAAGAACAATGCATACAAAGCAAAAAATAAATAAATAAATAAAAATTAATTAACTTTTGATCAAAATGTGTGAAAAAAGGTGTATAAGAGCAGAGCTAAAAGGGATTAAATAAACTTCTGTTTTTATAAGAGGAGTAGATACCTTCATTAGTGTCACTATTATATATATATATATATATATATATATATAACTACATTAATTTCTTACATCCATTAACACTCATGAAATCAGATTCACAATCCGAGTCTAACCAAGCTTGGGAATCGAAAAACGTCTCTTCTGCAAGATGAAAAAAGAAAAATATATCAAAAAGTCAAGCGACAGGTTTTGAAATGATTAAGAATATTAGCAATATGACACATTCATGATGTGTTTACAAGCTTATAAACATTATTTCAACAAAATATATTATTACAGTAATAACCTCATTTTTTAAAATTTAGAATGTTGTATGCATTAATAGCACACTTTAGACAACTTTCAACCTGTTCCCTTTTTAGCTAATTTGTTTATTATTGACTCAAACATAGCCTGAATCAAGTCAATCAAAAGTGACAAGTCTCAAATTATATAGAATAGTGATGACACCATATATATATAGCAGCATATATATTCTGAAGCACCTCTATAACAGAGCTTAATTTTTTGCCCCTTCGCCATAGCAAGCAAACAATGACCAAATTAAACTTCTCGTTAACAGAAAAAATGGATGAAGTTAACCCAATGGACTAAAATGGCAACGGTGAAATATTTATATTAATTAATAAAAATATACCATGTAGTTGTGAATCTTTACATGGAAAGATGTTAATTGAAAAATAAAATAAGTTCCTTTGTAAATTAACGACAAAACCAAACCAAAAATATCGGTAAGTGATATTAAAAGACAGAAGACGTTGAATATTGAACAGATTAAACTGATTACAGAGAAGATTGAATAAACGAAAAACTAATTATAAATCGTTTATCCGAACACATTTGTCAATGATAAATCGCAAACCGTAATCAAAGAGGTTGTGACCTAGAATAACATCATAGCAGACCCCGATTCTTGCACAACAAATAGGAATTGAATAGTGTTTAACAATTAATCAACCAAAAAAAACGAAAGACTGACTATTAATCCCAAAATCAAACATATACCACCATAATCCTCAACCCAGCAACCCTCAAGTTAAACCAACCACCCACAAAACTAAAGTCCAAAAATAGCCAACATGTATATTTGCATATCCCACGGATAGTTATGAATCTAAAAACACGCAAATTACACTAATGGATTCTAGAAAACATGTATATCATATATGGAATTTAGGTAATCAACCTTAGTGTCGTTGCAACCCATCCCTCTCATAATAAGAATTTGATTTAGATAGCAATAACCAAGTCATCTTTGAAGATTATTGTTCGAACTAAAACAACTGTCACAAACAAACAATTAACAAACAAAAACCTGTTTTAAAATCCAGAACTACCAAATCCAAATTCCAATTAACGCAGAAATAAACCATACCTGTCAATATTGAAATCAAAGAATTGAAGACGTTGGATAAAATTCACAAACACTGAAGGTGTTCATTAAACCTGTCAAAACCCTAAAATCGTTAAATCCCCAATCAAAAAACCCAATTGTAACATTGAAATTGTAATTCACATAATCCAAACGCACCTCAATATAAAGCCTTTTCCAAAAAAAAAAATGCCTCAAAACCCTTAATTTGAAACAGACGTGACGAAGTTATACATGAACAACAATAGGCACATACCGAACTCTGTCAATAAACATAACAACTATTTTTTTTTTGCATAAAATTACAAAAAAAAATAATAAACATAAAGCAAAAGTAAATCAACCGTACCTTCCATACCGTACACGCCGTCAAGAGACTGTAGATCTGAGATGTTGATAACCAAATCGATGCCAAACAATCCAGTTACCGTCGATCAAAGGTACATCAACAAAAAAAAGTCAAAAACTCGCGTCAAAACCCTAGGCATCCTGCAAAATCGCCACAAATTGATAAATAAAAACATAAACAGCCGCATCAGAACGTAGATCGTAAACAGGTCTGTTTGAATGACACATGGATTGAACGGAAGACGAAAATATGAAGATCGGATCTGAAACTTATTGCAAGATGAAGACGATATCCACTCATTTGTTCGCAAGACGAAACAGAAACCGTAACATCAAGTTACGTATCAATCGAAACCTCTTGTAAAACACTCTGCATCTGCGGCAGCTTCCGATCTTGATATTGAAGATGTTTCCAAGAGCATAATGAGAGATGCAGAAGGAAAAGAGAGAAACGTATGAGAGAAGAGAGAGAGAATTGAAACAAAGGAACGGTTTCGAGCTTTAAACATGGAAGTACCCGAATGACCCGAATAATGTAAATGGATCCCGCATAGGGTTTCATATGAAGTGATTGAAGAAAACAAATTGCCGCTCAAAATCAATTAAGGATGAGTATCACATTGCCACGTGGCATCTAGCAGCTTAAGTTCATGCCAAGTGGCACCAAAGTGTTTTGTTTTAATATAGTTAATAGATAATCACTGATTTACATTATGTTATGTGTGCGTATTTTTGAATTTAATAGAAAACATAACAAATAAAAGGGGTAAATTACACGTTTCGTCCTTTATGTTTGTACCGGTTTGCAACGGGTAGCCTTTAACTTCAATAATTACAGTCATAATCCTTTAATTGCAAAACCCGTTACACCGTACGTCCTTTAGCACTGATGCGTAGTCGAGTGTTATATTCATTAGGTGTATATTTTAAGCCCCTTTAACACTTTTTAGTCAAGTTTTAAATTTATAAAACACGATATTTACTAACACTAGACACACATATGGGCAAGTGCACCCATCGTGAGCGTAGTATAGTGTTGGTAAGATACCGAGGTCGTCCAAGGACACAAGAGTTTTTAGTACCGATTTATCCTCAACGTCTAATCAAAATAAAAAGTTTAGAAAAATGTTTTAAACTAAGAAAAATAAAAACTAACTAAAATGCTGAAAATAAAATAAAAAGAAAAAACAGATAGACAAGATGAATCACTTGGTTCCGACTCGTATCTAGTGTAACCTTTGATTATTTCCGCACTTTTGCACATAATTAAGAGATTATCTTAGTTATTGTAGTAGGCCCCTCTTTTGAATGTGACGTTACCCTCACCCCAGTAGTTTGAGTCAGCAAGGATACAATCCTAAAAGGGTGGATTATTGGAAGATAATTAATTAAGTTATTAATGCAAATTATGGTAGGCCCCTCTTTTGGAGGTGACGTTACCCTCGACTAAGTAGTCTGAGTCAGCAGGGATACAGTCCTAAATAGCCGGGTTATAGTATTAATAGTAGTTAACTTATGAGGGGATCAAAGAGTTTGGACCCCCGCCATCCAATACCGTGAAGTATTGAAGGAGGTCCTACTAAATTTGACCCAGGTCCATTGCAGGACCTCTAAACGCTGAACAATGGCAAGACCTTTACCAAACCGTTCCCTTAACCCCCGACCAGGTAGCCAACATACCTCCATATAGACCGTGGAGATATGAATGGTGAAAATCTTTTATTTTATATAGACAGTAAAATAATGCCAAGACATCACGGACAAACGATAAGGAAAGATCACCTTCAACATAAGCAACTAGTTATTAAAGTCATTAATACAAAACCAAATAAAAAGTGCAAAAGATTAGAAATAAAAAGTATTACACTAGACACTTTGTCTTCACCAAGTGATGTAAGAGACTTAGGCAAACATGGCCTTGATTGTCAAGAACTCTTACGATCAATCTTGGATCCCGAGACGACTCACACACTCTACGATGGACAATGGATGATGGTGGTGGATGATGGTGTTATGGTGGTGGTGGGTGGTGGGTGAAGTGTGAGAGAGGTGGTGTGCCAAGGGATGGTTTGAGCTTGAGCCAAGCACTTCTATTTATAAGCTGAACAGAAGCTCGGGCACGGCCCCGTGTCCACATCCTTCTCTTTCTTCATTTAATGCAGCTTTGTCTTATTAGTTGACCACGCCCCCGTGTCCGCTGAGCACGACCCCGTGGTGCAGAAGAATCTTTGTACTATGCAGATTTGCTGGATTGTGCGAATCTTATAGTTGACTACGGCCCCGTGTCCGCTGAGCACGGCCCCGTGGTGGGCAATAGAAGCTTCTACCACTTTGTCTTTTCTGCTGACACTTGGGCACGCCCCCGTGCTGGCTGAGCACAGGGCGTGTTCAGTCTCCTGATCTCTTGTTTTGCTTGGGAAGATGTTGTTGTGGGGTCGGGCATGTCACGTTTTGTTCCTTTTCTTGTATTTATGTTAGATTTTGATGTCTTTTTGCTTCTTTTGTTAATTTGAGCTCATTTAATCCTGAAAATACAAAAGGAAGACAAAAGCACACTTTTCCAACATTAGTACTAAAAAAGGGTTAGTTTTATGCCTCATTTGATGAAATTTATATGTTACATTTTGAACACATCAGCACTAACCTGTTAAATTTTTTTGTTAAGTTTATTCACTTAAGGGCATTATGGTCAATTCATACTTTTATTTAAATGTTTAATAAATAAAACAAAAAAATCATATAGACATCATCTTCTCCAATTTCCTAACCCTAAAACCCTAACCACCACATCTTGCCACCACCACCTCATCCCGCCGCCACCACCACCTCATCATGCCCCCAACCTTGTGATTTTGTCTGTGATCTTGTAGAGTCTGGTTGAATCCCCATGTCACTGTGATTTTGTCTTCACATGTCTTCAGCCCTAAAAAACTCATTTCAATTGATAATTAACACAAAAAAGTTTAGACCGACTCTTTTTGTGCAACAAACTCACCTTCATATACAACCCTAAAAATTCAAAAGGAGCCCTCTCGAACTTGTCATCTGTTCCTTGAATAATCTCTCAAAGGTATTTCTTATTTGTTGATTTGATGCTGATATGATTGATTATTATTTATTGTTTGATAAAAGATCAATCTGATATCCGTACGAGAAATCCTCGATGGGTCGGAAGTATTGCTTCTGTAGATTTGGCAAATTAAGCTAGTTGATTTTTGTATTGTTTGATGCTGATATGAGATCTCGATTCGATTGAAGATATACGAATTTAAGATATCAATAGACGCGTGGTAACTATGTGTGCTCTCGTACTTTTCTAAATTATCAGTGGTGGAGAAAAGGTATATAGAGAGAGAGGGGGAAGGGGAGTTGCAGAGGCTGGGGGCAAAATAAGGTGGTGGTGGTGGCGGGATGAGGTGGTGGTGGTGGCAAGATGTGGTGGTTAGGGGTTTAGGGTTAGGAAATTGGGGAAGATGATGTCTATATTCATTTTTTTTGTTTTATTTATTAAACACTAGGTTTTTACCCGGGATTGCTTCCCGGGCTCGGGAAACTTAGTTATATCAATTATTATTTGTTATTAATACGACCTCATTACATCAAGCATCTCATTGGATTCAACATCAATGTTTTCACATCACCGGGTAATTAATTACCCAGGATTGCTTCCCGGGTAATTAATTAATCTAAACGTTCAACAAACAATAAATTCACAAAATGTAACTCCACATGTGATCCTTATTAATGGGTAGTTACCATATTATTATAGTAAGGAACCCGTGCGATGCTGCGAAACACATAACACACTAACACAGACACCGGTAGTTAGTCCGTTAGCTAACCTTGTTAGGATCAGAGGCTTTCGTGATTGTGTTTGTTTGTATAATTTGAACAAATCAAATAGAAATGAACAGAGTTTAAGTGCAGCGGAAATGAACAACAAACTTTGTAAACACAATCAAAAAGAAAGATAGTTTTGATAAACATTTGCTTTTCATTAAGTTGAAAGATTACAAATCAAAGCAAAAGATTACAAGCATGCTTACAAACTAAACTCCCCCTCAGCCTGTTACTCCATGGTTGGTTGCACAAGATGAAAGGATTGAATTGAGGAGAAGAACTCACTCAAGACGATCAAATGTAACAGTACAGGGTACTGCTCCATTTATAGACAATCCAAACCACTGAGGCATCTCAGCTGACGTCACCATGAAACCGACGTCTAACAGCCTAACAACCTGTAACAACTGTTCCTATACAAACACTGCTATTCTTAACCACTGATTCTACATAAAACAAGTAATATACTAAACTACTGCTATCCTCTTCCATCAGTGCTTTCCTTAAAGTTGATCAGTCCTTGAGTGGGCAGTGCTTGGTCATCAGTAGATAGAACCAACAGTGTTTACTTCTTCAGGGCTTTGTCAGCAGTTTAAAGGGTAACAGCAGTTGTATACGGACAGTGGATAGAGAGCCATCAGTTGTTATGATCACTTTCAAGGGAGAAGTCTAGTATAAATAGCTGCTTATTATGAATCCACTGTTGTGAACCAGTTTTCGCTTTCATTATCTGTTCCTCTGGTAGGGTTCAATCCAAACAATCTCCCCCTGGAACAAATAATGCCAAAACCCTTCATTATTCTGGATTTTTATTTCTCATCAGAAGTTCCCTAGCTTGTCTTTTAAATTCTTCTTCAAAGTCTTTGGAACTTGAGTCATCCTCATCCCTGCACAGTGAAAGTTCAAGGAGATCCTGCAAATCTTCAACACCAAGACCTAGTGCTTCTTTCCTTGATATGTACTTCACTTCGCCATTGGATCTGACCAAGGTCAATACGTGGGTCTTTTGATCAGACATCCACTTTAGTAATTTTGAACCCAATGGGTTTCTTGGGAGAGATTTATTTTCTGTTGAGTTTGGAGAAATTGGTCTTGTGAAAAGTTGTAAACTTTCAGACATTTGTTTGAAGGCCATTTCGATGACATTATTTGCTGCAACTATCTCTTCTGCAGTCTCTCTTTCAATGTGCTCTTGCCTCTTCTTTTGATCTAGTTCAATGTCTGTCATGTCTGAAGTGTTTAGTGATGCAGGTTTGGTTAATACCTTTTTGGCAAGGTCTTGAAGCTTTGCTGATTTGTCTTCTTTTAGATCCATTTTCTTGATGGCTTCTGTGAAGTACTCAGCTTCCTTTTCTTTTTCTTCTTTACTGGTCAGCAGTTTTCCTTTTTCTTGGTTTTCCACAATGATAGGGTTATCTGCTGATGTGATCAGTGTTTTAAGAGCATCAATCTGCTGTTCTAGCTTTTTGTAGTCAGGCTTCTTAGAAGTGTCTGGGACTGTTATCCTTCTTTTCTTAAGCCTTTCATAAGCCTCGTCTGTATACTGCTTTGTCCATTTTGGTATGGATTCAGCAGTATCCACCTTAGCATCCACCAGCTCTTGCTTCTTTCTTTTATACTCAGATGTAAGGTCAGCAATGAGCTTTTTGTATTTGTTCCAATTTGGAGTTGTCTTCTTCTTTCTTGGATTGTTTTTAATTCTTTCAATCCTGTTTACCTCATGCTTTAAAGCAACTACTGGTCATTCTTCAAATTGTTTTTCTTCAGCAGGATAGAATTTTTCTTTCATGATATATGCAAGATATTCTTTTCTCATTTTATTTCGTTGATCTGTCTTTTCTTTGTTTAGATCTTGTGCATAGTCTTCCATCTGCTTGACCTTAGTGAGCAAGAATTCCAATTTTTCAGATATGGCTTCATCACTTTAACCTTCACATTCAACTTTTGCTCTTATTTTAGCCTGCCTTGCTTTGAGCTTGAGATATTCATCCATATCTTCTGGGACTATGAAGCCTATGAGAGAAGGGAATCTTCTTGTTGAAGGATCATCCTTGGTGTAGAATTGTCTCATCTCATTTTTTACAGCTTCCAATTCCAGTGGATATTTTGCAGCATTAGGATCATGTTTGTCTTCATCTGCCTGAGTTATTTTTCTTTTTATGGAGTAAATTTTATTCAGTGAAGGAGTGCTTTTGGGTGATTTGTTGAGTGGAGTGAAGATGGTTTGAAGTGAAGTGAGGGTAGTGGTGAATGGTGGCTGACTAACAGTTGTTGAAACAACTGGTGTTTCAACTACTGTTGCCATTACAACAGATGTTGTAACATCTGATGTCTTCTGCTTTTTCGCAGGAGGTGATGGTGGTGATGTGACATCGATGAGAGCAGTGGTGGATGACTGGCAAATAGCTGTTGAAACAACTGGTGTTTCCACCTCTGTTGTCATTACAACCACTGATGTGTCAGTAGATGTCTTCTGCTTTTGAGTAGGTGGTAATTTGGTGGATGGTGTTGTAGTTTTAGGTTCTGGTAGGGCAGTGGTTGTAGTGTGTGTTGTAGTGGTGTGTGTTGAAGAGATGGCAGCTATTTGGTTAGCAGTTTTTGAAACTACTGCCATATTAACAGTTTGAATGGAAGTTTGAGTTTTTGTGGTTTGAGGTTTGGAGCCTTTGGGGGGTGATTTAGATGTCTGTTTTTCTTGCTTAGGTTCAACACACAGGCCATGTTCTATTCCCTTCTTGTTCAACTGCTTCATTATCTCCCCCTTTTTGGAATTATCTGCAGTGGGGTTATCAAAGAATAGTAGAGTGGAAGGAGCTTTGTAAGTGGTGTTTTGGATACTGGCCTTTATAGCCTTGATGTCTGCTTGAGTATCTTTGAACCTAGACTCCAACATGTTTGTCAGCATTTGTACATGTATTGCATGCTGGTGATCAGCCGCTTGTTTTTGTTTTTGGAGCAGGGGTTGGAATATACTCCATAGCTCATTTGCAGCAAGTGCAGGTTGTGCAGGTGCTTGAGCTGGAACAGCAGTGGATTGTGCTTTTTGAGCTTTTAACAGCTGTTGCACCATATCCTTTATTTCAGCAACTGATGTTTCAAGTTTTTCAACTCTGCCCGTCAATTCCTGATATTTTGAATCATAATCCAATTTAATGGAATCATCTGTTTCCCCACCAGCAGTGGTTGTACCAATGTGTGAATTAGGACATAAAGCCCAGAAATCATCCATTGATGCCCCTTGTTCTTGGTACTGGGGACTTCTTTCTTCAGCACTTGATAACCTTTCGATGGTACCAGTGGTTAAAACAAACTCACTGGTGGTTACCAGAGGTGCTATAGAAGAAATTGCCTTCAAGGGAGTCTTACTAATGAAACAACTGTCCAAATGTAGATCTGTTGATCCATCACTTGTAGTTGCTGCTCCACTTGAACTACCACCAAGAGTTACTTGTAACTCAAGGGTGTAACCTCCTCAGTTGCTGCTGGGATAGCAGAGGTATAATCATCAGACCCAGTCACTTGTAGGAGAATGCTCTCAGTGATAGGTGATTGAGAGGAACTGGTTTGTGTCTGAGCTATATCAACTGCATGCAACAAAGGTATCATGGATTGTGGTAATGTGAGGGGTGAGGATAAGGGTGTTGAAAGAGACATGTCCTTGGGATCAGGACTGTGGAAGATGGATCCGAGTGGATCCAGAGCTTCATAATGTGGAGTCCCTGTGTTTACAACCTGATCCTTTTGTGAGGATGCAGGAGGAGTTTGAGGTAAAGGTGGAGATCTTTCTACCATCTGCTGTGAGGAAGTAGCAGCAGTGGTTTTTGGCGACATTTGTGTTGTCACTGGCAGTTGCTCTGGGATCTCATCTTCCAGAGTTGCCTTTGTTTTGGTTTTGGAGGGCTTTCTGGAGATTTTGTTTTTGGTCCTTTTGGTAATGGCAGGTGTGGGTTTCAAAGCAGTGGTTGTGCTGCTATGATCACCTGGAGCAGTGGGCTCAACAGTAGATGCCTGAGGAGCAGTGGTAGCTGCTAAATTTTGCTCAGGCACCTCTGCTTTTGTTTTTATAGGTGCCATCATTCTAGAAAATGTTTCAGTTATCAAACCACTTATTTTAAAAGATGCACCTTGTTTGAGTAAATTTTCATTTTCTTTTCCAAATTTTTCTTTGAAATAGTAGCTTAGAAACCTTGGAAAGAGTAAAAATGATTTGCTATCAACATTCTTTACTAAGTCATTAAAGATCTCCTGGGAATAGTTATAATTTTCATTATTTAAAATAGCATAACCCGGACATTGGATCTTCAAAGGTATTTCGTTAAAAGCAGTTGTTTTATTTGAAACACACATCAAAAGTGTGTGGAATAAAAACCTAGGTGCAGAAGGGAAGAAACCCTTTTGTAAGGTATCCCTTTTTGGTTGTTCTGCATACCCCCTTTTCAAGAAATCAGTTTTCAACTCGGTTTTAGAAAAAAGAAGTTTTACCTTTCTGATCATCGAGTTTAAAGACTTCTGAGATTGATTGTGGAGTAATCTGAATTGCTTTTCCCTGTATAGAAGAATTGATGGCTATGACGATGTCTCCTTGTTTTTCAAGGGTAGCATTTTTCCAGAACTCTCTTTGAGTTTGTTGGAAAATGGGAGAATCTGCTGTAAGCAAAGTTTTGTACTTTGATGCAGATATGGTGTCGATGATGGAATCAAAGGTGTGGTTGATGGTGCGTTTTGTGAGTAGACCCAAGTAATTGTGAGAGGATTTGTAAGGGATTTCAATGTGTTCAGCTGCCGTTTGAGCGACCTCTTTGGAAGATGTTGATGATTTTGACTTTGATTTTGATTTAGATTTCGTCATTTTGATGAAGAAGACGAAGAATGGTTCGAAATGGAAGGCTGGAAACTGCTTTGAGAAGAGAATTTTTAGAATTCAATTCTACAGTGTAAAACCCTGTTTGGGGGTTTTGATCAGGCTTTTATTTAGGGAAAAAGTAAGTGCTGATGTGGTAGCGGTTACAAAGATCTGAAGGCTAAAAACTGACCACGTGTCAACCGCTGATCAAAAAACCAATGATTGTAAATTTCAGTGCATGTTAACAATAAAAAGGGGAGCAGTGACTATTTTTTAACTATCAGTGGATACCCAACAAAATGTAACACAGATGTTTGGTCAGTCAGTGGTCAACATGAAAAATGAAGAAACAGAGGCTGGCCTTCAGCAGTGGATAACATTTAACAATCACATGTTTGCGCTTAAACAAATGTTTGACATTAAAAAGAAGTTGGCCCATAAACAACTGTTTGCAAGAAAAGACCAATTTCAAGAATACTATACCCAAACAATCAAAATGAGGAGCTTAATAATCATCCAAGTATACTTCATTTTTATTCAGTGGATGTCAACTAACAAAATGTGAGCAGTAGTTGTTTTTTATCTAACAGTGGATAGCCAATAGTAATTGAAACACTGATATTTGGAGTTAAATAAATGTTTAACCTTAAACAGATATTTGCAATAAACAGATATTTGGCCATAAATAGATGTTTAGCCTTAAACAAATGGTCTTAAACCAAACATCTGTTTAAGGTCAAGATGTATTTGACTGTTGGTGAACCTCAATTTAACTTTTGATGAACAGATGTTTGGAAACCCATGATAGATTAAACACTATGAACGAATAAACACTGAAGTATAATAAAACTTTGAATGAAAATCGTGAAACTCTCAAGATGATACAACAGTTGAGAGGAGACGTTATTATGCGACACTCATTAGGCTTTTAATGCATTTACATGGGAAAATATAAAATTAAACACGTTATTATAATTACAATTAACCTATTCATTTACCTATAACACGCCTTTAGCATAAGACAGAAGTGATTGCTTAACGTGCATTAATTGCAAAGTATATATCCCAAGGCATTTTGAATTTGAAATTACCGGCAATTTCAAAACCACTGCTATGATATATGCTTGCCAAAGGAAATATCTGCTAAGTTATACTTTCTTGGGTATGGGCAGTAGTTTGCTGATCTGATTTCAAAGCAATTGTCATGATGAGTTTTCTAATAGCATTAATTATTGATTTAATTTGCAACAAATAGTCATCAATTTTTTTTATTTTGTAATTTAACTTAAAATTTTATCATTAAAACAATGTTTTAAATTAAATATTGTTAAACATCTAATCTGGATATAAACAAATGTTTGAAATTAAATAAATATTCGACCTCAAACATCTGTTTGAACATAAACAGATGTTTGAAATTAAATACTGTTAACATAAACAGAGATATAATATCTACAGTTTGGACATATAAATACTGTTAACAAAAACAAAGATAGAATATCTACTGTTGATGATGAACCACTTTTGTTGTTGGGCAGTGGTTCATCTTTGAGTTTGTATAGGTTTGTCTCGAGAGATAAAGTATAGAGAACCACTGCTACACTAAACATTGTTACATAAGAAAAACTGATACATAAATACTAAAGTTGAATCCGTTGTAGAAGCTGTTATAAGTACACCATAAGTGCTAGTCTTTAACAGGACTTTGCCTTCAACAGTGCATAGCCCTCATGAGACAATAAGCCCATCAGTCTTTATATGGAGCAGGAGTTAATTATAACAGTCCTTAGCATGATCAGCTGTTATAACCACCCATAACCCTTTGAGAGGTTGACCATTAAACAAATCCTTGACACTATTAATCCTCTGTTGACTTACCAAACAGATCTTCAGACACAATTCAACATCAACATAATCTAAATATTACTGAAACAATAAATAATAAGCAAAAATAAAACACAACAAAGATTCATAAAATTAAATTTATTCATTTATTCAGGACCTTAAAACTAAAAGTCCAATAATTACATGACATACTGAACAATATTAAAGTTCAAATCTAAGAATAACAGCAAGAATTAATAAACTTTAGTTTCCACTACATCGATTGCTGAACCTCTTGATGTATGTCCTTCAACATCGCCATAAACTGCACGTCTCTATCACCACACTCCATATTACTGACAACACAAATAAGAATAAGAAACTAACCTAAAATGCAAACGTCTCTTTTTCATTTTTATTGCACATCTGAGTTTTCACGATATTGGACGAATCTATACTTTCTTTAAAAGAAGAAAATCTTCCTGGTGCAAGAAAAGGTGACTTTGGATTTAACGGAAATAAAAAAAATGGCACATGTAACTTTAAAGTTGCATCTCTGCCATCAAAAAAGGTAACACATGCAACTTTTCACGATGTTGCAACAATGATACTGCAGCATCGATATTGAAAGGTTGATGTGCGATGCGAATTTACATTGAAACAACGGTGTTGGAACAATGATACAGGAACGATAACATGTAAACATTATCAACAAACATTCGAACAAAGAAGTGTAATGGGAAATTAGCTGCTAAATCACAAGAAAGATGCATTTGAGAGAGAAACATACGCTCACATATATGAGCGAGCGAGATTTGAATGTGAAACCAGATAATTGTATCTTATTTATAGGATAATAAAAATATATATGGTTTGAAATTTGAATTTCAAAATTACTGATATTAATTAGTAATTACTGATTTGATTTGAAAGCAATTGTGATGATGTTTTTTGGGAACTGATATGCAAAGTAGGAAAAAAAAAGAGAACGTCAATTTTAAATTACCTTTTACATATTTTTTATTTCAAAATTTTAAAATTACTGATATTATCAGTAATCTGATTTGAAAGCAATTGAAATGATGACTTTTCTAATTTTTATTTTAACTTTAACTGAGAGATAATAACCGTCAGTTTGAAATTCATATTTTGCATATTTTAAAAGTCCAAAGCTCAAGAAATTACCATTAATGATTGATTAGATTTGCAACAAATAGTCAAAAAGTATTTTTTAATTTAACATTAAATTTCATCACGAAAATAATGTTGGGGGAACTCTTATCACATTGCAATGTAACGATTAGGTAAAATGGTAATTTCATTTCAGTTGTCTGGACTGAAAACAAAACTTTGAACTTAAACAGATGATTGGCAATAAACAGATTTGAATGTGAAACCAGATAATTATATCTTATTTATAGGATAAAAATATATATGGTTTGAATTTTGAATTTCAAAATTACTGATATTATTAGTAATTACTGATTTGATTTGAAAGCAATTGTGATGATGTTTATTGGGAACTGATGTTTATTGGGAACTGAAAGGCAAGTAGTGTATATCTTTATATCCCTCCTTATTAAAGTAAATAAATATTAGTAATGATATGCAAAGTAGGAAAAAAAAAAGAAAGTCATTTCTAAATTACCATCTTGCATAATTTTAATTTCAAAATTTCAAAATTACTGATATTATCAGTGATCTGATTTGAAAGCAATTGTGATGATGACTTTTCTAGTTATTATTTTAACTTTAATTAAGAGATAATAACCGTCAGTTTGAAATTCATATTTTGCATATTTTAAAATGGTAACGATTAGAAAAAATGGTAATTTCATTTTAATTCTAGTTTTTATTTGATAATTTCAATGTAACGATTAGGTAAAATGGTAATTTCATTTTAATTCTAGTTTTTATTTGATAATTTCAATATATCACTAATTAACACCATCAAGGCATCATGTAACACCTCGTAATTTCATGTCCAATAATGTATTGACATGTGTCATAAGCGTTGAACGTGTGAAAGAATACTCTAAATGGAGTAAAGTTGACAAACAAGGAAAATATGTGAATATAAGGGTTCACAATGTCAACAATGGATAAATATACTTTACAATAACCCTACATGATGTTTATACCCTTAAATGAATAAATCATGGATCATACGAAGCTAATTGTAAAAGAAAGTGAGGAATTACAAACTACAAGGGTTAAATGTGTCAACATGTTTAAAGTATACCTCTGAGTGACCTTTTAGCGAACCCGAAGCTTTGTAATGATTAATTATGCTCACAAGAATAAGTGATAAAAATTTTACAAGGTTTCGTTAAAGTATGAGAAAGTTATGACAATATTCGTATGCGAGGGGTTAAATCGTCAACGTTGAAAATTATGACTTTTCGGGTGATAACCAAGTTAACCAAGGACATATCAAGGTGATACATGTTGTACATGACTCAAACTTGAGGCCCCATACTGGTAAAACATGGCCAAAAATCGTGTATACTCAGTTGCCTTTTCAAAGCATTGAAAAGCCAAGATTTATGTGTCTGATCAAGGTCTTACGGACCGTAAGACACACCCCTTACGGTCCGTAAGGGGGTGCCAGCGACTGAAAACGGGGCTGTTTGCTATTTAAACGCAATAACTGACTTATATTCGATTTTCCTCATATTTGGACGACCCCTAAATGGCTCCTAGCCACTAGGGACATGTGTTAGTGATCAGGGAACATTGCTAGAGTTGTTTGTCAACAATCTATGAGATCATAAACACTATATAAAGGGCCAAAGTTGCAACCATTTGATCACATCTCATTTCTGCATTTCTGGAGCTTCTTGGAGCTTAAGAGCAGACCCAAGTTCTTCCTAATCGTGCATAGGACTTCAGTAAGTATGCTTAACCTTTCTTAGTTAAGTTTTTGCTTAGTTTTAGCTTAAAAGTCAAACCGTCGTAATTAACGGTTGACTTCAAGATTAATCACTAATGGTCCAGTGATTAGTCGAATTGAAAGTAGTTATAAGTTGGTAATTATGTGGGCATTAAACCCTTAAAAGGGCACCCTCTGATTCCCACTCTAACTAGGTCAAATGTCGGGTCAAACTTGTTATTAAAAAGTCAACAGAATGCTTATTTTCCAATTTATGCATAATTAGCAATGTAGAACCCATACAACCTGTTTGAGAATTTATATAACTTGGTAATTAGTGTAAGAACATGTCTAAACATGTTCAACCCGACAATTTTCTGTTTAGACCCGGTTCAGAACCGAAAGTCGCAAAACTTTGACTTTTGCTTTGACTTCAGTTCTGACCCATTTTAGTATGAATTGGAAATACCATAGAGCTTCTTTAGGACCAGGTTACATGCTAGTATAACCCTCTGTGATTATACACCTTGGTTCATTAGTTAACCAATTAATATGCATGATTCCGTTAACTGCTCATATGTTGACCTTTATGCCCTTTTCACCTTAAAACGTGATTTTTGAAAATGTAAAAGAGTAGAAACTTTAATTACTGATATATAAACTTGCACCCAAAATTTGACATCATTTTGTGGTGTAGATTGAGAGTTATGCTCATTAGCGTAATTAGAAAGCTTCTTTAGCGATTAAACGGCATAATTAGCGTATAGCCTATTTAAACCTACTTTTTGATATCAAACTCTTTACCCACTGATATAATATATTATTTTGGGGTTTTTGAAGATTTTTAATTAATTTTAGGCTGAGCATAACTTATAGTCATAGGCTTAATCCGGTAATTGTCGGTTTTGCCCTTACGGGCTATAAAATGAGTTTTACATATCTAATTGACTCCAAACCTTTTGCTACTGATTCTAAATGATAAATAAATTATTTTAAGCCTTCTTGAATAATAAAAATGTCGGATTTATGTATAGAACAAGGAAAGGGCTTCTAATCGCCTTATTAAGCGTTTTTTAACGCATAGTATGTATTAAAACTATTTTAAACATACAAGGGTTGATACCTACAGATATTTTAGGTAAATTATAATATTTTAACAGTAAGCAAAAGTTGTTAAACTCAGACTTCAGTTTTGAACTTTTTGGCTTATGTGAAATTACCAAAATGCCCCTACGGTGCATAGTTTGGTTATAATTGATGAATTTCACATATATACTTTACCCTACTGTTATAACTTATTAAATTGAGTATTTTTGTTGATTACATCAGACCTGTAACTCAGGATAATACTTAAACACTTTTATAACCTTTTAAATGACCAAAGTACCCCTACGGGGCATAGTTTGTGTTTAAATTCGTTTCGGGCATAATAAAAGATATCTTACTGATGTCACAACATATTTGAGGCATATTAACTTAGGAAACCTGTATATGGCTCTCATGATTACCTGTTACGCCTCTTGCGTGTTCGGTTCGGTTTATGTAACTAGTTTGCATAAATTAGCCGAAACGGGTCAAACCTTGTCAGTTTTATCTCAAAATCCAGAATGTGTTTAGATTACCCATATTAAACAAGTCTTCAAACTTGTCGGGTCTAAATCACATTCTATTCCGGTCTTCGCTTAATCATGCGTTTGAACCGTGTCTTCCTTTTGAAAACTAACCGGTCTAAGTCAAGGCTTAATTAAAGACCCGTTAGGATTCTAATAGGTTATTAAAAACCTTCGTTCCAGATTAGGAGCCCAGTAAAAGCTATCTGTACTTGCTGATTTGATATACGGCTGGGATTGAATTTATATTTAGCTCAGGTAAATACTTTTAACTTATTTTCCCTATACGGGCTTGGGGTACGGTATATAAAATACCGCTTGGTCGGGCATTAAATCTTCCATCGTATGGTGGTTAATTGAATAATTTGATCGGCCCATTTAAATTGTTTTGTTTACTTAAAGCCTTTGGGGGGTTAATAACCATGTCCCGGATATCCTTGGCATCATTTTACGAAATGGCCACGACCTAAGCGCGGAGTGTAGGCGAACACTCGTCAGTGCATAAATAGTTGATGTGGTGTGTCTATTGATCTTTAACCCGGCACGCTCCGGGCTACTGAACGCATAAGGAACATGTAATTCTTTTACAATATTATATATTTAAATGATTATCCCAAGTTATAAAGAGTTTGTGCCACGTGCATTCAAATCAATTTTATTAAACTTTTCAAAATGAGTCAGTTGAATGTATTTACCAGTGTAAACTGACGTATTTTCCAAAAAGGCTAAATGCAGGTACTATACGTAATAGGCTGGCTACTCCAGGCATCAATAATCAAGTATCGCAAGCTTTAGATGTTAAAGTCTGTTGAACGATATTATCTTCCTGTTAAAGATCCGCCTGTGGATCCATCTTACGTTCCGTTGTAATAATTGATATTACTTTGAATCGGATTGTAATATATTTTATCTTTTGCTTCCGCTGTGCATTTATATATTGTGTTGTTTGACTATGATGATATCAACTACGTCACGATACTCCCCACCGGGGCCACCGGTGACACGTGGAATTCGGGGTGTGACAGGTTGGTATCAGAGCCAACATTGAGTGAATTAAACACTAGCCTTATGTGTTTAATCTCAATGACACAGTAGCACATTCCTTGACCTTCTGAGTCTAAACTTAACATAGGAATACTCTCAATCCTAATCTGAAAATTTTTTGCTTCCAAATTTTATATATACGTCACCAAGCGAAAAAGCTGTAATAGAAATTCTCCTCATCCGGAGCCTTGAAATGCTGAGCTTCGTACCGCGGCTAGAATGAAACGAGCATCCAAGGAGAGAACATTCAGAAATAGAAAGAAGGAGAAACTCCTCTTGCTGAAGATCGTTTCCTTAATAGTCCTTATAAGGACATATTTATCTTTCAGTCCATTCGAGGACACATTATTCCTTTCAAGTCCCGCTAAGGGCAACTCCGTACTTTTATTTTTCATATAGTGGATTGATTAAATTTAAATTTTCATTCTAAACATGAAATATGAAATAAATGAAAAATAACATTACTTTTACAAGATCTACCATTATAATAAAATGGCAAAATCTAAAAAGGACAAGACCTAGCCACGTGTCATTTTAAGACCCGGCCAAGATGGCAGTTCCTCAATTTAGATTCAGATTCTTATTAACATCTCGATTTAAAATTTGTTATGCGTTAATTATTAAAAAGAATCTTAAAGGTAAACCTAGCCTATATTACAAGGCCAAGATGGTAGAACCTATTCAAGAGATTCAAATCCTTGTTAACACCAGTAACATGTTAACATTCCCGGCAGACGTGGTTCGATAAAACCGCATGAGTCATCCTTAAATTGGATTACTCCACTTTTCCTTATTAAAATAATCATACCTTAGAAGGGAAGTGCCTACGGACTATAGTTAATGTCCTCTGAGACTAAAGACAGTGGTAGCCTACAACTCCCTGTCAAGAAAAGGTAATTAACTTTGATTCACACCTTAATGCCTTGATTCTCTGAAATCATGGCTTATATCATCCTATAAGATGATCATATTATAATCATCCCTTAGAAGGGAAGTGCTTACGGGCTATAGTTAATGTCCTCTGAGACTAAAGATAGTGGTAGCCTACAACTCCCTGTCAAGAAAAGGTAATGAACTTTGATTCACACCTTAATGCCTCGATTCTCTGAAATCATGGCTTATATCATCCTATAAGATGATCATATTATAATCATCCCTTAGAAGGGAAGTGCCTACGGGCTATAGTTAATGTCATCTGAGACTAAAGACAGTGGTAGCCTACAACTCCCTGTCAAGAAAAGGTAATGAACTTTGATTCACACCTTAATGCCTCGATTCTCTGAAATCATGGCTTATATCATCCTATAAGATGATCATATTATAAACATCCCTTAGAAAGAAAGTGCCTACGGGCTATAGTTAATGTCCTCTGAGACTTAAGACAGTGGTAGCCTACAACTCCTTGTCAAGAAAAGGTAATGAACTTTGATTCACACCTTAATGCCTCGATTCTCTGAAATCATGGCTTATAAATTAAACTTGTCTACGCGACTAGGCCATTTGTGCTATTATTAAAACCTTAATGCCTCGATTCTCTGAAATCATGGCTTATAAATTAAACTTGTCTACGCGACTAGGCCATTTGTGCTATTATTAAAACCTTAATGCCTCGATTCTCTGAAATCATGGCTTATAAATTAAACTTGTCTACGCGACTAGGCCATTTGTGCTATTATTAACTTGTAAATTAGGATTTATGATAAAAATCCTGAATAAAATAAATATCCTTCCTTCCCTGCTAGTAGGCATTTTAAAAAGAATCTTAAAGGTGAAACCTAGCCTACACGGCCAAGATGGTGAAACCTACTCAAGGGATTCAGATCCTTGTTAACACCTAAGAACGTGTTAGCACTCTCGACAAATGTGATTCGAGAAAATCACAACAGTCATTCTTATATTGTATTCTTCCAAATTTTCTTATCTAGCCTAGTGAGTTAGAAATCATGGCTTAAAATCATCAAATAAAGATGATCATATTGTTAACACCTAAGAAAGTGTTAGCATTCTTGACAAAAGTGATTCAAGAGAATCACAATAGTCATCCCTATATTGGAAAAAAAAATTTAACTTCCTAATTTGGCCTAATGATCCAGAAATCATGGCTTATATAATCCTATAAGATGATTAAATTATAACCATCCATAAGTGATGAAGTGCCTACGGGCCAAATTTGTTATCCGATAAGACAACGACAGTGGCGGTCTTTGACCCTGTCTAAAGATGTTGGAATACGTCCAAGCATAATAGTCGGTAGGGTCCATACGATCTCGACTAATAGCATCTGAAAAGATGATCATACCATAAATATCCCTTAGAAGGGAAATGCCTACGGGCTATAATAAATTGTCCATTTGAGACATTGACATTATGATCTTTATGATTCCTTGTCTAAGGTGGTGAGCCATGCTCAAGCCAAATAGTCGATATGATTAATGCAATTATGACTTATATCATCTAAAATGATGAATCTATTATAAACATCCATTAGTGATGTTTCGCCTACGGGCCATATTATATTGTCCATTTGTGACACAAACATTATGATCTCTATGATCCCCTGTTTAAGGTAGTGAACTGCGCTCAAGCCTAATAGTCTATATGATCATTGCGATCCTGACTAGTATCATCAGTATGATGATCATAAATTCATAATATTGACAACCCTAGTGATGAATTGCCTACGGGCTATACTTTACTCTATTGTCGATAAGACAAAATAGTGGTGATCTTTATGATCCCCTATTCAAAATGGTGGGATTATACCCAAACCTAATAGTCAATATGATCGATATGATCATGACTAATATCATTAGATACGATAATTATATATAGACATCCATTAGTGATGTTAATTGGTTTACCTTTCTGCTAAGTGAATCGCCTTTCAACACGATGACAGTTGTAGTCTATGACTCCCTGTCCAAAGGTGAAGAACTATGTTCAAGCCTTAAAACTCCTGATCTAATAAGATTGCAACCTATGAATTGATGTCATTGTGACAAATCCACATGTTATATTTCAAGTCACCCATAACAAGCCTCCGTGCTATAATTCGTCGTTCGTGACAAGTTAACATACTAAATGTTAACATCCCTGGTGACAGGCCTTAGTGCCATATCCTATGACGTCCTAGAGACAAGGCCGTTTGTGCCGTATCTGAATGTCATTGCGACAAGGCCTTCGCGCCATATGATTATTTATGCCCTTCATGACTGGGCATTATGCCATACTTTTCTACGTCCCTCGCAACAGGCCTTTGTGCCATAGGTAGATATATAATAAAAGTCATGTGAGGCTAGCCTTGAGCTATTCATAATCGTCCGTGTGACAAAGACAGTTGTGACATTATGATCCCCTGTCAAGCAGGTATTGGACTCGTTCCAAACTTTGAATGCCATTGATGGTCCTTTTGTGACCTAGGCTAAATATAATGGATATACGTTCAAATAACATTCACTAGGAATGTTCGGAACATAATAGCCCATACGGTTTATGAATGTTGTGACTAATCTAAGTCAGGTCATCAGGATGATGACTAATAATTGTTAAATTTTGGTGATTGGTACCAAGTTTCGAGTATGGAAAACTCGGATGAGGTAGACAACAGTCGCAATACTATTAATGCGACAAAGGTTAATCAAACTACAAAAGTAAACCTCAATATTAATGGAGTTAATCTCCAAGCTGTGGGTGACGCAGCAGTTGGAAGGACCATGGAAAAGGTCATGAAACAATCCAAAGAGCAGAATGCTTCTCGCTCCAAATTTCATTCAAAACCACATTCAATTGCTCATGAGAAGAACTTTGTTCACACTTCGAATATGAAGGATGAACCAAAAGAGGAGGATAACTCCCAGAAATCTAAGAAAAAGAGCAAGTACAGGCTTAATAAGAACCAACGAAAGTTCAGTAAGAAGCCTGTATGTAAGAATTGCTATAAAAGACACTAGGGACAGTGTCGATTAGAACAAGGACCAAAGCAGTGTGACATCTGCTAAGGAACGGGTCATCTTTTTGTAACATCCATCTCAATTAAACATGATTATAACCTTAATTACGCATTTTGTACGAAAAATTGACTTTCTAAAAACTTTGTCAAGTCAAAGTTTATACGTGTTTAAAGTAAACAAAATATAGTTCCAAGTGTTTACATAGTTCACTTAAAACAAAAAAAACAAAGTAAAGTCATTGCGGAAGCTTCATTTGACATGTGTTCGGTTCACTTGATTGCTTGATCGTCGTCCGGATGCATGCTATTCTCACCTATGATCAAAACCAACTTAAAAGTTAGTTTTGATAGCTTATAAACATGTATAAATAAGTTCCAATATCAAATAATGATAATCAAAAATAAAATTTCTAAAATCATGCCTCCCGCGTGTCGTGGAAGGCAACCTTTAATCTGTCGTGAGTCGCGACACCTGTCGCGTGTCGCGCCCCAATTGAGGGACCCTGTCGCGTGTCGCGGAGGAAACTAATTTCCAGCAGGTCCGTTTCTGAATCCTGCATTTTCTGCCCAGCTCAATTATTTAACAAATATCGAACTTTAAACGGGCATAACTTTTTATCTATTAGTCCGTTTTAGGCGATTCTTTTTCCTATGCGTTCAAAATTTAATTCTCCATCTTATGGAGTTAAAACCTGATATTCAACTAGTTCGAAAACTCAGATTTCAAGCTCTCGGCTTGAAATCCCTTTTTAACACTTTTGACCCGTTAGAGGGATTTACCATTTACTTTAAATTTCACTCTCCCTTCATCCATCATTTTACTACATCAAAGTATCTACTTTTATTTTGAAATCTTAATACTAATTCCTAAACAACCCATATGGGTCGTTTGCCCAATCTACCCATGAAGGACTTTTTGGTCAATTTTAGTTCCTCATTCTTACGACGAAGAACTCCTACCAATTATTTGACCAAAATACCATTTTTCTATAACCACAATTCTAATTATGCGTACCTGGCTCGAGTCATAGCATTGACCCATTTACATAACTTTTGCTTTAAATCTTTCTAGTTAAAGCAACGAAAACATGTGTTATTTCCTGTGATCACAAAACTCAACAAGCGGTCGTAAGTTATATTATTGCCAAATGGTATTAACACACCATTTGACCCATTTAGTCGAAATGACCATTTATCAATATATAATGGTATTTTAATACCATCTCGCCCTTTAAACCTATTCCAATTTACACCGTGGGTTCTTATTGCTTAAAAGACATTCCTTAAATTATTTGACCCGTTAAGACTTACACCAAAAGGGTTGTCTTTTCAACTCTTTTATCTATCCGTCGGCTCATGTACAAATTATTAATTAGCCACTTCTACCCCTTACGGTTCACCCAATAACGTGATGTTCAATATTTCTTATTAGTTAGTCTCCACCCGACTAGTCTTCCATTTTTACCCTTTTTACCATGGTTTATGGTTTCTTACCATTTTTCTTTATTCCGACTTACATTGTATTGTGCCGAAACATAGTATCTCAAATATTTAATCACAATTCAGAATCTATACTTACAAATAAGTGTATTGTAATCTAAAGAGAAGGTGTAAGCTTAACTTACCTCACATCCAAACTATGCCTTACTTTTCCTTATTGATTTGTTTGACCCGCTTCGTCCTCAAGCTTCCACCTAGCTCGTTTAGCGTCAACTAACATCATCATTCACAAGGTGGTTAGATTAGTCATTAACAAATATGACTATTCCACCTTACGTATTTTCTATATCGAAATCATTATTCGACTTCGTCATTGGTTAATTTTAACGTTCTACTAGTTAACTACCTCTAATCATATGATACGTGAAATTAACTAAAATCTACATTATGATTAGATTCCGTATTATCACGTATCACCCCTAATTAAATAAATTAGGAAATTACGCGTTTCATTCATAGTTTCAACATATGAACATTGTGGGTATAATTTATAACATCAACAATCAAGTTTCGTATCACTGAAAATATGTTGTTTTTGGTGACCTGTTTAACATGTTTACAAGTCTTCAAAAATTATGATTTTTTTATGTGGTGTACCACTCGAAGGGTTAGACCTTGTGTTAAAATTTCAAGATTTAACTCTTTACCAAAAACTCGTAAAAATTCATTTACTAAGCTGCAATCAGATTCGTCACTTCTGACTGCAGCTTACGGAAAAATTCATATAAAATTCCTCGTTTATCCGATTGACGAAATTCCAATTGGCGATTTTTGGAATCACTTAAAACTTTCTACAGTAAGAATTTGAGATCATAACTCAATTCCTAAATTGAGTTATGATATTCGTAATGGGCAGCAGATTCTGCCAGAAAACGCAGCTTGAACCTTTGATACGGAAAAATTCATAAAACGCTCAATTTTCGTCGAAAAAATGCGATTCAAGTGGGGTTTTAAAGATATTTCCTGGAATACACGCTATCTTTCTCATCTCAAAACCCTCACCCTAACCAACCATCACCCTTCCACTTCCACCATCCATCTCAGGCACCACCAAATCTGGCCACTGGACACCATTCCACACTCATTTTAGGCTCAAGAAACACATGTTTTTATCACTTTTTTTTCCAGGTTACAGCCAATACAAGTTGGCTGTAAATTCTGATCAAGAACCGTTTGAATTCAGCTTTCAAATTAAGCATGTTCTTGACATCATAACACTATTTTTTTTGCGATCAAAACCCTAAAAAACATCTCATACATCAATTTAGCATCAACAAAATCTGAATTTACTTGAGCTAAGCATGATTTCAATCTATACTTGTCTAGGGTTTACTCCTAGGCATTTAAATGTTCCTATTTCATCTACATATCATACATGCATCATCAAATTTCAGATTTCCCAATTTCATGAGAATTTCAAACAGAGAATTAACATCAAATTTTACATACCTTACAACCCCCTTGCAATGGGGATTGATAATCTATGCTCGATTTTCGATTTTAACTTGATTTGAGCCCTCAATTTGTGAGTTTTATGATGAACTAGGGTTTTGATGGAGCTTGGGTCGCACCCCTGCTCTGGTCGATCTCCAGGAGACTCCAAATGGAGTGTTTATGTTTTATTTAACCATTTTTATTAAAACTAGTTTCAAGTTAAACACTTTTGGTCCCTCTAGTTTCTCTTAGTTTTTTTTTTCATATTTCCTTAACTATACGCAAGTTATTATCTAACTAGGTTAGTGTCATTCCTAGTTAGTTTATTTTACCAATTTATTTGCAATTTAATTTGCAAATTTAAGAATCCATATTTTCGGGATGTTACATAACCCGTTTATTTTATGTCCCGTTAATTCGGGTCCCTTTTTTTATAAACTTTGTCTTCTCAAAGTATTTATCCTCTTTCCAGTTAATATTAAGTTTATTTATTTACATTCCTAATACTTACCGGGTTAATTTTTACCACTAAAGGTATTTTACCCGTCATTACTATTAACGCGGTTTGATTACCAAACCCGTTTTTGGGGTGTTACACTTTTCCCATGAATGTAGGGACATAAAGAATGCAGTCTATCACGGCTGTGGTGAGTAAGGCCGCATCAGAACTAAATACCATAAAGCTGCCAAAGAAGGTACAGCTAAGCCTGGAAAGGCTAAGAAAGGAAACGCCTGAACTCACCTGATGAAGGCCAAGAGGCAAAACATGATGTCATCAAATACATTCCTTATCATTTACCAATGATAATTTCTGCTAAGTGTCCTGTTTTTAATACAGGCAATAATAAGTCTTCATGAACCATAAGCTTAGCAAACTTTTATATTATCCACGAGGTAGAACCTACTAATGAAACCTCAGAGACTGTTTCTTTTATTTTCTCAGCAATGATCTCTCTGAAAAATCTAAGAGTACTCTTTCTTCAAATAGAGTACGACAAGATATGTTATTTTAATTATTTTCCTCATTGATTTTATCAACTGCGAATGCCAAACTATGTTTGATAAAAGTGCTATATGAGGATTGGCGTATCCTAGAGTGTCCCATAGATTGCTTCCATGCCTGATCAGTATGGAGGTTTAATGCATGGAACCCCTGAGATATCCCAATGGTCATGTTGTACCAAAGTCGACTAGTAGTATTCAAAGAAGATATCCAGAATGGAATTATCCAAGTAAATGTTCCCGATTAAGGAATTCGTGGACTAGTAACATAAATGTGTCACTTATTTGACACAAGCATCGATAGATGAACCAAAGCCTGAGGATACAGACAACTCAGACATCTCTATGTGTCATAATTATCTTCTTTATAAGAATTACCATGATACCTCCTGAGAGGCAGGTAGAGTAAGGTTTATATCCCATTTAAGGCTGTATCATTATGAAAAATCCAAGACGGCTAGTACCATCATTGGAAGAAACGAAACCCTGATTAACTAAGTTTTAAATTAGAGGATTCATATAGCCCAACTCAATATCCTGAGAATTCGGTATAGTTAGTTAAGAAAGACGGTTCATCTTGCTTATGCATCAATTACCGCAACCCTAATTAGGCAACAATGAAGAATTTGCCATCAGCTGCCCAGGATCGTCGATTTGTTCGACTAACGGCAAGAATTAGCTATTCCTAAAGATTAGTTTTAAAGCAATGGTTGGAATAACCATCTCACCTTAAGAAAAACTTTTCTATAATGGTTTATATATAAGTATCAAGGCTACTCCTTTGGTGTAACACCCCAAAACCCGAATGTTTATAATTGTTAAATATTCTAATATTGTACATCAAGAAATAAATAACTAGGTTATTTTTCCTAGTTAAAAGTATGGTAGAAACAAATAAGGAATGAAAGTTGTGTCAATTCTAATTAGTGACAAAACTTGAGGGACCAAAAAGGTTAGGATGGAAAGATGGGTTTTATTCATGAAAATCAACACACACAAACACACACATTCGTGTGTTTTAGAAATGAGCAGGAGCTCTCATAAGAGCTCAAGAAACCCTAAATGTGAAGAATCATCAAATTGAAGGGCAAATCAAGGTCGAAATTCATGAATGAACATGGATTAATGATCACCTTCTCATGGGGATCGTAAGGTATGTCTTAAAAGTTAGATTGGTGATCTTTCACGAAGTGGGTTATGATGTGAATCACGAATATGTATGAAATTGAGTATGAGTATGTGTTAGAATCATCATTTGGAACATGGATTATGCATGAATTAGGTTAATTTGATGTTTAAGGGTGAAACCCATTTGTTATGGTGAAGATGATGACATGGGTAAATCATCTATGTCTAAGTTCTTGCTTAATATTGATGTATTTTGAGTTGTATGATGTATTCTTGTTAGAAGAATTGAAAGAAATGTGATACTAGTATGTTTGATGTTTATGCATGTATCAATCATGTTGATTAGGAGGAAGAAATTGATGAATTGTGTATGAGATTAGAATGATATGCATGAACTAGTTGTACACTATGCTTACAAGGTAGTACATATATCAAAAGTATGATGAACTATGAAGAATTTAGATTAGATCACTTGTAAGTGATTAACAAGTAGTTATGAAGTGGGTTTTAGAAGATGTAATGTAATATGATGATTCACTTATGTTAATAATGTTTGGAATCATACATGTGTGTGAATGTTTAAAGAAATGGGATAAGAAATGATGAATTGTTGTTAGATGATGTGAATAAAATGTGATGATAACATGTTTGATGTTTAATTTAAATACCCCATGATGGATTGTAGAAGCATTTGATGAACTATGTATGAGTTTAGAAGATTATGTATGAAATAGTTGTATGTTATGCTTAAAGGGTAGTACTCGCATCAAGTGTATGATGAAATATATATAGTGTCGTCCGTATAGTCGATTATGATGTTACGGGTATATGGTGATAAGTCGGATGGTACATGTTATATCAATATGCGTTATTTGTGATTGTATGATGAATTACAAGAGTTAAACGGATATGAATATAATCATATGAGTTATGTATGCTAGAAAGGACTAATGAAAGTTAAGGGTGAAATATGCGATTGATATGATTGTTAACATGTACGAATGCATATGCTAATAGGAGCGTGATCTTGATGAAAAGAGAGTATAGGAAGCATGTCAAGACGGACTCACGCTTGAAAGGATAACGGGTCAAGAAAAGGCGAGAAATCGGATACGAGCACGGACGCACAAGGTAAGTGATTTCCGTAATCACTTCTTAGTACTAGTAAGTAATAAAGTGTTGTAATGAATTAAACAAGACGTTTGAGGCCAAATATGTGTTAAAGTCCTTCGTCGTAAATGATGGGTTTAAGGTTGACCAAAATGCCCTTGATGGGTATTTTGGGGTAATCGAGCTTAAAAGTAGTTTTGAAGCAAGTTATTCGATTAGTGTAAGGTTTTGGACAAGTATGGAAGTGGGGATTATGGTTTGGTTAGTCGTAGACCAATTAATGCACGAATACCCTTAACGGGTCAAAAATAAGCATATGAATGATAAGGCGTTAAGAGGATGCAAGACATCCAAGAATTTGGTAATTTACGATAGACGTCACTTATATTATTATGTGTATAAGAGGTTTTGGTAAAAAGAACAAGTTATGTTGACGTATGCATGAACGGGTCGAAAAGTGGTAAAAGGGTAATAAGCCGAAGAGTTAAAAGTCGGAAATTATATTAAGTCGGATGTTGGATTTTAGTTCCATTAGATGGAGAATTAAATTACGGACGCGTAGGAAAAAGAATCGGGTAAAACGGATCAAAAACGAGTGAGTTATGACCGTTTCCGTGAAACGCGGACGTGCTGGAAATCTGCAGATCAACAGCAGCAACATTCTGTAAAAACTAGGCAGTAGCGTAGCGCGACTGCCAAGGCCCTAGGCAGTAGCGCTACGCGACGGTGGTCAGTTTCGCGAAAATCGTTTATTTTAACTGTTGATGCATTGCGAACCCGTCTGGACCGTTTTTAAACGCGTATAAGCTAAGAATGATTAGTTTATTCCTTGTTTTAGGGAAAGTAGATACGTATGAAGGTATGTATGTATGTATGTATGCATGAATATAAGTGGTATGAATGAATGAATGTATGTATGCAAGTAGGTATATATGAGCGTATACACGTATGTAGGCATGCGTGAAAGTAAGGAATGTATGTATGCATGTAGGTAGTATGTGTATGTATATATGAAGATATGCGTGACAGTATGCATGTATGTAAAGTTGTAGGAAAGGTATGGTTGTACGTAGATGTTTATGTATGTATGTATATAGGTATGTACGAGTAAATGCATGTATGAAAAGATGTAGGAAAGGTATGTACGTATGTAGATGTGTAGATACGTATGTAGATGTGTATGTATGTATGTATAAAGATATGTATGAGGGTATACACGTATGTAAAGATGTAAGAAAGGTACGTACGTATGTGGTTGTGTAGGTATGTATGTGTAAAGACATGTGTGAGTGTATGCATGAATATAAAGTTGTAGGAAAGAGATGTATGTATGTAGATGTGAATGTATGTTTGTATGTAAGTGCGTATGTAAGCAAGATTTATACACGTTGAGTGTTAACGTTTTTAATGGTGTACCTTGAGAATGAAAAGTAATGCAGGTACATTACTAAAGTCTCATCAGGATATGGATACGCAGATGAAATGCTTAAAGTTTGTTAAAGAACGAAATGGGAATTGTACATGAATGAGCTTGTTTATATAACGTGTGCTAATGTTTCGAATGTATGTGGTGAATGCAGGTTGTGTGGATAACGGGCGATTATAACAAGGATTAGAGATCAAAGATCGAGTCACAAGATAGATTGTACGGGGACGTTGAACGTAAAATGTAGCAATCATAAGCTATGTTTTTAATTAGTATATAAGAGGATAACGGATTTATGAATAAGAGCTATGTTAAAGTTAAAGTTTAAATAAGTTGAGGTATTTATAAAGTAAGAAATTTTATGGTTCGTGTTTTCCGCTGCGACTTTTGTCATGTACGAATATGGGTGTAACAAGTTGGTATCAGAGCCCTGGTTTGAGAGAATCAAGTGTAAGAAGGTAAGTGCTTGAACTCAAACCTGTGTGCTCTTGTGATAAGAAACCCGTACAATCCAAGACTCGGTCAAGATCCAAAGGTAAAAGAGAATGTAAGTATGTACTTATGTATACGCATAAAGAAACTGACGGTTTTGTATATGCAAGGTAAGTATAAGCGTTTGAAGAGGATGATCCGCGAGTGCGGTCAAGTACCGACACCAAGGCTTGAAATAAGATAAAGTTGAACCCAGGTACGTAAATTTAATATGTCGGTATATGAAATGGTAAAATGCATTAAGGGAAGAGAAATGCTAAATGAAAGACCATGATGGTATAGTAAACAAGTTTTGAAAAATGATACACGTGCCGAAACCAAATTCTTCGGACATAAGGTGACAATTACACGAAGACACGAAACTAGTATGTGGATTGTGTACCTGGCCAGTACACGTGAAGCATATGACGTTCGTGGGACCGTGATAATTGATACAGGTATGTCCGCTAGAAGTAAGTAGTAGGTGGACGTGAGGGTGAAGAGAAATGTAAGACTCTCAAGGATGAGAAATATGATATGCTATGCTAGAATCCGCGAGACGGATTCGAAATATGATATGCTATGCTAGAATCCGCGAGACGGATTCGAAGTATGATATGCTATGCTAGAATCCGCGAGACGGATTCGAAACATGATATGCTATGCTAGAATCCGAGAGACGGATTCGAAGTATGATATGCTATGCTAGAATCCGCGAGACGGATTCGAAATATGATATGCTATGCTAGAATCCGCGAGACGGATTCGAAGTATGATATGCTATGCTAGAATCCGCGAGACGGATTCGAAGTATGATATGCTATGCTAGAATCCGCGAGACGGATTCGAAACATGATATGCTATGCTAGAATCCGCGAGACGGATTCGAAGTATGATATGCTATGCTAGAATCCGCGAGACGGATTCGAAACATGATATGCTATGCTAGAATCCGCGAGACGGATTCGAAGTATGATATGCTATGCTAGAATCCGCGAGACGGATTCGAAACATGATATGCTATGCTAGAATCCGCGAGACGGATTCGAAGTATGATATGCTATGCTAGAATCCGCGAGACGGATTCGAAACATGAAATGCTATGCTAGAATCCGCGAGACGGATTCAAAGAATGAAAGATATGAATGCAATGCTTGAATCCGCGAGACGGATTCAAGAGATGAAAAGCGTATATGCAATGTTTGAATCCGCAAGACGGATTCAAAGAATGAAAGGTGTAAATGCAATGTTTGAATCTGCGAGACGGATTCAAAACATAGAAAGTACGAAAGGTATGAATAATGTGTTCGAATCCGCGAAACGGATTTAAAATATAGAAGACGTAACATAGTCTACATAAGAAGAAGTCAGTAGCTTGGCCATGTATGCGTCAAGCAAGTCATAAAAGTAATGTAAAGCAAAAGAACAAAAGAATGATAGGATGAAAATATCCGAATGTGCAAGTAACGTGAGGATATGTATGGTACAAAAGATTATAGAAACGTAGAATGATGTTAGCTACGGAGTTAAGCACGTAGGTGTGACTATGAAATGGTAGTTTTGTTGTGATAACAAAACAAGGGTTAAATGTTATGCAATGCGTCTATAGAATGAAATCTTAAAGGATGAGATGAAGGTATTTAATCTGTTATAAAATGATCATATGAAGGCAAGCATTATTATAAGTTTAAATAAGCATGTATATTGACCTGTTATTAACGGGTCAAAGGAAATGAGAATGTTATGTGAAAGTATGCCATAGAAAGTATAGACTAGTTAAGAGGAAGAAGTCAAGTGTATTAATAATTATGAAATGAGATAGGATGATTACTATGATTATGATGTGACTATGAAGTCAAACATGAATGCGTGTGTGTGTAAGAGGAAATGAGAAAGGTTTCGGGGACGAAACCTTATTTAAGGGGGGTAGACTTGTAACACCCCAAAACCCGAATGTTTATAATTGTTAAATGTTCTAATATTGTACATCAAGAAATAAATAACTAGGTTATTTTTCCTAGTTAAAAGTATGGTAGAAACAAATAAGGAATGAAAGTTGTGTCAATTCTAATTAGTGACAAAACTTGAGGGACCAAAAAGGTTAGGATGGAAAGATGGGTTTTATTCATGAAAATCAACACACACAAACACACACATTCGTGTGTTTTAGAAATGAGCAGGAGCTCTCATAAGAGCTCAAGAAACCCTAAATGTGAAGAATCATCAAATTGAAGGGCAAATCAAGGTCGAAATTCATGAATGAACATGGATTAATGATCACCTTCTCATGGGGATCGTAAGGTATGTCTTAAAAGTTAGATTGGTGATCTTTCACGAAGTGGGTTATGATGTGAATCACGAATATGTATGAAATTGAGTATGAGTATGTGTTAGAATCATCATTTGGAACATGGATTATGCATGAATTAGGTTAATTTGATGTTTAAGGGTGAAACCCATTTGTTATGGTGAAGATGATGACATGGGTAAATCATCTATGTCTAAGTTCTTGCTTAATATTGATGTATTTTGAGTTGTATGATGTATTCTTGTTAGAAGAATTGAAAGAAATGTGATACTAGTATGTTTGATGTTTATGCATGTATCAATCATGTTGATTAGGAGGAAGAAATTGATGAATTGTGTATGAGATTAGAATGATATGCATGAACTAGTTGTACACTATGCTTACAAGGTAGTACATATATCAAAAGTATGATGAACTATGAAGAATTTAGATTAGATCACTTGTAAGTGATTAACAAGTAGTTATGAAGTGGGTTTTAGAAGATGTAATGTAATATGATGATTCACTTATGTTAATAATGTTTGGAATCATACATGTGTGTGAATGTTTAAAGAAATGGGATAAGAAATGATGAATTGTTGTTAGATGATGTGAATAAAATGTGATGATAACATGTTTGATGTTTAATTTAAATACCCCATGATGGATTGTAGAAGCATTTGATGAACTATGTATGAGTTTAGAAGATTATGTATGAAATAGTTGTATGTTATGCTTAAAGGGTAGTACTCGCATCAAGTGTATGATGAAATATATATAGTGTCGTCCGTATAGTCGATTATGATGTTACGGGTATATGGTGATAAGTCGGATGGTACATGTTATATCAATATGCGTTATTTGTGATTGTATGATGAATTACAAGAGTTAAACGGATATGAATATAATCATATGAGTTATGTATGCTAGAAAGGACTAATGAAAGTTAAGGGTGAAATATGCGATTGATATGATTGTTAACATGTACGAATGCATATGCTAATAGGAGCGTGATCTTGATGAAAAGAGAGTATAGGAAGCATGTCAAGACGGACTCACGCTTGAAAGGATAACGGGTCAAGAAAAGGCGAGAAATCGGATACGAGCACGGACGCACAAGGTAAGTGATTTCCGTAATCACTTCTTAGTACTAGTAAGTAATAAAGTGTTGTAATGAATTAAACAAGACGTTTGAGGCCAAATATGTGTTAAAGTCCTTCGTCGTAAATGATGGGTTTAAGGTTGACCAAAATGCCCTTGATGGGTATTTTGGGGTAATCGAGCTTAAAAGTAGTTTTGAAGCAAGTTATTCGATTAGTGTAAGGTTTTGGACAAGTATGGAAGTGGGGATTATGGTTTGGTTAGTCGTAGACCAATTAATGCACGAATACCCTTAACGGGTCAAAAATAAGCATATGAATGATAAGGCGTTAAGAGGATGCAAGACATCCAAGAATTTGGTAATTTACGATAGACGTCACTTATATTATTATGTGTATAAGAGGTTTTGGTAAAAAGAACAAGTTATGTTGACGTATGCATGAACGGGTCGAAAAGTGGTAAAAGGGTAATAAGCCGAAGAGTTAAAAGTCGGAAATTATATTAAGTCGGATGTTGGATTTTAGTTCCATTAGATGGAGAATTAAATTACGGACGCGTAGGAAAAAGAATCGGGTAAAACGGATCAAAAACGAGTGAGTTATGACCGTTTCCGTGAAACGCGGACGTGCTGGAAATCTGCAGATCAACAGCAGCAACATTCTGTAAAAACTAGGCAGTAGCGTAGCGCGACTGCCAAGGCCCTAGGCAGTAGCGCTACGCGACGGTGGTCAGTTTCGCGAAAATCGTTTATTTTAACTGTTGATGCATTGCGAACCCGTCTGGACCGTTTTTAAACGCGTATAAGCTAAGAATGATTAGTTTATTCCTTGTTTTAGGGAAAGTAGATACGTATGAAGGTATGTATGTATGTATGTATGCATGAATATAAGTGGTATGAATGAATGAATGTATGTATGCAAGTAGGTATATATGAGCGTATACACGTATGTAGGCATGCGTGAAAGTAAGGAATGTATGTATGCATGTAGGTAGTATGTGTATGTATATATGAAGATATGCGTGACAGTATGCATGTATGTAAAGCTGTAGGAAAGGTATGGTTGTACGTAGATGTTTATGTATGTATGTATATAGGTATGTACGAGTAAATGCATGTATGAAAAGATGTAGGAAAGGTATGTACGTATGTAGATGTGTAGATACGTATGTAGATGTGTATGTATGTATGTATAAAGATATGTATGAGGGTATACACGTATGTAAAGATGTAAGAAAGGTACGTACGTATGTGGTTGTGTAGGTATGTATGTGTAAAGACATGTGTGAGTGTATGCATGAATATAAAGTTGTAGGAAAGAGATGTATGTATGTAGATGTGAATGTATGTTTGTATGTAAGTGCGTATGTAAGCAAGATTTATACACGTTGAGTGTTAACGTTTTTAATGGTGTACCTTGAGAATGAAAAGTAATGCAGGTACATTACTAAAGTCTCATCAGGATATGGATACGCAGATGAAATGCTTAAAGTTTGTTAAAGAACGAAATGGGAATTGTACATGAATGAGCTTGTTTATATAACGTGTGCTAATGTTTCGAATGTATGTGGTGAATGCAGGTTGTGTGGATAACGGGCGATTATAACAAGGATTAGAGATCAAAGATCGAGTCACAAGATAGATTGTACGGGGACGTTGAACGTAAAATGTAGCAATCATAAGCTATGTTTTTAATTAGTATATAAGAGGATAACGGATTTATGAATAAGAGCTATGTTAAAGTTAAAGTTTAAATAAGTTGAGGTATTTATAAAGTAAGAAATTTTATGGTTCGTGTTTTCCGCTGCGACTTTTGTCATGTACGAATATGGGTGTAACAAGTTGGTATCAGAGCCCTGGTTTGAGAGAATCAAGTGTAAGAAGGTAAGTGCTTGAACTCAAACCTGTGTGCTCTTGTGATAAGAAACCCGTACAATCCAAGACTCGGTCAAGATCCAAAGGTAAAAGAGAATGTAAGTATGTACTTATGTATACGCATAAAGAAACTGACGGTTTTGTATATGCAAGGTAAGTATAAGCGTTTGAAGAGGATGATCCGCGAGTGCGGTCAAGTACCGACACCAAGGCTTGAAATAAGATAAAGTTGAACCCAGGTACGTAAATTTAATATGTCGGTATATGAAATGGTAAAATGCATTAAGGGAAGAGAAATGCTAAATGAAAGGCCATGATGGTATAGTAAACAAGTTTTGAAAAATGATACACGTGCCGAAACCAAATTCTTCGGACATAAGGTGACAATTACACGAAGACACGAAACTAGTATGTGGATTGTGTACCTGGCCAGTACACGTGAAGCATATGACGTTCGTGGGACCGTGATAATTGATACAGGTATGTCCGCTAGAAGTAAGTAGTAGGTGGACGTGAGGGTGAAGAGAAATGTAAGACTCTCAAGGATGAGAAATATGATATGCTATGCTAGAATCCGCGAGACGGATTCGAAATATGATATGCTATGCTAGAATCCGCGAGACGGATTCGAAGTATGATATGCTATGCTAGAATCCGCGAGACGGATTCGAAACATGATATGCTATGCTAGAATCCGAGAGACGGATTCGAAGTATGATATGCTATGCTAGAATCCGCGAGACGGATTCGAAATATGATATGCTATGCTAGAATCCGCGAGACGGATTCGAAGTATGATATGCTATGCTAGAATCCGCGAGACGGATTCGAAGTATGATATGCTATGCTAGAATCCGCGAGACGGATTCGAAACATGATATGCTATGCTAGAATCCGCGAGACGGATTCGAAGTATGATATGCTATGCTAGAATCCGCGAGACGGATTCGAAACATGATATGCTATGCTAGAATCCGCGAGACGGATTCGAAGTATGATATGCTATGCTAGAATCCGCGAGACGGATTCGAAACATGATATGCTATGCTAGAATCCGCGAGACGGATTCGAAGTATGATATGCTATGCTAGAATCCGCGAGACGGATTCGAAACATGAAATGCTATGCTAGAATCCGCGAGACGGATTCAAAGAATGAAAGATATGAATGCAATGCTTGAATCCGCGAGACGGATTCAAGAGATGAAAAGCGTATATGCAATGTTTGAATCCGCAAGACGGATTCAAAGAATGAAAGGTGTAAATGCAATGTTTGAATCTGCGAGACGGATTCAAAACATAGAAAGTACGAAAGGTATGAATAATGTGTTCGAATCCGCGAAACGGATTTAAAATATAGAAGACGTAACATAGTCTACATAAGAAGAAGTCAGTAGCTTGGCCATGTATGCGTCAAGCAAGTCATAAAAGTAATGTAAAGCAAAAGAACAAAAGAATGATAGGATGAAAATATCCGAATGTGCAAGTAACGTGAGGATATGTATGGTACAAAAGATTATAGAAACGTAGAATGATGTTAGCTACGGAGTTAAGCACGTAGGTGTGACTATGAAATGGTAGTTTTGTTGTGATAACAAAACAAGGGTTAAATGTTATGCAATGCGTCTATAGAATGAAATCTTAAAGGATGAGATGAAGGTATTTAATCTGTTATAAAATGATCATATGAAGGCAAGCATTATTATAAGTTTAAATAAGCATGTATATTGACCTGTTATTAACGGGTCAAAGGAAATGAGAATGTTATGTGAAAGTATGCCATAGAAAGTATAGACTAGTTAAGAGGAAGAAGTCAAGTGTATTAATAATTATGAAATGAGATAGGATGATTACTATGATTATGATGTGACTATGAAGTCAAACATGAATGCGTGTGTGTGTAAGAGGAAATGAGAAAGGTTTCGGGGACGAAACCTTATTTAAGGGGGGTAGACTTGTAACACCCCAAAACCCGAATGTTTATAATTGTTAAATGTTCTAATATTGTACATCAAGAAATAAATAACTAGGTTATTTTTCCTAGTTAAAAGTATGGTAGAAACAAATAAGGAATGAAAGTTGTGTCAATTCTAATTAGTGACAAAACTTGAGGGACCAAAAAGGTTAGGATGGAAAGATGGGTTTTATTCATGAAAATCAACACACACAAACACACACATTCGTGTGTTTTAGAAATGAGCAGGAGCTCTCATAAGAGCTCAAGAAACCCTAAATGTGAAGAATCATCAAATTGAAGGGCAAATCAAGGTCGAAATTCATGAATGAACATGGATTAATGATCACCTTCTCATGGGGATCGTAAGGTATGTCTTAAAAGTTAGATTGGTGATCTTTCACGAAGTGGGTTATGATGTGAATCACGAATATGTATGAAATTGAGTATGAGTATGTGTTAGAATCATCATTTGGAACATGGATTATGCATGAATTAGGTTAATTTGATGTTTAAGGGTGAAACCCATTTGTTATGGTGAAGATGATGACATGGGTAAATCATCTATGTCTAAGTTCTTGCTTAATATTGATGTATTTTGAGTTGTATGATGTATTCTTGTTAGAAGAATTGAAAGAAATGTGATACTAGTATGTTTGATGTTTATGCATGTATCAATCATGTTGATTAGGAGGAAGAAATTGATGAATTGTGTATGAGATTAGAATGATATGCATGAACTAGTTGTACACTATGCTTACAAGGTAGTACATATATCAAAAGTATGATGAACTATGAAGAATTTAGATTAGATCACTTGTAAGTGATTAACAAGTAGTTATGAAGTGGGTTTTAGAAGATGTAATGTAATATGATGATTCACTTATGTTAATAATGTTTGGAATCATACATGTGTGTGAATGTTTAAAGAAATGGGATAAGAAATGATGAATTGTTGTTAGATGATGTGAATAAAATGTGATGATAACATGTTTGATGTTTAATTTAAATACCCCATGATGGATTGTAGAAGCATTTGATGAACTATGTATGAGTTTAGAAGATTATGTATGAAATAGTTGTATGTTATGCTTAAAGGGTAGTACTCGCATCAAGTGTATGATGAAATATATATAGTGTCGTCCGTATAGTCGATTATGATGTTACGGGTATATGGTGATAAGTCGGATGGTACATGTTATATCAATATGCGTTATTTGTGATTGTATGATGAATTACAAGAGTTAAACGGATATGAATATAATCATATGAGTTATGTATGCTAGAAAGGACTAATGAAAGTTAAGGGTGAAATATGCGATTGATATGATTGTTAACATGTACGAATGCATATGCTAATAGGAGCGTGATCTTGATGAAAAGAGAGTATAGGAAGCATGTCAAGACGGACTCACGCTTGAAAGGATAACGGGTCAAGAAAAGGCGAGAAATCGGATACGAGCACGGACGCACAAGGTAAGTGATTTCCGTAATCACTTCTTAGTACTAGTAAGTAATAAAGTGTTGTAATGAATTAAACAAGACGTTTGAGGCCAAATATGTGTTAAAGTCCTTCGTCGTAAATGATGGGTTTAAGGTTGACCAAAATGCCCTTGATGGGTATTTTGGGGTAATCGAGCTTAAAAGTAGTTTTGAAGCAAGTTATTCGATTAGTGTAAGGTTTTGGACAAGTATGGAAGTGGGGATTATGGTTTGGTTAGTCGTAGACCAATTAATGCACGAATACCCTTAACGGGTCAAAAATAAGCATATGAATGATAAGGCGTTAAGAGGATGCAAGACATCCAAGAATTTGGTAATTTACGATAGACGTCACTTATATTATTATGTGTATAAGAGGTTTTGGTAAAAAGAACAAGTTATGTTGACGTATGCATGAACGGGTCGAAAAGTGGTAAAAGGGTAATAAGCCGAAGAGTTAAAAGTCGGAAATTATATTAAGTCGGATGTTGGATTTTAGTTCCATTAGATGGAGAATTAAATTACGGACGCGTAGGAAAAAGAATCGGGTAAAACGGATCAAAAACGAGTGAGTTATGACCGTTTCCGTGAAACGCGGACGTGCTGGAAATCTGCAGATCAACAGCAGCAACATTCTGTAAAAACTAGGCAGTAGCGTAGCGCGACTGCCAAGGCCCTAGGCAGTAGCGCTACGCGACGGTGGTCAGTTTCGCGAAAATCGTTTATTTTAACTGTTGATGCATTGCGAACCCGTCTGGACCGTTTTTAAACGCGTATAAGCTAAGAATGATTAGTTTATTCCTTGTTTTAGGGAAAGTAGATACGTATGAAGGTATGTATGTATGTATGTATGCATGAATATAAGTGGTATGAATGAATGAATGTATGTATGCAAGTAGGTATATATGAGCGTATACACGTATGTAGGCATGCGTGAAGGTAAGGAATGTATGTATGCATGTAGGTAGTATGTGTATGTATATATGAAGATATGCGTGACAGTATGCATGTATGTAAAGCTGTAGGAAAGGTATGGTTGTATGTAGATGTTTATGTATGTATGTATATAGGTATGTACGAGTAAATGCATGTATGAAAAGATGTAGGAAAGGTATGTACGTATGTAGATGTGTAGATACGTATGTAGATGTGTATGTATGTATGTATAAAGATATGTATGAGGGTATACACGTATGTAAAGATGTAAGAAAGGTACGTACGTATGTGGTTGTGTAGGTATGTATGTGTAAAGACATGTGTGAGTGTATGCATGAATATAAAGTTGTAGGAAAGAGATGTATGTATGTAGATGTGAATGTATGTTTGTATGTAAGTGCGTATGTAAGCAAGATTTATACACGTTGAGTGTTAACGTTTTTAATGGTGTACCTTGAGAATGAAAAGTAATGCAGGTACATTACTAAAGTCTCATCAGGATATGGATACGCAGATGAAATGCTTAAAGTTTGTTAAAGAACGAAATGGGAATTGTACATGAATGAGCTTGTTTATATAACGTGTGCTAATGTTTCGAATGTATGTGGTGAATGCAGGTTGTGTGGATAACGGGCGATTATAACAAGGATTAGAGATCAAAGATCGAGTCACAAGATAGATTGTACGGGGACGTTGAACGTAAAATGTAGCAATCATAAGCTATGTTTTTAATTAGTATATAAGAGGATAACGGATTTATGAATAAGAGCTATGTTAAAGTTAAAGTTTAAATAAGTTGAGGTATTTATAAAGTAAGAAATTTTATGGTTCGTGTTTTCCGCTGCGACTTTTGTCATGTACGAATATGGGTGTAACATTTGGAGACCTTGTATAGATGGAATGTTAAACGCCTATTGATAGGACAATAGATTGATAAGTCCAATTATCGGGATCTGAAAGTTGCATTGGAGTCAACGAATAAGATCATACAAAATCATAATTATCAGTAAGATGCCAGTATTCGGCAGAAAATCAAGAATTAATGAAAGTAGCAACCCTCCTAAATTCTTGTTAAGGAATAAAGTTCAACAAAAGATATCACCCATGAAGGGTGTGCCAAATTTGTTGAATTATCAGGTTAGTTAAGCTCTGAGTATATAGATTCATTCGAAGGAAATCAAATGTATCAAGATCAAGTAGCTTATAAGCTAAAACCTATTTAAGAAGCTTGGCGGAGCTCGCAATACATTGCACGCTAGTGACTGAAGGATGTGTTTCGCCAATAATTCAAGAAGCACTATCACATAATGATATTACAGATTTATGATGTGATGAGCATCCTGTATCGATTGAGGATCGACAGGTTATGAAGCTCCAAAAGGATACATGTACCTAATATAGGGGTCACTCTGGGAGCTTGGAAAGACTCCAGATATGTTATAGAAGTTAAGTCCATTATGCGACAAAAAGTACTTCCAGCATTTTAACAAATCTCGAGGTCGAGATTTCTTTTAAGGGGGTGAGGATGTAACACCTCGTAATTTCATGTCCAATAATGTATTGACACGTGTCATAAGCGTTGAACGTGTGAAAGAATACTCTAGATGGACTAAAGTTGACAAACAAGGAAAATATGTGAATATAAGGGTTCACAATGTTAACAATGGATAAATATACTTTACAATAACCCTACATGATGTTTATACCCTTAAACGAATAAATCATGGATCATACGAAGCTAATTGTGAAAGAAAGTGAGGAATTACAAACTACAAGGGTTAAATGTGTCAACATGTTTAAAGTATACCTCTGAGTGACCTTTTAGCGAACCCGAAGCTTTGTAACGATTAATTATGCTCACAAGAATAAGCGATAAAAATTTCACAAGGTTTCGTTAAAGTATGAGAAAGTTATGACAATATTCGTATGCGAGGGGTTAAATCGTCAACGTTGAAAATTATGACTTTTCGGGTGATAACCAAGATAACCAAGGACATATCAAGGTGGTACATGTTGTACATGACTCAAACTTGAGGCCCCATACTGGTAAAACATGGCCAAAAATCATGTATACTCAGTTGCCCTTTCAAAGCATTGAAAAGCCAAGATTTATGTGTCTGATCAAGGTCTTACGGACCGTAAGACACACCCCTTACGGTCCGTAAGGGGGTGCCAGCGACTGAAAACGAGGCTGTTTGCTGTTTAAACGCAATAACTGACTTATATTCGATTTTCCTCATATTTGGACGACCCCTAAATGGCTCCTAGACACTAGGGACATGTGTTAGTGATCAGGGAACATTGCTAGAGTTGTTTGTCAACAATCTATGAGATCATGAACACTATATAAAGGGCCAAAGTTGCAACCATTTGATCACATCTCATTTCTGCATTTCTGGAGCTTCTTGGAGCTTAAGAGCAGACCCAAGTGCTTCCTAATCGTGCATAGGACTTCAGTAAGTATGCTTAACCTTTCTTAGTTAAGTTTTTGCTTAGTTTTAGCTTAAAAGTCAAACCGTCGTAATTAACGGTTGACTTCAAGATTAATCACTAATGGTCCAGTGATTAGTCGAATTGAAAGTAGTTATAAGTTGGTAATTATGTGGGCATTAAACCCTTAAAAGGGCACCCTCTGATTCCCACTCTAACTAGGTCAAATGTCGGGTCAAACTTGTTATTAAAAAGTCAACAGAATGCTTATTTTCCAATTTATGCATAATTAGCAATGTAGAACCCATACAACCTGTTTGAGCATTTATATAACTTGGTAATTAGTGTAAGAACATGTCTAAACATGTTCAACCCGACAATTTTCTGTTTAGACCCGGTTCGGAACCGAAAGTCGTAAAACTTTGACTTTTGCTTTGACTTCAGTTCTGACCCGTTTTAGTATGAATTGGAAATACCATAGAGCTTCTTTAGGACCAGGTTACATGCTAGTATAACCCTCTGTGATTATACACCTTGGTTCATTAGTTAACCAATTAATATGCATGATTCCGTTAATTGCTCATATGTTGACCTTTATGCCCTTTTCACCTTAAAACGTGATTTTTGAAAATGTAAAAGAGTAGAAACTTTAATTACTGATATATAAACTTGCACCCAAAATTTGACATCAGTTTGAGGTGTAGATTGAGAGTTATGCTCATTAGCGTAATTAGAAAGCTTCTTTAGCGATTAAACGACATAATTAGCGTATAGCCTATTTAAACCTACTTTTTGATATCAAACTCTTTACCCACTGATATAATATATTATTTTGGGGTTTTTGAAGATTTTTAATTAATTTTAGGCTGAGCATAACTTATAGTCATAGGCTTAATCCGGTAATTGTCGGTTTTGCCCTTACGGGCTATAAAATGAGTTTTACATATCTAATTGACTACAAACCTTTTGCTACTGATTCTAAATAATAAATAAATTATTTTAAGCCTTCTGGAATAATAAAAATGTCGGATTTATGTATAGAACCCGGAAATGGCTTCTAATCGCCTTATTAAGCGTTTTTTTAACGCATAGTATGTATTAAAACTATTTTAAACATACAAGGGTTGATACCTACAGATATTTTAGGTAAATTATAATATTTTAACAGTAAGCAAAAGTTATTAAACTCAGACTTCAGTTTTGAACTTTTCGGCTTATGTGAAATTACCAAAATGCCCCTACGGTGCATAGTTTGGTTATAATTGACGAATTTCACATATATACTTTACCCTACTGTTATAACTTATTAAATTGAGTATTTTTGCTGATTACATCAGACCTGTAACTCATGATCATACTTAAACTCTTTTATAACCTTTTAAATGACCAAACTACCCCTACGGGGCATAGTTTGTGTTTAAATTCGTTTCAGGCATAATAAAAGATATCTTACTGATGTCACAACATATTTGAGGCATATTAACTTAGGAAACCTGTATATGGCTCTCATGATTACCCGCTACGCCTCTTGCGCGTTCGGTTCGGTTTATGTACCTAGTTTGCATAAATTAGCCGAAACGGGTCAAACCTTATCGGTTTTATCTCAAAATCCAGAATGTGTTTAGATTACCCATATTAAACAAGTCTTCAAACTTGTCAGGTCTAAATCACATTCTATTCCGGTCTTCGCTTAATCATGCGTTTGAACCGTGTCTTCCTTTTGAAAACTAACCGGTCTAAGTCAAGGCTTAATTAAAGACCCGTTAGGATTCTAATAGGTTATTAAAAACCTTCATTCCAGATTAGGAGCCCAGTAAAAGCTATCTGTACTTGTTGATTTGATATACGGCTGGGATTGAATTTATATTTAGCTCAGGTAAATACTTTTAACTTCTTTTCCCTATACGGGCTTGGGGTACGGTATATAAAATACCGCTTGGTCGGGCATTAAATCTTCCATCGTGTGGTGGTTAATTGAATAATTTGATCGGCCCGTTTAAATTGTTTTGTTTACTTAAAGCCTTTGGGGGGTTAATGACCATGTCCCGGATATCCTTGGCATCATTTTACGAAATGGCCACGACCTAAGCGCGGAGTGTAGGCGTACACTCGTCAGTGCATAAATAGTTGATGTGGTGTGTCTATTGATCTTTAACCCGGCACGCTCCGGGCTACTGAACGCATAAGGAACATGTAATTCTTTTACAAGATTATATATTTAAATGATTATCCCAAGTTATAAAGAGTTTGTGCCACGTGCATTCAAATCAATTTTATTAAACTTTTCAAAATGAGTCAGTTAAATGTATTTACCAGTGTAAACTGACGTATTTTCCAAAAAGGCTAAATGCAGGTACTATACGTAATAGGCTGGCTACTCCAGGCATCAATAATCAAGTCTCGCAAGCTTTAGATGTTAAAGTCTGTTGAACAATATTATCTTCCTGTTAAAGATCCGCCTGTGGATCCATCTTACGTTCCGTTGTAATAATTGATATTACTTTGAATCGGATTGTAATATATTTTATCTTTTGCTTCCGTTGTGCATTTATATATTGTGTTGTTTGACTATGATGATATCAACTACGTCACGATACTCCCCACCGGGCCCACCGGTGACACGTGGAATTCGGGGTGTGACACATCAATTAGAAAAATGTGAGCAGTGGCTGTTTTTTAGGAATACCGTTGATGGTCAATATCAATGGATGTCAAGAATAAAAAAGTGACCAGTGCCTATTTTTTCCTATCAGTAGATACGGAACAGTTTTTTAAACGTCTGATATTTGGTAAGTCAGTGGTCAACACTATGATTGAAGAAACAGAGGTTGTATTTCAGCAGTGGATAAGAATTAACAATCAACTCTTTCAACCAACACAACGGTTGTAACAGACTTTTAAACACATGTTGGGGCTAAAATAGTTGTTTCACCTTATATATCAGTTGTATGGACTTAAACAAAAGTTTGAACTTAAACAGATGATTGCCAATAAACAGAAATTTGGCCATAAACAGATTTTTGGCCTTAAACAAATCTTCGAGCATAAACAAATGTTTGCACATAAACATCGGTTTGCAAAAAAGACCAATTTCAAGAATACTATACCCAAACAATCAAAATCACGAGTTTAATAATCATCCAAGTATACTTTAATTTTATTTATTAATATAAAAATGAAACAACTGTTCAGTTTATATTAGAGATCAAATCAATGAAGAGATTTGATAAATATTGTTACATATAAACACTGTTGGGATATACACTGTTACATATAAACACTGTTGTGACTAAATTGTTACATATAAAACACTGAGGTGATAACATTTATCAACCAAACAGACTATAATAAAACTCTAATGTGAAAAACACTGTTACATATAAACCCTGTTAACATAAACAAAGGTGTGAGCATAAACAGATGATTGCTCATAAATAGAAGTTTGGCCATAAACAGATGTTTGCCTATAAACAGATATTTGCCCATAAACATCTGTTTGCAAAAAAAAAGACCAATTTAAGGACAAACATCTGTTTAACCATAAACAGATGTTTGGTTTAAGGCCAAACATCTGTTTATGGCCAAACATCTGTTTAAGGACAAACATCTGTTTAAGTCCAAATATCTGATACAGAAGGGCAAACATCTGTTAAAGGGCAAACATCTGTTTAACACTTAACAGATGTTTAACTTAAAAACAGTGTTCAACCTAACATGGGTTTCCATTATCTATTGACCAAAACGCAAACAGATGTTAAAACCACTGTTTGTTATTGTACCGGACAAAATTACATACAATTTTAAAATATAAAAACAACACCAATAAATTTAGGAACCTAACAGGAAAAATTTAATGCTTTTAGCTTAAAATTTAGTGCTTTTAGCTTTAAACTCCATCAAAGTATATCTTCGACAATCGCCATGAACTAGGTGGAAGGAAAGACCATTACTTTAGCAGGAAGTACTGCAGCTTCTACTAGAAGCAACAGTAGAACAATCATCGTCATCATCATCTGCAGCAGATCATTCACAATCATCATTTAGTCACAACTCATATAACAAAACTTCAGTAAAAATCAAAAACAAAAACACATACCATTATCAAGGGAAACCACAACTCTCCCATCAAAGAAGGTAGCACATGCAACCTTTAATGATGTTGCAACAATTATACTGCAACATCGATATTGAAAGATTGATGTGTGATGGGAAGCTTCATTGAAACAACGATGTTGGAACAATGATACTGGAACGATGATTATATAAGGAGCAGTGGTTAGTTATAAAAGTCCTTAGCATGATCAGCTGTTATAACCATCAATCTTTATAATTGTATTCAATGTTGTAGAAATCGGATTAGGCGGCCGATTAATCGGCGCCTAGTCGCTGATCGGAGGTCCACCGCCCGGAAAAAGCCAAATCGGCCAAATTAGGCGGTAATGGTCAAAATCGGTCAAACTCGTAAAAATCGGTCAAAAATCGCTTAAAATCGGGCCTAGTCGGTTAAGTATGAGGTCAAAATTGGATCAAAATGAGATGAAATCGGAACAGTACAGTCAAATTAGAACGAGTTCTTACCTTGAAGAAGCGAAATTGGTATGTGTTGTGGACTTGTCTGATGAATCTGATCTGCACTTGTCTCCAACATTGAAGAGGAAGATCCGAAGGAGAAGAGGAAGATCCGAAGGAGAAGAGGAAGATCTGCACTTGAACTGCACTTGAATCTGATCTGCAAAATCGAACAACATTGAAGAATTAATCAACCTAGAAGAAGTGAAATTGGTATGTGTTGTGGACTTGTGTCTGATGAATCGAAGGAGAAGAGGAAGATCCGAAGAGGCAGAGGCGGCTTATGAGAACGTGGGTGGGTATTAGGGTTATTAAGTTTGGGTATTTTGATATTTAGCCCCTCCATCTTGCAATAGTTTACATATGGTTCCTAAACTTGTAAAATTATATATAAAAAGTATAAAATTAACTACATATTTATAAAAAAAATGTAAAATTATATATAAAAGTCCAATCCGATTAATCCCGATTAATCCCTATTAATCCCGATTAATCCCTAGGCGGTACCTCACCGCCCGACTAGCGCCTAGCGCCTTCTACAACATTGATTGTATTACATCCTGTTGAAAAATAGAATTGATAAATTTAGGGAAAGTGAGGTTGAAAGATGATAACCCAACGGTGGAGCATCTCATTCTACAGGTTCGATAAATTAAGGGTATTCTCATATAATGGTTCATGGCTGCTTCCAAAGAATCAGCACTTTGGACATCTGTTGTTATTCAAACATCTATTATCTAAGAAGTTTGAAGACAACAGATGTCCAAAGTGCCACTTCATTGGATCAATCGAGGAAGAATTATATGAGAATACCCTTAATTTATCGAACATGTAGAATGAAATGCTCCACTGTTGGGTTATTATCTTTCAACCTCACTTTCCCTAAATTTATCAATTCTATTTTTCAATAGGATGTAATACAATTATTACCTTAATTAAGATATCTTCAACTGCAAACAACAATAGCAAACAACATCAGACAATAATAGCAAACAACATCAGACAATAATGGCAAACAACATCAAACAATAATAGCAAACACCTGATGTTGAATCCACTGTAGATGCTGAACCACTGCTGTTACAAACAGATAATACCTCGAGAACTGGAAATGAAACCCTAATTTCAAAAAGAATAATGGCTAAACATACTCAAACATCAATAATCAACAGATGTTATACTCATATCATCACCATTAAGAAAAAACGCTAATTTCTAAACATATTCAAACATACCAGCTTATGGCAGAAATCTATCCGCAGCTAAGCGGATTTCAACTTTGATGACAACAACCCTTGAACCATATGATTAGATTACGAGTAGAAATTAGGATTAGTGTAAATAAGAGGAAATCATGAAAGTATTTCAACTAAAAAAAGAAGAACAAACCTTTTGATGAAGTAATCGATGAACAAAAGAAGATTTTATGGTGGCGTCTGGAAGAAGATTAAGGTTTGGATGGAAAGAATTATCTCAATAATTTGCAGAGTTTGTGAAATTTGAATTTGAATCGCCTGAATATAGAGAGAGAAGGAACCCAAGGCGTTTGTAAACTAAGATCAGAAGTGAGAAGAGAGATTATATAAGGAAAAGGGGATGGCACTGTTGGGCGGGAAAAGAGAACTGAGGATGCCCTAATTAAGTGACACGTGGCCCAAATAACTTTCATTTATTATATATAATAGATTTAAATAAAAGTATGAATTGACCATAATGCCCTTAAGTGAATAAACTTAACAAAAAAAATTTAACCAGGTTAGTGCTAAAGAACGTACAGTGAAACGGGTTTTGCAAATAAAGGATTGTGACTGTAATTATTAAAGTTAAAGGTTATCTGTTGCAATCGGGTACAAACATAAAGGACGAAAAGTGTAATTTACCCCAAACAAAAGCCATAACTCATATATCCTCTAATTACTCATGTTAACTCATAATAATTTCTAGTAATTCATCTCTAACTACTACTACTACTAGAACATCAGATTGGGTGTCCATGAGGATGTCCTTGGTTAACATTGGGAATGAGGCGACGAAGGGAACAATAATTTTTTTTGAAAGGTGTGAATTAGAGGGTGTTTGGGGTTGAGTTTGAAGGAGATTTTTATATTATTGACTTTTGAAATCGTAAATAATCAGTTTTGAGTGTTTGGGTAAAAAAAATTAAAAAATTGATTATTTGCATTTAGAAAGTTACAAAACGCAGTTTTTCAAAAGCAGCTCCCCCTCCTACTACAACAAAACACAGTTTTTCAAAAATTGATTATTTGTGTTTAGAAAAGGATTTTCACTTGTTTATTTTTTTAAATATATATTTTCCAAACACTCAAATAGTTGATTATCTGATTATTGTGATGCCAAGCAACATAATCAAATCCAAACACTATCTTTCAACATCACGTTTTGTTACAGTTAATTATCTGATTTTGATTATTCAAAACGTATAATCTATTTTCAAAACTCAACCCCAAACGCCCTCTTTTTCGCGAATGTCAAGAGGTATAGCATACGTTGTCTTAACCGGGTCCGCACTAGAGAGCCTCCTCGCACAATAGATCCCCAATTTAAACCCCTCAACGAGAAACCCCTATCACCCAGACTCGAACTTAAGACCTGGAGGGGAAAACTCACCCGGACCCATCGTAGGTGGAACTTAAATACCCGTGGCCACCACTAGAGCACTATTGATCGGAAGCAACAAATGGCACAAGGTTTTAAAGATCTTTATATATATTGGTATTGAGTTCTCAGTTCTCACTATTAAAAGTATGAATACGATCATATAAGAAAATTGGATGTTTGAATTTGATTGAATAAACAACCTATCTGACGAGATATAGTACCAAACCTGATAATACATGTCATATTAAACCCATGGAATTTAGTGCTCACAAGGCTAATGGGGTTTCTGTTATACATAATATTCCACCAAGTGACTATATCCATAAGGTTGGAGGGTGTGGGATGGAGCCCCTAGGGGTTTTATCAAGACACATCAACGGCACCTAGGATCCACGTCAGCTAGGGGGCTTTATCACGCCCCCTTTAACTTGCATGGTGTGGGATGGAGCCCCCTATTAAACAAAATTAAAAAAAATTATTGGCTGAAATGATGTGGGCCCCACCTGATAAAGCCCTTCTTCCTCGTTACCATGATGGAGCATTGGAGCCCCATCAATGGCGCCCCGGTTTAATTTGCTTGGTGTGGATAGTGACACCGAGGGGGGCGCTATAGGCGGTGAGGTGGCACGATGAAGCCTCCCACACCCTCTGGCCTAATTGCTCAAAGTTCTCTCCATGGAATTTAGTTTCCAAATCCTTTAGTGGAGGGTTTTTGCTTCATCACTACCATTATAATTTAAAGCTACATTTTCTCGATCATTTAAGATCACTTTACAAATGCTTAAACTAGTTTCACCACTTCATATTAAAGCATAAATTCACCTAATTTAGGGTTTGTTAAACTAGTCTCAATATTTAATGATACAAAAAAGAATCAATGGACACTAACATTAGAAAGGCTCATGAATTATTGATCGATGTCGAAAGGTTGTTCAAAAATAAAGTTAAAATCGATTCCTAGCTACCTTTACTAGTAAGGGTAAGTAGAATATCGAACCACGAGGAGTTAGTGGAAAGTGTCAGAGTTCGATTGCTTTATTGATTAAAACTGTAAAATTGAGATTTGATTGTTCAAAACTTAACAAACCTAACTTGAGTTGTGAACAATACGGAGAAAAGGTAATCTATTCCGGTTTTCATGTTTGATAAAACACAGTTGATCTAGTTAACATAGTGGGAATTCATTAAGGGTGACTATGTATATGGTTAAACAAGCGATGGATATGGAACAAAAACTTAACAATTTATAATCACACAAACACCAATTCAGTTATTGTGAAACATAAACTAATAAACAAATCAGAACAAAAAAGCTCATCAATTTAATGTTCAATAAAACCAAATCGTTTAAATGTAAAACCACAGTTGAATATGATAAAACTTAAGAGGTTAACAAATTCAATCCCAACAACCTAGGTTATAACTAGAATTAAAAGTATCAATCACAAACCCTACACCCGGAAGAGACCACGTGTGATTTAGCTGCTCATCGACATGCTTGAATCTCCATTGGTTGTTGGAAAGCTTGAAATCATGAAACAGTGTGCTTGAAAGATGTTGGAACACCTCAAAATTTCCTGTGGGATACCTCAAAACTGATGGAATGGTGCAAAACCCTAGATTTGCGAGACCCACCGCCATATGGGGGTACATTACACTCATGAGAGCATACATTACACTCGGTTCATCATGTCCATAAAAACTGCTGGTGCATTGGTCAGCCCGAAAGCATAACCATGAACTCGTAATGACCATAGCAAGTGCGAAACGCGGTTTTAGGAATATCTTCTTCTCGAACTCTGAGTTGATGGTAACCAGAACGTAGATCAATTTTTGAAAAACAAGTAGCGCCTTAGAGTTGATCCAGAAGATCGTAATGCGAGGTAAAGGATAGCGGTTTTTGATGGTCAACTTGTTGAGCTTGCGATAGTTGATGCACATATGAAACAAACCATCTTTCTTCTTGATAAAAAGAACTGGTGCACCCCATAGAGATGAGCTAGTGTCACACCCCAACCGATGGCGGAATCATCGAGGCGCGGCACTAGGCGAATCAGATTGCTCAAGAGAATCCATAACAACTATTTAGTGACAATATTTAATACGTTCATTATCCCATACTAATAAACAATATTTCATCAAACAGTCATACAGATTTCATGTCTCTCAAACAATACAAATCCGACAACCTAGATTTTATGTGGGTTTCTAGACTTCCTAATCTTGATTCGAGATAGTCTGCGATTAACCTGCGACATACGTTAAAATAATGTCAATACGAAAATGTATTGGCGAGTATACAAGTTTGCATAATAATAGTATAGAAAGCGTTTACGTATAACCAACATGTAACACATAATTGGCGAATCAAGTAAGCTATCAACAATGATACAACCTAACCACGAGACTGCGTTGTAGAGTATGCGACACATGTTCAGCGAACACGTGAAGTAAAGTAAATTTGATCCCTAGCAACCTCTGTCCACAACAGGTGTTGAGTCCAAACTATAGTACTATCGTTGCTAGAGGCGGTCTAATGTAACACTGTGTAAGCATAACAATAATTCAACTAATCACGTATAACATGCGAGTGCGGTTAGCGTTTGTAATGCGTTTAAGTGTTGTGTTTTTGATAAAGAACGTATGTTACACCCAAAGTGTGTTAAACGAAAATGGGTTCGAGTATACTCACAGTGTGTGTTTTAGCACGTAAACACAATCTGGATTGGATTGAAGGGAGCGCGTTGAGTTAGCCTGTGTACGGAAACAGACTCATAAGTCTTCCTTAGGGTTGTACAGTGCGTAAACAGAATGTCAGATGATTAAGTGTTCGACAGGTGATCCGAATGGATGGGTTCCATCCGGACGGATGGTCATCTGGGCGGATGACCATTCGAACGGATGGCCATTCGAACAGTGTGTGGTTGTTTGTGAATCGTTAAAATTCGAAGTTTAACTTAACAACGTTTAAACAAAGGGAATTGTAAGGGTCAGGTTACCCGAACGAATGATCATCCGGACGGATGGTCATTCCAAACCTCAAGGATGAATATGGTAGTTTACTCCTACTAGTTAAATTATATAGATGAAAATGAAGGCTTCAATGTGAATGCTCTAAGAGCATTCACATTAGAGCCTCTGTTTTATTATATGTAGAGAAAAGAAAAGAGAAGACAACAAAAACACTACCTCATTGGAATCTCTATAATAGAGAAAAATATATAGAAATTTAAGTGCACCTCTATATTTAGAGGTTCGTATTCAACTCTCTATATTTTATTGTGAGTGCGTAAGAAAGAGAAAAAAATAATAAAATAAGTGTTTGTGATTAAAAAAATAGAGATAGAGAGTGGGCGTGAGATGTTTTTGAAAATTAACAAAATTTAAAGAAAAATGTGTTTTTATATAAACTAGTGTCGAGCCCCCCGCGTTGCGGGGCGGGGGGCGTAAACTGTGCTCTGTTCCTCAAGAATGTTGTAAATTAATACCAACATATGTGGAATTTTTTTTACCTGAGGAGCATGACTGGGTGAATAACCACCATGGTCACTTCCATAACGATCTGATGGATGAACGCCTGTATCATCTATGAAGTTGTCATCATCTACCATCCTAGGACCCTCTTTGTCATCCTGCACCAGTCAAGCAAAGTCCCATAAAAATCACAATTTTATCCACAACTACTTTTCATCCTTCAGTTCATAACAACAGTAAACAACATGCCTACACCATGTAAAATCCATAAGAACTAAGATACAAACATTCTTGTCGGTTTCACAAACGTTTAACAAAAAACTATACCACATGGTCAATCAAAGCCTTCCATATCATAACCAGCTGAAAACTAAGCGATCATAGAAAAATGCAACCAGGATATAAAAGTCTATATTTCTACAAAGCCAACATTCAACCCAAAACAAACACATTATTAAACCATTTCAATGTTCAAATATCGCTCGATGCAGATATAATATCACAAGTTACCATGAGCAGAGAGATTAACCTAATGATCAACCAATACTTGTTAGATTATTATTTATCTCATAATAGCAAACTTCACAATATCATAACTTATGAAAAGAACATCCCAAACTAACTTAAAATCAAAATATACCTCCGAATCGCCACCAGCAATCGTATCCCACATCTCCTTCACCTCAGCATCATGGCCACCGCCCACTCCGTTTCCCATTTCCCTTAGACGACTTACTCCCCCCTTTATCCCCCCTTCCCTTATCCGAAAACTTCGAACTACTAAACTTCTTCTCCCTCTTCTTCCCACTCCCACTACCACCATCACCAAAACTCTTCTTCCTCTTCCCACCACCACCATCCTCGTCATCATCCCTAACAACAAAATCCGCCACGTCGTCCTCCACGTCATCATCCATCTCAAAATCCGGCACCGTCCCCTCCGCCGTACTCTTCTTTATCAACCTTTTCCGCTTCGTCTTCGAATCTGACTCGTTGAACACCAGTGTCTATATATAGCATTAGTCGGAAACTCTTCAAAATCATCATCACATTGACAGCAGCAAATAGAATCCATCTCTCAAGTCAATTATCCACCACACTATCAGCTACAAAACTCTACACCCTTTTTGTGCAACCAAATAGCTTAAAACTGTAAATAAATAAATAAATAAATAAAATAAATAATCCATCAATCAAGAATATAATGCAAGAAATAAGCTACTAAAATTACCCAACTGTAAACATCTATCAAAATCCAATTTTACATCCGACCCACATAAAAAAAATACAGTTTTGATTCGATACAATTTACTTAAACGGTACATAAGAATGATCAATGAAGGAAATGTAAAGAAAGATTCAAAGGAGATGGTACAACTAACAATTGAAAGAATAATATTGACGTTAGGGTTTCAAGTAAAGTTACCGGTGGATCATCACACAACCACCTATCCGCCACCATGACCACCACCGCAGAACCACCTAGCCGCCGCCACCACCAAATAAACGACGTCTCCGTTTCAATCGACGATTTATCCAGAGTTCAGATCTGATAACAGAAACTTCAGATCTAAAACTCCCCGGGGGTGGTCTGTCTGATATCGCTTAGATCTTTCGTCATCGCTGCTGCCGGCCGGAGACCTGCCGGGTTTGGATCTGTCTCTCTAGCTTCTGCATCTCTATCTCCATCTTTCTCTCTGTTAGTCTCTTCCGTAAAGACAGATTTCTATAGGTGATAGAGGGGTAAAAATAAAAGAAAGCAAACTTTAGTGGTGAAAACCCAAAAGTCACAAAGACCCCTGGCGCAAAGTGGCGATGGTAATTGATATATATAATAATGGATATGGAAGCTCCAATGTGAATGCTCTAAGAGCATTTATAGAATAGTTTAAAAAAAACCATCCGAAACACCACTAGATCTCACCCTCTATAACAGAGAACAATTTAGAGAAAACGAAGCAAACCTCTATATTTGTGGATCAATGGTGATAGAAGAGCATGTTGTTGAATATGGCTTAACTAAAATATTTCTACTGACAGTCGATTTATGGCAGGTAACTTTACTGTTTACGGGTGCGTTTGGTTCGCGGAATTAAGTGGCATTAGCCAGTCATGATCTTTTAATTTTCCAAATTTTGCTCACTCATCTATGTCCTAAATTCAGGTCATTGTTTGCTTGTAAACCGATACAAGCTGGTGATTGCATATTGAAGTGTGGTATGCTTTAATGGAAATTTATGATCTTTTAGTATCCCAATGTTATGTAGTCTTGGCCCCGGATAATCTGCATCCTTCAATAAATTCTTTGTTTGGTGAGGGCGTCGGCAATGTTGTGGAAGCTTGCTTTGGTCATCCTACTGCACCAAATACTTGGTGAGGTACAGATTCCATCTTACTCTTATGAGATCTTGTGTGTGATATACTTTACACTACTTATTTTTTGCAATTGCCTTTTTAGTATTACATGTTTTTTTATTTATATGTAGCATGCTGTTACGCTTCTGATGAAAGTGTTTGGGGACATGTTCTAAGTGGTTCTTTGTATATCTTCTAGCAGGCTTCTAAATGGGCCCCTTACATCAGTTGTTTGCCACGTGTCGAAGCTATGCATAGCACGGTATTTTTGTCTTTCCTTTTGGATAAGTCACACACTTGATAGTTGATAATCATATATCCGTTTCGTTAAGGATCATTGGCACATTTTATATATTTGTAACTATACTGTTGTTTAGCTTGAAAAGAGATTAAAATGACCAACTTTTTCTCTATGATATGATTTGATTGGTTTCAAACTTTCAAATGCGTTAACTGTTACCGGTTCACCCAATAGGCAGAAAATTCGTGATATTTTATAAAACGAATTTATTTTATTTTTTAATTGTTTTTGAGGGGGAGGTGTCTTAAAGATAAGATTATTGGGTGAACCGGTAATAGTTAAACGAAACTGAGGTATTATTTACCATAGCAAGAATAGTTTTATCCAAAATTCGTCATAGTATAGTTACTTTAATTTATTATTTTTGTTTTCTGCAGGTTATGGAGCTCCGAAACTGAGGTATTATTTACCATAGCAAGAACAGTTTTTTACCTGCAACTTATTATGACTATCCGAACAATATTTTTTTTTATAAACTCAAATTCGATATTGATTAGTTTGTAAACTGTTTACAATAGCTATAGTTGCATAAAATTAATTTATTGTACTTTTGTAAAAGGAATCTTGTGTATTGACTTTCAGAAGTCAAAGTTAGTTTCTAATTATGGAACATGTATTTGAGTGTAGATTGTGAAATATGTTTTTTTAATTTAAGTATGCAGGCAACTTGCAGACAAAGTTGCAGCTGCTGGATATTATGTAGTTGTTCCGGATTTCTTCTATGGCGACCCATTGACTCCTGGAGCCAACATAGAAGATTGGCTAAAAGACCATGCAAAATAATTTAGTCCTGCTTTGATTTTTTATTTGTTATAACCAAATACCATTTGTACTTTTTTTATTTGTAGGAGAAAGCGGTTGATTTTGCTAAACAAGTTATACAGGCTCTGAAAGAGAAGGGTGTAACTAAAATTGGGGCTGCAGGTTTTTGTTGCGGCGGTAAGACCAGCTTCCGAACAGTTTTGTTAATAATTGAATGTTGAATAATAATTGGCTGACTTGATTCCATTTGTTGTTTTTTATAGCTAAGGTGGTTGTGGAGCTAGCAAAGGATGGTGAAATACAATTTGCTGCACTCCTGCATCCTTCGTTTGTCACTTTAGATGATATCAAGGGTATGTTTTGTTCTACGGCATTTGTTATAATCCCTCGGTTCTTAAAAGGGTCCTGTTTGACTTTTTGAAGAATAAAATTTAGTATTTATCAACAAAAAGGTTGATGTCATTTGCACCATTTCTATAATCAGTATGTGTAATTTCTACTGAAGAAGTTAGATGAAAAGTGTGGGCGTTCTTGAAGTTTTGGAACTATTTTGTTTAAACGATTTGGGTTAGATATTTCTGAGAATTATTAATTATTTTCTGACTGTTATTTTGATTTTAGGGGTTAAGGCCCCTATAGGGATACTAGGTGCCGAGATCGACAAACGATCTCCACCAGAACTCGTCAAAGAATTCAAGGCTGCCCTCTTATGTCATATTTTGTTTTTTAATCGATAACTAATGCATTCGTATGATTAAAATAATAATCTAAATCTTTGATTACATGATTAGGATGCTGTATGAATAAAATAAAAGGTCACATAAGAGGACTTTGACCCGTTCCCTTTTTTTAGCTAATTTTTTTACTCGACTTAATTTGAGATTAAAGTTTACTCAAAGAAGACCATGAATTGTAAGATAAAGAAAGGATTCTTTTAGTGATGAACATGAAAAGCATTACTAAAAAAAATAAACACTTATGACTAAACGGTGTTTCACAATCTTACAATATGTGATGCTCTTTAGTCATATGTGTGTATTTTTTTTAGTAATGCTTTTATTATTATTTTATCTATGATTTTTATTTTAGTCCGAACGTCCGATTCTCTACTGCTCTTGGGGGGAGGTATTGGTTATTAGAATTATTGTAATGTGTTACTGAGTAATAATCAATATACGGTGCTTCACAATCTTACAATATGTGATGCTCTTTAGTGATAAAGTGTTTATTTTTTTAGTAATGCTTTTCATGTTCATCACTAAAATGCTTTTCATGTTCATCACATAGACGTTGATAAAATATACATTAATCTTTGTTACAATGTGAGATGCTAGAAACGTTTCAACTCTCTACATTATTTTGTTGTTGGTGTCCTCATTTGATGAAAAATACAGGGAACACCCTCAAAAATGAGTCCATGCATGTTTTATTATTCTACATTGCTTTTGTTGCTTTGTACACGTTCATGGTTAATTGCAACCTTAGGTTTGGAATGTACCCTTCAAATTGTATTTAGTGTGTATACGGTGTGGTTAATAAAAAAATAAAAATAAAAGGTAGAAAGATTCGGTATATGATACATAATATAAAAATAAAAATAAAAGGTAGAAAGATTCGGTATGTGATACATGTATGTTCAGTTAGTTTGAGGGTGACAAAGTTATTTTTATAAAAGTAAAAATAAAAGGTAGAAAGATTCAGTAGGAAACCCCGCATGTTGTATTTTACTTAGGGGCTGTTTGGTAGCCTCTGAATGGTCATTAAGAGGCTACCTCTTAATGGAACCGTTAAGAATTTTACCAATGAGAAGGTAGAAAAATGTGACATGTAATGATTTACCATTCAGAGGTTACCTCTTAACCATTCAGACTTCAGGTTACCTCTTATTCATTCAGAGGTTTTAAATCATTAAGAGGTAGCATCTGAATGGTCATTAAGAGGCTACCAAAGAACCCCTTAATGTAGTTTTTTTTCGATCTGTATGAAACCCCGCATGTTTTGTATTTTACTTAATGTAGTTCCATGTGTTATTATATGGAATCAATACAATTATTTCTTTGGGATTATGGTACAAAAAAGTGGTTTGGCTCAACTCATTTCTTCATAAGTGCTTTGGCTTAACCGGTACCGTATCGCATAGCATAGGGGTGCACATGTAAAGAAAAGGAAGGAGGCGCCCCATGGAAAAATGAAGTGTTACTTTACGACAAATAACATTTGAAAACATGTTTTTTAAATTCAACATTGGTACCGCATAGTATTGACACCAAATTTTAACTTATTTCTTTAAACACTTAATAACGCTTGAAAACATATCTTTTAATTTATTTAATGACATAATTAGATTATAAATTGATTTTTTTTTAAAGATTCACAACTACATGGTATATTTTTATTTTTATCAATTATAGATACTTATCAAAGTTTTCTAAATTGTAACGTATTTCCAAATTTATCAAGATAACTTATATTAAAGTTTTAATTGCTTCCAAATTTTGTGTTAGTTTCCATAATTTTCGACAATCACATTATTTTTCAAGTTTCTCAGAATTTGGAAAGATATATAGCATCTGTTAGTTGCTAATGATTCATATAAAATATTATATTGTTTGTTTTTCATCAAGATTCATATGAAATGATGTTTTCTTACAAATACAATAATTATTGAAGATTTTTCTGTATTTTTTTTGTTGTTTATGATGCCTTTTCATTATCCGATTCCAATCATATGAAATGATATTTTGTTCATGTTTTGTTTGTTTTCTCATGTTACTAATATTTTTATATTTTTATTTACAGTCTTTTAGTTTGTTGTTGATGATGATTTACAGTGTTCTGATAAGTTTGAATAATATTTAATTATTTAAGTAAAATTGTTTTGACTGATTATTTCAAAATTTGAATTTTTGAAATTTATATCAATTATGGATACTTATCAAAGTTGTCTAAATTGTAATGTATTTCCAAATTTATCAAGATAACTTATATTAAAGTTTTAATTGCTTCCAAATTTTGTGTTAGTTTCCATAATTTTCGACAATCACATTATTTTTCAAGTTTCTCAGAATTTGGAAAGATATATAGCATCTGTTTTAAATAGTTATATTATTCTTAGGATGATCATGATCCAAGCGAAATACTCTTTGTTTATTTTCTTCGATACTGTAGGAACTTATTTTTTGTTCAAAACCCTTTCCGTAGATGCTAATGATTTTTGTTCTTCTTCTTTTTTGTAGATCATTCCACTTATTCTACAGGTATGTAAACTAGATTAGATTGTGATGTATTTTAAATCTTTAATCGCACTTTTTTTTTTATCATTTTTCTGTATTTTTTGTGTCGGTGATGATGATTTAAATTTTTTGAATCTAATCTTATTAATTGATCTATTCTTGATGTCTTTGAAAGAGTGATGCTCTTACTGATTTTTTTTTTTTTTTTTTTTTTGTTGATGTTGAAAACAGTTTCGGCAGTTGCCAATGTTTGTTGTTCTTATTTTTTTGTAGATCATTAGACATATAGAGAAGGTATGTAAACAATATTAGATTGTTTGTTGTTAATGTCAATTTTTGATGATTTTTCTTTTTTTTTTTTGTCGATGATGATTTACATAATCAGATTCGAATCTTATGAAAGGATCTTTTGTTGATGTATTCATGGATTGATGATGTTACTGATTTTTTTATTTCGTTTTTTCTTTTTTCGTGATTAACCCTAAATTTTATACCACTGGCCGACTCTGAATCTTCGTCGAACATGTTATAGGTAAGTATAATTTTATTGTTGTTTTGCTATTTTGATCCTGTATAATGTTTTGTTTCATCGTTTATGCTCATCTCTTATAATGTTAGGTTTTATTGTTTATGCTCCGTTTTGTTTTTACAGTCATTTTTCACACAATCAATAAATTTTATATTGTATTAATTTTGAATCCATTAAAGATTATGTAAATTTTTAGTGTTTCATATGTTTTTCCGGAATATTGATTGTGTTTCTAAAAATAAAATTTTTTTAAATTTTTTTGAAACCGTTTGTTTTTACTTTTTGTTTTAGAAGTTTATCCCGATATTATAAGTTTGTTTCTATAAATAGTTTACTGTTATATTTTTTTAAAAAAGTCTTCATAATTTATTTCCAGATATGGATCGGAGTAACAACAGTCCTTCATTTTTAAAGCTTATTGAGGAAGATGACCCATTATTTTTGGTATGTTTATTTGTTTTATAATTACTAATCAAATTTTAAGTAAACTGATGTTTATCTTTTTCTCATTTTTTTTGTCTTAAAGTCATAGCAAATACCTAATGACTTTGCTTCAATGATGTGGGGAGAGCAACCACCTTACAAAGAATCTGTTAAGATTGTTGATGGCAACGAGTTATGGTTTGTAAGAATGAAAAAAACTGAATTGGGCCCTGTACTTGGTGATGGCTTCACCAAAGTTGTTCGGGATAGTTGTATAAGAAAAAATGACTATCTTATGTTTTAGTCATTTGGACCATCATCATTCTTTCTTTCGGTGTTTAAATCATTTGTTCATGAAAACAACTTTATATCCAAAATCACACCTGAGGAAGACGTTATTGTAAGTAGTATATATTATAGAATCAGTATGTTGAATAATGTTTTCTATCTGTATTTTGGTTTTTAAATTTATAATTATCACTACCTTTGCAGGTCATGGCTGATCAATTTTACAGGTAATTTTAGTTTTATTGTTTTTTTTTTTTGCTAATTTTTGATCTGGTATATGTTAGGTTTCAACGATTATGCTGGTTTATTTTGACTGTATTTTTTGTTAGTAATAAATTGTGTATTGTATTAATTACCAATCCATTAAATTTTTTGCATATTTTATTTAATTTATGGTCTGATATGTTTTTCCGGAATATTGATTGTGTTTCTATAAATAAATTGTTTTACATTTTTTGAAACTGTTGCTTTTTTTGTTTTATATTTTTTCCCGCTCTTATGAGTTTGTTTCTATAAATAGTTTACCTTTTTACGTGTTTAAAACCGTTCATAATTAATTTGCAGGTATGGATCCGAGTAACAACAGTCCTTCATTCTTAAAGCTGATCGAGGACGATGATCGTATTTTTTTAGTATGTTTATTGGTTTTATGATTATTAAACATATTGTATTTAAATTGATGTTTTTCTTTTTTGTATTGTATTTAAACTGATGTTTTTCTTTTCAGTTGGTTAATTCACTGATTTTTATTCATTTATTGTAGTTATTGACATGAATTTTTCCTCCTATAAAGCATGATACCGTCGGACAAGAAAATGCCCTTCAAGTTTCAACGAAGGCAGTTTCCAATAACCGTATGTTTTGCCATGACTATTAACAAAAGTCAAGGACAATCTCTTTCCAGAGTTGGTCTATACCTAAGAGACCCCGTTTTCTCACATGGTCAGCTTTATGTTGCGTTGTCGAGAGTAAAGACCAGAGATGGCGTGAAGCTTTTAATATTTGACAAAGATGGAAGGCCAACGAATAAAACTGCAAATGTTGTTTACAAAGAAATATTGGGAAAATTGTAGTTGAAAATTTAAAGTTTAAAGTTTATTTTCAAATTGTAAGTTTTGAAGTTTATTTTTTATATTAATAATTGATTTGATTTTAGATCTTCATAACATTATTATTGATTTTTAGTTTTAAATTAAATTATTTAAGTATACCTACCATATTTTTCAATCGTTTAAACAATTTGTAAACTATTATTGAAATATAAATTTTACAATTTATATACTTATCGGTAAACTATTATTTTAAAGTAACTTAGTGCTTTAAGTGTTATATTCCACTATTTGTAAGTTTATTTGTGTAACTATTCGAAATCAATAAGGGGTCAATTTGTAATTGTATTTTATTTACTTCAAAATTGATGCAACTCAAAACAAAACCATCATATCACCGAGAACATCATTACCCATCAAGAAATCTTTCACCTCTTCTCTCGGTTCTCGCTTCATCACCGCCATTGTTATAGGGTTTGAATCTTCATTATTCCCATCTTCTACACTACAATCATCCGAAGAAGGTATGTTGTTGATCTTTAATCCGGGTATTTTGAGAAGTTTTCTTCTTATTATTTTGCAATACAAATGAATATCCATGGGGTCTTCTGAACAATCAACTGTCACATACATTTTTCTTTAATAACAATCCGATTCCTATGTTTATGTATCTTTACAAGATTTTCCCACTTTTTTATGTTTTTTAATTTCCTTTATAATGTTAAACCGTAATTATTGGATAACAATGTGATTAAAATTTATGTTCAAAGATAATAGGTTAGTGAAATTTGCTTATTGTTTGTACTTTTGATTTATATGTATACTTTCTTTCTTTATCAGTAATAATTTTCCAACTTTAGTCATTGTTAATTGGAAGAATAAAATATTTTCTTTGTTTTGAATGTGTTTATTTTTTGATGTTATCATTTTATTTTTTGGTCTTAAGAAATGTTGATAATACTTTTACAGATATGGATCCAAAAAGCAGTAGTTGTTCTTTGTTGAAGTTAGTCGATGTTCATCATCCTACAAAAGTGGTATGTATTATTTTTTATTATGTTTACTAAAAATTATGTTGATACTTATATGTCTTTTGTTTCAAATTATAGGAAATACCGTATGATTTTGCCACATTACTGTGGGGAGAAAATTTTCCATATGGTGATTGTGTTAAAATATTTGCTGCTGACAACTTATGGATTGTTGAAATTGAAAAATATGGGTTGGGTCCTGTTTTAGGTGATGGGTTTGTTAAAGTCGTTACGGACAGTGGTTTACAAAAAAATGATTATTTGTTGTTCAACAGTCTTGGACCATCTACATGGTATCTCGATGTCTTTAAGTCATGTGTTTTGGATAACTCTTTTATCACTTCTATTAGAGTTGATGATGATTTCATTGTAAGTACTATATATGAAATAATAACTTTTTTTATGTCAATTTTTTTGTGCATATTTTGTTTAACATAATTGTTAACAAATTTACAGCTCATGGCGAACAAATTCTGGGGACAGTTTTATGGCAGTAGTTATAAAGGTGGATCATCAACTCTTTATGTCGGTGATAGGTTTTGGAATGTGAAGATGGAGGTGTTGTCCGACAAATGTGCTTTCACTGATGGATGGTCTAAGTTGATTAGGGATCTTGCATTAGATTCGCGGGCTACTTTTATTTTTACAATGGCTGGATATGAGACATTTGAGTTGTCCGTTTTTAATCATGAAACTGCTACTCAAATGTATTTCAAGAAGGTTGACGTTATTGTGTTGGATGATCCTATTTACGGAGATGATGGATTTGATTTACTGCTTGTGGTTAGTGTTATTATGCTTATAATATTTTTTTTCCTAATACGAGCTTATTAGTTAATCTTGAACTTAACATTGTTGGTTTTTTTGAATATTATGTTTGTGTAGTCGAAACACAAAGAGAAGGTGATTACCAACGAAAGTGATGTTGATGAAGATCTTGGTGGTGATATAGTTGGTGAATCTATGCACCTTTCATCTTCCTCTGATGCCTATCCATCTCATGTAAGTGTTTCACAACGTGCCTTATATATTATATAATTCTTCTAATTACTTTGTTCTATACGTATATGTTTTTCATTCATTATTATGTAAAATGACCCAAAAGGAAAGTCAAAGATTGTATTTGGTAACGAGACTGTATTTCCAAAGGTTGTTTGTTATATACTAATTTAATTTAATACTTATTTTCAATACATATAATAAACTTTTTATTCTATTCGGTGTATTTGTTTTCCGTTATGTAATCCTTTTAATGAATAATTTTATTAATGGTAATATGTTAAATCTTTTATGTTTTGTAGGTTCATCCTAAGGTCAAATCAAAGTTTTATGTTGGAGATAAAGGGCTTTCGACAAAGGTTGTTTATGATTCGATAATATAGTTTGATGTTTTTTTTCTATAAATATAATTAATAATTTGAAGTTTCGTTTTTGTTAATGTGAAAAGCCAGTTTGATGTTGTTTTGAATACTTTTTTTTCATATCAAACAATACATTACATGTATAAAAACATGCTTAATTATTATATAATTCTTTTAATTATTTCATTTTATATCAATATGTTAATTGTTTTATTTTCTTTAAGTTGAACGAAAAGGAAAATCAACTGAATTTCTTTGTGAGCAACATTTGTCTTCTCACGTTGTCTCTCAAGTAAGATACCGTAACCATTAAATTATCTTTGATTATATAAAGAACTGTGTATCTTATTGTTGTACAATTTTATCTATATCATTTTTACACTTATTGTGTCTTATTCAATTATGTAGGCTTAACCAAAGTGTAAGTCATTCAGATCCACGACATCAACCGCCCTTCATGTTGGGCGTAAATGAGGTACATCAAAAAAGATCAAAAAAACTGATGTAATTAAATTCACCAAGAAAGCCGAAAGCAGACTGGTAAACTTTATAATATTTTTTTTTCTTCAAATAGCACATAATACAAGAGACATAACTTATTAATCAATCAGGTAATTAATCCTTTTATTTTTTTCTCAGCGTTTACCGACTGATGTTTCAAGCCATCGGTGTCTTTCTCTTGACAACTTGCACCATGTTACAGTTCAAAACCAAAAATGTGAACTCCTTAAGTTGGGCACAAGAGGCGAGAAGTCTGGGAAGGGTTTCAGGTATGGTTTTAAAAAGTGGCCAGCTTTCTTGAAATTGAATTACATTGACTTCGGCTCCACTCTTTTCTTTACGTACGCCAAGTCTTCTCAACGTTTGATGTTGACCAAAGTATTACCCAAGATCACAAAGAAAAGAGGCCGCTCGTGAATGTTCGTTATTATGTTTATGTTAGATGGTTAAGCATGAATATTAGATGTGGTTTTATGGTTGGTTTGTTTTGATACTTTCGGATAGTACTGATGGTTTCTTAGACAAGTCTTTTGGTATATGTGGTTGAAATGCTTATGATGTGGTTAGTGTGAAATGCAATTTTTGTTACCATATAAGCTAAATAATAAAAAATAAATAAATAAAACCTAAATATATTGTCGATTATGAAGAAATCTGTTTTTTTTAATTCCTTAACATTTGACTTTTATCATGATTCTTCAACAATGGCTTTATTTTCGTATTGATATGATATTTTTGGAATGTTCCACGTAATTGTAACAAATTCCAAGGAAACAATTACAATTGATTTCTATCAATACATATTTGGAAATATGTATCGTTACTTATTATATAAATTTTTAAAAGATTTGTAATAATATTTATTTGTTCTCACTACAAGAAAATAAAGCTAAGGTAACCCTGGTGAAATGTTGCATTAGGCCTTGAAAAGGTTGCATTAGACCTAATGCAACCTTTTATTGGGGGCTGCATTAGAAGCAGTTGCATTAGACCTAATGCAACCTTTTAAAGGTCTAATGCAACCTTTATTTAAAGTGTTGCATTTACTATTCAAATGCAACTTTTTTAACATGCAACCTTTTTATATTCTAATGCAACTTTTTTTAATACTCAAATGCAACTTTAAATATAGTTTAGTTACTAAAATGTAACTTTTCCATACTTAAATGCAACCTTTATTATAGTTTGGTTACGTAAATGCAACCTTTTTTTACACTAAATGCAACATTTTTACAAATATTAATTACAGCATATGCAACCTTTTTTACACGCATATGCAACTTTATAATATAAATTCAATTGCTATTAATTAATATGCATTCAATCGTAATTACACAAAAAAATTAATAAAACACATATCATTGATAGTAAAATGGTGTAGTTTACATGGTTATCCAACTCAAGTAACAATATAGCAACACAAGATGTAGATTATTACAATAATAAAGAGAAATGAAACATTCTACTCTTCTCGATCTCTAACTAGCACTTTGTGTAACATAATGCATCATAGCTTCCAAGTTTTGTTGTTGGCTCTCAAGATATATATTCTGCATAGCTTCGAGCTCGGCTTGTTTTAGTTTCATGATCCTCTTCAATCTCATTACGCATTTCTAGCAACTGGTGTTTCTCATGTTCAATGTTTAATTTAAATGATATCATATGCCCTTCCGGAATCATGTATCTGTGGGGAACCAAGGATTTGTTTTCACACCTCATAGAAATTGACCCAATTAAAAGCATAAAAAATTTGTTTTTATACCTTACCACATGAGCAGCACACACAAATCTTCTCAAGAAACATCTAACAGTTAGTACTGTTGGCAATTCAAACTTCAAGAAATTCAGAATTGAAGATTCCATTTGCAAAACCTGCACAAGTCAAACTTATTAGTCAAACAAACACTAATAACCCTGGAATAACAACTATTGTAAACCAAGAACACACACACCCCTCGTCTTTGAAGTATGTATCATCTATTGTGTAGCAGAAATCTTCTGGTTGGCGTGCCCGAATCTCCCCATACTTCCTAAAAATTTATTCAAATTGTTTCAGAATTACAACACAAAAATGTGCAAATTTTATTCAGATTATTCAAATAACATATAAAAAAATCGAAAAAAAGGCACAATGCCCATCGAGGCACGAAAGACCTTTCCTTTGAGGGAGTCCTTCTCACTTGCTTATTGTCTAAGCTCTTCGATCCTGCCTGCTTTGATTCTTGTGCTTGCTTGTACCCCTTCGTCCTTTGGCGCTTTCCTGGATCGCTATCTTACTAGCAGTGGTGTTGTTTTCTATTTGAGCTTCTCTTTTTTTCCTTTTATCGAGCATAATGATTCGAATACGTTAAATTCTTTGCCAAAAGAGTGCTTACAAAGATATACCATGCAAGAAACATTGAGTAAGTGCAGCCGTTTAGGATCCAATTATATGCTAGACATATACTGGTCAATGTAGATGAAATCAAATACAACGTATATGGCATAAGTCGATACTCTTCAGCAATATATTTGAAAAAAACTTGCTTCTAGCTTTTCTTAAAGCAAGGTTTCTTTTCATCTTTTTGGTGACATTTTGCTGATTAAACTTGTAAATATATCAATTCACAATAAGACGCACCTCTAATATAAATAATAAAATTTGTATATTTTTCCATATTTTATAAGTTTAACTAGTTAAGAGAGATAAAGATCCTAAAATCAACATATAAGTAAATGGGCCAAAGTGTCAACTACCTCTAATAAAAGAAATAGATGAACCTATTATGTGACAAAAAAGATTAAATAATATAAATCTAGATCATTTCAACAAACGTAAGATGTGAAAGGTAAAAATCAAGGGTTATCTTTGAGTGAATTATTTAAGTTTAGTGTTTAGCACATAAAAAATAAAGCCCATGTAAGAAAAAAAGTTGTGCTTCAGGGGCATTCTTTTGCAATTTATGCTTCACTAAGTATAACAAGCTGCCTCCATATCTAGGTAACATTTTCTTAAAGACTTATCGAATAACATTTCGCAAACAAAAACAAGACTGGCTAATAACAAACGTCTCGAATAAAATGATAAAAATGTATGAAGCTGATTCAACAAACATAGAAACTTAAGAACCTTAACATATGAGCCATAAGGCATTTATTTTGAGTATTTAACATGAATATCAAAGAAGCGTACAACATGTTATTACCTGAGTCACCAACAACAGGAACTTGAACACGGTTGCGCTCAATAATCTATATGAGTTAACTAACATATGATCTGGTCTCTTTAATATTAACTGTTGAGCACAACAAAAGATGTTTTGCTTAGACATTTTGACCTGCATCAAATTTTTAAGTATGTAAATGTCAGTTACTTATTTGAAGTATTTGGATTTCATTTACCTATTTGGGTTCATCATACGTCTGGGAGTTATGACATTTACATTATAACTAAAACACAACAATCATCTCCTTTAAAAAAATGCAACCACGTGGCTTTGGAATTTCACTTGCCTAGCAGTGTACCAAAATGCTTGTTCCAAAACATGATGTTTCACATTCTAGCAAAACAACAAAAACATATGAACAAGATTAGAGCAAAATAGCAAACCAAATATGTACACATGTTGTAATGCATCAAATCAGTCATGATAATATTTTGTTCATGGGTGAAAATAATGAACTACAATCTCTGAAAGACATTCCGATTTCCGAGTTTTTCTATTCCATTAATAATCTTACTAGGGTGAAAAAACATAAGGGTGTCCGAGGTTGATGCGGCAAAGGAAGCGGGGAAGGGTTTTGCCACGAGTGGAGGGTGCCGCCGTGAAGTTTTGCCGCGTGGGGAAGGAAAAGGGTGGAGCTTGAGTGGTGAACATATGCCGCATGCGGTGAAAATGAGGGAGAGGGGTAGTGGTGGGCCCCACTCTCTTTCAACCAATCATCCCTCTATTTTAAAAAAAATGGTTTGGGGAAACCACCCCTTGTGTTTTTGGACAAGAGGGGAGAATGAGAGGGGAAATGACATGGCATATTATGATTGGGTGGGTGAAATTTCCCCCCCAACTCATGAGCCATACACCCTAATAAACAAAACCATCAACAAGGTCATATTGCAACATTTTTCATGTTCATATCACCACCAATAACAGAGATTCATGACTTCTTCTAAAGTTTCAACAAATTTAGATTAACAATGATCCATTATCTAGGGCATGTTTGGCTAAGCTTTTTTAAACAACTTATTGACTTATTGGCTTTTTGAAAAGTCATACGGTCCAAAATGATGTTTGGCAATGAGAGTGTATGTGAGGGGAAAAAGCCAATAAGTCGACAAGTTGTTTCAAAAAGCTTAGCCAAACATGCCCCTAGTAAGAAGGTGTGTGAAATAGAAGTCATTTTGGTTAAAGCATTTCATCGAGCAGGTGGTGGCATCTTTAGACCTTTTACTTTTACACACTTACATTAGATAAAGATCGGAACATGAGGTCGATGGCTGTATTACAAGTGTTTCTTATGTTAAAACAATTTGAAATCAAGTAACATGATATAACCCCCCAAAACACACATTTGCCCCAAAAATTACAACGAAATTCAACATTTTAATTAGAACCCTAAACTTGATTGAAGCAAGGTTGATGGAAGAGAAAAAGTACCTGCTCAGGGAAGAAGTTATGATTGAAGCGACGAGGAGTCGATCAACAAGGAACCGAGCAGTTATAATAGATCATCTGATGGTGCAGTGGTGATTCGTCGGTCACTCAGCCATGGTTCATCAGTGGTCCAGTGGTAAAATGGTAGAAATCGATGGGAGGAGACGACCTTCCGTTTGGGGTATGGGGGATTGGAATCGAGCGAAGGAAACGATCGATAGATGTTGAGGGAGAGAATTCCGATTGGGGTGGCTGATGGGGAGATGACGTCCAATTCTAAAATTGAGAATGAGAGGCAAATCAAAATTTTGGGGAAACAGACATAGGCGGGAACTAAAATAAAAATGATTATTCAGTTTATAATAATATATCATAAAACGTTATGTTAGAATGATCATTATTACAATTTTTTAGTTATAACTATTAAAAGTTTTAGTACGTACTTTTTTATTTAGCTAATGCTAACAATACTATTATTTAACAATTTTGAAAATAAAATATTTTATTTTCTCAAATGAAGACTATACTAACCATATCAGACAATGACAGTGTGATTTATTTAAGAGAAAATTACTATTCTAGCCAAGAATAAAGTCAAATTACCAATTTAGCCAAGTGATGCGTCGTTGGAAGGCCCCTTAAGATTTGGGATGCGTCCGCCAGTAAAATGCTGACACGTGTGTAGAATATTGTGGAAGCGGTGGCAGCCAACGCATCAGACGAAAAAGTAAGCTTGTTGCGTCTGTCTAGGACGCATCACATTGAAACTGATCAGCCTAGTGGCTGGCTTGCTATATTCCCTAAAAAATTGTGCCAAACTCATTAGATAGGTTCCAAACTCATCAAAACATGTGCAAACGCATTAATGCTATCAAATTCATTCACCTGCTGCCACGTTCACCATGGATGCGTTTGCAAGACGCTTTGGAAAATAAATATTCAAAGTCAACGTTCAGTGCTCACGTAGACGCATCACAATCGGGTTACTGGTTCCCACCTGTTGACGGAGATCCGACCCTTCAAGCTCCTATCCGGCGGTGGTGTGTCGGAGATCCGACCGTTCAAACTCCGATCTGTCAGTCTTTTGAAGAAGATCCCACCATTCATACTCTGATCCGTCATACCGTGGTTCGAAGAAGTGCTCATCTAGACGCTTAGGGGTTCTGACCCGAAGAGGTGTGACCCGAACCGATGTACATTTGTTGAAGACGATCCGACCCGACCCGTCAAACCTCCATCGTCGCTCTCACGGGACCACAATGAACTGGAATGGTTGGGATGAGGCCCCTTTAAAAGCTGAGTTTTTAGGAGGCTGCTGGAAGCCCGACGCAAGCCGGATACCTTGCCTCTTATGAGAGGCTTCGCATGCGTCACTCTGTATGTAATCAATCATTGCTACACGTGTCGATTGGAGAGTGGCAGACGCAAAAAAGGAACAAGAAGAGGCATCAGCCGCCTTGGGATTAGAGACGGTCCTTCCAAAGACGCATCACTTGGCTAAATTGGTAATTTGACTTTATTCTTGGCTAGAATAGTAATTTTCTCTTTATTTAATATCAAAAATCACTATTGCAAATGAAGACTTCCCTATACTTTATTTTTTTGTTTTTATTGAATTTCTAAATCTAAAACTTTTTGGTTGTGAGAGTTTGTGGGCAAATAAGTCATTACGGTTATGTCACAACACCACGTTCATTTGGATGCAATCTTTAAAAATAATTGTTGCATATAACTTTTAACAATACATCTTTTAAAACTTTACAATGCAACCTTTTTTTACAAAAGTTGCAAATTTCAATAAAATTTGCAACCTTTCAAGAAAAAGGTTGCAATTTTTAGTTAAATTCGCAACTTTTAAATACAAAGGTTGCAAATTACTTATAAATTTGCAACTCTTTATAAAAAAGTCGCATTAGATCTTCTAATGCAACCTTTATATTCAACGAAGTTGCTTTAGAATCAAATGCAACTAATTTGAAAAAGGTTGCTACTAAAAAGTTGCAATAGGCCTATTTTCTAGTAGTGTCTATTTTACTATATGTCACCAATCTATATATATATTCTCGAATTCGATTGTCTGTATGATAACAAAACAATTTGTTTATATATTTAAGTTTTCTGAATCAAAATCAAGCTACATGCTATCGATCGTGAAGCAAATTTACAAGGTACGTTTCTTAAATTATGTATGTTAATGAAACCTATTAATGTATAAGAAACTGTAATTATAACATCTCCATCACATTGTTGTTTATGTAACTAATCAGCATGGATTATGTAACATGATTTTAAACTAATAACCATATATTATCACATGCTTGATAAGGTTTCGGTATGTGTTTTCATTTATGTTTTTGAAGTAATAATATATTATCACATGGTTGATAAGCATATATTATCACAATCCATTTTATTTCATCTATGTTTTTGAAGTAATCATCATATATTATAACTGAAATTAAAAATTAATTTAATTAATTTGATAATTTATAATATATATTCTTAATTGTTTTGTCTACGTTACATATCTTTGTAGGTTTTTAATATGGCTGAAAGTTCTTCAAGGTATTTTTTCTTTTTAATGTTATACTTTGTTGCGCGTAATACCCATTAACAACTTATATTTTATTAATATCTATTTTTTCAATCAGTATTAGAGAACCTTTCTTTTGTAGACACATGAGTGCAGTGGACGAAGTTTTACTGGTATTTTCTAAATTCTGACATTCATTATACTTTGTTTTTGTTCTTATCATGAACAAACTGTTTAAAATTATGTTATGGTTTATAAATTAGAATTATAATTATAACTTATTTTGGATTCCTTGCTTTATCAGGCGATTCCTTCAGACGCTGCATCCAAGTTGTGGGGTAACGATAAAGCACCTAAAAATGTTCTGATACAAAGTCAAGATGGCCAAACATTTAATGTTTCTTTAAGCGAAGCCAAAGGAAAATATTTCTTTTTCCATAGTTGGTCAAATGTTGTCAAACATTTACAACTGAAAAAAGGATGTTTGGTGCTCTTCAATCCTGTCGATTTTTCTACATTCAAAGTAACACATTTCATTGATGGTGTGTTTCAAAGCTCTTTCTGGACATCGCTGTTATCTACAACATCTAACTTTATTGTAAGATTAGTTTTTTTTTTCATTTTATTTATGTTAATATATTTAGGTTTTATGAACTGATTACAAAAGTCACATTTTTATTATTTTTTATTATTTCTACAGGTCATTCCTGAGTCTATACTGCCCAATTTCTATGATTATACGTCAGATGATATAATTTCCATTATAGATGTAGGCAACAAAATCTTTCACGTCATGATTGAAACGCTTTTTGGTAAAGTCGGTTTCTCCATTGGTATTGATGTTATTGTTAATCTGTTTCAATTGGAGGCCGGTTGTTATTTAATATTCACAAGAGGTTTTGGAAATTATTTCCATTTAACAACTCTTGGAAAAAATGGTGTTGAAATTAATTATGCTGATGTACAAGTTGATGAGGTAAGTATAATTTTCTTGGTTCTTTATATATTTAATTACTATATTGTTATTCTAATAAATGTTGTATGTGATTTTCAGGCTGTAGTTGCACCTATTGATGCTGTTGAAGAGCCAACTATTGATGAACAACAAAATGTTCGTGTTTATAAGTTTGTTCGTATGGCTTCTAAAGATTTTGTAAGTTTTAAAATTATTTTAGGAAGTACTATATATTAAAAATTACATATTTTTTATTCACATAGAAATACAATATTATTTTTATATTCTTCTTCTTATTAATTTTATTTTAAAAACAATAGAGCGACTGCCTGATAATGTTTCAAGGATGCCTAAACTTGATTGTGATTTAAAACCTATGACCGTCAGACTTTTGCATCTGTTTGAGCAAGAGGAGTTTACCAACCGTACCAGACGTGAAAAGAGAGGAGAAGGTTGGTGTTATGCGTTATGCAAATGGTCGAGATTCATGAAACGTGCTCGCATTAACGAGTGTGATACGGTTCACTTTTCTTTTGATGAAACTCATCAAGTCTTGAATCTTGAGTTGGTTGTACCTCACCAAAAAAAGAGTACTGATTAGTTGTTTTACATTTAGGTTTTGGATATATGGTTTTCATATGATATAAATTTACTTTGTTATGGTTAATAGTTTTTAACAATTTTTAATGGTTTTCAATTTTAAGTTATTACATCTTATCATATCTTACTTTACTATTAGTGTTTATTTTTATGGATAACACAATTTTGACATTATTTAGTGTGCAAACTTTATCGATAATTGTTTCGACTTCCAATGCAGTTTTTGTTATGATATCCATTCATATAATTAGCCACATACCGTTTTATCATTTATTCATACACCTTATTCATCATACAATTTTTCGTTTATTAATATATATGTATATATTTATTTGTTTAGAAAGATAGATTAACAACCCGTGAGTATTCACGGGTTATAACCTAGTGTATATATATAATTGAAGGGTAACCCCATTATACACCCATGTAATATAACCCCATCTTGCCAATGATGTGGTGGAGTGGTAAGAGAGAGACTTGGTGTTTTAAGGGACCCAAGTTCGATTCCTGCCCTCCCCATTATTTTCTGCGGCACCTGGTGATGATGTGAGACTAGGCGAATGGGTGGAGATCGCTAGTTCGATCCTTGAACTGAGCGGGTTTTACCTCACCGCACTGTCGTGCCTTCGGGCGAGTGTTCACGGGCTTCAGCCCTAGGTGAGGGTTTTCCCCGGTTCAGAGGCGAGTGTATCCCGATGTGGTGAATTTCGCCAGTAACCCATTTAAAGGATTCGTTGGCCATTTAAAAAAAAATATAACCTCATCTCTTACACAAACACCACTTGTCGTATGACCCGTATCATAGGAGGTGATGGGGTGACCACTACCAATAATCTAAGGGTAAAGGGAGTGGAGCGGTGAACTCTTCGGCAAAGGAGTTTGCCGCGCGGCAACACCGCCGCCGGCCTCCTTTGCCGCTCGGCAAACTTGAACAAGCGGTGAGCACTTACCGATCAGGAAAAGGGAATGATGATGATTGATGTGTGTGTGTATGTGTTGATGTATGTGTATATATATATATAAATTTTACCACTTTCAACTGTTTAACCACTGCCAACACTTTTCGTCAAAGTTTAAACTCTTATGGCACACTCTGATTGGTCGATTTTGAAGTTTGTCACTTTCACTTGTTTAACCACTCCCTTCACCCTAACAAACTAGTTTATCCAAAACCAAAAATCCAAATATCATTTTTCTTCTTATTTGAAAGACGCCGTCAAAAGTTGTCCATACCCCCGCTTGAAAATATTATAAATAAAAAAATAATCCAAAACACATACTATACATAGAGATTGAAACGACGGACCAACAAAGCTACACACACAAGGCATGAAAACCAACGCCATAGCGCATTCTTGATTCTTTCTTTACGATTCATTCACTCGGATCTCGAATCAATCTTGGAGATTTTTTCTTTTGTTTGTTTTCGGAGATACATACGGTATCAATGGTGACGGTGGATAATGAGGGTTGTATGAGTGCGGGATCTTCGCGGCGGTTCACGAATAATAATAGTTTTAACAGTAATCGCCATCAGAAGCTTGAGGTTTACAACGAGATTCTTCGCCGTCTTAAAGAATCCGATCATGATGAGGCTAAACAACCTGGTTTTGATGATGAACTTTTGGCTCATTTCAATCGCCTTCCCAACAGGTATATGATCCTTTGGTTTTTGATGAAAATCATTCTAGATCTCATGTTTTCACAAATTTTGGAATCGGTTTTGTTGGAACAATGAAATGGATTATTATTATTAAACATGTTTTTGGTGTTTATGGTTGATTGTGTGTGTGTTTTTTTTTTTATATTTTTGTTCATATGGTGATCATGAATCGGGCTGCAAACGAATCAAACGTTCGGCGAACAGTTCGTGAACCGTTCGGCGGGAAGTTCGTTTGTGTTTCTTCGTTTATTAAACAAACGAACACGAACAAGAAATTTCGTTTGTTTAGTTAAATGAACAAACATGAAAAGAGGTCACGTTTGTTTAGTTTATGTATAATTGTATACAGGCACCGGTTACGTGTCATATGGCGTCGATCATATGGGTCGTGTGATAGGCGAAAATGGCTGTATGAGAACCTGTATGAGGTGGTGTTTGGCAAACTATACGGCCGTATGATGTGTTTAACCAACACAAAATGATTGATGTGACTACTGTCAAAAGTCATATGGCCCGTATGACCATTTTCGCTATATCATACGGCCCACTTGACATCATATGGCCTGTATGATGTGTTTAACTAGCACAAAATGATTGATGAGACTACTGTCAAAAGTCATATGGTCCGTATGACCATTTTCGCTATATCATACGGCCCACATGACATCATATGGCCTGTATGACGTGACAACAACACTATTTTTCAATCTGTCAAACGGCCCGTATGATGCGACAACAACTTGGTTTACACTTTTGGGGTGGTGTCTCTTTAGCAAGTGGTTTGTCTATCTGTGTGCATGTTATATGTTTAGTTTGGAGTTTTCTTTGTTTCTTTAATACAACTTGAAAAACTCTTATTTAGTTTTCATTTGACTGTTTGGAAATCTAATATGAAATGCCAAATATATTTGTTGAGGCTTTAGATAATCAATATTACGTAGAAGAAATACAAGAATCGCTAAATACTTGTACATATTGCTTTAACTGTAATACATAAGATAGTCATGTAACCTCAAACCTACGTCTCTTTCTCTCTCCCACAGTATCATGAAAAACCAGGGCTTATGCAGTTTTCGTGGTTCTGTTTACTTATCTATACCGTTTTCTAATGCTTACAAACAAAAGTCAAATGATTCATTCATATGTGATGAATTTTGTATTCTGAATTGAAGGTATGCACTTGACGTAAATGTTGAAAGCGCAGAAGATGTACTCATGCACAAGCGATTGCTAAGTCTAGCACATGATCCTGCTAACAGGCCTGCATTCGACGTCCGTCTAGTACAGGTTTGTTTGTTGACAATAATTTTACAACTTTCTTTTTGTACTAAAACGTTAAGTGTCTGATCATCAACCATAGCCATTTTCTAGCTGGTTTGCTTTTGCTTTGACATTATAACCGACCCGCGTATGTGCAGGTTTGTTCAGTGACCGATAACAACTCAGATGATTTAGTCAACTACAGCTCAACCGGGAAGCAGATACCCCAAAGGTACAATTCTAGACACTTAGACATTATAACCGACCCGCACATATATTATATTCTTAGCTAATCTTAGTTTTATGCAAGTGTCAAATCATATAGTAATATTATACTCCCACAGGCCCCTTTTAAATATATTCTTTGTCTTCTTGTTCACTTATGTCTTAATTGATTTTTGGGATCATCAGTGTTGTTAAGTGATGATTAATTTATGACAGCATTCATCCACCACCTGCCTTCGGGTCATCACCTAATCTTGAAGCCCTTGCACTTGAAGCGACCGAACTATCGGCTGGCAGCGGGAATAATGCTGTAAATACCGACACAAACCTTCACAGGTACATTAGTAATGCTGATTTTCATCAAAATGTGCAACTGTTTTATTCAAAGTAAAAGTATAAACTAATATAATAATATACTCCAGCGAAAGATGATAAGTTGTTTTTAACTAGACATTTGGTTGCAGTAATAAATGGTTTCAGTTAGGGGTGTAAATTTCATAACACGTCATGAAAACATGACACTAACCTAACACGAAGTTTTTTTTTCGGGTTTAGTTTAGTTTAAACGGGTAGGATTACTTTTGGGTTGAACCCACAAACACATTTAGTTAAAAGGGTCGTGCTCGGGTCAACTGGAAGGGTCCGAGGTTGACCCATTTAACCCTATTTTTTATGATTGAAATTATGTTTTATGTCATAGTTTTAGCTTATTGGGTATTTTACGCCATAAGATCAAAGGGAAATGGACATGGTGTTTTATAGTTTAAACTTAATTATTTTATATACTGAATTACTGATATTCATTTGTATTTTTGTTTGTAAATTTGTCATTTTAGAACGGTAATATGCAAAATGTAAAAATCAGGTCAAGCGGGTTGTGTTTGTGTCAACCCGGGAAGTTGTGTGACATGTTAATTATTGGACATTTTATTATGTTGATTAATATACAGGCCATTGCATGAAATCACCTTTTCATCAGACGACAAACCGAAGCTTCTGAATCAGGTACTTATTTGTTCTCTTTACAATAATTGGGTCCCACATATTTTGGCATAAATTCATTGGAAAACGGCTATCTTTACTGCTCTCCATTGGTGCAAAATTTGCAGTTGACAAGTTTACTGGCTGAAGTAGGACTGAACATACAGGAAGCACATGTATTTTCTACAGTAGATCACTACTCGCTAGACGTCTTTGTAGTTGACGGTTGGCCATACGAGGTATTTTTTCTGCTATACAGTATGTACTACATACATATCTGGTTAATGTAACGGATCATATTTTATTTCAAAACACATAATGCGTTATATATATTTTCAGGAAACCGAAGAGCTCCGAGATGCAATAGAAAGAAAACTTTTAAAGCTTGAGGTATGCATACATTTGAAAGCTGACTTACTGGTTGACCACGTGTATGTTGACTACAATTTGACTTCTGTGCAGAAGCAGACATTGCCAGATCAGCTTTCGTCGACTTTTGTAATTGATCATTTAAACATGCTTAATGACGGGACGGATGAATGGGAAATCGATCCCAAGTTTCTAACATTTGATCATAAAGTTGCATCTGGATCTTTTGGTGATCTGTAAGTCTTGATGCAATTGTTGAGCAACTACGTTATGTATTTAAACATTGATCAAAATGTTTATTTGTAATTGGTGTTAATTTAGATATAAAGGTACGTATCGTAGTCAAGAGGTGGCTATCAAGATGCTTAAGGCCGAGCACATAACCACAAATATGCAGCAGGAGTTTGCTCAAGAAGTTTATATCATGAGGTTTGTCATTTTTCACCATGTAAACTTAAGGGCAATTTCCATAGAAGATAACATACTTTACGTGTATATTCAATTTAGGTAAATAATGTTTTGAGTAAAATGTCTTTGCAACTTTCGTCCAAAGGTTTGTTTTTTCACATTTGGATCCAGAAGGTTTTAAATCTTTTCATTTTCATCCGGCTTGTTAACTCCATTCATTTTTATTGTTAAGCCAGGGGTATTTTTGTCTTTTTTGTTAACTTAAAAGTGCAATTCGGTCTTTTTCATCTTATGCCTTTTAAGTTAACAAAAAGGCGAAAATACCCCTTAATGGCGAAAAATGGACGGAGTTAAAAAATGGCAAGATTTCAAACCTTTTGGATTTAAATGCGAAAAACAAACCTTTGGGCGAAAGTCGCAAAACTGATCAAACCTCAGGGACGAAAAATTGCATTTTACGCTAATGTTTTTGACCATTAAAATTTTTGAACTTTTTAATTTTAACCAGCTTTTAAATTTTTTGATTTAAGGTAATATAACACTTGTCAAAATGATGGCATGGTAGCTGATGTGCCACTAACTTTAATCATGTTGACTTTTTTTTTTTCTCATGTGTTGCTTACGTGGCAGATATTTTTCTCTTCAAAAGTTATTATATGCTTATAATTTTTATATGCAGGAAAATACGGCATAAGAATGTTGTGCAGTTCATAGGAGCGTGTACTGAACCTTCAAACCTGTGCATTGTAACAGGTAAATCCTGAATACACTTAGCAAGTGTCGAGACATGTAACAAAGGCTTTTGATTTCTTTTCATGGTTATTTTTTAATCCGTGTATTCTTTTATGTGATTCAGAGTTCATGAGTGGGGGAAGTGTGTATGATTATTTGCACAAACAAAAGGGTACATTTAAACTTCCAATATTACTCAAGGTAGCAATTGATATATCAAGAGGGATGAACTACTTGCACCAGAATAATATAATACATCGGGACTTGAAGGCTGCAAATCTTCTTATGGATGAAAATGATGTAAGATTCTCAGTTTATATATATATATTTTTTTGAGTAAAATACCATTTTTGACCCTGTGGTTTGACCAGTTTTGCGACTTTTGAAATCTTGCCATTTTCATCGGGATCGTTAACTCCATTCATTTTTCTCTGTTAAGTCAGGGGTATTTTCTGTTTTTTTTGTTAACTTAAAGCCAGGGGACTTAACTTTTATTTAGCAAGGGTATTTTAAATGTTTGTACATAAAGTGAAAAAGACAGAATTGTCTCTTAAGTTAACAAAAAAGACTGAAATACCCCTAATTTAACGAAGAAAAATGGATGGAGTTAACGAGCCGGATGAAAATGGTAAGATTTCAAACTTTTTGGACCCAGATGCGGAAAAACAAGCCTTCGGACAAAAATCGCAAAACTAGCCAAATCTCAGGGACGATTATGGCATTTTACTTTTGTTTTTCTATAACTTTGTATCATTTAAAAAGCTCGTTTAGCTGTCAGTATAAGGCTAATTCAATCTTTGGGATGTTTTGCTCACAGGTGGTTAAGGTGGCTGATTTCGGTGTTGCAAGAGTGAAGGCTCAGACTGGTGTAATGACAGCAGAAACCGGGACATATCGGTGGATGGCTCCTGAGGTGGTTCATTTGTGTCGAGCTTTCTAATGTTGTTTAGTTTTATATTTGTTAGATTATGGGTTGGAACTTGGATGGGTTAAGTAACAGGTCAAATGGGTTCGGGTTGAGATACGTCAACTTTAGTACGCATTGAAACGGGACGGGTCATGTTTGGTTGGACCCACATTCACTTTTTGGTCTATTATTTATTATTATTTTTTTACATATATAATTATTTATATATGTATACTTATAATTATAGTTTTATAATAACAAAAATGAATATTGTTTTTGTCATATTTTTATGTAGAATAATATTTATTATGTAATTATACATCCATTATATAAAATAAAAAGTTATTACATTTACATAATAACAGGCTCTCAATCTCGGTATGCAATGCTCTTTATTAAATGAAGCTCTAAATCAGGCCCAAGTTTGTACTACATGTTTGTTCAGTGTAATATCTTCTTTAACATACTTCCGTTTACACTGTAGGTAATTGAACACAAGCCCTATGATCTCAAGGCGGATGTTTTCAGTTTCGGCATTGTTTTATGGGAATTACTAACCGGAAAGGTAATATCTTTCTTGTTCATTAAACATTCACTTTGGTCTATTTTTATGTAAATTAATATTTCTATTCATGTAACAATTCAGCTTCCATACGAGTACTTGACCCCAGTACAGGCTGCTATCGGAGTGGTTCAAAAGGTAAACATCAAGCATTTATTTTAGTAAAATGGAATTCATGTGAACTTCAATCAAGATCATAAATCTTTTGTTACAAATATATATTATTATATATATAATAGATCAAGTTATCTACAATGACTGACTTTTTTTTTTTTGTGTTTTATGAACCTCATCCCCAACTTTCAATATTGACATTTACACCCTCTAAACTTTTTAAAAACTTTGTAAAATGTCATTTTGACACCTAGTTTTACGTGCTTTTTTTTATGTACTTGTCGGTATAAATTCAAGTTGGTTTACTTTTCGACGTAGTTTTTTAACGAAAATGAGTCATGTCAAATATTATATGTTTTTAGTGCTTGTATTTATGAACTTTTTAGTTGGTCTAAATTTCGACGCCAATTTTGTACGGAAACGAATCGGGTCTATTTAATAAATTTTTATTAGACGGTATAAATTCGTGTTACTTTACGTTTCATGAGTCATGCCAAATACAATATGTTTTCGTGTTTATTTATATGGACGTTTTCAGTTGGTTTACCTTTTGATTGTTAAGCAATTACAAAAAAAAATCTGTACGCTCAAATCACATTAAGAAAACCTGCCCCACAACGCGGGGAATCAATTCTAGTTTTTTAAATTTCTCAAATATTACGTGCCAATATTTCAGGGCTTACGGCCTACTATCCCCAAGAACACTCAACCGAAGCTTGCCGAACTGCTTGGAAAATGCTGGCACAAGGACCCGAGTATAAGACCTAACTTCGCTGAAATCATCGACATCCTGAAAAGAATAAAAACCGAGGTACCGTACTAATCTTGTAGTTCATGTATGATTTTGTCAAAACGGGTCGGGTCAGGTTAGGATGATTATACACAATTAATGTGTAAAGTATGATTTTAAATTTTATATTATAGGTTGAAATAATGGAGGAAAAACGGGCAGGAGAGAGGGCATCAGGTCGATTCCTATCGCTACTTAGACGAGGCAATCACTGACTGGAAGTTTACTACTTTTTGGTGCACAAATGGAAATCTAGAAAAATGTACAATTGTTAGGTGCAAAGGTTTTGTGTTAATCAAGTACAGAGTATGGAACTGTTTTATCTTTTGACGTGAATTTACAGTGTTAACAAGTATAGTGTTTAGACTAAATAGATGAAATAGTAGTATATGGATCAGATTTTGAAAGGGAACAAAATTCTGAATATTTGGTTCAACTGCCTCTCTGAATCAATCAGTCGGTGCGCCATAACTAGTCGGTGCACCATAACTAGATGATCCAAATAAAGACGGTTCAAGAGTACTAAACTTAACTGGTTCTCGTAGGTAACCTATAACCCCAGTCACTCAACCATGATACAATTGGTGCACAAATGGAAATCAGGGACTCAACATGATACTTGCAACATACCATAAGGACTCAAGTTGCAGTTTACTATTACTATTATTACTGTTATTGTTATTGTTATTATACATATTAAAAATTGCATAATAAGAATACATATTAAAAAATTGCATAAAAATAGCAGAAGAAAAGAAAGATCAAATTGCTACAAATAGAAAAAAAATAGCAGAAGAAAAGAAAGATCAAATTGCTACAAATAGAAAATACTGCAGACACAAAATTTGAGAATTAAACAAAAAGGAATTTGAGGATTTTTTTTTTTTTTTTTGGAAGGAGACTTTCTCTGTACAAGACCGATTGGCCTCCGGGTTCATGTCAAAGACATTCCCCCGTCAGCCCCGCTCTTCCGGACGCGATGTTCGATCGGGCCCCGGCCGGCGCGCAAGCTGACTTCCGCCCGGAAACCATACTGCCCCCACACGAGAGACTCGCTGGGGTAACAGCTGGGTAAAACCGGGTTGCCCTCAAGACCGTACCATGCCTCGGTAGGATACGATCCATCATTGGGACGACCCACCCCCGAAATGCCGCAGCCGGGGATCGAACCGGATACCTCAAGAGGAAACCGGCCCAATCCAGCCACTTCAGAACCAACTGGGCTGGAGGTGGGTATAGGAATTTGAGGATTAAGTTTTATTAATCTTTATATGTGAAAAATATTATAGTACTAAATCAATTAATTTGAAACGTTTTTAGGGTTATAATTAACCCTCTTTATCATATAATGTCGTATTCGTAAGTTTACCATCTTTATCAACAATTACGAGTTTGAGTTCATCTCTGCTTTTAACTCTGTTCAAAGCGACGTAAAGCTAACCATGAGAAAAGACTGGTTGTCTGAGAAACAAACCTACTTTGGATAACAATTGACCTTGACTTTTATTTATCGTCATGACGAAACATACAGCAATAGGAAACTGGTTCTTCTTCTTTTAAACTTAAATGGAATCTTCTTGTTTAATGGCGTTAAAGCAATTTTAGGAATGAAAGTACGATTGCCTATATTACTTCAGGCAGCTTCTATAACACGCGATCCTAGCATTAAGACTTTTAGTCGAGTCCTATTACATGATCCATTTCTTTGATCAATGTTTCGTAATAACATGACAGGAACTCCCACTTTTAGTACTAATCGGTGATGTGGCAAACCTGAAATTTTAAGTCTGTTTAGTACATCTGGTGAATATAAACTTTGATCAAAACTCTCCAGTAGATTCTCGGACTCGCAAATACTATCGGAACTCAAGTATTCCTTTTCTACTCCGGGAACCAAATATTACATTAGAATAGATAGTTATAAATTAATTATTTCTGGATTTTGATTGTATATTGTAGTAAGTTATAAATTAATTATTTCCAGATTTAATTCCCTCGTTTGACTCTTTTTTTCCTCTTATTTATTTGTTCTTAAAATAGTTTATTTTTTTCTAAAATTAAAAAAGTACATATAAATAGGAATGAGGGGTTCCTCATTCGGACAAGCTTTTGGTGCCCTGAGGGGACATTTTATCCGTGTGGTTTCGCGGCAGGGGCGGAGACAGCTTATACCCAGCCATAGCACGGGCTACAGCTCAAAGTCGTGTTCGCAGTGTTAATTTTTTGTTTTTTTTTTCGATTTTATATAAAGGATACCCCTAAAACATCGTCCCGATTCGTCAGAAACAGGTCTGAACAGGTTAGAAACATCGTCCCGATTCGTCCCTGAAGCCTTGAACTCGAACCTGCGTTTCGTTGATCAGATTCGTCCCTGCGTTTCGTTGTGAGTTTTCGGTTTCTTGGACCCTGAAGCCTTGAACTCGAACCTGCGTTTCGTTGATCAGATTCGTCCCTGCGTTTCGTTGTGAGTTTTTTTTTGTTGGGTTCAGGCCCCTCTCAAATGCCCTCACAACACACACTCACAGATATATGCAGACTGCAGAGAATGGAAAAGCTTGTTGTATATTTTGAATGAATGGTTTAATATCTCATGAACAAACCAGGCTTTATATAGTCTTTACATGCATACGTAAATAGTAAAAAGAAAACAATAAAATCCTACATTCTAGTTTCTATCCTAAAGAACCGTTACAACCCACTGTACACCTCAACGTTAATAACGTTAATGTCTTCCACTCCAACGGTAACACTCTTGCAGCCCATGCATTCAACCCGTGTGACCCATTCATGTGAAACCCGGTAACCGGCTTGACCCGTACTCGGTTTGAACTTGACTCGTAAATAACCCGCATCCTTTGCGAACCCGTATCCGTGAACCGGCGACCCGATAACGTGCCGACCCGTGACCCGTATACGAACCGATTAACCCAACATTTTTTTGGGATACCCCTGGTTTTAAGGTCTAGCTCCGCCACTGTTTCGCGGTGCTGTAACGGTGAGTAATCAATAGAAACCACTTTAAATTGACTTGTTCGGTGTCGTATTCTATCTTCTACTCATTTCTTATCAGCGAACCGGTCGCCTCGGGACCGAAGCTCCCTCAAACTCACCGGATCCTGGAATCTCAATTGGTATCAGAGCTACGGTACCGATTCAATCGATCTAACAGTTGGTTGAATCACCTAAGCTCATAAATTTTGGGTTTTGAGGGCGTTTTGACGTAAAACATAGAAAAACATCAAATTGAAGGTCAATTCACAGATAGATTTTAAATTTGAAGACATAATTATGTTCGGAATTGATTTTCGCACAATCCTGTGAAGTTTCATTATGAAATTCAAAAAAATAAAGATTCTGGATCTAAAAATGTGATTGGGAATGTTCTTGAGATGTTCGAACATGTTTGGACTGGATGGACACATTTGGACCGAATGGACTCATCCGGACGGATGCACTCAACCGGACTGATGGGCTGACACCTATCCGGACAAATAGGCAGACACCCATCCGGATGGATGGACATCAAACCTATCCGGACGGATGGACATCAAACCCATCCGGACGGATGAGCTGAAATGTCAAAAGTTTCCGAATAAGGAATGTACATTCGGACGGATGAGCTTATATGTCAAATGTGTTAGACTTCTAGGACATTCAGGTTTAACAAGTCTATTCATTCCAAAGTCGAATATGATGATGAGGTCACAGATTGTGGAAATTAGTGGGGTAGTGATGATAGTGGTGCAGAATGTTTATCTTCAGACGTATCAGACTATTTATGGGCCAAAACGTTAAATCCGTATATATGAAGAACTGACTTCTGGTGGCAAAATTTGTTATATTTTCGGTATAGTCAAGTTTTTCAGAGATGTTAAAAGACTGAATTGCTCGATTTGAGAGGGAATTCAGAGAGGGAATTCAGTGATGAGACGTCAGAATTTACAAAAATGAGGGGGAATAAAAATTTCAATGTCTTATATTGAAAATACAAGCATTTTTGAAATTCGTGACACTGCAACTGTATTCGGGTGATTCCGACTTCAGAATTATCAGGGAATGTGAATCTGATTGTGGATGATAGCTTCTGAAATCTGGATTGTTCGAGAGGGTGAATCTGATCGTGGACGAAAGCTTCGGAGATCAGTATACGTTACCAAATGATTTGTTATCAGTTGAAGATTTGCTGATTGTGGAGATTATCGTTTACACGGATCTATCATTCTTGAAGGTGCTTATCATTGATCACGGAAACCGGGATTTCAGATCTTCATGGGGAATCATAGATTTGACATTAACCAGTGGGGTATTTGAAGTTTTTATCAATTGTTGGTGGAGTTTTTGTACAATAATTAGATCAAGTAGGCGGAATGCGAGATCGTGGTGCTGAAATGTTATATCAAAAACTGAATGCAGATGTGGTTAAAGCTGAAACAGAGATTACTGCACTGATTAGTTTCAAGTTGGTGATTGTTCATGAAGATTGCAGTTTAGCAAATCAGAGGAGGAGTCGTGAACTGTGCAAACAAAGACCTGAAGATTCATTTCAGTGGGAATTTGCTCAAACAATGTCAAAGCAAACCCAGATCATTAATCAAGGGGGAATCGATTGAAGATTTCAAGATGCCTGATTGTAGTTGCAGAATACTTGAAGTTGCAGAATATTCAAACACAGCTCACTGTTTTCAATTAGACAATACGACAGTGACATCTGTTGGTGCGTATTTCGTATGTCTTCCACTGGCGAATAGCTAGATAGAGCATGTGTTGAATATTGTATAGAATAATGAAAATCAGACAAGGTTTTGATATTGTCAAATTCCATCCGGACGGATGGACATCAGATAGTCCGAATCGCCTATACGGCCGAATGAGGTTCTTCATTGTTATAGTCCATCCGGACGGATGGAGTCCATCCGGATGGATGGACATTGGTCATTCGAGTGGATGGGCATTGCCTATAAATAGGAATGAGGGATTCCTTATTCGGACAAGCTTTTGGTGCCCTGAGGGGACATGCTGTCCGGGTGGTTTCGCGTCGCTGTAACGGTGAGTAATCAATAAAAACCACTTTAAATTGACTTGTTCGGTGTCGTATTCTATCTTCTACTCATTTCTTATCACCGAACCGGTTGCCTCGGGACCGAAGCTCCGTCAAACTCGCTGGATCCTGGAATCTCAGTTGGAACCATAAACATGTGGGAAATCGAGCTTGTCCCACATAGGTGGAGAGATAAATCATTTGTGGATTTATAATTAGAATTAGAATTCTCTACACGAATGTATTCTTGTGTGACAACTCACACCTAGTGGTTTCCAGGAGGGTGCGAAGCACCCGACACGCGCCCGCGCCTGGGCTCGAGACCGGGACGAGGGCGATGGGCGCTTTGATGGCGCACTTTGCACTTCGCACGCTCACATCACCGCTTGGAGCCTCCTTTACTATTTTTTAGATGCGTCTTAGTGACTGTTTAGATTTATACTGGTCAAGTTGAATTAAGTTCTCATTGTATTTGAGACTTAATTTTTATTGAATTCTATATTCAATTATGACCTTTCATTTGGAATTCTAAACAACATTATATACAAAGCTGTGTGCTTTGTTTAGAACACACAGAAAAACAGAAATTCGTATGGTTCATAGCACACACACAAAATTTCCTAACTTCGCATCCCTGAGAACTCTTGTTTCAGGTATTTTTCAGGTGCTTGGCTATCCCCGGCAATACAATCTGCTCAGACTATTGTACCCTGGGAAACAGACGGTGTCACACTCCCAAAATACCACATGCGGAAGTACCGCGGGACGTGTGACGTACCAGGACCCAAGCCACCAATCACGTTGAACTAATAATAAATAAATATTTAAATAAAACATTTGATTCATTTCATAACATAATTCCAAGTCATAAGTTAAAACCAAAGTAAACGTTCAGCAGAAGCATAAGATTATTCGTTGTCCAAGTGTTTCAAAACAATGTACTAAATCAAGAATAAATATCCAAGAGTTGTGACCCATGACCACTCCAGCACTCCCAGATAGCAAGTTCCATGTCCAAGAATCTAACGACCTGCAAGCATGCAGACAAGTGTGTCAGACGACGACGCTGGTGAGTTCAAAGTTTGTTAACGTGTTTAGTTACCAGTTACCAGATTAAAACGTTTCACAGATTCAATGTTGTTAATCACACGCTTACCGCCAATGGCTCCAGATTATTTTCCCTAAACCCCAATGCCTCTATCAAAGCACTGGTCAAGATGGGGGTCATTAGTTCACTCCCGACCTCCTCGGTGCGGTGTGAGGGTGCCAAACCTAAATAGCGCTATTAACTAATACCCCGTTGCCTTCCCGGCAACAATCGGTAGGAGGGACTTGAGTGATAGATATACGTGTATTAACCAACAACCCAGGTTTAACATTCCAGTCAAACCCATTACCCGACATTCCTCCCCGGAACGTTTACCAGATGTCCCACCCCGGGACGCATGCTTGGAAAAAAAGCAGTGAACTCACCTTGGATTTGCTCGGTATTTAACAAGTTACCCGATCCAGTTAATCAACCAACCCTATCGTGGTTACCAATCAAGATTCAGTTTCACAATCAACCAAGTCACGTATTGTACACAAATTACATCACCACAAAGTTACTGTATAACATGTAGCATGCCTATCACATATTAGCATTCAACAGGTGAGCTGGTTATTCCCATTAATCAATACCAGTTTCCTAGTTAATTAATGTTGTTATCATACTATGACCGAAACCATACAACCAAACCTTCACATTATGAGCATCATGAACAATTCGAAGCTCTATATCCTATAAACACATCCACAGTCAACACTATTCTGTTAGTTTTATTTTCGGCGAAGGACCATGCGACGAATCACCATTTTTCGTCGACCCAAGGTATGACGAATAATCATGATGAAAAACTGTTTTTCGTCAAAAGGAGTTTCGACGAAAAACCCATATATTTCGCCGAGGCCGGCCGACGAAAAATCAACCCTTCGCCGTCTACTGCTTTTTCGTCGAGGGAGGGGGTGCTCTTCGTCGCACCAGTTCATCGGCCAGTTACCCCTTTCATATAATTATAACAACAACCGATAGCCAATGATTAGCATGATTCATAGATTAATCAATATTTCCTAGTAATATCGAACGAGTCTCATAATAGTTCCGTTTATAAAATCAGTTCATACATAATACATAAGCCTGGTCCATCATCATTCATTTAATCATTTAGTCGTACATATAAACTAACAGTTTCTATTGCTAGCATGCAACCCTAGTCATAACTAAATCATCACACGATTCGTTACATCCCATTCATGGTCACAATCTTCATCATCAAGAACTTAATAGTATGAAACCCTAATTACCCATCCAACAAAACAACATCACAGACATAACACTATCAATCAAGAAGGCACTAACCGAGATACGAATGATTTAATCACGAGAGATCAGCTTCACAAAGAGGAGAGGTTACGAAGGAAGGATTGCCACCGAGAGAAATCTAGGGTTTGAAGTTTTCAACTGACGGTTACTATCTCAAAGATTTATGTTTTAAACGCACATGCTGGGCCGCAAACTCTATGGGCCGAAAGCCCTATTATGGCGAATAACCCCCATAGACGAAATATATATTTCGTCGACTCTTGTGGGTGACGAAAGTCCCATGTTTCGCCATATAAGAAAAGGTTTATGCCATTAAAGATTTTTGTTAAATGTTCAATTATTAAACCACCACACAAGTAATATTAAAATCATCCTAAAGTAATATTCATGATACAACGTAAAACGAAATATAGAACAGATGACGCGTAACGGAAAGGTCCTGGAAATCTCGGGTTGTCACAGAAGGGTTCACCTGGGTGGCCCGAAATCTGTTTTAAGGGAAGCGTGATCTTCATGTGCCTCAGTCACCGTTGTTTTATGTATTCCTTACATTTCTTTTCTCATCTGCTCTTAGTTTAGTTTACATTTCTTGTACTGTATTTTCATTCAGTTTGCTTCTGTTCTTCCTTATGAGTTGTAATCATAAATTGATGAATAAAATTGTTATTTTATTTATTTTGTGAACGGTTGTCCTACATATTTTACTAAACCTACAAACCCAAACTCAAAATAACATAATCACCACATAGTATCTATAAAGCAACACAAAAAATGATTAGCACGATAATCACCACCGCACTTCATTGCGACATTATCAATAGGGTTGTAAACGAGCCGAGCCGAGCCGAGCTCGACCCAGCTCGAGCTCGGCTCGAACTCAATTCGAGTTGGCTCGGCTCAGCTCGGCTCGATCTAGCTCGAACTAACAAAGAACCACAAAATTTACTACTTAAAAATCCCTAAAATTGAATCTCTTCATAGACTTAGGGCCATAATTGCAATTTAATTTAACTAGATGGCTAAATATGCAAGTATAAATAACTCGCTCACTTTGTACATTGTCTTTACCTTCTTTTATAGGGGAGATACTCCCTTGATTTGTTGTCTTCTAAGCGATGTGCGACAAAAAATGAAGGATGTAAACCTTATCGAGCCGGCTCACGAGCCGAGCCAGGCCAAGCTCGAGCTAGGCTCGTTTACAAACCGAGCCGAGCCGAGCCGAGTTGGCTCGTTTACTACCGAGCCAATTTCGAGCCGAGCTTTTTTCAAACTTTTTTCGAGCGAGCTGCGAGCCGCGAGTTTTTTGTACACCCCTAATTATCAATTATGAAACACAAAATTGCAAGTGAACAACTTATTAACACGAATATCTGTAAACATTATAAAAAGGAATTTAATACTACAAGATCATTCAAGATAACACCTTTATTAACAAAACCAAATACATTAATTACCATATTAGGCTTCTTGTATCGCCTGAAACTTATTATTAGCTTCTTCCACATGTTTAAGTTTCCTAATGCAGAACAACAATCTGGGCTCCATCTCTAAAACCAAACGATCAAAAAAAAAAAAAAAAACTTTTGAATATGGTATCAAATTCTAAAATAAACAACTCATTTTAGATCAATATTGGTTACCAGTGAAAGCTTCTTGTAAGCATTCTTGAGCTCTACATCAGTCCAACCCTTTTTCTGCATATGAAAATACAAAATCAATCAAAAGATTCAAAACCACAATTTATATTTCATCTAACATATTTGTGACACTGAAATATATATTTATTTACTCAAACACATATCAAGATCTTTAACTATGAATATATTGGCAGAAAATGATCAGAAAACAAAAACCCAGATCTTAAATTTAAAGAAAACAAAAACCCATCATCAAGATTCATCAAAGAACAAAACCCATCAAGGAAATATTCAAAAAAGAAAAATCAACTAAAAAGGATTGAATTGTTAACTTTTTTTTACCTAAACTGAAGAATCTTGAGTGGCTTTGATCTCAGCCGATTGGATCGCCGATGCGGCTGCGTTAATGACTCTGATCTCAGCCGGTGAGTCGGATCATAGTCGGCGAAGGAGCGAACGACGGAGAGGGCAGCAGTGTCGCCAACGACGACGGTTTGTAGGATGTTGAGGAGTTGGTCTTTTGTGAAGGATTCGAGGATTTTAGCTCAGCCGATTGGATCGCCGATGCGGCTGCGTTAATGGCTCTGATCTTAGCCGGTGAGTCGGATCATAGTCGGCGATGGAGCGAACGGCGGAGAGGGCAGCAGTGTCGCCAACGACTACGGGTTGTAGGATGTTGAGGAGTTGGTCTTTTGTGAAGGATTCGAGGATTTTAGTGTAAGAAAGAATGTTTCAGAACGATTCATGGTGGATAGAGGATATGGAGGGAGAAAGTGAGATGTGAATTTAATACAGATCTAGTAGAGAGAGAGAGAGAAAAAGAGAGAGAGAGAGTGGGATGTGAATTTGAAATGCGAGGGTTTGAAGGGATGTAATAATGAAGTTCTAATTTAAAACTTGAAATTCGAAGAGGGTAAAATTTGATTTTTGTATTTTAAAAGATTTTAAATTAATGATTTATGATGCAATAATAGATAACATTATTGGACAGCCTATCTGATTGCCACATAAGCATTGTGATATTATCGTCATATCTCCTTTTATAGTAAGGGGAGATTAGTATTGGAGGAGTAGGATCAAATGCAAACCATATTTTGCATACAAACTGTAAGAACCATTTAAAAAGTGTCACGTGTCATCCAACCAATTATAGAGAAATGATAAAATAATATCGTAAATAATATCAATTATATTGAATTCACTATAAATATGTTAACAATCAATTAATTATTTATTTTGATCTTGCTTTTGTTTTCAATGTGCTGATTAAGAAAAGTGTTGATATCATTTAAATATGTGCTAAAATCAATTATCTTGATTAATTTTCATGTGCTAATATAATTCAAAAGTGCTACTTTTATGTATGTATTGTTTTGGTATGTGCTAATTTAACTTTTTTTTAAATGCTAGAATCTGTTCTTACGATTTGTAGAATAAATATGGTTTGTACCGAAACCAACTCATCAATATTGGAACAAGATCTAGTGGACGTGTATTTTACACACGCGAGTCAAGTCAACTGAAACTTCACTCACCTTTACCTTTGTTTTGTTTTGTTTTGTTTTGAAAGGCTCAACTTTACCTTTGGTTATACCCTAATCCTCTTCTGCAACAAAGGAAGAAACGAGATGGCATACCCTGGGGTGAAGCTGTTCATGGAGAAACTGAAGCAGATGATCTACAGTAACGATATCCCACAGATCAGCAACGACCCATCAATCTTATCTAAAAGGCCTAAGCTACAACTGCTTTATGAAGAGCTTGGATCCATGATCCAAACCATGGTTGTAAAAATCCCGACTAGTCTCCGATTAGCCACCGATTAATCACTAATCGGAGGTTCACCGACTAATGGCCGATTAATAGCTAGGCTGCCAATAGCGGTCCTATTCTGACCAAATTTTGGCTAGATGCCGGCCAAATTTTGACAAAACTATATAAATTCCTTCCAATTACTTAAAAAAATGGGTTGATAAGGGGTTAAAACATGTCTACTTTAAAAAACTACATATAAAAATGTGTGTGTGTATATGTAACTAAAAATTACATATAAAAATATCAATCCAATTAATTCCGATTAATCCCTATTAATCCCGATTAATTGCTAGTCGGTACCCCACCGCCCGACTAGCGCCTAGCGATTCTTACAACACTGATCCAAACCCTATTCGTTGATACAGAAAACAACCCACACGAGCTTAAAGAAGTAAGAAATCTGAAGAAAAGATTCAAAGATGTAGCAGAAGAGGCACAGGATGTGGTAGATCTGTTTGTGTACCATGTCAGTTTCAAAAGTAAAATCTCTCATGCCTCTAAAATCTCTCTGGATCTTGAGTATGTTATGAGATCAATCAAGTCTATCAAGAGGGATTTCTTTAGCATCATCCAAAAGGAGAGGATGGAATCTTCTCCAACAACCGACAGTCTGAAAACTCAATCTTCCGCTTCTGTTGGAACTTCCTGCTTCAGGAATTCATCAGTAGGGGATGAAATCGTAGTGGGTCTTGATTGAGATATTGAGATCATACGAGATAAGCTTACCGAAGATACAAGAAAGCTGGGTGTGGTCTCTATTGTTGGAATGGGAGGATCAGGTAAGACTACCCTTGCTAAAAAAGTATTCAATGATCCTTTTGTTGTTCACCATTTCTGGGTACGTGGGTGGGTCACTGTTTCTCAAAAATATGAAAGAAAGGATCTGTTGAATCGAATATTGGCTTACATGGGAGTTGATATAGACCCTGTTACAAGGGATAATTACCCTCAACTTCGTAAAAAGTTGCACCAGCACCTTATGGGCCAGAGATATATAGTTGTCATTGATGATATCTGGAGCACTCAGGCTTGGGATGACCTGAAAGTTGTTTTCCCCAACCCTGATAACGGAAGTCGAATTCTGCTCACCACTCACCACAAAACTGTTGCTTTACATGCAAAACCACATGGCTTCATACATCAGTTAAGAAGTTTGACGGATGAAGAAAGCTTGGAGTTGCGTAAGAAGGTGTTCCGTGACTAAAAAATTCTTTTGTGGGGCGCATGTGGGACGTTGGCGAGGAACCATTTCAGCAACTAAAATTCTTGAAATTAGTGGGGTTGGATATCATAAAGTGGGAAGCCTCTGAAATCAACTTCCCATGTCTTAAAAAAGTTATTCTTGGAGGACTGCATTCTCCTTGAAGGGATTCCACTTGAAATGAAGGACGTCCCAACACTAGAGCATATCCAGATTGAAAATTGTAACAGCTCTGTTATCACATCTGCTATCGAAATACGAAAAGCACAGCATGATTATGGAAACTGTGACCTAGTGATCAGAGCTGTTCGAAGATCATTAGAAAGATATGTGTTCGGTGGATTTGAAAGGAATTATCCAATCAGTTGGAGAGAGGAAGGAACTTCATTTGATTTGGATTTCTCAGTTGTTGTCAAATCAGTTGTTGTAAGAGGGCGTTCGAAGACTACTTTTTATTGGGGGCTACCCCTATTGAATGATGGGAATTCGAACCATGGTGGAATCGAAAGGAGAATTCTAAAAGGAGGTAGAAGAGTCAGATCGTTCCTTAAAAAGTTATTCTTGAAGAACTGCCATCTCCTTAAAAGGATTCCATTTGAAATAAAGCGCGTCTCATTACAAGAGCATACCCAGATTGAAAGTTGTAACAGCTCCGTTATCAAATCCGCAGTTGAAGCATTGCCAGTGGTGAGTGATTATGATGACTCAGATCTTGAAAGTTGTGACAGCGAGCAGCACACTGATGGAAACTATGACCAAATGACCAGAGCTGATGGAACATCATTAGCAAGAGATGTGATTTGTGGGAAGACCACTATGGCAACGGCACGGCATGTCCCAAATTCTTTTCAGAATCCTTGGCTTCGTTTACCTTGGTCCGAAGTTATTGATGATCTTCAGATTTCCTTGGGTTCAGTTACCTTGGTCCCGAGTTATTCCCGCACACCACCATGGTCCAATCAAACGAAGAATTCTAAAAGCAGGTGGAAGAATCAGTTTGTTTCTGTTAAATATAGATAGTTAATAAGTCAATAGCATAGGCTGTTGTTACGCTACATCTAGTCATATGACCCCATAACCCCTTTGGTGGGGTTATGTGACAAAGGGGAGATTCATTTGAGAAGAAAAACAATAAAGAGTACAACTGTAAACATTAAATAGTTTTTCTCCTATCTTATTTATTATTATCTTTGACTAACTAATTATTATCCCCACATTAAAAGTTTTGTTTACACACATCAAAATTTATCTTACACGTTTTGAAATTTATCCTACACAGCTCGTAATTAGGGGTGTTCACGGTTCGGTTTCAAACCGTGAAATCGTCCAAACCGGTCATCAGTTTGGTTTCACGATCGGTTTTTATACTCAACTTTCGGTCGGTTGGTTTCGAAATTTTCAAATAGCGAACAGTTTGATTTGGTTTACGGTTTATACAAAAAACCGACAGTACAAAATCAGACCGTACGATTTATATTATATTATTTCTCTCTCTCTCTCTCTTTCTCTCTCTCTCTCTCTCTCTATATATTAGATATAATAAAATTGTTTTAAATTTAGTTAAACTAACGTAATGGACAGTGGCGGATTTAAGAACTTTTTTCACTGGGTTCCTTTTAGTAGATTCTCACTATTTCTCACTATTTTTTTCCAAATCATATAAGATTCTCACCAACTTTTTTCCATTTTTTCTAAACTGAATGGGTTCCTGGGAACCCACAAAAGTGGCCTAGATCCGCCCCTGGTAATGGAGTACCATATGCTATGGAACACCATGTTTACATTCTCATAGCTTACTGCTCGACCGTTATCCGTTCATTTTCTATATTTCAAATTCTCAAACACTATAAAACTAATCGCAACCAACACTTTTTTCTTTATGGAATTTAAACATTAGCTAGCAACTCCTTTTTAGGATATGTTTTTGAACATTGATTTTGTTGTATTTGTTTTTTTTACATATGGTTAAAATCTTCGACAACTTTACTTATATACATATATTATCGACATCTTGTATAAAAGCCCAACAAACGGTTTGGTTTGGCTTGGTTTAAAAGTTCTACGGTTTGGTATTGGTTTACAACAACCAAAAACCATTCCTAACGGTTTGATTCACGGTTTGACCCAAAAACCGTGAAAACCGAACCGTGAACACCCCTACTCGTAATTCGTCATACACACCTCGTAATATATCCTATACTTTAAATTAGTTTTTTTCTTCTTTGAAAAAATATATTTTTTTTGTTGAAAATAAGTTTCTAATTTAATGTAGTTAGCTATTAAAAAATAAGACTACCAATTAATGATCTATCTGAGTTTACTAATATACCTTTATACTAATGTTAAATGCAAAAATTCAATGAAGTAAAATAAAATATTCTTATTTGTTGAAATTTCTTATTTTTATTCTTACAAAAAAAAGTTCTCATTATAAGAGAGTGTTACGGGGAGTTATATCACAAGGGTGTGTAGTGGTAACACCACATACCCATCATTACTCAATTATTAATTTTTGTTATTTTTCATGTAATTTCTAAAGAGTAAACTGCCATTTTGGTCCCTGTGGTTTGGTCAATTTTGCCACTTTAGTCCAAAACTCAAACTTTTTGCATCTGGGTCCATGTGGTTTCAGTTTTATTGCCATTTTGGTCCAAAAATGAAATCAGATCATATTTGTCTTATAAAATCCTGTTATTTTATCATTTTCCGCAGGGGCAAAATGATCATTTCTTTTTTATAAATAAATACCATATTTTATAAGACAAATATGACCTGATTTGCCCTGAGGAAAATGACAAAATTGCAGGATTTTATAAGACAAGTATGACCTGATTTCATTTTTGGACCAAAATGGCAATAAAACTGAAACCACAGGGACCCAGATGCAAAAGGTTTGAGTTTTGGACTAAAGTGGTAAAAGTAACCAAACCTCAGGGACCAAAATGGCAGTTTACTCATTTCTAAATATATAAAATTTAAAAACAAAAAACATTTCATTAAAGCATTACAATAATTAAAAAACATTACAACAAAATATATTTAATACTACTCGTCTTCATCGGCGTTGTCGCCTTCTTGTTCTTCGCGATCTCCGCCATCCAAACCTTCGTCTTCAAAGCCTCCAACTTCGAAATCCTCTTCTTCTTCTTCAGAATCTTCTTTGTCGTCGCCTTCTTGTTCTTCGCGATCTCCGCCATCCAAACCTTCGTCTTTAAAGCCTCTAACTTCGAAATCCTGTTCTTCTTCAGAATCTTCTTCGTCGTCGCTAGGTCTGGCAATTTTACACGAATACACGACACGAACCTACACGAAGTTAACAGGTATCGTGTATGGCCTTAATAGGTATCGTGTACCAAACAGGTAGACACGAGATTACCTGTTAATTTTCGTGTATAAACATGTTAAATACTTGTTTACCTGTTAATACCCGTTAGTACACGATAAGAAATTAAATTAAATAAAACTCATCAGCCATGTGCGTGTGGGTTCCTTAATTCCTTTCTATTTTCATTCCTCATTCAATTCAAAAAAAAAAAAAAAAAAAAAAACCCTAAACTCCCTCTGTAACTCTCAGATAGCATGTCGTGTTCATGTTTTTGTTCGTGTTAACAGGTAATTTTCGTGTATAACAGTCGAACAGTCGTGTTAACAGGTAATTTTCGTGTATATCGTGTCGTGTTCGTGTTTGAAAAAAAGGACACGATAATTTATCGTGTCGTGTTCGTGTATGAGATTTTGTGTATCGTGTCTTATCGTGTATGGGTATACACGATATGCCAGCCCTAGTCGTCGCCATCTTGTCAAATGTGACGAATCTCCCAAGCATGCTTGACTAAATCCGCCTTTAACGTGTTATGTAAATCCCTGGAACGCAATAGTTGCCCGTTTAAGATTCTCTCCTCCATTATTGCTTTGGTCGATTCAACAACATCTTCCGGAAAATAGTTTTGGCATACAGCTTTCCCCTCGTCTTCTAAAATCATATTATGCATTATGATACAAGCATACATCACCATTATGATACAAGCATACATCACCATTCTAGGTTTTGCAAAATCATCTTTAGTAATCCCGTGAGCGTAGTATTGGTTGACGTAGCACAGGAACGCCAAGGTTATTCTACCCGGCGAGCAAAGGGATGGTGGAATTAGTACAGGAACACCAAGGTCACCCTACAGGGCAAAGAAGTTGTGAGTTGGAGTCGGAGTTTATGAAACAGAATTAAAGTACTTAGTGTAATACGAAAAGTACAAATAAACAGAAAGTATATTTTGTCGATGCACTTGTCCTGACACTACTTTTCTATGGTTTTACGGGTCCTAGTTTGCCCGACAGAATCAATGAGAAGGAACGCGGAAACAGAATAACGGGGAAACTGAAATACGAACTGTTCGGACGAGAGACTGTCTGAGATGAAAGGGCCATTCGTACGAATGGGATCCCCTGTCGCGCGAAAGGGACTGTCTGGTGAACCGAGTCTCGTTTGAACGTTTTACCTATCAAACAGTTATGTTCGTGATTTCTGTTAAGTCTTATTAATTATGATATTAGTATATTAGTAGTCCAGATTGTTCATAAGGTTCATGGAAGTCATGCATGGAGGTTTAACCTCGTTATTGTCACACCCTGACTTTTGCGGAAGCGTGGTTATTGGTGTGACCTCTTAATACCATAGCATTCAATCATAACAATGCTATATGATAAAACCAAAAGATATTCATCCATATATTAAGTTTAGAAAATACCACGACATACTTGTCTTGAAAACATAGACACCAAATTAAGTTACAAACCATGACATGTTCAACCGAGTTCATAAAGACTCCACAACAGACTTTAAATAAAACCTGATTTTGGAAACATGTATCCCGTCCAAGAATAGGATACACCCCCTAAACTCAGCAACCATGGATAACATCTTTTATTTATACGCAGCTTAAAAACACATGCACACACCTGCCAGATCCACTTAGTTCCCTGAAATACATGTAGTTTAAAAATATCAACAAAAGTTGAGCGAGTTCATGTGTTCGTGAGTATGTATAAAACCTTTGTATTCAATGTATGTATGAAAGTCCCGGTATGATAGCAAACAAGGAAAAGGTCACCAATGGTTTGCAAGGCCACTGATATGTGTGACGGTGTAGGAAGACTCAAACCTAGCAAAGTTGTACCGGGCTTCCAGCTGGAAGACATAGTCACCACTATGGGCCACCCTGGCCTCATGGGTGTGGGCTCGCTACACCCAAATAGATCTATCACTCATGCCCCTCGGTCCTACAAGAGGATTGACGGCCTCAAGTATACGCCTACCCATTCACATGATCTATGGTTCTTTCCTAGGCTAACCATACCAATTGTATTGTAAGTAATCCTTTTGTAACATGAATTTCACCTCCGAAGTAAATAAACAAAACAGTTTAAAGAAAAGGGGGACATGAACTCACAGTATCGCGTCTTCAGTACTGGCACTAAAAACTCCTCAGCAAACACGACTACCTACAGTGTACTAACGTCTATTAGACGAACGGGTCGTGCCTTTGCTTAGTATTTGCGTTTTGAGTTACGTTTCTTATGTTATTCCAAGTTGTATAATTATTTGTCAAAATAATTAATATTTCAACTTAAATTATATTTAGTTTTGGAATAATTGTTTAAGCAATATTTCGTAACAATACTTCTCAAGTATTTTATTTTCGTAATTCCTTCCCAAGGATGGGATATCTTATACATGTATATTTGTAATTTCCAAAATAATATATTTCTAAGTCTCACTTTAGAAAATATATTTAAAATTATTTTGTCCAAAATAATGTATTGTCCAGAAAATCTTTATTTTTCCCAAAAATCATATATCTTCTAAATATTTAAGAAAATATATTTCTACTTCCAAAATAATATATTTTCCCTTTTTTCAAAGTATGATATAACTTGTAATAATAAATAAAATCATACTTTCATTCCGTTTACATCCACAATAATATTTACCAAAAATATATTTGTAACCGTATTGTTTTGGATAGTAAATTTCACGGTACTTTGTTAAGTTATATTATTTTATCCTAAAATAATATAACCATTTCACCAAGTATACAAATAATCACACAAGTGTCTTAATATGTATATATATTCTAAGTATATATATTTACCCATTTTTATTTATAAAAACCAACCTCCAATATTTGTATTTTTGTTACAAAAATTATGGCAAAGTTTATATTGAAAACTTATGATCAAAATACACTTGTAAATACTTGTTAGAAAATATTTTTCTAAGTGTTTGTATTTTTAGAAAATTTTGCCATAGTTTCCCCTAAAAATGGAGGTGTCCATGCTATTAAAGCACATCATTTTCTTTTCAAAAATCATCACAACAATCAATAATCAATCTACACTTACCAAGTGCAAAAACTATAACAACTTGCATAACAACATGAACTTGAACTTTTATTAAAACTTGTAGTAACTTGGTAGGGTGTTTAGTGGGTTTAGTTACCCTTTAAAGTGCATTTATTACTTTACAAATCTCATTCTTTAAGAGTTTAGGTGTTTATAACTTGTAAACACATTTTACAAAATCGTTTATTCATAACATCTTCTTGTTTCTCTAGTATCTCTACACTTGTTTTATCATAAAAAATAGTGTAGTTTTAAGTAAGAATCAAGTTCTACAAAAAAAAAATCATATTTTGAACTTGGTTTTCTTGGAAAATCATTCATGAATCTTAGATTCATAAGATTACTAGCTTACTTTGTTTATCATTTTACAAGAAATCATTTTATCCATCAAGTTTATGTTTATATGTGAGGATGATCTTCTTGTGTTAATACATAATCATCCTCTAACTTGCTAGATCATGTGTTTAATCACAATCTAGCAAGCTCCTTATGATGATCAACATCATAACCTCAAGTAAACAACAACAAGTATCATACACATACTTAAACAACATTATTTCAACAAGATTTCATCATATGTAAGCTTCAAGTTCATGATTCAAGATTATGTTCCTTTAGGGTTCTTGTGATTTATAACATAACACATCTTTTAACAAATCAAAATTAGAAGTATCAAGGGTTGTGAGAGTCTTACTACTAGCTCTAAGCTAGGGAAGAACACTTGATGAAGAAGATGATGAAAATGGTGGATGAAAGCAATTTGATGGAGGTTCTTCAAGATTCAAGAGCACCAAGCTTCACAAGACACCTTCTTACACCCTTGAGAGTACTTGAGATTGGATGAATGAAGTTGGATGATGATGAAAGGTGGTGGTGGTGGCGGCGGCACTATCTAGGCCGAGAGGAGAGGGAGAGAGTAAGGGAGTGGTGTGGTGTTGTGAAGTGAGTGAAATGTAATGATCTATTGAAATCATATGCCATACTTATAATCATACTTCTCAATATTATGTCCACATGATCAAGCAAGATCTAATAAAATAAGAATAAAATCTTTGTGGTATGGTGGTGGGGTCCTTGTGACCGTAAATACCAAGGGGGGGGGGGGTAAATGTAAGTTTGAATGGTAAATTAGATAATTAGTTGGAGGTTAAGTGTAATGTCTAGTGTTTTAAGTGTATGATGCATTATATAGTGTGTTAGGGTGTTCGGGGATCATAACTAGTTAAAAAATAATAACACAATGATTCTAGCAATATTTTGGTGTTTCGGGTAATGTCTGGTTGTTCGGTTAGATACCGGTTCGTTAAAGTGTCAAGCTATTCCGTTTAATGATCTTTATGTTACTTTTTGTGACACTTTTAATTCCCGACACTTAGGAAAGCATTCAGGACCATTTACTTAAATTTTTGTATGTAACTAGCTTGTTAAAAAGCTGAATTTTGCTGAAAAATGCAGAATTCTGCACTTTAAGTGGGTTTTAGGCACTTTCCGACACTGAAACTATCACCTAGTGACGCAATTTTATGGTCCTTACTTCCCTACACACCATACTCGTGTAGTACCTTGTCCCTGGCCCATACTGGGTCTCAAAACACTGTCTGTCTATGTACTGAATCCCGTCAGCATATTCCTGTTCCATCTGTTAACTGTGCTAACTGTGCTTTGTGCATCATGTATGTCAATATGGTTTGTATGTGATAATGATGTGACATTATGTAATATGTGATGCACATGTAAGCATGATGCAGTAATCAGAAAGCAGTTAAGTAATTCAGCACAGTCATTAAGCACTTAATTAATAATAATTAATTGTACGGATACCTGGATTTATGAGGGTTGTCACATTCTCCCCCTGTTACGAAAATTTCGTCCCGAAATTTTAGTTCTGCTACTAGTTGTAGGGGTCTTGGAGAACAAATGTGGGTATTTTGCTTTCATACAATCCTCACACTCACAAGTGAATTCTAGGCCGTGTCGCGCGTTCCAACGAACCTCGATGAGTTTGACACTACTCCGTCGCGTCTTGTTAACCTTCCAATCAGTAACCTCAACCGGTTCTTCAGTAAAGTGGAGTGTGTCGTCAATGTGGACTTCGTCGGTAGGTATGACAACTGTTTCTTGAGTTGGACTGTTTTTCAGGTTAGATACATGAAATGTATCATGAACGCCATTCAGTTCTGCGGGTAGATCCAACTTGTAAGCTACAAGACCAATCCTCTCCAGGATTTTGAATGGTCCAATGTATCGCGGGTTCAACTTCCCACGCTTCCCAAAGCGTGCTACACCCTTCCAGGGTGAAACCTTTAACAAAACCATATCTCCTACTGCGAACTCCAACGGTTTCCTTCTTTGGTTCGCGTAACTCTTTTGTCGATCACGAGCCGCCTTTATGCGCTCTCGGATCTGTGAAATCTTATCTGTCGTCTCTTGAACCAATTCAGGACCAACAAGCTGCCTATCCCCCGTGTCTACCTAGCATAACGGTGATCGACGCTTGTGTCCATAGAGAGCTTCAAATGGTGCAGCTTGGATACTCGCATGGTAGCTGTTGTTGTATGAGAATTCTACCAAGGGTAAGTGAGTGTCCCAACTGCCACCCAAATCCATCAGGCAAGCTCGTAACATATCCTCCAACGTTTGAATCGTTCGCTCGCTCTGGCCATCTGTCTGCGGATGGAATGCAGTACTCAGATTCAACTGAGAACCAAAGGCTTCTTGGAAGGATTGCAAAATCCTTGACACAAACCTTCCATCTCTATCAGAAATGATCGAGAGAGGCACTCCATGTCGTGCAACAATCTCTCTCAGGTATAGCTCAGCAAGCTTGCTAGTATTATCTTTCTCCTTGATTGGCAAAAAGTGTGCAGATTTGGTCAGACGGTCTACGATTACCCAAATCGTATCGTGACCTCTGGGTGTCCTTGGCAATTTTGTTATAAAGTCCATTGAAATCTGCTCCCATTTCCACATGAGTATTTCTGGTTGTTGCAGAAGGCCTGAAGGCTTCTGATATTCGGCCTTTACTTTGGCGCAAGTCAAACATTTGCCAACATATGTCGCAACATCACCTTTTAATCTCGGCCACCAATAGAAATCCTTTAAATCTTGGTACATTTTATCCGATCCTGGATGGATCGAGTACCGTGACTTGTGAGCTTCATCGAAAATTACTTCTCTTAGACCACTGAAGAGAAGAACCCAAATTCGTTTCATGAAGCACAACGTTCCTTCATTATTGGGTACTAACTGTTTCTCCATCCCACGGAGACACTCATTTTCAAGATTCTTTTCCTTAAGCGCTTCTCTCTGCACGGCACGAATGCGCAATGAGAGGTCTGTTTGAATAATCATTTCCAAAGCCCTAACCCTTATGGGCTTGATTCTTTCTTTCCGACTCAAGGCATCGGCGACCACATTTGCCTTCCCTGGGTGATACTTGATTTCACAATCATAATCATTTAACAACTCTACCCACCGTCTTTGTCTCATGTTAAGCTCTTTCTGATCGAATATATGTTGTAAGCTTTTGTGATCAGTAAAGATGGTGCATCGCGTGCCGTACAAGTAATGTCGCCAGATCTTTAATGCAAACACCACAGCGCCTAGTTCCAAATCATGTGTGGTGTAGTTTTTCTCGTGAACCTTCAGCTGGCGCGAAGCATAGGCTATAACCTTCTGTCGCTGCATCAGCACGCAGCCTAAACCTTGACGCGAGGCGTCGCAATATACCACGAAGTCGTCGGTGCCTTCGGGTAGGGATAAGATCGGTACATCGCAAAGCTTGTTTTTCAACAACTGAAATGCTTCTTCTTGTTTGTCTCCCCATTCATACTTCTTGTCTTTCTGAGTGAGGGAGGTCAAAGGTTTAGCGATTTTCGAGAAATCATCAATAAATATGCGATAATATCCTACCAAACCTAGGAACCGACGGATCTCGGTTGGCGTCTTTGGAGTCTCCCAATTCTTGATCGCCTCGATCTTTGTGGGATCCACATGGATTCCATCTCCGTTAACCACGTGACCAAGGAACTGAACCTCGCGTAACCAAAATTCGCACTTCGAGAACTTCGCGTACAACTTCTCTTTCTTGAGCAGCTCTAAGATAGTTCTTAGATGTTGCTCATGTTCTTCCTTCTTCTTCGAGTAGATCAAAATGTCATCAATAAACACAATCACAAACTTATCGAGGTGCGGCTTACAAACTCTGTTCATCAAATCCATGAACATTGCCGGTGCGTTCGTCAACCCAAATGGCATAACCAGGAACTCGTAATGTCCATATCGAGTCCTAAAGGCCGTCTTTGGAATACTCTCCTCTTGAATTCTCAACTGGTGATAACCTGATCGAAGATCGATCTTGGAGTAACAGCTCGAACCTTGTAGTTGATCGAACATGTCATCAATCCTTGGCAAAGGATATCTATTCTTGATAGTCAACTTGTTAAGCTCGCGGTAGTCAATACACATGCGGAAACTACCATCTTTCTTCTTGACAAACAAAACTGGAGCTCCCCAAGGCGAGAAGCTTGGTCTGATAAATCCCTTATCCAATAGCTCCTGAAGTTGCGTTGACAGCTCTTGCATTTCTGAAGGCGCAAGTCGATAAGGAGCCTTAGCTACAGGCGCAACGCCTGGGACTAAGTCAATGTGGAATTCGACTTGTCGCTGTGGCGGCAATCCTGGAAAGTCTTCGGGAAAGACTTCAGGGTATTCCTTCACGACTAGGATGTCTTCTAGCTTTGGCTCAGCGGCTTCTTTGTCCACAATGTGTGCCAAGAAGGCAACACATCCTTTCTGCAAACACTTTCGAGCCTTCAAACAACTAATGATTCTTAGGGGCGTTTCGCGCTTCTCTCCATGTACCACAACTGTTTCTCCATTCGCCATCGGAATGCGAATGACCTTCTCGTGACATACAATCTCTGCTTGGTTGCTTGACAACCAATCCATCCCCACTATCACGTCGAAGCTTCCCAACTCGACTGGTAGCAAATCCAGTGTGAACTCGTGCTCTCTATTACGCAACCCTTAATAACTTCATTGGCTTCTACTAGCTTCCCATTAGCTAGTTCTATCGAATATGGAATGTCTAACTTACTGGCTACCAACCCAAGTATATTCTTAAATTCTACCGATACAAAACTATAATCGGCACCAGTATCAAACAGTACAGATGCAAAGCGTTGATTGATAGGGAACGTACCAGTAACTACATTTGGATCTTGGCGAGCTTCTCTCGCTCCGATGTTGAATACCCTTCCACGAGCTTGATTGAGCTTTGGGCACTCCCTCTTGAAACGCCCCACGTCTCCACAATTGAAACAACCTGGTCCTCGACCATTACCGTTCCCATTACCACCTTGATTGTTATTCGCCCCACGGTTTCCATTACCAGCTTGATTCCCAAAATTACCACGGTTTCCGTTACCGCCATTTCCTCCCTGGGGGCGGTTTCCGTATCCATTTCCTCCACGGTTGTTGTTTCCATTACCAAAACCCCTTTGACCACAACGGCCAGTACCAACCCAACATGTTTCTTTTGAGTGACCAACTCTTCCACAAGATTCACATTTTACAGCTTGGCATCGTCCATTGTGATGCAACTGACATGCATCACATTTGGGCAAAGTGCCCATATACCCCTTTCCTTTGACCTTGGCCGGTGCGTTTGTCTCATCCTTCTTGTTTGTACTGCTGGTACCTTTCTTAAAGTTGGAGAACTTCCTCTTGTTCTCACCGGACGACTCAACGTGAGTCTCCTTCTTCTTCTTCTGGTCAGAGATAGAAAACTTGTTCAATCTGATAGCTTCTTCAGTAAGTGCCACGCTGAGATCAATGGCTTCGGTAATTGTCAGAGGCTTTGACGTTGTTACCATACTCATAATCTGAGGTGCCAACCCCCAGATGAAACGCTCAACGCGCTTGAATTCCGGACTAACCATGTATGGTACCACGTGAGGTAGATCGTGAAATCTCTGCACATATTCGGCGATCTTCGGGCCATCCATCTTGAGGTTCCAGAATTCAGTTTCTAACTTTTGGATTTCAGCCCTGGAGCAGTATTTCTTTCGCATGAGCTCGTTCCAAGTCAAAGCGTATGCTGCTGCCTCTCCCAGAGTTTGGAGTTGGAGATTCCACCATGAAAGCGCTCCATCTATGAACAATCCGGAGATGTAGGTGACTTGGTGTTCTGGTGCACATTTACTCATTCTTATCACCGAATTGGTCTTCTCTGTCCATCTAACAAAGCCCACAGCACCCCTGGTGCCGTCGAAATTCAGCGGATTACAGTCTAAGAACTGCTTAAAGGTACAACCTGTACATATAACGTCATTCACAGAAAGCATTAGCGAACACACATGGAATATCCAAATGTAACGTAATGTGTCTCAAACGACTTAAACGTTACCATGGGGTGGGTTGTTCCTCGAGGTACCCCCGCTAGTTTCAGCGCATGAGGCCTCGTAATCTGCTATCGCTCATGAAATACGTTCTTGTAACTCGGCCTCAGTAGTGGGCAATCGAGTCTCTCTTCATGGAGGCATCTTCTATAAAACCAAAAACCTCTAAGCTGATGGTGGAGGAGGAGGAGGAGGTGGAGGAATGAAAAGCAAATGGCACGTACGCGCTAACTCCTCCTCTAGAGTATGAACGAGATGCAACAAATAGCTAATCTGCTGCTCCATCGTAAGAAATCGAATATCAAAATCCGGGTAAGGAAATAGTGGAGCAGTAAACTATGATGGACCAGTACCAGGTGGAGGACGCGGGATTCTCTCTAGCTCAGTGACTCGACGACTCAACATATCCTGCTGGAGCTGTAACGACAAAAGTATATCATCCCTCGTGTATCCAATGTGGAAGGGATGGTATGGATCAGTAACAGGCATCGTGTTGGGCGGAAACCAGATAAGTGGCTCGCCCGATGGTGTAGTAGCAAAAGGAGCAGTATGTGTAGCAGGTGCAAATGGTGGTATGAATGGAAAGGCTGCTGACACAGGTGGTATGTGACTGGGCTGCTAACTCGATGTTCCTACCCCTGGACGGGGAGGAGGAATATCCTGTAGAAACATGACTGGTAAATCAGTACGATGAATGTCAGATACGTGTGGGTGAAATGGGGCAAAGTCAATGGGTGCATGTGTGGGTGCAGGAGGGGGAGTAACCGGTCTAACAAAAGGAGGTAAGTCATCGTCATCCTCGATCCACCCATTGTGGGTGAATGCATATCTGGGGTCAACCTGGGCTGCAAAAGGAGCGTGGTCTGCGGGTGCAGGTAGAGGGTCAGGCAAAGGTGGTGCAACAACTAGTACATCGGCAGGTGCAGGGTCATGCTTGGGTAAAGGATCGTGAGCAGGCATGGGCTCTGGTGCAAGCTCATGATCAGTGGGTATATCAAAGAGCTGATCGTCAGGGACAATAGGTGCATCAATGGGCTGCTCAGCAGGAATAAAATCAATCTCCTGCTCAGGATCGAAATCAGGATCAACAGGTGCCTCAAAAGGCTGCTCATCGGGGACAAACTCAATCTCATGATCAGGGTCAACGTCGTGTGGAAAGACAGGATCCATCTCATCATCAAACTCGAAATCATGATCAGCACCATGTGGAATATCGGGTGCAACAGACATGGCTGTGTCAGAATCAGTATCTGTGGGATATCGCTGTAATCCCAGTGCGTGTAAAGTAGTAGATGACACAGACTCAAACGAATCAGGACCTGAATGGTCAGAAGGAGCCTCGACAACGGGAATCTCCTCATGTGGAACAGCAACGACATCACCAACTAGGATCTCGACAAGTGGAGCGACAACGGCATCATCGACTGGAGCCTCGATAAGTGGAATGACAATGGCATCATTGACTGGAGCCTCGATAAGTGGAACGACAACAGCATCATCGACTGGAGCTCCATCATCCTAGGCACCCTCTGGGGGACCCTCAATAAAAAGATCGATGTCATCGTCAGACATAACGTCTAGAGGCAGATCCTCAAGAGGAAATGCAGCAAGAGGAAGAGGAGCAGGGATCTGAACAAGAGGTAGATCCTCGCCAGGAAGACCATCAGCTAGTGGTATGTCATCGCCAAAATCTGGCAAGGCGAAAGGCTGAAAATCATCAGTATCATCTGAAAGCATCTCTGGATCACTCTCCGAGTCGGAGATAGGAATCTCGGGTGCCAGGATGATCTCATCATCCGAAGTGATAGCCATGGGATCAATGGTGTCAGATGCTCCGCTCTCTGAAGAGGACATGGTGTCTGTAACAAATCAATCACAAGTATGCACATATATCAACAATCATCAAATAAGCATGTAAGTAATAACAATTTAAGCATGTATGCATCCTAGTCTTCCCAAGACTATCCCACCCAGCCTCTCAGACTGAACTACTTAGTCTCTCAGACTAGACCTCCCAGTTTCCCAAACTAAACTACCCAGCCTCTCAGGCTAAACCTCCCAGTTCTCAAACTGAACTACCCAGCCTCTCAGGCTAAACCTCCCAGTTCTCAAACTGAACTACCCAGCCTCTCAGGCTAAACCTCTCAGTCTCTCAGACTGCCCCAACTAGTCTCTCAGACTGCAATACCCAGCTAGTCTCTCAGACTAACTCCCCAGTCTCTCAGACTGCAATACCCAGCTAGTCTCTCAGACTAACTCCCCAGTCTCTCAGACTGAAATATAAATGAATTCTTTGAAATGTATTTTGTGTCTTTTATTTGTAAAAATGTTTGTTTCCTGGATCTAGACATTTTGTGTATGCAATGAAAACATTTCATGAGAGCCCTAATGATCGTAGTCTAGACTCGAGAAAGAATCCTAGTTCGCTACGATCGAAGCTCTGATACCAAGCTGTCACACCCTGACTTTTATGGAAGCGTGGTTATTGGTGTGACCTCTTAATACCATAGCATTCAATCATAACAATGCTATATGATAAAACCAAAAGATATTCATCCATATATTAAGTTTAGAAAATACCACGACATACTTGTCTTGAAAACATCGACACCAAATTAAGTTACAAACCATGACATGTTCAACTGAGTTCATAAAGACTCCACAACAAACTTTAAATAAAACCTGAGTTTGGAAACATGTATCCCATCCAGGAATAGGATACACCCCCTAAACTCAGCAACCATGGATAACATCTTTTATTTATACGCAGCTTCAAAACACATGCACACACCTGCTAGATCCACTTAGTTCCCTGAAATACATGTAGTTTAAAAATATCAACAAAAGTTGAGCGAGTTCATGTGTTCGTGAGTATGTATAAAACCTTTGTATTCAATGTATGTATGAAAGTCCCGGTATGATAGCAAACAAGGAAAAGATCACCAATGGTTTGCAAGGCCACTGATATGTGTGACGGTGTAGGAAGACTCAAACCTAGCAAAGTTGTACCGGGCTTCCGGCTGGAAGACATAGTCACCACTATGGGCCACCCTGGCCTCATGGGTGTGGGCTCGCTACACCCAAATAGATCTATCACTCATGCCCCTCAGTCCTACAAGAGGATTGACGGCCTCAAGTATACGCCTACTCATTCACATGATCTATGGTTGTGAGAGTCTTACTACTAGCTCTAAGCTAGGGAAGAACACTTGATGAAGAAGATGATGAAAATGGTGGATGAAAGCAATTTGATGGAGGTTCTTCAAGATTCAAGAGCACCAAGCTTCACAAGACACCTTCTTACACCCTTGAGAGTACTTGAGATTGGATGAATGAAGTTGGATGATGATGAAAGGTGGTGGTGTTGGCGGCACTATCTAGGCCGAGAGGAGAGGGAGAGATTAAGGGAGTGGTGTGGTGTGGTGTTGTGAAGTGAGTGAAATGTAATGATCTCTTGAAATCATAAGCCATACTTATAATCATACTTCTCAATATTATGTCCACATGATCAAGCAAGATCTAATAAAATAAGAATAAAATCTTTGTGGTATGGTGGTGGGGTCCTTGTGACTGTAAATACCAAGGGGGGGGGGGTAAATGTAAGTTTGAATAGTAAATTAGATAATTAGTTGGAGGTTAAGTGTAATGTCTAGTGTTTTAAGTGTATGATGCATTATATAGTGTGTTAGGGTGTTCGGGGATCATAACTAGTTCAAAAATAATAAAACAATGCTTCTAGCAATATTTTGGTGTTTCGGGTAATGACCAGTTGTTCGGTTAGATACCGGTTCGTTAAAGTGTTAAGCTATTCCGTTTAATGATCTTTATGTTACTTTTTGTGACACTTTTAATTCCCGACACTTAGGAAAGCATTCAGGACCATTTAGTCAAATTTTGCATGTAACTAGCTTGTTAAAAAGCTGAATTTTGCTGAAAAATACAGAATTCTGCACTTTAAGTGGGTTTTAGGCACTTTCCGGCACTTAAACTATCACCTAGTGATGCAGTTTTATGGTCCTTACTTCCCTACACACCATACTCGTGTAGTACCTTGTCCCTGGCCCATACTGGGTCTCAAAACACTGTTTGCCTATGTACTGAACCCCGTCAGCATATTCATGTTCCATCCGTTAACTGTGCTAACTGTGCTTTGTGCATCATGTATGTCAATATGGTTTGTATGTGATAATGATGTGACATTATGTAATATGTGATGCACATGTAAGCATGATGCAGTAATCAAAAAGCAGTTAAGTAATTCAGCACAGTCATTAAGCACTTAATTAATATTAATTAATTGTACGGATACCTGGATTTATAAGGGTTGTCACAGTTATTGTTCACCAAAACACAAAGCAGTTAACTTAGTTAACTAACCGGTTGGTCATGAATATGGAATGGAAAAGACAGAATGTTAAATTAACCAAACAATCGAACAATGTACAACCCAGGTGTGCCAACACGACATAGAAAGAATTAACTAAGTGTCGGATGCTGGACGGGGTTCACTTGTTCTAAGTCTAGGAGATTGTTTGGGTGTTCGTTTCACGAGTTTAAGTGAGGTGGTGGACCTAGATTGGAAACCAAATTTCCCACAGAACACACACTGACATTCCAGTATCATCTATATTGAAGATAGTGATCTGGACAGTCATTCAACACTTGAATCGTCGGAACTTAGTGAAATAGTGGCTTTCGGATGACTAGAAGTCCTCTTTCGTACGAGAGGATCATCCTCTCGGACGAATGGGTCTGCCACTCGGACGAATGGGACTGTTTCTAGGTGAAATTAGTTTGGTTTTGTTTGAACTGATTACCTACTCGGCTAGAATTGGTCCTAACTTGAATCCACAGCTATTGACTTAGCTTGTGAGCTCTAAGAACCTCAGATCTGGCTGAGTAGTCAGAAAGACTATTTAAAATAGTTTTGAAAGATTTACTTCACTTTCAGCTTGGCCCTCAACTGATTTAAGAGTTTATATCAGTTGCCTTGGCAGATCTGATAAATCAAGTGAAGATTCATGAAGAATCTTGTAATAGTTTATGAAAATCCAAAGAAAGTGGAAGAACAAAAGATGAAATCAGATGTTTGCAAGCTCAATACTCACTTAGAAGTGACTAAAATAAGCTCTAAGTGAAATGAAGTTAGTTCGAGAGAGAATTTCAAAAGTTTGAAGATTTGGAAATGAAGGAATGAGCTGGTATTTATAGGCTGACGGGGCAAATTGGGACGAGTGGGCTTCTGGGGCGAATGCGCCATTTCGGACGACTGAGCCAGGCCTTTCGTGCGAATGGGCTGGGCCCATGGGCTTAAATTCCAATTTCGCTTGTTTTGACGGTTTTAAGCGTTTTAAGCTTATAAGTGCAATGTATAAGTGTTGTGTATAAATAAAGGAATGTATAAATGTATTTTGCATGTATAATATGTATGAATAAGTAAGAATTTGCATGTAAATGGTATCAAGTATGTATGTATCACGAATATTCAACAAGTATTTATGAATAATGAAATACACAAGTATATAAAAGATAGAGTTTTCATTATGATTCAAGTATCGGATTACAAAGTTTGAAATGAAATACGATTACAAGGGAATACAAGTTTTCATAAATAGAAAGTACAAACAAACTTCTTAAGAGAGGAAAGTTACAAAAAGCGAGACATTACAGGGCATGCCACTATATAATCACTTAAAAAGCCCAAAGTGTGGAAATCATCAAAGGATACATAAAAGAGGAGTTGGAACCAAGTGATTTCTTCTTGTCTATTTGTTTTTCCTTTCATTTACATTTTTATTTATATTTTTATCTTTTAAACTTTCAAGACTATTATCAAAATTTGGTTTGATTAGACATTAACGGTAAGCCGGTATTAAAAGCTCTTGTGTCCTTGGACGACCTCGGCATCTTACCATCACTATACTACGTCTCTGATGGGTGCACTTGCCCTAACGTGTGTAGAGTAGTAGTATTGTATTGTGTTTTATAAATTTAAAACTTGAATAAACGAGTAAAAAGTGCTTAAGGGCAAGTTGCATAGAAAGATAAACATACTTTTACGTGTATATTCAATTTAGGTAAATAATGTTTTGAGTAAAATGACTTTTCAACTTTTTGTCCAAAGGTTTGTTTTTTCACATATGGATCCAAAATGTTTGAAATATTGTCATTTTAATCCGGCTCGTTAACTCCATTCTTTTTTCTCCTTTAAGTTAGGGGTATTTTTGTTTTTTTTGTTAACTTAAAGGGCAATTCGGTCTTTTTCACTTTATGCCCTTTAAGTTAACAAAAAAGGCGAAAATACCCCTTACATACCGGAGAAAAATGGATGGAGTTAAAAAATAGCAAGATTTCAGACCTTTTGGATTTAAATGCGAAAAAATAAACCTTTGGGCAAAAGTCGCAAAACTGACAAAACCTCAGGGACGAAAATTGCATCATACTCTAATGTGATTCTGAGTTCATGAGTGGGCTAAGTGTGTATGATTATTTGCACAAACAAAAGGGTACATTTAAACTTCCAATATTACTCAAGGTAGCAATTGATATATCAAGAGGGATGAACTACTTGCACCAGAATAATATAATACATCGGACTTGAAGGCTGCAAATCTTCTTAGGGATGGAAATGATGTAAGATTCTCAGTTTATATATTTTTTATGAGTAAAATGCCATTTTTGACCATGAGGTTTGACCAGTTTTGCGACTTTTAAAATCTTGTCATTTTCATCGGGATTGTTAACTCCATTCATTTTTCTCTGTTAAGTCACACTACAAGAAACGGGTACCTTTAGCGGCGCCATGTGTCGTCGCTAAAAGCCCTTTTTGTCGCCGCTATTGGTTTTAGCGGCGACATGTCGCCGCTAAAAGGTCGCCAATATAGATAGGCCGCTATTGCCCTTTTTGTTGCCGCTATTGATGCCGTCGCCGCTATTGCCCTTTAGACTTTAGCCGGAGTTTTGCCTGAACTTCACCGGAAGATACTCCAGTAATGCGATTATATCCAAAACCTCAAACAAAGATCGAAGACAAAGGAGCATTATATCATCATTCAAATCTCATATATTTAATCCATACAATCAAACAAAACAAAGATGTTTTTTACATAAAACTACAAATCTCATATATTTAATCAAACAAATCTCATATATTTAATCCATTCAAACCTCCGGTGACGATGCAGATGCTCCGGTGAAGATGATGGTGCTCCGGTGATGCTCCGGTGAAGATGCAGATGCTCCAGTGATGCTATGGTAAGATGAAGGTGCTCCGGTGATGCTCCAGTGAAGATGCAGGTGCTTCGGTGATGCTCCGGTGAAGATGAAGGTGTTTCGGTGAAGATGAAGGTGCTCCGGTGACGCTCCGGTGAAGATGCAGGTGCTCTAGTGATGCTCTGTTGAAGTGCTCTGTGTTTGTTTTGAGGAGAATAATAAAGTTTTGAATATGATGTGTGTGTTTGTTTGGGAAGAACACCAGCCCTTTGATCATGTATTCATCAAGGGCCAAGAGTGAATCTTGATTGCAGCACACGGATCGATCTATTACCGGCGACACCATTAGCAGCAACGCCATGCAATAGCAGCGAAAGTTGATGCCGTCACCGCTATTGCACGGCGTCGCCGCTAATGGTGTCGTCGGTATTGCTACCTGTTTCTTGTAGTGTCAAGGGTATTTTTTTTTTTTTTTTTTTTTTTTTTTTTTGTTGTTAAAGCCAGGGGACTTAACTTTTATTTAGTGAGGGTATTTTAAATGTTTGTACATAAAGTGAAAAAGACAGAATTGTCCCTTAAGTTAACAAAAAAGATGGAAATACCCCTGATTTAACGGAGAAAAATGGATGGAGTTAACAAGCCGGATGAAAATGGTAAGATTTCAAACATTTTGCAGATGCGGAAAAACAAGTCTTTGGACAAAAATCGCGAAACTAGCTAAATCTCAGGGACGATTATGGCATTTTACTCTTGTTTTTCTATAACATTGTATCATTTAAAAAGCTCGTTTAGCTGTCGGTATAAGGCTAATTCAATCTTTGGGATGTTTTGCTTACAGGTGGTTAAGGTGGCTGATTTTGGTGTTGCAAGAGTGAAGGCTCAGACTGGTGTAATGACAGCCGAAACCGGGACATATCAGTGGATGGCTCCTGAGGTGGTTCATTTGTGTCGAGCTTTCTAATGTTGTTTAGTTTTATATTTGTTAGATTATGGGTTGGAACTTGGATGGGTTAAGTAACAGGTCAAATGGGTTCGGGTTGAGATACATCAACTTTAGTACGCATTGAAACGGGACACCGAAAAATATGTTATGAAAAGTAAATATAATAATAAACTATTATGTTATATTAAATGATAAAAAACTATATATTTTGGTTGAATCCACATTCACTTTTTGGGCTATTAATTATTATTATTTTTTTTACATATATAATCTATACTATATAATAAAAGAAACCAACTTTGGGACACATGTCACTCATTCGAGCCATCTATTTTTTAGTTTTCTCATCTCTATCTCCTACTTAATTATAGATAATTAATATTAATTAAAAGATAATTATAAAATTAAATTTAAACAATTCGTATAGAAGATAATATAATCTTTTGAAATATTTATTAGATTTCAAAATTATTTATCTTGACATTATCAAAAGACGTACACTAAATATAAATTAGAGTTAATTGCCAAAATCGTCCCTGAGGTTTGGGCACGTTTACCATTTTCGTCCAAAATGACACTTATGTACCGAATTGCCCCCAACGTTTATAACTTTTTGCCATTTTCATCCAAACCATTAACTTAGTTTATTTTTTCTGTTAAGTTGAGGATATTTGGATGAAACTGTCAATTATAGAACCATAGGGACGATTTTGGCAATTTACTCAAACTCTTTTAAATTTCTTTTATTTAATTAATTTTGTTACACATGTAATAAAAAGAATATACATGCAATTTTTATATGAAAAAAATAATAGCTTTGTCACAAATTTTTATAAATTTTCATCCAACCACTAAGTTAATTTTTCTATTAAGGCGAAGGATGTTTATAAACTAAGACAGAAATTAATTTCTAATTTTATATATAGATCAGTTTTATAAAAATAAAATCTAATTAAACCTCTAAATTTTATAAAACTAAAATGCTGGTGACCTTATTGAAAAAGGTCAAATAAAAAAAATCTTATCATATGTACCAAGTTTGTAATTCATCTTCTACTCTTTCAAATTCGCTCTTAAGGAAAAAACAGAAGCCAGTGCCCCCCACCCCTATCAAACAACGTATAGTTACCAAACCTTAAAATTACCCATCAAATTGTAATTTTAATGCTACGAACCAAAAGTTTCTTTACTCAAGCCACTCAGAATAAGTATTAGTTAGTTACCCTTAGGGGTGCAAACGAGCCGAGCCGAGCCCGAGCTTGACCAGGCTCGAGCTCGAGCTCGATTAACTTTATGTGAGCTCGGGCTCGAGCTCGGCTCGATTCGAGCTTTGTTTTCAAGGCTCGAGCTCGGCTCGTTTGAATTTTCTCAAGCTCGAGCTCGGCTCGGGCTCGGCTCGTTTATAATCTATTAATTAATATATTAATTAAAAATAATATAAATAAGAGACTTTTTAGGCTCGTGAGCTCGATAAGTGAAGCTCGGGCTCGAGCTCGTTTAGTAAATAAGCCTATTTTTAGGTTCGACGTCGGCTTGTAAACAAGTTTGAATAAGCTCGGCTCGACTCGGCTCGTTTACACTAAGGCTCGATAAGGCTCGACGAGCCAAACCGAGCTTCATAATCCGGGCTCGAGCTCGGGCTCGAAAATTAAACGAGCTCTTTTTTTAAGCTCGGGCTCGGCTCGAGCTCGATAAAGCTCGGCTCGTTTCGTGTTTTTCTTCGAGCCGAGCTCGAGTAGCTCGCGAGCCGGCTCGGCTCATTTGCACCCCTAGTTACCCTCATAATCTTAATTAAATAAATATTTTATTTCTACCAACATATTTCCTAGGTGCTCAACACATTTAAAAAATATGTAACGTTTTACAATTTTTTTCTATCTCTACAACCGGTAAATACTAAAAGTTGTAATCGATTGTTATGTGTTGCGCACCAATGACGTTTCCTCTTTATAAAACTGATTTATATAAACAAGCTGTAAATTAATTTCTGTCTTAATTTATAAAATTTAAAACATCCTTCACCTAAACAGAAAAAATAAACTGAGTTAGTGATTTGGATGAAAATTTATAAAAATTATGTGACAAAACTATTAATTTTTTTCTAAAAACTCCATGTATATTCTTTTTTATTATATATGTAACAAAAATAATTAAATAAAAGAAATTAAAAATGGTTTGAGTAAATTGCCAAAATCGTCCATGTGGTTTTATATTTGTCAGTTTCATCCAAATATCCTCAACTTAACAGAAAAAATAAACTAAGTTAGTGGTTTGGATGAAAATGGCAAAAAGTTACAAACGTTGGGGGCAATTTGGTACAAAAGTGTCATTTTGGACGAAAATGACAAACGTGCCCAAACCTCAGGAAGATTTTGGCAATTAACTCTATAAATTAATATAATGTAAAGAGTTAAATACCATTTTAGTCCCTGTGGTTTGGGCCATTTTGTCAGTTTAGTCTAAAGGTTTTATAATACACAGGGTTTATAAAGATATAATAAGATATAACTTTTTATTGATTGTTATATAAAATTACATATGCTCAACCCATACAATACATGAGGTTCTTAACGATGTAACTTTTTCATTATTTAATATATAAAATTAAATTTACTCAACCCGTATAATACACAGAGTTCTTAAAGATATAACTTTTTATTATTTAATATATAAAATTACATTTATTTAACCCATGTAATAAATGAGATTTTTAAAGATATATTTTTTATTATTTGGTATATAAAATTACATTTATTCAACCCGTGTAATAAACAAGGTTTTAAAAATATATTTTTTTATTATTTGTTATATAAAATTACATTTATTCAACCGGTGTATTACACGGGGTTCTAACCTAGTTATTTATATACTGATGTATACTTATAATTATAGTTTTACAGTAACAAAAATGAATATTATTTTTGTCATATTTTTATGTAGAATAATATTTATTATGCATCCGTTATATAAAATAAAAATATATTACATTTACATGATAACAGGCTCTCAATCTCGGTATGCAATGCTCTTTATTAAATGAAGCTCTAAATTTGGCCCAAGTTTGTACTACATGTTTGTTCAATGTAATAACTTCTTTAACATACTTCCGTTTACACTGAAGGTAATTGAACACAAGCCCTATGATCTCAAGGCGGATGTTTTCAGTTTCGGCATTGTTTTATGGGAATTACTAACCGGAAAGGTTATATCTTTCTTGTTCATTAAACATTCACTTTGGTCTATTTTTATGTAAATTAATATTTCTATTCAGCTTCCATACGAGTACTTGACCCCGGTACAGGCTGCTATCGGAGTGGTTCAAAAGGTAAACATCAAGCATTTATTTTAGTAAAATGGGATTCATGTGAACTTCAATCACGATCATAAATCTTTTGTTACTAAAATACAAATATATATTATTATTATTATATATATAATAGATCAAGTTGTTATCTACAATGACTTGACTTTTTTTTGTGTTTTATAAACGTCATCCCCAACTTTCAATATTGACATTTACACTCTCTAAACTTTTTAAAAACTTTGTAAAATGTCATTTTGACACCTAGTTTTACGTGCTTTTTTTATGTACTTGTCGGTATAAATTCAAATTAGTTTACTTTTCGACGTAGTTTTTAACGCAAATGAGTCATGTCAAATATTATATGTTTTTAGTGCTTGTATTTATAGACTTTTTAGTTGGTCTAAATTTTGATGCCAATTTTGTTCGGAAACGAATAGGGTCTATTTAATAAATTTTTATTAGACAGTATAAATTCGTGTTACTTTACGTTTCATGAGTCATGTCAAATACAATATGTTTCGTGTTTATTTTAAATGGACGTTTTCAGTTGGTTTACCTTTTGATTGTTAAGCAATTACAAAAAAAAACCGGTAAGCTCAAATCACGTTAAGAAAACCTACCATGCAACGCGGGGAATCAACTCTAGTTTTTTAAATTTCTCAAATAAAATTTAACTTACGTACCCAATATTTCAGGGCTTACGGCCTACTATCCCCAAGAACACTCAACCGAAGCTTGCCGAACTGCTTGGAAAATGCTGGCACAAGGACCCGAGTATAAGACCTAACTTCGCTGAAATCATCGACATCCTGAAAAGAATAAAAACCGAGGTACCGTACTAATCTTGTAGTTCATGTATGATTTGTCAAAACGGGCCGGGTCAGGTTAGGATGATTATAAACAATTAATGTGTAAAGTATGATTTTAAATTTTATATTATAGGTTGAAATAATGGAGGAAAAACGGGCAGGAGAGAGGGCATCAGGTCGATTCCTATCGCTACTTAGACGAGGCAATCACTGACTGGAAGTTTACTTCTTTTTGGTGCACAAAAGGAAATCTAGAAAAATGTACAATTGTTAGGTGCAAAGGTTTTATGTTAATCAAGTACAGAGTATGGAACTGTTTTATCTTTTGACGTGAATTTACAGTGTTAACAAGTATAGTGTTTAGACTAAATTATTACTTTACTATATATTAATTTTACAATTGAAATGAACACTAAGTTTCTTGCATTATAACAATATATTAATATAATCATAATATTTATTATTATTTTCTTTACTTTCTCAGTTGGATAAGCTTGATGTCAACCAATACTGGTATCGAAAATACAGGTACCATCCGGTTCATTACCGGTACACAGGGGCGGATTTAGCATGGTTCCAAGGAACCCATTCGATTCGAAGAAAATGGAAAAAATTAGTATAAACCTTGTATGATTTGAGAAAAAATAATGAAAATTAGTGAAAAACTACCAAAAGGAACCCAGTGGAATCCGACCCTGGATCCGCCACTGCCGGTACATGAAGTTAAAAATCGGCATCAGCCTGATACAGAAAACGCCAAAAGTCGGTACCGGATTGAGTTTGAAAATCTTTTAGTTCGGGAAATTCGGTACTGCTACACGGTTCCATTTGCTCATCACTGATCACGGGTGTCGTACAAACAACAACGGTATCGTACAACTTTTTCTTGTTGATTTTCTTCAACTTTTAATTATTTTTTTTAGTTTCAGGGGTAGGGATGAGCTCGGTGGCAACCGATACCCAAAATACCGGTTACGGTACCGGCATATGAAAGTAAAAATCGGTAGCGAACCGGTACTAGGAACGCCAAAAGTCGGTACCGAATTGGTACTTAGGATCCTTCGGTTTAGGAAATTCGGTACCGGTACCTAGTATTATTTGCTCATCTCTGACCACGGGTTTCATACGAACAACATCATTAACATACAACTTTTTTTGGTTGATTTTCTTTCGATTATTTTTTACTGTTTTTTACATTTTCTTTTTATTCTTGTTAGTGGTTCCGCGTGCAACGCGCTCGTAGTGATTTCAAAATACATGTAAACACAGAATAAATAACAAAATAAGTTCGCCGCAACGCGGCTAGGGTGATAAACCTAGTTAGATGAAATAGTATATGGATCAGATTTTGAACGGGAATAAAATTTTGAATATTTGGTTCAACTGCCTCTCTGAATCAATCAGTCGGTGCGCCATCATAACTAGTTGGTGCACCATAACTAGATTATCCAAATAAAGACGGTTCAATAGTACTAAACTTAACTGGTTCTCGTAGGTAACCTATAACCTCAGTCACTCAACCATCCATTATTTGGAATCAGGGACTCAACATGATATTGGCAACATACCATAAGGACTCAAGTTGCAGTTTACTATTACTATTACTATTATTATTGTTATTATACATATTAAAAAATGGCATAATAAGAATACATATTAGAAAATTGCATAAAAAAATAGCAGAAGAAAAGAAAGATCAAATTGCTACAAACAGAAAAAAGTAGCAGAAGAAAAGAAAGATCAAACTGCTACAAATAGATTGCAAACACAAAATTTGAGAATTAAACAAAATGGAATTTAAGGATTAAGTTTTCATTAATCTTTACCGATAAGATTTAACCAATAATACATCACATGTGAAAGGCTTTGATAATAGGTGGAATAAGATATAAACAACTAGGTTAGAACTCCGTGTATTATACGAGTTGAATAAATGTAATTTTATATATTAAATAATAAAAAGTTATATTTTTGTGAATCCCATATATTGTACGGATTAAATAAATGTAATTTTATGTACCAATTAATAAAAATATATATTTTTAAAAACCATATGTATTACACAGATTAAATAAATGTAATTTTGTATACTAAATACTAAAAACGTCTTATCTTTAAAAAACCCGTGTATAATCGTGTTGAATAAATCTACCAAATAATAATTGCATCCTTAAAAACCCCGTATATTACACGTGTTGAATAGATCTAAAAAAGAGTTATATCTTTAAAAACCATGTGTATTACATAGATTAAATAAATTTAATTTTGTATATTAAATACTAAAAACGTCGTATCTTTACAAAACGTCAGTTCATCTGTTTTTCATCACGTTTTACTACCAACATATCATTCTTTCACATCAGACTTCAAGAAATATATAACTTAAAATGTCATCTTACAGTTCTGCAGACTTTGATGATTTAAAGCAGCGCTTTATCAAGCAAGTTGAGGATCAAGTACATGAGGATAGGGCTACTCTTCAAGAGCTGAAAATGTGTTTTGATGGACTGCATCTTGGTCTGTTCACGAGAGACCAGGTGTCCAGAAACCAGAAACCTGATGGCGATGCCTTCAACTTCCGTACGTGACCTTTGTGTTGTCCGTAATATAGAGTGCGGTGATAGAGACTTGGAGTTCATGGCGATGCTCAAAGATATACATAGAGAAGTTCAGTACTCGATGAAGTTGAAGCTAAAATTTCTTAATTCTGCCGTTAGATTCTTAAATTTCTTGGTGTATATGTTAGATTTTAAAGTTTCATTGTTCAGTACTCGATGTAATTGTTGATCTTTTAATGTCATAAATAAATTTTAATTCTATTAATCTTTGTGGAGCATTTTATTCTTACTAATTTTAGCATAAACAGTTGTTTGAGTCGATATCTGCTACTGTAAATGTCTGTCAAAGTTAAAGTTTGCCAAAAGAGAACAATTGCTTGAAATTATCGTCTGCTGATGATGAAAGCATTATAATGTTTTCAGAACATCAAAAGCCCATTCTTAAAAAATAGCTATTTAAAAAAAATCAAAAATCCATAAAATTCTGTTGAAAACAACTGTTTTTGAAACATCTGTTTGGCTAAAAATTCATCTACTGCTGAAAGGTATTGTCTGTTCTCATAAGTTCTGTTTTATCTAACGACTGTTGACTTGCTACTGTTGCCAACATCTGTTGTTGCCCAACAGAGGTTTCCAAACAACTGTCATCCATTATCACAACAAAGGTTCTGAAGTGGGCAGATGTTAGCCATCAGATCTTTGTAAAATGTCTTCAGAACATCAATAGTCCATTCTTAAAAATAGCTATTTTTTAAAATATTTTGAAAAATCTTTAAAAGTTTGTTGAAAACAACTGTTTTTCAAACCACTATTTCTCTAAAAATTCCAGTGCCATAAGAAAAGCTGATGTGGCAGCCACAGAGGCTGTCTGACAATGTCATTATTGCATCATAAGTCTTAATATATAATATCACTTTAAAATCTATTTAAAACACTGACATCAAACCTCTGCCCATATACATGTATTCATGCATAAGATTTTGTCTATAGAGTATTGTCTGGTGTTGCAGATTTTGATTTGTTTTTTTGAGAGGACAGGTTTTTAAAAGACATTTGTTGATGTTTAGAATCAAACTAATCATCAGTCTTTTATAGTATTTGTTGATGTTTTGAATCAACCTCTGTTTGGATAAAAATTCATCCACTGCTGAAAGGTATTGTCTGTTTTCATAAGTTCTGTTTATCCTAGCGACTGTTAGGGGGGGGGATAGTGCACGGTCCTCCCAACTGCCGGAGTGATCCCACTCCGGGAGCCGCTACCTGACCAAGCTAGCTCTGCGGTGAATTCCCCTTGCCGAGTTCTTATCCTAGGCAACATATGCCACTCCCAAGACTCGAACCCGGTACCTCTGGGAAGAGGTGGGTGTCGGTGGCCAACTGGGCTACCCCAGTTGGTTCCTAGCGACTGTTGACTTACCACTGTTCTCAACATCTCCTGTTGCCCAACAGAGGTTTCCAATATCTGTGTCCGATGAAGAGGTAGAAGCATGTATTTGCCATGTAGAGTATTGTTGGTGTTTAAATGAAGAGGTTTTTTTTTTTATGCCAGAGGTTTAAAATTTGGACTTTCGGTTTCTTGATATTTAATTTTATAGTTTTTCCATGAAAAATTATTTTTGAAATGTTTTGCATTAAATGGCTGCTGTTTTTAAATGGCTGCTGATATTTAATTTATATTTTTTAATATGAATTTATATGTTTATATTAAAAGTTTGTTGAAAACAACTGTTTTCCAAACCTCTGTTAGACAAAAAATTCATCCACTGCTGAAGGGTATTGTCTGTTCTCATAAGTTCTGTTTAATCTGCTAACATCTGTTGTTGCCCAACAGAGGTTTCCAAACAACTGTCATCCATTATCACAACAAAGGTTCTGATGTGGACAGATGTTAGCCACCAGATCTTTGTTACTTCTGACACGTCAGCATTCACTTTTTCACTTTATAAAACCCTGTTTCATCCCCAAACAGAGGTTTTACTGTCGTATCGAATTTAAAATTCATCAAAGCGGTTTCCACCTTCTTTTTCAACACTTCTTCGTCAATCTCTCGCAAGTTTCAATTCCGATCATGGCTCTGACAATGAAAAAGCACCATAACTACCTGGCTATTTTTGAGAAAACCAAGAAAAATATTCTCTATCATTCAATGATTGATGTTCTTACATCATCAAAATATAAGGCCATTCTTAGTGCCGATGCACGCATTTACCAAGAAACACTCCGCGATTTCTTGGCGAATGCGAATAAGTCGGAGGTGAATCGGTTGCTATTACCCCCACTACCATATCAACAACATTTGGGGTAAACGACTTGGCAGGTAAGACATCTTTCCCGAAAAATGAGATTCAAACAGAGTTGATTGAGAGGGGATGTGATGGACAGTTGAATAAGGCAACTATGTTTAAGGCAAATTTTCCACCATCAATGAAATTCATGTTCCATACTCTCTTAACCTATCTCTCAAATAAAACTACTTCTTTTAATGACATACCTTTGAAAATTCAGTACTTGGGGTATTCAGTTTTGACAAATACTGATTTTAACTACTCCAAGCACTGTTTGCTGACTTGGTTACAAATTTGAAAAACATTAAAAACAGGAAAAGTGTTGCTTTTCTTATGTTTCCTAGACTATTAAGCTACTACCTACAAAAACATGTTTCTCAAAAAGCTTTTGAACAAGGTACAACTTTTAAAATGAATAGTCTAACATCTGAAACTTTTACTCGCCTTATGGCTAAAGAGTCAGATGTTTCCAAAACACAAGCAGAGAGGAATGAGCAAATTTTAGATGAGTCCACAACTGCTCCTCAAACCTCTGTTGCTGAGCCCACTGCTCTTGGTGATCACAACACTACAACCACTGCAGTGAAACCTCCACCAACAAAACCCAAAAAGACCAAAACATAATCCAAAAAGCCCACCGAAACCACAAAAACGGGTCCTCTGGAAGATGAGATCCCAGAGGTTAACCCTGTGACAACACAAATGTCACTAGAAACCACTGTTGCTACTTCCTCACAACATGTGGAAAGATCTCAACCCTTAAACCAAACTCCTCATGATTCCTCACAAAAGGAACATGTTGTATTCACAGGGACACCGCAATATGATGTCATACCCTCGTTTGAGAGTATGCTTAAAAGCCCTTTTTCCGGGGCAATGTCTCTTTCCACAACAATCCCTTCATCTTCTATTCCATAAACGTTTGTAACACTGCTTCAAGATATTGACATTCAGACTCATAGAAGGCCCTCCCACGAACACATTACTGAGAGTTTAACTTCAACAATAGCTGTGTCTGAACCTGTTCAATTAGCTAACCCAGAAATAGTTGAGGAGGCTACACCTCTTGAATTTCACGAAATTCTTGATGGTATTTCAAGTGGAGCAGCTACTACAAATGTCAAATCCACTTATCTACATTTGGACTGTAGTTTCATTAGTCAGACTCCCTTGAAGGCAACCACTGGTGTGTCTACCAAGTTATCCACTGGTGAGTTCAAGTAACCACTGGTGTGATCACTAAGGTAACCACTGATGCAGAGGGAAGCCCCCAGAACCAAGAACAAGGGGCATCTTCTAATGAAAATTTGGAGATACCTCCTGTTTCAAAAGCAGATACAACCACCTCTGGTGGGAATTCAGATGATCCTATTAAGTTAGGTGATGGATTAAAATACCAGGATTTGACGGAGAGGATATCCAACATAGAAACAACTGTTGCTGATATGAAAGATCAATTGAAGCAGTTGGTGGATGCTTTCAAAAGTCAACCTTCTCATCAGCAGTTATCCCAAGAGCTTTGGAACTCAGTATAACCCATTCTTGCAGCTCAAAGGGAACTGGCAGAGCTTCAACATAATTCTCACATGGAGCTAATTAGAGTTATGGTTGAAGCAAGATACAAAGACACACAGGCTGACATCAAGGGCATAAAAGAATCCATTGCAAAGTTAACTGGCACTACCCTTGCACCTGTGTTTGAAAAAGATGATGAAGATGATGCCAAAAAGGGGGAGAAGGATTCCATGAAAAACTTTGGCAAACCAACACCAAGGAATCAACCAAAACAAAATCCAAAGCCTGCCAAGAAACTTCTGCAAAATCTTCTGGAAAATTTGACACTGGTAACAAAAAGGGAATTGATGATACCCTTAACAAATAGACAGATAAGGAGATTGAAGCAAAGCATAAGAGAAAGGATAGAAAAGAAAGTAGAACAGATGTGTTGAGGCAGGAGTTAGTTAAAAAAGTGAAGAAAGAAAACAAAGTGCTGAACATTGGAACCTCAAATAGAAGAAATCACACAAACACAACAAACCTCCTATTGTTATATTTCCTAAACCAAAATCACCACCAAAAAAATCGACCACTGCTGCCAAACCTAAAACCACTGCTGAACCTAAAAAGCCAAACTCTGATACACCTAAACCAAAACTCTCACCACAAAAACCACCTATCAAAAAGCAGAATACAAAACCCTTATCACCACTACCAACCTCCACTGAAACAATTGTTGATGCAACAAATGCTTCAACAGATGTTAAGACAACAACGGTTGAGACACCAGTTGTTTCAACAGTTGTTAGTCAATACACTGATTCTATCCAATTTCAATTCCCATCACAATCAACCCTTACACCCATAGCACATTTTTCTTCACAAACTCCTCCTCCTCCAAAATCTGTTTACACAAGAAAAAGAAAATTCATGGTGCATGAAGAAGAGAAGGAAGAAAAAGATACACCTGCACCAATTCCATTATCGTCTGCTCCATTCATTCAAACTTCACCCAAACCATTCATTCCACCTCCATCATCAAAAATCAACACAATCAAACATCCACCCACTGGTTATACTCCACGAGACATTCCATTGGCAGTAAATTTTCCTCTATAACTGCTTGCAGTTCAAGATGAAATGATTCAATTTTACACAGAGGATGATCCATCCAAAGAACCTTCCCATCTCTTCATGGATTCATAACTCCAAATAATATTGATAAATATCTGAAGCTAAAGGCTAAGCAAGCAGAATATCAGGCAAAAGAAGAGAGTAAAGGGCTAGGAGACAGCAACTTATCAGGTCGCATTGCATGCAACATGGGCTTCGTAAAGTCAAGTGTAACAACCCTGCTTTTTGAAAGTCAAAGTACAAGTCAAAGTCAAAGTCAAAGTCAAAGTCAAAGTCAAAGGAATAAAATATTGCTAATCAGATCTGTCATTCCTTGCTTAATTATCACTTGTACTCTCGAACCTCGATAATCGATGTATGTTAGTTACCACTATTTTGTTTGACGATTTGTAAAATGTGAAGTGACAATGTGATAAACGCAATTAAACGCTAACCTACTTAACGCTATCTCATCGCCATCACATCGCAATCGCATCGCAGCTTGAATCACAATTACGGATATTGTTTTACGTGTGTGTGCAATTATGTGTTTTACTTGTGTGTGCTAATGTTATGTTTAAGAGATGTTATTCGAAAACACAATCGCAACTCTATCGCAACGCAATCTCATCGCGAACTGGAAACGCAAGGTTACTTATGTTGTTGTATGTTAGTTATGTTATTTGTGTAACTATTATTTAAAACTATCGCATCGCTTATTCGTAACTCGCTAAAACGCATCGCAACGCTCAACGTACGAATAGGAAGTCGGAAAAGAACTCGAACTTGCCCTCCGATTGAAGGACCATCCGACCCGTCAACCTCCACCGCCTTTCTTCTCCTCTCACTATAAATACCTCACCTGTCACATCACTGTTCATGATGTGACAGCTCTCCTCCGACCCACGCACTCTCAGGCCACTTTTCTCTTGATTCCTCATGATTCTTGTAAGTTTTCATCTCAAATCTTATACTTTCACAATCAGCCACACTTTCTCATCATCTTCTCCATCAATTCACAACTTTTAACCATGAAATCACCTGATTTCGGGCTGTTCAATGATGACGTCATCACGGGTTTGTATGAACTTCGAAGAGACGACCGATTCACGGGTTGAACATGAAATCCCGTCAAGAACAGTTACTGATCGAACGGGGTGATTCCCATCCGATCGGATGACTGGACTTGATGTGGTTTCCATTGTTTGACACGTTGTCATGCCATCTCGGCTCAACCGCAAAACTTTCTAAACTTAACGTATTTTTACAAGTTCTCAAACAAACAGGTTACCCGAATGAATAGCCGTCCGATCGGATCACCATCCGATCGAACGACGATCCGACCAGGTGACTTGTGGTTTTCAACACTTAAACCTTTTACAAAACTTCGAAGAATATCAGTTCCAAACGAATAGTCATCCGATCGGATGACCATCCGATCGAATGACTATCCTACCAGGAGACTTGAATCTTTGTAAAGTTCCACTCAAACGAATCACCATCAGATCGAACGGCCATCCGTCCGGATGACCCTCCGACCGGATGGCTGGACATATAATGATGTTTTTCATCTTTTAAAATGCTACAACGAAAACTTAAAAGTTCAAACCATACATAAAGACATCCTTCCTAATGAATGACTCTCCGACCGAATGGCCATCCATCCGGACGGTCATCCGATCGAATCATTGTCCGTCCCTCATCTCACTCGACACTGTTTAATGCACCGTTCAATGTTTATACTGTCGTTATCTGATCAGGCTAATCTCTCCAGCGCTCCCTTCAATCCAAGCTTGTGTTATTCATTTAACACGAACTGTGAGTATACTCGATCCCTTTTTGCTTAATGCACTTTTGGGTGTTACATACATTACTTATATCAAATCACTTCGACACACAACGCAAACACTTTTATACGCTAACCGTTTGCATGTTATACGTGTTATTCGATGAATGCTTGTATGTTATGTTTACACAGTGATTGTTGCCTGACACCTTAGCAACGATAGTACTATAGTTTGGACTCAGCACCTGTCATGGACAGGGGTTGTTAAGGGTATTTCTTCACGTGTCACAGTGGTGATATGTGTTACGCATTCTACAACTCGCAGTCATGTCTGTGCATATCTCATTGTCGATGGCTTACACGCTTCACATTTCTACGTGTTGCATGCTGGTTATGCGTAAATCGCTTTCGCTACTACCTATACTATTAAACTTGTATGCTCACCTTTACACTATGTGTATTGACCTATTTTAACGTATGTGATAGGTGTTTAGGATGTTGTGATATGCCTTTCTTTTATGGAATCAAGCTAGGGGAGTCTAGAAACGAGCTAAATAATTTATGAGTTGTCGGAACAATTTTTGTCTTGAGAACACTATGTCTGTAATAACTGCTTTGCTTATTATGTTATGGTATGGGACGCAACGTTAAATAATTGGTAATTATAGTTGTTATGGATTCTCTTGGACAATCTGTTTTGCTTAGTGCCTCACCCCGATGATTCCGCCATCGGTTGGGGTGTGACATCAAGAAGTTAGAAGACTTTGCTACAGACCTGAGTAAGAAAATGTCAAATCTGTCACCAAATGCTGAGCTACAAAAGACATTTAGGGATGATTTCTTGAACATTATCATGGATACCAAGCCCTACGAAGCCTACAAGTCTGATTTCAAAGATTGGCCCCTTGAAGCTCTTAAAGAGGAAGTTAATAGAATTGAAATGATGAATAAAGATTTTCAAATACAAAAATCTGCTCCCAAGTGGAAACAATACAAGAAGGTTGAAGTGGATGAAGCATTGAAGTACAAGAGAATGAGGGCAGAACTTGTAGCAGCTAAGTATGGGACTGCTAAAGCTATTGCAAGATGGCCCTAGGCAGTATATTGATCAAGCTTACAATAAGCTAGAAGAGCGAAGAAAGACAGATCCATCCATTCCTAAAAAGCCAGCATACAAAGATGAAACCACTGCTAGACCTCGGCAGACCCTTCGCTCTAAAAAGCTGTTCTCATCAGTAGATGTATCCATCACTTTCTTGAACTAAAGAAAAAGACAACAACTGATTGATGAGGAAGATGAAAAGAGAGAAGCTGAAATCAGAAAAGAGGCTATCAGAAATTAGTTACGATATGGATTGGATGATGCTCCGTTGAAATTACAAGCTCAAGTTGCTCAAACACTTCAAAGGTTGGCAAGTAGGCCTCAATCGCCAAACTCCTCTCAAATAAAACTTCTCCCACGAAACCCATCAGACCCAAAAATACTAAAGTGGAAGTCTGACAAACAGACCCATGTATTGACTTTGCTCAAGTCTGATGGTAGTGTTGAAAAGATATCAAGGGAGAATGCACTTGGTCTGAATCTAGTTGACCTCCAAGATCTTTTGAACCTTCAGCTTGATAGGGATGAAGATGATACTGATGCCTTGGATTTTGAGCTCCAATTCAAAGGGCAAATCCGGGAAAGGTTAATGAGAGAATAAAGATCTGCTGATTTATAAAAGCTATTATACATAAAAATCTGCTGAAATCTAAAGTCTGTTAAAGACCTATCATTTGTTGAAGTCAGAGAACCGCTGGAAGTCAAAGGCCAGATCAACCTTGATTTAGCTTTGGTGAAAGTTGTTGAGGCAGGTGATTGTATGTTCATAGTTAATGTTTGTTGAAACTTAAGTTGTATTCAAATTCTATTAAGTTTGTTAGACATCTTTTATATGTATTTATGTCTATAAGCAGTTTACATTGTCAATAGGTGGGTACTCTGTTTTTTGGAAAAGATAATGGAAATAATCGTATGTAATTGATATATTAACCGATGATATATGTTTACAGTTTTCTATTAGCTATAATAAATAACACATTTTGGTACAATTTCTATATACCTATCTTTACTTTCTATTAAAATGTGTTATTCATGGGTTTCTAAAAACCACTAGTGTTTACACATGAGTCTTACTACTAGTTACATATTAAAAGTCAACTTCTTAGTTTTATCTGGTGCTTGGTTGTCTTTATGTTTACACAAAAGGGTTGAGGTTCGATCCTTGTAATATGCATTTTTTTTTGCCCACTTCCTTTTAATTCATTTTTTTTAACTACAAGTGGAATTATATTCTTTTTAGTTTCTTTAAATTATTTTTCTTATTATTTAACTATTAAAAAAATATTTTCACTTTAAAGTAATTGAACTAAGATTACTTTTATGGTGAACCAAATACCATACCACTAACACTAGGTCATAGATTCCGATAAAAAAAAACTCTTTACTTTTTAATCAACAAAAATAACCCCTAAACTATAGAAAACTTTCTAAAAACTTAATAAATTATCATTTTCACCCACTTGGAGTATTAGTTTTTCAAATTTACCCGTGTAATTAGCTTAAAAAAATATATATTCTCACGTGGTGATTTTTATGTACGTCTCGGTATAAATTCATGTTCATACGTAAAGTTTTTAAAAAACGAGTCGGGTTAAATACAATACGTTTTCATTCAACGTTATAAATTTGAGTTATTGTACGTTTTGACGCTACTAAGTCTTGATTCAAAGGTAAGGGTGTACATTGGTTAGGTGGAACGCTCACTAAACGAACCAACTCGGGTTCGATTATGTCGCAATGTTTTAGATCTCATATATGTCGAAACACGTGTTTTTATGTGTTTAATGCATCACATAATGTATCGCCAACTATAAACAGCCAGCTAAATAATTGAGGCGTTGCCGCCGCAACGCGTGGCTTACGACAACATTCTAGTTTTTCCTAAAATGTTGTATAGTATCAACATTAGTACTAATAGACTACTATTAGTAAAACCCGTGTACAAACACAAGTGGTTTTTAGAATTTTTTTCATACCAAATTATATTAAGCAACGGTAAACCGATCTAAGAAAATGGTACAAGTTAACTTTGTTGGTCAAATTTGTTACTTCCCAATTTCAAGATTTTATGTTAATTTTGCTAAAAAATTCCACCAATTTTATCTCTTTGTAGAAACTTATAATACCATTTGATCATCTAATTTAGTTTTTGGTTTTTTATCAAGAATTTCCTACATTAAATTTTTGGTCAAATTTACTTCATTTGACCTCAGTATTCAACAATTAATTAACAAAACAACTGTCAACATGTACAAAAAAAGGGTCATGAATTTATATCCAAATCCATACCAAGATCTCCTTGTTTCGCCGTGATATGAAACGCGTTAAACCCGTTCTTCGCCTTGATCCCAGCAGCCTCCAAATCATAATACTTCATCATCTCTCCAACAAAATCCACACAACCATATTCTGCATCCACATAAAGAGTTGTTTCGCCAGATTGATTCGTTTTCGACAACAATTCTTTCAGTTCTTCTTCAGTTCTTGTTCTCCTGTACTACTCAAAATCTCCATAACTGAATCCACATCCCCTGCTCTCACTGTTATATGCAAAGACGTATCATCTCTTTTCTCCATTGTCCTGTTTCTGCTCAAGCTCTGATGCTGGTTTCCGGTCACTGGAGAATCCATCTGACCGGATTATAATCGGAATCCCAATTCTGATGAGTTACAAAAGATACCCATATCAATCAAAGCTAATTATCAAGATTATTATCTTACTAACCATTACTTTTGGTGGGTATTGCTCTGTTCAGATTTATCCTTCTTGATAAAGCATTGAATAGTAATATCGCGTGGCCCGGGCTGAAAAATGAATAATAGTAAGTTATTGACCCATTTACTTATGCATAGATCAATTTGGAATGTGTAACATATAAAATGAGTTGAAATTTGTCCAATGTCTTACAATGCATACAGCCACTAAAATCATTTTATTCCAAGAATCAAATTATTGTTGTGATAGATAATATTGTTTTATTTAATCATAATTAAATCATTAACTATTTACAAAAAAATCAACACATGGATGAGAAAGTGTTGCAGGCCAGCCCAACTTGACACTTTTATGTCCTGTTACCAAAAGGATAAAAATACATGCTTTAAAGAAACTGGGAAAGTAAGTTTCCTGCAAGATTTAGGAGTTCTAACATTTCCTTACACATACTCCTCCACGACTTACAAACAATAGCACAAGCAACAACATGTTTTCTTGGAGGCCATGTGCTTTCACTTTCTTCTAACCTTTTAATCACATCAAAAAGAAACTCCGGAGGGAAATTAGCCCACCTACTGTTTTGGACCAAAAGTAACATCTGGTTATCGTTTAAATCATTAATCAAACCCTATGATTCCCCTCTGCTATGAAGCCCTGATAGCCTTACATCGAAACTACACCTCAATAAACTCCCGAACCCGTCTCTCACATCACGAACTATGCTACGAAACGACATCTTTCAAAAGAAAACAAACTTCCATAATAATTGCAAAACATCAAAGGAAGTTTGAGTTAGATTGTAGTTAAAAGATGATCAAGGGCACAAGGGTATAAAGTGTATTTATATCAGTTTTTCGGACTCAACTAGAAGTTAAATCAATTTATGAGGTTACAACCATCATTTCCCTTCACATAAAAAAGAGTTTCGCCATCTGTGAAATGACTAAAGTACCCTTCATTTATGAAATAGCAAATTTTATAACAAAATCATTAGGAAAAAACTATTATGCTGAAAGGGCATACATATTAAGTTGCTCTGTATGAACAACAAAATTTGGAGAAATTGTTTCGATAATGTTATTCCCAAATAAATGCAACAATACAGAGGGAGAAAAATATGACTAGCAATAAATCAATTCTCTTTTCTTTTTCTTTTAAATTTATAGACAGATTTTGAGCAAAAAACCAGCATTGATTATCTAAGCAAGTATGCAGTATCTATCCACCTAACTCAGTCATTACTTTACATGGGTTTTGCTCTGTTCAGATTAAAGATCAGTAATTTTGCTCAAAATCAAACTTTTGTTAGTTCTGATGAGTTACATGTTGGATTTCCGGTTCTAGGGTTTTGAAGAACGAAGATGTTTTTGTTCATAAAATGAATTGATGAAAATGTAATGTCATGATACAATCGTATATATATGTATACAGATATCATGGCTGTAACTACCATCTAAAAAAAACTTAGGATAGTATATTAACATAACTAATAATAATAATAATAATAATAATAATAGAATAATCTAACTTATAACTAATCGTCTAACACCCTCCCGTAAGTTGGATTATTCTTGGTTCATGCGCAGCAGCTGCTTCAGACGTATAAAGTCCTTTGGCTAAAGTGCCTTTGTCATAATGTCTGCCATCTGATTTTTCGTTGCACAGTACACAACTTCTACTTCCCTTTTCTTGATCAAGTCTCTGATGAAATGATATTTGACTCGTATATGTTTACTTTTACCATGATACACTGGATCCCTGGCTAGACAGATAGTTGATTTATTATCACAGAATATTGGAATTGAGTATTCTTCTTTACCCTGTAGATCATTTAGGTGTTGTTTGTTTTTTCTTCTTGAAAACCTCTTCTGCTGCAGGCCACGTCTGCAGGCATCTGCAGGAGAAGAGGTGGACCAAATGTCTTCAGTCTGCAAGGAGAAGAGGGTTTGTTTTTTTTTTTTTATATAAAACCTCTTCACACAAACACACACACACAAAACACACACACAGATCTCTCAACTCTCTCTCTACTCTCTCTCTACACCACTGCCATCTTCACCACCGCCACCACTTCACCACCGCCACCATCTTCACAACCGCCACCATCTTCACAACCGCCACCACTGCACAACCGCCACCACTGCACCTCCACTCTCTCTCCACTCTCTCTCTACTCTCTCTCTAGCCACCGCCATCATCACCACCGCCATCAGCACCACCGCCATCAGCACCACCGCCATCATCACCACCGCCATCATCAGCTCCACTCTCTCTCTACTCTCTCTCTAGCCACCGCCATCATCACCACCGCCAGCACCTTCACCACCGCCATCATCACCTCCGCCTTCACACCTGGCCGGAGCCTGCAACGAATCGATTTAGGGTTTTCGATTTTAGGGTTTTCGATTTGGGGGTTTTGTTTGTGATGTTGATGATGATGATTTGGGGTTCGATTTGATGATTTGGGGGTTCGATTTGATGATTTGGGGTTCGATTTGATGATTTGGGGGTTCGATTTGGGGTCGGAGCAGTGGCGGAGCAGTGGCGGAGCAGTGGCGGAGGTGGAGGTGGTGGCGGAGCTGTGGCGGAGCAGTGTCGGAGGTGGAGGTGGTGGCGGAGCAGTGGCGGAGCAGTGGCGGAGCAGTGGCGGAGGTGGAGGTGGTGCCAAGAAGAGGTAAAGCTCTTCTTGGAGAAGCTTACCTCTCATCACTTCCCCAAGAAGAGGCAGGGAAGAGATAAAAAGCACTTCTCCAAAAAAAAAACAAACACTCTTTTGAGGCAAAACCTCTTCCCGCGTCTGAACGGTGCAGACAGAAGAGGCAAGAAGCTCTTTTTGAAAAAAACAAACACCACCTTAGTATTCCTTTGATCCATAAAGCTTGGCATCCTGTCATAGATAATGCCATGTATTCAGCCTCAGTTGAGGACAGTGCTACTACCTTTTGCTTCTTTGATTGCCAAGAGACAGGGCCAGAACCTAGATGAAATATATATCCCGAAGTACTTTTGCTATCATCTACATTTCCTGCATAATCACTATCACTAAACCCTACTAAATGTTTTCCCTTTCCTTTAGAATAAGTAACTCCTTGATCTTGAGTTCCTTTGATGTATTTTAATATCCTTTTTGCTGCTTCCCAGTGACTTTTCTTTGGACATTCCATAAACCTACTTATTTTGCTTACCGCAAACATGATATCTGGTCTAGTGTTGGTAAGATACATCAAGCTTCCGACTAGGCTGCGATACACCCCCTCATTAACAAACTCTTCTGGATCATCCTTGGATAATTTTAAGCCATATTCCATTGGAGTAGACACTGTGTTACATAGTGTCATCTTGTACTTATCCAATAAATTTCTCATGTATTTTCTTTGAGAGAGTGTGATATTGCCATTGTTATATGACACTTCCATTCCTAGGAAATAGTGTAAACGACCCATGTCTGTCATTTCAAATTCCTTTTTCATTGACGTTTTGAATTCTAAAATTAATCCCATCGAGCTACTTGCTATAATCAAGTCGTCCACATAAAGACATATTATGATCTTTCCTTCACTAGTGTCTTTGATGTAAAGTGTGTGTTCATAAATGCACGTCTTAAATCTGTTTTGAACAAGATATGTATCTATTCGACTATACCAAGCCCTAGGAGCTTGTTTTAGACCATATAAGGCTCGCTTGAGATAACATACCTTATTTTCTTCTCCTTTTTTAATATAACCTTGAGGTTGCTCTATGTACACTTGTTCTTCCAATTTTCCATTTAAGAAAGCAGTTTTAACATCCATTTGATGAAGATGCCATTCATATTGAGCCGCGAGTGCTAATACTAGTCTGACTGTTTTGAATCTAATCACGGGAGCGAATACTTCTTGATAGTCAATTCCATACTTCTGTTTGTATCCCTTCACCACCAGTCTGGCCTTGTATTTATCAACATTGCCTTTTTCATCATACTTTGTTTTATAGATCCATTTAACACCAATTGGTTTTTGATGTTTTGGAGGATCTACAAGTTCCCAAGTCTGGTTTTTATGGATTGATTCCATTTTGTCACACCCCGAATTCCACGTATTACCGGTGGGCCCGGTGGGGAGTATCGTGACGTAGTTGATATCATCATAGTCAAACAACACAATATATAAATGCACAGCGGAAGCAAAAGATAAATATATTACAATCCGAATATAAAGTAATATCCAGTATTACAACGGAAAATAAAGGATCCACAGGCGGATCTTAAAATATAAATATTGTTCAACAGACTTTAGACGCCTAGAACTTGCAAGATTCCTTATTAACGTCCTGAGCAGCTTCCAGCCTATTACGTACTTGTACCTGTCACTTAGACTTTTGAAAATACGTCAGTTTTCACTGGTAAATACACTCAACTGACTCATTTGAAAAGAGTTTGAGAAATTGATTTAGATGCACCAGGCACAAAATATATTGACACTTTGATTAAAATGCTCAGAGGCAAAATTAATCTTTTATGCTTTGGTTAAAATGCACAGAGGCCACAATAACCTTTTATACTTGGGACAAACTATATCTCATGTTATCAGTTTTATATAACTTGCTCTACATACGGGGCCCGGATCTATGCCGGTTCATGATTAACCGACACACCACTATTCCCTTATTGGGAATCCCTTATTGGGTATAATTAATTAATTAGCATATAGCATCTGTCAGGTGTATGCCTACACCCCGTGCTTAAGTCGTGGCCATTGCAATTTAATGAGTCAAGGATATCCAGGACACGGTCGCATTAACCCCCAATGTTTCAGTCAAGCAATACGAATTAAAACAGGTTATTTGGATTTCCTGACTCATTGGTCTTCGAATCCCATACCTGACCATGCGGTATTTATATTACCGTATCCCAAGCCCGTAATAGGGAAAATAAGTTAAGAGTATTTACCTGAGCTAGCTCCTGTCTTAATTAGCAAGAATTAATAACTCAGCCGTATTCACTTAAGTAAGCGTAGGTACAATTTACCGGAAGGCTCTAGTCTGGAATGATGGTATAAATAACCAATTAGAATGCTAACGGGTCTTTAATTTAGCCTAAGCTTAGACCGGTTAGTCTTAGAGAAATATATGGTTCAAACGCATGATTAAGTGAAGACCGGATAGAATGTGATTTAGACCCAACAAGTTCAGAGACTTGCTTAACATGGGTCCTTTATGCACATTCTGGATTTTGAGATAAAACCGTTAAGGTTTGACCCGTTTAGGCTAGTTTATGTAAACTAGTTACATAAACCGAACCGAACGCGAATAACGCATAACGGTAACCGAATGGGTCGTGAACAGGTTCCCTAAGTTAATATGCTTTAATTATGATGTGATATCAGTATGATACCTTCCATAATGCCCAAAACGACTTTAATCCTTAGTTATGCCCCGTAGGGGTATTTTGGTTATTTTAAAGATTATAAAAGGGATCAATTAAGCTTCTGTGATCCGGGTCTGATTAACTCAGTAAAATAACTTATTTTATCATGGTATATCAGTTGGTGTTAAGTCTTGTGTGACAAAATGGTTTCAAACCCAAACTATGCGTTTAACGCGCTTAGAAAGTCATTTTAAGCGATTTCCGGGTTATACCGGAAATCTGAGGTTTCTAATCAGGTTTTAAAGTTCAAAATACTTCATTTAACATATATGATCAGTAGCCAAAGGTTCGGTGCCTAAATGTTATGAAAAAATCATTTTATGACGAAAAGGGTATAATCGGTATTAACCGAATCAAGGCAATAACCTTTAGTTATGATCAGTTTAAAAATAATTAAAAATCTTCAAAAATCCTAAAATATTATTTAACATCAGTGGGTTAAAGTTTTGGTGCCAAAAATCGGGTTTAGATAGGCTATGCGCTAATCGCGCCGATTAATTAATAAATAGCCTACCGTTTACGCTAATGCGCATATCTCCTAATCTGGACCTCAAATTGATGTCAAATTTTTAGGGCAAGTTTATAAATCAGTAGCCGAGGTCTTCGTCTACTCACATTGTCAAAATTCACGTTTTATGGTTAAAAGGGCATTACGGTCAATTTTAAGCATTTAACGGAAACGCGCGAATGAATCGGGTAATCAACGAAACAGGTACATAGGCTTATACTATCATGTAACCCGGTCTTAATGAAGCTCTAAGGAATATCCAATTCAAACTAAAACGGGTCAGAACCGAAGTCAAAGCAAAAGTCAAAGTTTTGCGACTTTCGGTTCCGAACCGGGTTTAAACGGAAAATTGTCGAATCAAACGAGCTTAGACAAGTACTTATGCTTATTACCAAGTTATATTGAGGTTAAAACAGGTTACATGCCTCTCGTATTGCTAATTGTGTATTAAATCCTAATTTACATAACTGTTGACTTTTTCGGTCAACGTTTGACTCGACAAACGACCTAGTTAGGTCTGGAATCAGTACGTTCCCTTATAAGGGTTTAATACCCATATAATTACCTACTTAATGGTACTTTTTAATCGAGACATGACTGAGCCATTTATAACTAATCTCGAAGTCAAACCGTAGTTACGACGGTTTGACTTTTAGCTAAATATCAAAGCTAAACTTAATTAGAAGAGGTTAGGCATACTTACAAGTGTCTAATGGTTGATTAGGAAGGTTTGGGATCAGCTCTTGTGCTCCACAAATCGATCAGAATGATGAATGAAGGTGCGAGCTCAAAGTTGCAACTCATGTGGCCTTTTATAGTGGATTAAACACCACAAAATGTTGACAAATAGGTCTACCATTGACCACAAACCATCAACATGTGTCCCTATATGTTTAGGGGTGATTTAGGGGCCAAGAAATATGAGGAAAACCATTTAAAGGCAGTTACACGCGCTTAAACAGCAAACAGCAACTTCTGTTGGAGCTGGCACTAGCTTGCGCACCGTAACAATTATTTGTTGCGGTGCGCAACAAATCATCAACAGCCAAAAATTTGTCCTTTCATGCATACTTGTCCCTTGGCCCTTCCGAAAGGTCAACTAAGCTTAATTCTTGCAATTTGACCCCTTCTTATTTACCTACAATGGCTTTAAGACTTGTACCCACTTTGCCAAGTCCCTGGACATTACATGTTAACCCGAAAAGTCATAATTTTCAATGTTAACGCTTTTACCCCTCGCATACGAATTTGATCATAACTTTCTCATACGATAACGAAACTTTATGAAATTTATATCGTGCATTCTAGTGAGCATAATTAACCGTTACAAAGCTTCGGGTTTGCTAAAAGGTCACTCAGATGTATAACTTAAACATGTTGACACATTTAACCCCTGTAGTTTGTAATCTCTCACTTTTAGCTTCGTATGATCCATGATTTATTCGTTTGATGGTATATACGTCATGTAGGGTTATTATAAAGTATATTTATTCACTGTTGACATTTGGAACTCGTATTTTCACATAGTTCTCTTGTTTGTCAACTTTAGTCCTTCTATGCATTCTTCCACACGTTCCAACATATGACACGTGTCAACTCATTATAGGACGTGAATTTTCGAGGTGTTACATCCTCACCCCCTTAAAATAAATCTCGACCTCGAGATTTGTTAAAGTAAAAGAAGTATTTTCTGCCTTATATTGGGCTTAATCTTTCCCATTACCTTTGAGCCTCTTAGGCACTCCAATTGACCTTTATAATAGGCACATGTATCTTTTTGGAGCTTCTAATCCTGTCGATCCTTAATCGACACAGGTTGCTCATACTATCATAGTTCTGCATCTCATTATGTGATAGCGCTTTTCGACTTATTGGTGACACGTCGCTAAATCAGTAGTGTGGGTCACATTGCACGTTCCACCAAGTCCTTAATTAGGTCTTTAGCTCGTAAGCTATTTAATCTGGATACATTCGAATCCTTCGAATGATTCTATATACTCAGAGCCTGACTAGCCTGATAATTTAACAATTTGGCACCCCTGGCTTGGGTGATATCTATTGTTGAACCTTATTCCTTAACAAGAATTTAGGAGGTTTGCTAACTTCATTAATCCTTGCTTTTCTGCCGAAATAATGGCAACTTATAAATAATTAGGGGTTTGTATGGTCTTATTCGTTGTTTCTAATACAACTTTCAGATCCGGATAAGTGGATTTAACAATCTATTGTCTTATCAATAGATGTTTAACATTCCACCTTTACAAGGTCTCCAAGGGAGCAGCCTTGTTGCTTATATATCTCTATTATTGAAAAGCTTATCTTAAGGTGAGATGGTTATTCCAACCACTGCTCAACTAATCTTAAGGAATAGCTAATTCTTACAGTTAGTCGAACGAATCGACGATCCTGGGCAGGTAATAGCGATTCTTAATTGTTGCTTAAATAGGGTTGCGATAATCAATGCATAAGCAAGATGATCCGTCTTTTTTTTATTTATATAAATTGGAGTTCTTAGGACTTCGAATTTCGGCTTTTTGAAATCTTCTCTTAAAGCTTATCGATTTGGCTCTTAGTTCTTCCTATCCGTTGACACTAACAGATATAAGGCTTTTACATAATTGTAGCCCTAAGCGGAATGTTCGTCCTAACATTCACATGCCTCTCAGAAGGTAAACATGGTAATTCATATAAAGAGATAATCACGACACTCACAGAGATGTTAGAGATGTCTGTATACCCAAGCTTTGGTTCATCTATCGATGTCGGTGTGAGATATAGGACACATTCTCTTAACAAATGCAAGGATGCCCTAAGTAGAGATACTTATAAGGACATTTTATATTGGATATCTTCTTTGAATACTACTAGTCGACTCTAGTACGATATGACCATTGGGATATCTCAGGGGTTCCATGCATTAAACCTCCATACTGATCAGGCATGGAAGCAATCTATGGGACACACTAGGATACGCCGATCCTCATATGGTACTCTTATCAAACATAGTTTGGCATTCGTAGGCGATATAAAATAATGAGAAAATAATAAAATAAAGTAATATATATATTGTCGTACTCTTTCTGGGGAAGAGTACTCCAGATTCTTACGAAAGGATTATCTCCGAGGATGGGAGAGAGGGTCATTAAAGATTCCATTGGTAAATTATACCTTATTTTTAATATCTGAAGTTCTTATGTATGTAATCAAAAGCTTGCTTAGCTTATGGTTTACTAAAGGTTTATTATCCTTTGCATTAATGTAAAATAATTAGCAGGTACAATCGATGCTAAAAGATAAGGACGTACCTAATGCCATTATTGATATGTACTGTTTCTGGCGTTCAACCGTTAGTTTAGGCGTTCCCTTTCTTATCCATCCCAGACTTAGCTGCTCCTTCCTTGGCAGCCTCAGGGCAATTAGTACTGATGTGGCCCTTTTCGCCACAGCTGAAACAGCTTGCATTCTTTATGTCCCTACATTCGTGGGACTGGTGACCAGTTCTTTTGCAGATGTCACATTGCTTTATCTTTTGGTTTGATCGACACTGTCCCCAGTGTCTTCTGTTGCAGGTTTTGCATGTAGGCTTCTTGTTGGAATCCTGTTGGTTATTGTTGAGCTCGGATTTGCTCTTCTTAGGATTCTGGGAGTTATCCTCCTCCCTTTTTCGCTTTCCATCTTCAGAGGCCTTGGCAGCCTTGTTTCTAACCACATCGAGTGTGAGAGATAGCGACAGATCTGCCGCTGACCTGAATGTAGTAGGTCTTGATGCCTTCACACTGGCCTTTATTTCTGGGGCTAGACCCCCAATAAAGCGAGCTATTCGCTTTGGTTCCGGTGTGATCAAATAAGGAACCAATCGAGACTTGGTATTGAAACTTGTAAGGTATGCTTGACAATCTAAGTTCTCCATGACTAATGTCAAGAATTCAGTCTCGATCTTCTCAACTTCATGTTGAGGACAGTAATTTTCCTTGATAAGAGCAACGAACTGATCCCAAGTCATGTCGTACAGTGGGATTTTCCCGGTGGCTTGAATCTGTGATCTCCACCAGGCCAGCGCCTCGCCTTTAAAGGATTGCGACACAAACTTCACCACATCCCTAGCAGCACACCCACTTATATCCACGACTGTATCCATCTCTTCCAACCACGTCATACAATCTATCGCTCCTTTCTCCCCAGTAAAATCCCTGGGCTTGCATGAGACGAAGTATTTATAGGAACAACCCTTATCAAGGGGTCCGTTATTCAGTACAACTTGCTGAGACGGATCGCTTTGTCGGTTAGAGGAGTGACGCTCGTCATCGTCCTTTTTGGGATCATCCTTCTTGGGAGGTGGCTTTGGATGCGGTATTGATAGGGTCCTACTTCGAGTCCCACTATAATCTTCGTATTGCCGTTCCAAGGCTTTTGTAACTGCGTCGTCTACCAACGCTTTCAATTCAGCACCCGTGAGATTAACTCGAGCGTTATCTATGTTCTCCCGATGGTGACTATTTATCTCATCAGAGTTAGCCATTTTAAGTTTGAACTGTTGCATAAAACAATGACAATAGTTTACTTGGGAGTTTATAATGGAATTGTCTTTTATGGCAATTCATTAACCATGGTAACAGAGACCATATTTGGTTAATTTCATTAATCATATTTATTTAGGACTTTTTATTATAACTTATCCTAATTATATATAAAAAAAAAAACAATAACAGTTTTACTAGTGGCACGAAAGGCCTAGTCACCTGGACATTCATAAATTATAAGCTATGATTTCAGAGAGTCAAAGCATTGAGGTTTGAATCATAGTTCATCACCTTTTCTTGACAGGGAGTTGTAGGCTACCACTGTCCTTAGTCTCAGAGGACGTTAACTATAGCCCGTAGGCACTTCCCTTCTAAGGGATGTTTATAATATGATCATCTTATAGGATGATATAAGCCATGATTTCAGATCATAAGGCAAATTAGGGAAAATTTTTCCAATATAGGGATGACTGTTGTGATTTTATCGAATCACATTTGTCAGGAGTGCTAACACGTTCTTAGGTGTTAACAAGGATCTGAATCCCTTGAGTAGGTCTCACCATCTTGGCCGTGTAGGCTAGGTTTCACCTTTAAGATTCTTTTTAAAATGCATATTGGCAGTGAAGGAAGGATATTTATCTTATTCAGGATTTTTATCATAAATCCCAATTTATAAGTTAGTAATAGCACAAATGGCCTAGTCGCGTAGACAAGTTTAATTTATATGTTATGATTTCAGAGAATCAAAACGTGAATGTATACTGGCACAAATGGCCTGGTCACAAAGGACAAATTTTAAATTATAAGCTATGATTTTAGAGAATCAAAGCATGAAGGTTGAACCTAGTTCATTACTTTTATCTGACAGGGAGTCTTCGCTACCACTGTCTTTTGGCTCATATAGAAATGAGCAAGGCCCGTAGGCGCTATATTACCACGCATGGTCAATATATGATCATCTTAATTGATGACCTTAACCCAGGATTTAGAGATCATTAAACTGGGTTAGGAATCTTCTAAAGAATCCCTTAAATAATATGTGGGATTTCCAATGAATCACCTCTGCCAGGAGTGTTAACATGTTTTTAGATGTTAACTGGGATTTGAATCTTCTGAACAGGTCTTACCATCTTGGCCAGGTCTTTATAATGACGCTCAGGCTAGGTTTCACTCTTAAGATTCTTTTAATAATTATCGCAGAACAATTTCTAAATTGAAATGTTAAATATGGATCTGAATCAAACTTGAGGATCTGCCATCTTGGCCGGTCTTAATATGACCCGAGGCTAGGTCTTGTCCCTTTTTAGATTTTTCCATTTTATTATAATGGTAGATCTTTATAATATAGGAATGATAATTTAAACATAATCGTCCCTTTAAAAATTTAAACAAGTATATGGTTGTCCTAAATAGGACTTCTGATAAAATGACTTGCCCATGCAAAGGCTAATCAGAAAAATAATCAAGGAAGTAATTAAAAGACAATGAAATTGGAATTTGTCCTATGTTCTTGTCTAGACTCAAGAATGTGCAATTGTGTAACTGAGATTAAACACAAAAGGCTAGTGTTTAATTCACTCAGTGTTGGCTCTGATACCAACCTGTCACACCCCGAATTCCACGTATTACCGGTGGGCCCGGTGGGGAGTATCGTGACGTAGTTGATATCATCATAGTCAAACAACACAATATATAAATGCACAGCGGAAGCAAAAGATAAATATATTACAATCCGAATATAAAGTAATATCCAGTATTACAACGGAAAGTAAAGGATCCACAGGCGGATCTTAAAATATAAATATTGTTCAACAGACTTTAGACGCCTAGAACTTGCAAGATTCCTTATTAACGTCCTGAGCAGCTTCCAGCCTATTACGTACTTGTACCTGTCACTTAGACTTTTGAAAATACGTCAGTTTTCACTGGTAAATACACTCAACTGACTCATTTGAAAAGAGTTTGAGAAATTGATTTAGATGCACCAGGCACAAAATATATTGACACTTTGATTAAAATGCTCAGAGGCAAAATTAATCTTTTATGCTTTGGTTAAAATGCACAGAGGCCACAATAACCTTTTATACTTGGGACAAACTATATCTCATGTTATCAGTTTTATATAACTTGCTCTACATACGGGGCCCGGATCTATGCCGGTTCATGATTAACCGACACACCACTATTCCCTTATTGGGAATCCCTTATTGGGTATAATTAATTAATTAGCATATAGCATCTGTCAGGTGTATGCCTACACCCCGTGCTTAAGTCGTGGCCATTGCAATTTAATGAGTCAAGGATATCCAGGACACGGTCGCATTAACCCCCAATGTTTCAGTCAAGCAATACGAATTAAAACAGGTTATTTGGATTTCCCGACTCATTGGTCTTCGAATCCCATACCTGACCATGCTGTATTTATATTACCGTATCCCAAGCCCGTAATAGGGAAAATAAGTTAAGAGTATTTACCTGAGCTAGCTCCTGTCTTAATTAGCAAGAATTAATAACTCAGCCGTATTCACTTAAGTAAGCGTAGGTACAATTTACCGGAAGGCTCTAGTCTGGAATGATGGTATAAATAACCAATTAGAATGCTAACGGGTCTTTAATTTAGCCTAAGCTTAGACCGGTTAGTCTTAGAGAAATATATGGTTCAAACGCATGATTAAGCGAAGACCGGATAGAATGTGATTTAGACCCAACAAGTTCAGAGACTTGCTTAACATGGGTCCTTTATGCACATTCTGGATTTTGAGATAAAACCGTTAAGGTTTGACCCGTTTAGGCTAGTTTATGTAAACTAGTTACATAAACCGAACCGAACGCGAATAACGCATAACGGTAACCGAATGGGTCGCGAACAGGTTCCCTAAGTTAATATGCTTTAATTATGATGTGATATCAGTATGATACCTTCCATAATGCCCAAAACGACTTTAATCCTTAGTTATGCCCCGTAGGGGTATTTTGGTTATTTTAAAGATTATAAAAGGGATCAATTAAGCTTCTGTGATCCGGGTCTGATTAATTCAGTAAAATAACTTATTTTATCATGGTATATCAGTTGGTGTTAAGTCTTGTGTGACAAAATGGTTTCAAACCCAAACTATGCGTTTAACGCGCTTAGAAAGTCATTTTAAGCGATTTCCGGGTTATACCGGAAATCTGAGGTTTCTAATCAGGTTTTAAAGTTCAAAATACTTCATTTAACATATATGATCAGTAGCCAAAGGTTTGGTGCCTAAATGTTATGAAAAACTCATTTTATGACGAAAAGGGTATAATCGGTATTAACCGAATCAAGGCAATAACCTTTAGTTATGATCAGTTTAAAAATAATTAAAAATCTTCAAAAATCCTAAAATATTATTTAACATCAGTGGGTTAAAGTTTTGGTGCCAAAAATCGGGTTTAGATAGGCTATGCGCTAATCGTGCCGATTAATTAATAAATAGCCTACCGTTTACGCTAATGCGCATATCTCCTAATCTGGACCTCAAATTGATGTCAAATTTTTAGGGCAAGTTTATAAATCAGTATCCGAGGTCTTCGTATACTCACATTGTCAAAATTCACGTTTTATGGTTAAAAGGGCATTACGGTCAATTTTAAGCATTTAACGGAAACGCGTGAATGAATCGGGTAATCAACGAAACAGGTACAGAGGCTTATACTATCATGTAACCTGGTCTTAATGAAGCTCTAAGGCATATCCAATTCAAACTAAAACGGGTCAGAACCGAAGTCAAAGCAAAAGTCAAAGTTTTGCGACTTTCGGTTCCGAACCGGGTTTAAACGGAAAATTGTCGAATCAAACGAGCTTAGACAAGTACTTATGCTTATTACCAAGTTATATTGAGGTTAAAACAGGTTACACGCCTCTCGTATTGCTAATTGTGTATTAAATCGTAATTTACATAACTGTTGACTTTTTCGGTCAACGTTTGACTCGACAAACGACCTAGTTAGGTCTGGAATCAGTACGTTCCCTTATAAGGGTTTAATACCCATATAATTACCTACTTAACGGTACTTTTTAATCGAGACATGACTGAGCCATTTATAACTAATCTCGAAGTCAAACCGTAGTTACGACGGTTTGACTTTTAGTTAAATATCAAAGCTAAACTTAATTAGAAGAGGTTAGGCATACTTACAAGTGTCTAATGGTTGATTAGGAAGGTTTGGGATCAGCTCTTGTGCTCCACAAATCGATCAAAATGATGAATGAAGGTGTGAGCTCAAAGTTGCAACTCATGTGGCCTTTTATAGTGGATTAAACACCACAAAATGTTGACAAATAGGTCTACCATTGACCACAAACCATCAACATGTGTCCCTATATGTTTAGGGGTGATTTAGGGGCCAAGAAATATGAGGAAAACCATTTAAAGGCAGTTACACGCGCTTAAACAGCAAACAGCAACTTCTGTTGGAGCTGGCACTAGCTTGCGCACCGTAACAATTATTTGTTGCGGTGCGCAACAAATCATCAACAGCCAAAAATTTGTCCTTTCATGCATACTTGTCCCTTGGCCCTTCCGAAAGGTCAACTAAGCTTAATTCTTGCAATTTAACCCCTTCTTATTTACCTACAAGGGCTTTAAGACTTGTACCCACTTTGCCAAGTCCCTGGACATTACATGTTAACCCGAAAAGTCATAATTTTCAATGTTAACGCTTTTACCCCTCGCATACGAATTTGATCATAACTTTCTCATACGATAACGAAACTTTATGAAATTTATATCGTGCATTCTAGTGAGCATAATTAACCGTTACAAAGCTTCGGGTTTGCTAAAAGGTCACTCAGAGGTATAACTTAAACATGTTGACACATTTAACCCCTGTAGTTTGTAATCTCTCACTTTTAGCTTCGTATGATCCATGATTTATTCGTTTGATGGTATATACGTCATGTAGGGTTATTATAAAGTATATTTATTCACTGTTGACATTTGGAACTCGTATTTTCACATACTTCTCTTGTTTGTCAACTTTAGTCCTTCTATGCATTCTTCCACACGTTCCAACATATGACACGTGTTAACTCATTATAGGACGTGAATTTTTGAGGTGTTACACATTTCTTTGTCCATTGCTTCCCTCCATCTCAAGTCTTTCTTAGCTTCTTCATATGATGTAGGGTCAGTGCTTGCATAAAGAACAAAGTTCACTACCTGACTTTCATTATACTTTTGCAAAGTTTTAGCATTTGTAAGCTCCCGTGTATTTTGATATATGTTATTGAGACTTCTCGTTCGGATGGTTTCATTTTCGGAATCAGAGGAAGTTGACTCATGTTCATGCTGTTGTATAGGCTCGGTTGCGGAGACGTTGTCATGATGTTGAGTCTGGGTAGTTTCTTGACTCAGTTCTTCTTCTTCTTGAGGTGTTGCAGCACTGTGCTCAGGATGATTGTTGGATGTCGTTGATCCATGTGTCTTGTCTGTTTCGCTGCCCTCTTGAGTCTCACTCTCATCAGAATCAGTCACAACTAGGGGAACATCACCCATTTCAGAATTAATATCCCATCTTTTGTTCTCATCAAAAGTAACATCACGACTGATAACGATCTTATTGGTTAGTGGACTATAGAGTTTGTACCCTTTGCTATGTTCACTATAACCGACAAACACCACCTTTTCTGTTTTCTTGTTTAACTTGTCTCTATGTTGTTTGGGAATGTGTACATAAGCTAAACAGCCGAATACCTTTAAATATTCCACATTGGGTTTATTTCCATTCCATGCTTCATAGGGAGTTATGTTGGGTCTTGTCTTTGTAATCGTTCTATTTAAGATATAAGTCGCACATGCTACTGCTTCTGCCTAGTAACAATTTGGTAAGTGTTTAACGTTCATCATGCTCCTGCTTAACTCCATTAATGTCCTATTTTTTCTCTCTGCTACCCCATTCTGCTGAGGTGAATAACTATTTGTGAGTTGATGACGTATTCCGTTTTGCTTCAGATAATCTTGAAATATCTTGCTACAATACTCTCCTCCTCGATCAGTTCTCAACGTTTTAATTAAGTGATCTGATTGCTTTACATTCAAGGCCTTGAATATTTTGAAATAGTGTAATGCTTCTGATTTATACTTGAGAAAGAACACCCAAGTTTTCCTTGAAAAATCATCTATAAAGGTAATAAAATACCTGCATCCTCCTATCGATTCAGTCCTCATGGGTCCGCATATGTCTGAGTGTATTAATTGCAGAGGCTTGTCAGCTTGCCATGTGATCTTCTTCGAAAATGGCTTTCTTGACTGTTTTCCCGAGATGCATCCTTCACATATTCTCTCATTTTTCATAACCCTAGGTAAACCGACTACCAGTTCTTTGTTTCCCATATTTATTAGCGTGTCCATGTTTACATGACCATACCTTTTGTGCCAAAGAGATGACATATCTTTCACAGTCATCGTCATTGCAAAATTTAAGTCACTATTTGGACGAAGGGGAAACATCTTATTGCTAGTCATTTTGATATCTCCTATGATCTCTTTACTTGCATCCTTGATAATACACTTATTCTCATGAAACAGAACAATATATCCCTTCTTTATAAGCTGCCCCATGCTTAATAGGTTGTGTTTCAAACCTTCTACGTAAAATACATTCGGTATTTTACGAACTTGATCTTTAATTTTCAGAGATACTTCACCGCAGCCAATTACTTCTAGTCTTTTATCATCTCCTGTCCGTACTTCTTTCTTTACAGATTCATCCAGATTGATGAATAAACTTCTGTTTCCCGTCATATGATTACTGCATCCGCTGTCCAGATACCAACAGTCTTCATTGACTGTTTCTTCCATATTAAAAATCATGAACATTGTATCTTCTTGTTCATTGATTTCTTCGTCTCTATGAATCAACGCATTGTCTGTCTTCTCGCTTTCTTCTTTTCGCTGACAGAACCTGGCCGTGTGGCCTAATCGTTGACAGTTATAACATCGAATCATATTCATGTTCCGGCCCCTGTATTTGTTTCGGCCCTTTCCTCCTCCTCCTTCGTTTCTTGAGGATTTAAATCGATCTTGATTCGAATTCTGTACTTGAAACGCATGTTCTGTTGGGTTATCCTCATAACGTTTCAATCTCAGTTCATGAGATTGAAGGATGCCCATCAATTCTTCGGTTGTAACATTTTCCAGATCCTTCGTTTCCTCCACTGTTATCACCACCGACTCGAAATTTCGAGTCAAACTACGTAATATCTTTTCTACGATTCGTTGTTCACTGATTTTTTCTTCATTCATTCGTAATTGATTAACAATAAGGATTACTCTATTGAAATATTCTTCAATAGATTCCCCTTCTTTCATTTTTAATGCATCGAATTCACAACGAAGAGTTTGAAGTTTAATTGTTTTTACCCGGTTTTCTCCTCGGTAAGATTTATGTAGAATGTTCCAGGCTTCGTTTGATGATTTTGCTAGTGCAATTCTTTCGAATATGGTATCGTTTACCGATTGAAATATGATATGCAGTGCCCTTTTGTCCTTCTTACTTGCATCCTTGTACACTGTCGTTGCTTCTTCAGTGGGATTTGTTCCCAGTTCTTGTATTCCTTCATTAACAACATTCCATAATTCTTGCGATTCAAACAAAACTTTAATCTGAATATGCCAGTGATAATAGTTTTGTCCAGTAAGTTTAGGGATTTGAGTTTGAATCCCTGAACTTGATTCATACTTTGATCGTAATTTGTGATTTCGTGGATTTTGGATCGATGTGGCTCTGATACCACTATGTTGGATTTCCGGTTCTAGGGTTTCGAAGAACGAAGATGTTTTTGTTCATAAAATGAATTGATGAAAATGTAATGTCATGATACAATCGTATATATATGTATACAGATATCATGGCTGTAACTGCCATCTAAAAAAAACTTAGGATAGTATATTAACATAAATAATAATAATAATAATAATAATAATAGAATAATCTAACTTATAACTAATCGTCTAACATTACAAAAGATACCCATATCAATCAAACCTAAATATCAAGATTTTTATCATACTAATCATTACTTTATGTGGGTATTGCTCTGCTCAGATTAAAGAACAGTAATCTTGCGTAAAAATGTCAAAACTTTTGATGATCATAACCTAGAAATGAAAGAATCTCAGATGTTCTTGCCCTGCTAGTGGGACCTCCAAATCAGAGCTCAGTTGAACCTTTTGAGCAACAGACATAACCTTCTTCACAGGTTCTTGCTTTATTGCATTTCCAAAAGATGCAATCTTTTTCTTTTTAAACAGAGGCATAAAAGTAGCAGCCTCACATTCAGTTTCAGTTTCTTGAACGTTCCGTCTCATAGGAACCAAAGACTCCGTAACGATTGATACTTCCTTCTTAGTCGGTTTCCATCTAACTTCAAAAAACTTGCTTAAAGTTTCAGCCATTACACGCACGTCATTTCCACTTCAGCTTCAAAACATAGAAGTAATAGAATAACATTGATGTATTGAACTTATTTAATGTTCTTGAACTTATTTCATAGGTTGGTGATCTTCAGGTTTAATGTAACTAACACACCTGGAGAAATAGAAAAAGACACGAGACTTGAGAATTTGTTTAATGTTTTTGAACATATTTCATAGGTTGGTGATCTTCAGGTTATATTTGTAGTCATTTTGAGGTTATATTTGTAGCCATCAAAATGACTACATAACTGGCTGACAACTTAAAACATACAAAACAAAACATCAATGAACATACATCTACAACATCATCTATTATGTCTTATCATAAACAATTAATCCTTAAAGGTAACATGAAGTAACAAAAGACAACATACAGTTTATCTTCGCCTCGCCGTTTCTTTTTGTCAAACTGTTGTAGCCACTACTGTTCGGTGGCTGTCGGGTTGCTCAGCCTGCGGCAGCCACCACTACTGCCCATATAAATTAAATCCAAATATCAAGATTCTTATGATATTATCTTAATAACCATTACTTTAGGTGGGTTTTGCTCTGTTCAGATCAAAGAACACTAATTTTGTCAAAAAAATCAAAACTTTTGTTAATTCTGATGATTTATAGAAGATACACATATCAATCAAAACTAAATATCAAGATTATTGTACTACTAATGATTACTTTACATGGGTTTTGCTCTGTTCAGATTAAAGATCAGTAATTTTGCTCAAAAATCGAAACTTTTGTTAGTTCTGATGAGTTACAAAAGATACTATATCAATCAAACCTAAATATAAAGATTATTATCATACTAATCATTACTTTATGTGGGTATTGCTCTGTTCAGATTAAAGAACAGCAATCTTGCATAAAAATCAAAACTTTTGATGATCATAACCTAGAAATGAAAAATCTTATATGTTCTTGCTCTGCTAGTGAGGCCTCTAAATCAGAGCTCAGTTTAACCTTTTCAGCACAGTCATAACCTTCTTCACAGGTTCTTGCTTTATTGCATTTCCAAAAGATGCAAACTTTTTCTTTTTTAAACAGAGGCATAAAAGTAGCAGCGTCACGTTTAGTTTTAGTTTCTTGAATGTTCCGTCTCATAGGAACCAAAGACTTCGTAACGATTGATAGTTTCTTCTCAATCGGTTTCCATCTAACTTCAAAAAACTTGCTTAAAGTTTCAGCCATTATATGCATGTCATTTCCACTGTTGGTTCAAAACATAGAAGTAATAGAAGATACACATATCAATCAAAACTAAATATCAAGATTAGTATACTACTAATCATTACTTTACATGGGTTTTGCTCTATTCAGATTAAAAATCAGTAATTTTGCTCAAAAATCAAAACTTTTGTTAGTTCTGATGAGTTACAAAAGATACCCATATCAATCAAACCTAGATATCAAGATTATTATCATACTAATCATTACTTTAAGTGGGTATTGCTCTGCTCAGATTAAAGAACAGTAATCTTGCATAAAAATGTAAACTTTTGATGATCATAACTTAACTTGTCGGTGTGTCCATATTCTTGATCGTTTCCATCGTCATATCTAACTTGTCGTCTAGCCGGCAGCATATAATGTTTCAAAATGACTAAACTTATGTTTTGTCACACCCCAACCGATGGAAGAAACATCAGAGTGAGACGAAAATGAGATTATAGGAGACTTCTTAACACTAATGTGACAAGTATTTAATAGTAAATTTCATTTCATTGCTAAAAGAATCAAATACATTGTTTGAAATAGAATACAACAAGTTGAAACAAATGAATTACATTACAACATGTATTTAAAGTTTAAAATGCGTTTCTAGGCATCCTACTAAGTTCCGTGCATCATCAACATAATCATAAACCCGCAACATGTTTTAAAGTATAGTTCAATACAAAAGTATTGGCGAGTATACAAGTTTGGTGTACTAGCATATAAGAATAAAATGAACAATCCACATCGCAAACCTAGTTATCAAGATTAACGTATAAACTGGCATGTGATTTACAAGTCAACCCTCTGATTACCGCAAGTATAATGAATGAATAAACTTAACATAACCTCACGTTCACGGGTGGTGCGTTACTCCTGTAGCACTATACATGTTAAGTGGAGGCTCGCACGAAGTTAATGACAAGTTCATCACATAAGAATCACCCAGAAAACACGAATCAAGCATAACATAATAGTAAGCATGTGTTGGATTGTTTGTATGTATGATTGCATAAAAGTATGTATGTTGAGTATGTTTTTGTATAAGTAAACATGTTGCACCCAAAAAGTGTAAAACGGTAAAAAAGGCGTCGAGTATACTCACTGTTTGCGAAGAAATTTCCACTTAGGGAGCTTGACGAGTCTTGAGTTGTTGGAACACCGAAGTTACCAATTTTAGTTCTTGAACTTTTTGCCCAAAGTTGAAAATCTTGGAGATTTGAGAGAGTTTGGAAGTAATTTGGAGTTGGTGCAAGTGTTTGGAAGGTATTAGAGTTGGTATTAATAAGAGGGTTAAGTGGTTGTGGTTTAAATGAAGGTGGTTGAGAGTTAGGAGGGGTATTAAATGAGTTGGTTGGAGGTTAGGACATTAAAAAAAGTGGTTGGGGATATGAAAATTTTCATTTTTAGTCCTTGCACTTGTATTGTTGGTTATTTTATGCTATAACTTGTATTATTTACAAAAAAACTAAGTATAAATCATGTATATAAGTGTAACTCAAGTAAAGTGAAGGTATAAATAGGTATTTGAATGCATAAAGAGTCCTAAAACGCGTATTTATTCGTGGAATAAGTAAGTATTAACGAGAATGATGAGCAAGTATCAACTATGTGAATAAGTCGAATGTAAAATAAGTACAAATAATCAAGGTATAGTCCTTATAAAATGCTCAAGTTTTATTATGATCAACGTTTAGAATTTCGAAGCTGGAAGTGAAATACGAATACGATACGGATATAAGTTTCCAAAAATAGGGATATAAATAATCTTTCTAAATAAGGAAGGTTTCAAAAGCGAGGCGTTACATGTTCTCTATAGGCTTCCCAGATCTGATAAACATCAATAAGCTGCCAAAAGTTATAGTTTCGCAATCTAGACGCAGTCATCAAACTTTCGTAGAGCTATGGTATCTCATCTTAAAATCTTTAAAGAATATGTGTCGAGAACATTCAAAATCATTAAATCTAACAGATAATTAAAACACTTGTAAATAATCATCCTTATAGCCAAAGCAAAAATATAAACATTATACCCGCAAAACCATCTCAATTTCAACTCCACTTCTGGCAACATCCTCAACAATTATAGAAAGCACTGATGCAGCCCTGTTTAGAAAGTCAATCACCCTCACTCGAATTTCACCCTACAAATATTCCATCAAACATTCACTATGAAATACTCAAATCTCACAATCAAATTTCCAAATATTTTACTAAACCTACAAACCCAAACTCAAAATAACATAATCATCACAGAGTATCTATAAAGCAACAAAAAATGATTCGCACGATGATCACCACCGCACTTCATTGTGATATTATCAATTATGAAAAACAAAATTGCAAGTGAACAACTTATTAACACCAATATCTATAAACATTATAAAAAGGAATTTAATACTACAAGAGCATTCAAGATAACACCTTTATTAACAAACCAAATACATTAATTACCAGAATAGGCTTTTTGTATCGCTTGAAACTTATTCTTTGCTTCTTCCACATATTTAAGTTTCCTAATGCAGAACAACAATCTGGGTTCCATCTATAAAACCAAACGATCAAAAAAAAACTTTTGAATATGGTATCAAACTCTAAAAGAAACAACTCATTTTAGATCAATATTAGTTACCAGTGAAAGCTTCTTATAAGCGTTCTTGAGCTCTGCACCAGTGCAACCCTTTTTCTACATATGAAAATATAAAATCAATCAAAAGATTCAAAACCCACAATTTATATCCCATCTAACATGTCGCAACCCCCGACCCCTGCCCCGGGAGGCGGGGGTCGCGAGCTACTCAGAGCCGGTGGTATCGGTGTTTATTTATTTGGCAGCGGAATTTACATCAGGACCGTAGTTAGGAAATAGTTTATCAGAGTAAAACACCACAATTTTATAATAACAAAAACATGGGAAATCCCCAAGTTTCCATTACAAACATGTTTATAGGGATAAATCCTAATTTATTGATATAAAACTTCTTCTTTATTTAGGTAACTTTTATAGCTACTTTTCCAAGCCTTCAGTGCTCTCCAGCTGGCTTCTAATTGGCTTTCACATTTTGTTACCTGAAACGCGTTTAAAAACATTTTATCAGCAAGAAATACTGACGAGTGAATCCCAGTTTAATCAAGAAAAGTTTTATCATTTTACAGCATTGAGAGCAATCCAGCAATTACATTTGTTTACATCTACTTTAATTACCACCCACGGTACTGTCAATTCTGACTTGTGGTAATGTTACTACTCACAGTGTAGTAACAAGTTATGTATACAAAACCCCAACATACCAACGATAATTGTAGATTTACAAATACTCAATCACTGTTAAATTTCAATTAAAATAATTGAGGATTTGTAAAAACAGTTTATGAAAAGAAGGATTAACTCACATTGCTAATTTAGGTATTTCCTTGTGACTTCCTGGTCATAATCTATTAATTTAAACAATGCACACACGTTAGTATAATAACCCAAATTTACATTAGATATACCCTCCCCGAGACAGAACTCCAACGACTGAGTCAGGTAGAGCCTTGACATGCGTTAGGAAGCACTAGATCAATCGGGCAGCGTAACTAATACATAACCAGGAGTTATGATACTTACATCGAGGCAGAGCTTTGTTATTTAGTGGGTATAATGCCCGAGAATTACTTTTACTATTAGAGAAATTGAGAGAGAGATCGAAATTTTAAACGAGTTGGAAGTGAAGCCTGAGGCCTCTATTAATAGTCCTGATCGACCAGCGGGTCACGACCCGTGACGCACTTAACAACATCTTTCGCGGCCCGCGAGAGAGGTAGGGTAGGCCCTAGCCTTGGCCAGTCACGAGTGTAGGTTGAACGCATATCTGGACACGTGGCATCATCGGGTTGTGCCTGGTGTCATGGGGTCGCGGCCCGATACGGACACACTTAAGTGTGTCGTGCCCCGCGAGCGCCCCCTAATTCTTGTTTTATTTGATTTTTGTTAAATTAAAGGTATTTCGGGCCTATTTTCATATACGGGGTGTATTTTAGGATGTAGGGATGTTAATAGTATTTTAGGAGAGTTGTTATATCCTCCCCCCTTGTTTTAGAACTTGTCCTCGAGGTCTACTAGAACAGTTGTGGATATTTCCTCTGCATCTCAGACTCAAGCTCCCAAGTGTATTCTAGTCCTCTTTTGGATTCCCATTTTACTTTGCCTAGAACCAATCTCTTGTGCTTGAGATTCTTGATCTTTCTATCTTCAATTTGTAGGGGTTTCTCTACAAACTTAAGTTTCTTATTTACCTCTATGTCCTTAAGAGGTACCATTAATGATTCATCTGCTAAGCATTTCTTGAGATTACATATATGAAATACATCATGTATCCCTGCCATTTCCTCTGGCAGTTGTAGCTGATAAGCTACTGGTCATATTCTTCTAATAATCTCAAAAGGTCCAATACATCTGGGGCTTAGCTTTCCCCTCTTGATGAATCTGACTACTCATTTCCATGGAGAAACTTTTAATAATACCGTATCTCCTACCTGAAATTCCAATGGTTTTCGCCTGTTATCTACATAAATCTTTTGTCGATCGTGTGATGCTTTTAGTCTTCCCTTGACTTAAATAATCTTGTCCGTTGTTTCTTGTACTATCTTTGGTCCAGACAGTTGCTTTTCTCCAATTTCTGCCCAACAGACTGGAGTTCAGCACTTTCGTCCATAAAGTGCTTCAAATGGTGCAGCATTGATACTGGTATGATAGCTGTTATTATAGGAAAATTCTATTAATGGTAGGTGATCGTCCCAATTTCCTCCGAAATCAATTACACAAGCTCTAAGCATATCTTCTGGATTGTCCTTTCGCTTTGTCCATCCGTTTGAGGATGATAAGCTGTGCTTAGATTTAACTTGGTTCCCATTTCTTTTTGGAAACTTGTCCAAAAATGAGAAGTAAAATGGCTATCTCTATCAGACACAATAGATAAAGGAATTTCATGTAATGAGACTATTTCATTTACATATAGTTAGCTAATTGTTCCATACTAAAAGTTTCCTTTATCGGTAAGAAATGAGCAGACTTGGTTAGCCTGTCTACAATCACCCAGATTGTATCATTTCCTTTTCGCGTCTTGGGTAATTTGGTAACAAAATCCATTGTTATCAATTCCCATTTCCATATTGGCATTTCTAATTGCTGCAATAAACCTGAGGGTTTTTTATGTTCAGCTTTAACTTGTGAAGATGTTAGACACTTGGCAACATAGGCTGCTATATTCTTTTTTATTCCTATCCACCAGAAATTCTTTCTTAAGTCTTGATACATCTTATCATTTCCAGGATGTATCGTATACTTAGACTTATGGGCTTCTTCTAATATTCGGTGGTGTAGGTTTCCTTGTTTAGGTATCCAAATTCTTTTCCCATGGAATCTCCAAATTCCATCGGTTCCTTGTCCTAATTCCTTAATCATTCCTTTCAATTTTTCAGTATCATCTTTGATTACAGATTCTTGTACTTCCCTAATTTGTTGGTTTAAATCTATCTGCAGATTTAATTTAAGAGAACGTACTCTTTTTGGCTTTTCATGATATTTTCGACTTAAAGCATCAGCTACTACATTAGCCTTTCTTGCATGATACTGGATATTACAATCATAATCACTAAGAATTTCCATCCATCGTCTCTGTCTCATATTTAACTCTTTTTGCCCAAAAACATATCTTAAACTCTTATGATTGGTGAAAATGGTAAACTTACTACCGTAAAGATAAAGTCTTCAAATTGTAAGGGGAAAAATTGTGGCTCCTAAATCTAAATCATGGGTTGTATAATTTTCTTCATGATTCTTAAGTTGTCTAGAGGCATAGGCTATAACCTTTTGACGTTGCATCAACACACATCTATAACCTAATTTAGACGCGTCACAATAGACTGCAAAGTCTTTAGTTCCTTCTGGTAAAGCTAATATGGGTGCGTTGGTTAATCTTTGCTTAAGGGTTCTAAAGGCTTCTTCCTGTTTTGGTCCCCATTCAAACTTAACATATTTACAAGTCAGTTTTGTTAAGGGAATGGCTATTCTAGAAAAATCTTGGATAAATCGTCTGTAATAACCAGCAAGTCCTAGAAAACTTCTCACATCCGTTGGTGATTCAGGGATTTTCTATTTAGTAATTGCCTCGATCTTTGTGGGATCCACATGAATTCCTTCATGATTAACCAAATGTCCACGGATTTGCACTTCTTCTAACCAAAATTCACATTTTGAAAATTTAGCATAAAGCTTTTCTTTTCTCAGCAAATTTAGGAGTGCATGAAGATGCGCTGCATGTTCTTCTTTATTCTTAGAGTAAATGAGAATATCATCTATAAAGACAATTATGAATTTATCCAGATATGGTTTACATATTCTGTTCATCATGTCCATAAATGCGGCTGGGGCATTGATTAAACCAAATGACATGACTGTAAATTCATAATGGCCATGCCTTGTTCTGAAAGCAGTTTTAGGAAAGTCATCTTCCTGTACTTTCAATTGATTATATCCTGAGCATAAGTCGATCTTAGAAAAGAATCGAGCTCCTTGTAATTGATCAAACAGATCATCGATTCTCGGTAATGGGTAATGGGTACCGATTTTTAATCGTGACTTTGTTCAATTCTCGGTAATCAATGCACATACGCATTGATCCGTCTTTCTTTTTGACAAACATGATTGGTGCTCCCCATGGCGAAGAACTAGGCTGTATGAATCGTTTCTCCAAAAGTTCATCCAACTGTTTCTTCAGTTCTTGCATTTCTGCTGGTACCAAACGGTAAGGTGCCTTGGCAATCGGGGCTGTCCCTGGTAGTAGGTGAATTCTGAATTCGACTTCCCTATCTGGCGGTAGTCCAGGTAATTCTTCTGGGAAAACATCTGAGAATTGAGATACTACGGGAATATCTTTCAACTCTTTTCCTTTAGTGTTAATGATTATGGAAATCATATACACTAGTGACCCTTTTCTTGCATAGCTAGCTCTTTTCATCACAGAGATGAATTTCGTGGATCGAGATGGCTTATCTCCTTTAATTGTGATCTTTTCACCTTTTGGTGAATTTACTTGTATTGACTTTTGATCACATAAAATACTGGCTTTATTGGCTATTAACCAATCCATTCCTAACACAATATCAAATCCAGCCAGATTCATTGGGTAAAGATTAGCAATAAAATTATGGTTTAGAATTTCTATTCTTGCTCCCTGCAATATTTCAGAAATCTTAATGGATTCTCCATTTGCAATCTCTACTAGATATTCTTGTTGGAGTTTAGTTAATGGTTGATTGAGAAGTTTGCAAAATGAAGTATTAATAAAACTTTGGTTCGCACCAGAGTCAAATAATACTTTAGCAAAAACATCATTAACTAAAAACATACCGACAATCACGTCCAGAATCATCTTAGCTTCTTCTACAGTCAGAACAAATGCTCTAGCATTCTTAGTAGTCTTGTTGTTCATGGCTAGAGCTAGTTTCGGACAGTTCGGCTTGATATGCCCCTTTTCTACACAATTGAAGCATACTCCATTACTGGGTTTCTTCCTACAGTCTTCTTCCTTGTGTCCCGGTATCTTGCAGAAGTTGCAGTATGTGGAACATTTCCCTGAATGCTTTTTCTTGCAGTACTTACAGTAAGGTGCAGAAGTAAAACCTATGTTTTTCCCACGGTTGGAATTACCATAGCGAAATTCCTGGGTAAGCTTTTGGACTAGGTTCTTTCTCTGGTTTTCTTCTTGTGTACGTACTAGTTTATCAGTCAAGGTATTGGCTAATTCTACAGCTTCTTCTATGGTTTGTGGTCTAGCTGCCTTGACTACATGTCTAATCTCACTGATTAATCCCCAGATGTAACGGGAGATTAATAATGGTTCTGGTGAAGCTAGGGTTGGCACTAATCTAGCATATTCGAAGAATACGGTAGTGTAACTCTTGCAGTCTACTCCAGTCATTCTAAGGTTTAAGAACTCATTAGCTATTTGTTCTTTTTCATTGGAGGACAAAATTTTCTTTCAACCTTGTTCTTAAACTAAGTCCATTCCATATTGTAAACTCTGTCACTCCCCCTAGACTAGTGAATAGTGTTCCACCATTCTAGAGCTGCATTCTTAAAAAGATTGGAAGGAAACGTGATTTTATCTTCCTCTGCACACTTGCTTATTTTTAAGACTGCCTTAGTCTTTTCTATCCAACGTAGAGCTGCAATGGCTCCTTCATTGCAAGAGAATTCTATAGGTTTGCAAGACCATAATTCTTTATAAGAACAAACATATGACATGGTTCTTCATCTTTTTGGAATAGGCAATTGAAGTAATGGCCCATTGTTTACGCTGTGACTGGGCTCAGTAGGTTGTCGTTTACTTCCACTGTTAGTTTTATTATTTTCCGCTTCCTTAACCGTTTTGATAATATATGGCATAGCATCTATAATCCATTGTGCCACTATGTGTTGGATGGCACTGTTATCTAATTGGTTCCCATTATTATCGTTATTCGGGTTTTCCTAATTCACTTCGTTGTCCATCTGGATTATAAACATTTACCAAGTATTAATATCGCAGAACAAGATTTAATGCGAACAATCACACAAACAAACATATTGATCAAAATCGTCGTGCATTGCGACATTTACTCCATTTCATATATTTATATATTATAAGCTACAACTGGAATTTAAAATACACTACTAGTTATGCATCAGTAAGTATTTAGGTTATCTATTTTAGCTGATTTTTTTTTTCAAACTACACACACACACACATATATATGTTTTATTATTATTATTATTATTATTATTATTATTATTATTATTATTATTATTATTATTACTAGGGGTTTATCCAGTACTGCATATTTCGCTCGTCGTATTTCTAAACGAGCCTTTCCCCTATTTGCCTTATTCTTTCTCCTTCATCTACTAACTCCTCACCAAATGTGCAGAGTTCCTGCACATTTTCGGTACTCATGGGTGGTGGTGGAGCGGGTATTGGGTCAGGGTACTGTGGTACGGGTTCTCCATATGGGTATGGGTTTTCTAGTATTTCCCGAACATATTGATCGGCATCCCAATATGGATTTAGAGGGTCAAGGTTGGGGTATCGTGCTACAGGGTTTGGTATGGGCTCCTCCTGTAGAGTTCTTGATAATCCCTATGGTCATCCTCCCATGCGTCATAGGCTAAAGGATTGGGTGCTGGAATTCTAGGGATTTCATTTGGGTTGAACACGGGTATGGGAATCTGGTTTCCTAGGTTAGGTTCTATTTCTGTGGGTTGATTTGGGAACAGTGGTAGTGGCTGTGGTGCAATGATTTGGTCTAAGTTTGGGTCTGCCGTAGTGGTAGCTAGTATGTGAAAGTTGGCCAATCGCCTATTGACTATGTCTTGGGTCTGGGCATTCATCTCCCTATTTGCTGCTGCTAAAGCCCGTTGCAGCTGTAATTTCCTCATTCTCTTCCTATGCTTGTGTGCTCCCCGACTGAACCATCCTCTCTTTTTGGTAGGGAATGGTTCTTCGGATTGCGCCTTAAATATGAAAATCCCCTCTTCTGTGTCAGCTGAATACCCTGAAGGAGTAGGCTGGGAGGAAGTTCCTTCATCTCTAGGAGGACTAGACAAGTGACGATAGGCGTCTGACGGACCTTGATCACTCATACTGTAAACTAACAAATTGTCAAATAACACAAAACAATAACATATAGATATGCATGTAATCACATAGATTATTTCCTAACATAATGGATAAAATTTTGATGTCAGCAGAACACTTCTGTGGCTGAAATAAGTGGCTGTAGCTCTGATACCACCTTCTGTCGCAACCCCCGACCCCTGCCCCGGGAGGCAGGCGGGCGCGAGCTACTTAGAGCCGATGGTATCGGTGTTTATTTATTTGGCAGCGGAATTTACATCAGGATCGTAGTTAGGAAATAGTTTATCAGAGTAAAACACCACAATTTTATGATAACAAATACATGGGAAATCCCTAAGTTTCCATTACAAACATGTTTATAGGGATAAACCCTAATTTATTTAAATAAAACTTCTTCTTTATTTAGGTTACTTTTATAGGCACTTTTCCAAGCATTCAGTGCTCTCCAGCTGGCTTCTAATTGGCTTTCACATTTTGTTACCTGAAACGCGTTTAAAAACATTTTATCAGCAAGAATTACTGGCGAGTAAATCCCAGTTTAATCAAGAAAAGTTTTATCATTTTACAGCATTGAGGGCAATCCAGCAATTACATTTGTTTACATCTACTTTAATTACCACCCACGGTACTGTCAATCCTGACTTGTGGTAATGTTACTACTCACAGTGTAGTAACAAGTTATGTATACAAAACCCCAACATATCGACGATAATTGTAGATTTGCAAATACTTAATCACTAATAAATTTCAATTAAAACAATTAAGGTTTTGTAAAAACAGTTTACAAAAAGAAGGATTAACTCACATTGCTAATTTAGGTATTTCCTTGTGACTTCTTGGTTATAATATATTAATTTAAACAGTGCACACGCATTAGTATAATAACCCAAATTTACATTAGATATACCCTACCCGAGACAGAACTCCAACGACTGAGTCAGGCAGAGCCTTGACATGCGTTACGGAGCACTAGATCAATCGGGCAACGTAACTAATACGTAACCAGGGGTTATGATACTTACATCAAGGCAGAGCTTCGTTATTTAGTGGGTATAATGCCCGGGAATTACTTTTACTATTAGAGAAATTGAGAGAGAGATCGAAATTTTGAACGAGTTGGAAGTGAAGCCTGAGGCCCCTATTTGTAGTCCTGATCGACCAGCGGGTCGCGGCCCGCGACGCACTTAACAACATCTTTCGCGGCCCGCAAGAGAGGTAGGGTAGGCCCTAGCCTTGGCCAGTCATGAGTGTAGGTTGAACGCGTAACAGGACACGTGGCATCACCGGGTTGTGCCTGGTGTCATGGGGTCGCGGCCCGCGACGGACACACTTAAGTGTGTCGCGCCCCGCGAGCGCCCCCAAATTCTTGTTTTATTTGATTTTTGTCAAATTAAAGGTATTTCCGGCCTATTTTCGTATACGGGGTGTATTTTAGGACGTATAGGGATGTTAATAGTATTTTAGGAGAGTTGTTATATCACATATTTGTGACATTGAAATATATATTTATTAAATCAACATATATCAAGATCTTTAACTATGAATATATTGGCAGAAAATGATCAGAAAACAAAAACCCAAATCTTAAATTTAAAGAAAACAAAAACCCATCATCATGATTCATCAAAGAACAAAACCCATCAAGGAAATATTCAAAAAAGAAAAATCAACTAAGAAGGATTGAATTGTTAACTTTTTTTACCTAAACTGAAGAATCTTGAGTGGCTCTGATCTCAGCCGATTGGATCGCCGATGCGGCTGCGTTAATGTCTGATCTCAGCCGGTGAGTCGGATCAAAGTCGACGATGGAGCGAACGGTAGATAGGGCAGCAGTCTCGCCAACGACAACGGTTTGTAGGATGTTGAGGAGTTAGTCTTTTGTGAAGGATTCAAAGATTCTAGTGTAAGAAAGAATGTTTCAGATCGATTCATGGTGGACAGAGGATATGGAGAGAGAAAGTGAGGTGTGAATTTAATACAGGTCCAGTAGAGAGAGAGGGGGGGATATAGAGAGAGAAAATGGGATGTGAATTTGAAATGTGAGGGTTTGGAGTAAGGGTTTGGAGGGATGTAATAATGGAGTCTATTTTCTAATTTGAAATTTGAAATTCGAAGAGGGTAAAATTTGATTTTTGTATTTTAAAAGTTTTTAAATTAATGATTTATGATGCAATAATGACATCAAATAGCAATTATAGAGAAGTGATAAAATAATATCCTAAATAATATAGAGAAATGCAAACCACATTTTGCATACAAACTGTAAGAACCATTTATAAAGTGCCACGTGGCATCAAACCAATTATAGAGAAATGATAAAATAATATCCTAACTAATATCAATTATATTGAATTCACTATAAATATGTTAACAATCAATTAATTCTTTATTTTGATCATCCTTTTGTTTTCAATGTGCTGATTAAGAAAAGTGCTGATATCATTCAAATATGTGTTAAAATCAATTATCTTGATTAATTTTCATGTGCTAATATAATTCAAAAGTGTTACTTTTATGTATGTATTGTTTTGGTATGTGCTAATTTAACATTTTTTAAGTGCTAGGATATGTTCTTATGATTTGTAGGATAAATATGGTTTGTACTGGAACCAATCCTTCAATATTGGAACAAGATCTAGTGGACGTGTATTTTACACACGCAAGTCAAGTCAACTGAAACTTCACTCAACTTTACCTTCGGTTTGTTTTGAAAGGCTCAACTTTACCTTTGCTTATACCCTAATCCTCTTTTGCAACAAAGGAAGAAACGAGATGGCATACCCTGGTAGCCACCACTGCTTTTTGCAAAAAGCCGTTTCTTTTTGTCAAACTGCTGTAGCCACTACTGTTCCGTGGCTGTCGGTTTGCTCAGTATGCGGTTGCCACCACTGCTGCCCATATAAATCAAATCCAAATAGCAAGATTCTTATGATATTATCTTAATAACCATTACTTTAGGTGGGTTTTGCTCTTTTCAGATCAAAGAACACTAATTTTGTCAAAAAAATCAAAACTTTTGTTAATTCTGATGATTTACAAAAGATACACATATCAATCAAAACTAAATATCAAGATTATTGTACTACTAATCATTACTTTACATGGGTTTTGCTCTGTTCAGATTAAAGATCAGTAATTTTGCTCAAAAATCAAAACTTTTGTTAGTTCTGACGAGTTACAAAAGACACTATATCAATCAAACCTAAATATCAAGATTATTATCATACTAATCATTACTTTATGTGGGTATTCTCTGTTCAGATTAAAGAACAGTAATCTTGCATAAAAATCAAAACTTTTGATGATCATAACCTAGAAATGAAAAATCTTACATGTTCTTGCTCTGCTAGTGAGGCCTCTAAATTAGAGCTCAGTTTAACCATTCAGCACAGTCATAACCTTCTTCACAGGTTCTTGCTTTATCGCATTTCCAAAAGATGCAACCTCTTTCTTTTTTAAACAGAGGCATAAAAGTAGCAGCGTCATGTTCAGTTTCAGTTTCTTGAATGTTCTGTCTCATAGGAACCAAAGACTTCGTAACGATTTATAGTTTCTTCTCAATCGGTTTCCATCTAACTTCAAAAAACTTGCTTAAAGTTTCAGCCATTACATGCACGTCATTTCCACTGCAGGCTCAAAACATAGAAGTAATAGAAGATACACATATCAATCAAAACTAAATATCAAGATTATTATACTACTAATCATTACTTTACATGGGTTTTGCTCTATTCAGATAAAAAATCAGTAATTTTGCTCAAAAATCAAAACTTTTGTTAGTTCTGATGAGTTACAAAAGATACCCATATCAATCAAACCTAGATATCAAGATTATTATCATACTAATCATTACTTTATGTGGGTATTGCTCTGCTCAGATTAAAGAACAATAATCTTCCATAAAAATCTAAACTTTTGATGATCATAACTTAACTTGTCGGTGTGTCCATATTCTTGATCGTTTCCATCGTCATATCTAACTTGTCGTCTAACCGCTAGCATATAATGTTTCAAAATGACTAAACTTGTGTTTTGTCACACCCCAACCGATGGCAAAAACATCGAAGTGAGATGAAAACGAGCTTGCAAGAGACTTCATAACACTAATATGACAAGTATTTAATAATAAATTTCATTTCATTGCTAAAAGAATTAAATACATTGTTTGAAATAGAATACAACAAGTTGAAATAAATGAATTACATTACAACAAGTATTTAAAGTTTAAAATGCGTTTCTAGGCATCCTACTATGTTCCGGGGATCATCAACATAATCATAAACCTGCAACATGTTTTAAAGTATAGTTGTCAAACCCCAACCGATGGCGGAATCATCGGGGCGCGACACTGAGCGAAACAGATTGTGCAGAAGTTTCCATAACAACTATATTTACCAAATATTTAAAGCAACATGTCCCATACCATGTCATAAATGATAATACAATTATTACAGAAAAGATCTAGTCAAATTGTTCTGTTCTGACAACTCAGATTCTTATTACAGACAATGGTTTATTGTTGACCTAGGTCTTTCCTAGCCTCGATTTCACAGCAAAGTAAGCAAATAAGCATCCTTAGCACCTGTCACATACGTTAAAGTAAAATTCAATACACATAGTGTAAAGGTGAGCATACAAGTTTAATAGATATAATAGACTTCGAAATCGATTGCGCATAACCAGCACGTACACTGTGTGAAATGAGGCATGTTAGTTATCGACATGAACCTATCGATACCAATAACTGCGGGTTGACTGCCCAAGGCAGTTCGCGATACACACTCACCACTGTGAGCCATGTAACTAATTGTCCTTAACAACCCCTGAGTGAACAGGTGCTGAGTCCAAACTATAGTACTGTCGTTGCTAAGGTAGGTAGACAGCATTCCATGTGTAAACATAACAAATAAGCATTCATTAAGTCACGTATAACATGCGGTAATCGGTTAGCGTTAAAAGTATTGCGTAGTGTGTTCGATGTGATTTAGAATAGGTAACGTATGTAACACCCAAAAGTGCATAAAACAAAAAGGGATCGAGTATACTCACAGCGATTGATGGATTGAAGGGAGCGCTAGAGAGTAGGGTTAGCCTGATCAGAACGATAGCATAACGATAAGCGTCGCGTAAAACGATACAAGTGTTAGTGGGCCGGACGACAGTTCAATCTGATGGTAGTCCGATCAGATAGCCGGTCGTGCGGGTGACAGTCCGCTCGGATGGTCATCCGATCAGATGGCCTTTCGAGTGGATTGTTACTTCCTTTGGGAAGGATGTGTTTGTGTATGATGGCTTGACTTTTGAAGTTTTCGTTGTAGCATTTTGAAAACATAGAAGTATCTCTGCCTTTCAGGTCGGTCGATCGAATGGGCGTTCGATCGGACGACAACCCGATTGGTTGGACACTTTAGTGAGAACAAGTTCACCGCAGTTTGCCATTCGATCGGATAGTAGTCCGATCGGGTGGCAATCCGTTGATATAGAACACGTTGAAAATTGTTTAAGTGTTGAAGTTTAAATGTCACGTGATCGAGCGGTAATCCGATCGGATGATAGTCCGATCGGACAACAATTCGTTCAACGTTTACACCTCAAATGTTGGTAAACAGTTAAGTGCGGGACCCAAGGTGCAAGTCGGTCAGGGGACAACCCGGTCGGATGACAGTCCGATTCGGACGGTAGTCCGATCGGACGGCATTCCGTCCTGGTCGTTCTGATCATCTTACACTTGGTTGTTTTGATAGTTTGTTGTTTTATCGAGATATCTTGATAATGCATTTAAACAACAGAAACCTCGTCAATACTTGGTACTCCTGATCGGATAGGAATCACCCAAATCCGATCAGTTAACTGTTCGAGACGGTGTTCCATGTTTAACCCGAAATCGGTAGTCTCGTGGATAGAATCCAGATCTTGAACCAACACATCAACAAGAAGGAGTAGATGGTTAGAACAAGCTCCGATTCCATCGGTTTTGAGTGCATTAAGTGTAAAAGAGTTGAAAGAAGGTTGGAAAACCCATCTTTCAATCATTTTCACCGTGAATATGTTTAGATCTATGAAAGATCTTTGTTTGTTTATGTGGAAATCGGTTAGATCTAGGTTGTTCTGTGTATTGAGGCCAAAACATGAAGTTCTCAAGAACACCATGATGACATCATCCTAGAACACCTCAAATCTAGTGATTTCATGGTTAAAAGTTAGGATTTAAAAGATAGAAAGGTGTAGAATCAAGTGTAGATCAAAGAAGTACAAGATTTAGGTTGAGATCTTACCGGAATTGCGAGAAATCGGATAAAAAGTCAGGTTGGAGCGCTTGGTCGGACAGGAGTGTGCAAAAGTGGTAAGTTGTGATGGTGACAGGGGGTATTTATAGGGTTTCCCAAAGTGGAAAGGGTGGGTCGATCGATTGGCAGCCTGATCGAATAGCTGGTCGATCGAATGGTAGCTCGATCAAGAAGCTGGTCGATCGGCTGGTCACTTAGTCGATCAGTCAGTGGATTCAAGTGTTCGGTGCGACGAGTTTTTCCGTTTCGATTGTGATTGCGAGCGTTGCGATGCGATAGAGTTTCTTATTCAAATTACTTTTAATCCCAACTACTATATCAACATACAATCATCCTTAATTGACTTGCGTTTAGCGTTTGCGATTCGATTCCGATTGACTTTCGATTGCGTTTCGATTAACCACAACATCAACATAAGTAAACATGCACAAGTAACACATAAGGCACACACACACGTAAAGCAATATCTAGAACACGTAATTTGAGTTGCGAGTGCGAATACGATAAGCGATCAAATATGCGATAAATATCGAATAATCCTCAATTAGTAATAAGTACTCCACATAATACAACTAACGTAAAGCATAAAAATAGACTAACTAAAAGTCAAAGAAGTTAAAACAGGAATTGAGCAAGGAGTGACAGATCGAAATTAGCAATCTCGTCTCCCTTTGGCTTCAATCTTGACTTTGACTTTGACTTTCGAAACACAGGGTGTTACAGCCTCCCCCTCTTAAGGGAATTTCGTCCTGAAATTAGGCCGAAGCCGTAACAAACAACTGCGGGTACTTCGCCTTCATGTCGCTTTCGAGTTCCCAAGTGAACTGTGCTGTTTGGTTTGGCGATCCATGATCTCGTTAGGCTTCTCCACAAAGTGTAGTGTTTCGTTTATTTGAGGATTATCCAGAGGTATAATTAAATCATGCTCAGCCAGGAACTTTCAGAGGTTTGAAACATGGAAAGTCGGGTGGACGTTACTAAGTTCCTCCGGTAGTTCGAGTCTATAGGCAACTTTTTCGATACTTTCCAGAATCTTAAAAGGTCCAACATATCGAGGCGCTAGTTTCCCTTTCTTACCGAATCTGACCACACCCTTCCAAGGTGATACCTTTAGGAGTACGTATTCGCCAACGTCAAATTCAAGGGGCTTGCGTCGTCTATCGGAGTAACTTTTCTGACGACTCCGAGCTTTCAGCAGATTGTCTCGAATTTGGAGGACTTTGTCAGTCGTTTCTTGCAATAGCTCAGGACCGGTTAATTACGAGTGACCGATCTCGTGCCATACAATAGGCGATCGACATCTTCTTCCGTATAAAGCTTCAAATGGTGCCATTCGAATGCTGGTATGATAACTGTTATTATACGAGAATTCGACTAATGGTAGGTAAGCGTCCCAATTACCACCGAAATCTATGACACACGAACAGAGCATGTCTTCAAGAGTACGGATCGTTTTCTCAGTCTGACCGTCAGTTTGAGGGTAGAATGAGGTACTTAGATTAAGCGTAGTACCGAGAGCCGCTTGAAACATTTCCCACAATCGCGAGGTAAACCGAGCATCACGGTCAGAGATGATGTCACGAGGCGTCCCATGACGACAAATGATCTCATCGATGTAGATTCGGGCTAAACGTTCTACCTTGTAGTCTTCCCGTATTAGTAGGAAATGAGCAGATTTGGTCAAACGGTCGACGACAACCCAGATGCTGTCGTGACCTGATGGCGTGCGCGGGAGTTTAGTTATGAAGTCCATAGCTATACTCTCCCATTTCCATATAGGGATCGGGGGTTGTTCGAGTAAGCCAGAGGGTCTTTGGTGTTCGGCCTTAACCTTTGAGCAAGTTAGACATCTTCCAACGTAGAGAGCAATATCCCTCTTCATGCCCGGCCACCAGTACTTGTAGCGAAGGTCCTGGTACATTTTATCGGCACCGGGATGAATAGAATACCGGGATTTGTGGGCTTCGTCCATCAAAATATGTCGCAAATCGGTCCGCTTAGGGATCCAAATTCGGTCCAGATAATGGAATATCCCATTCGACTTATTAACAAGATGGGCTCCATCGTGGTGGATTCTTTCCTTCTTCAAAGTTCGCTTGGTAAAACACGCATGTTGGGCTTCGCGAATAAAGGTTTCAAGGTGATGCTGGGCTGGAACATTGGGGATACCATGCAGATAGCTTCGCCGGCTGAGAGCGTCGGCAACGACATTTGCTTTGCCTGGATGGTAACGAATCTCACAGTCGTAATCGTTGAGAAGTTCTACCCATCGGTGTTGACGCATATTAAGTTCTCTCTGATTAAAGATATGTTGTAGGCTCCTATGATTGGTGAAGATCGTACACTTGTTACCATAAAGGTAGTGTCGCCAAATCTTTAATGCAAAAACAACTGCGCCTAGCTCGAGGTCATGGGTTGTATAGTTCTTCTCGTGGATCTTGAGCTGACGAGATGCATAGGCGATAACCTTGTCTTGTTGCATAAGAACACAACCGAGACCATGGTTTGAGGCATCGCAATAGACAATGAAGTCGTTGTTTCCGTTGGGTAAAGTGAGGATAGGAGCGTTGCAAAGCATGTGCTTGAGGGTTTGGAAAGCAGACTCTTGTTCGGTTCCCCAAACAAAAGGCTTGTCTTTATGAGTGAGAGCGGTAAGCGGCACAGCGATTATTGAGAATCCGGCGATAAACCGTCGATAATAGTCCGCCAATCCGACGAAAGAACGGACTTCCGAAGGGTTCTTTGGTGTAACCCAACTCTTAACTGCTTCAATCTTCACGGGATCGACATGAATACCTTGACTATTGACAACGTGACCGAGGAATTGAACCTCCTCTAGCCAAAATATGCACTTGGAGAACTTGGCATAGAGTCGATTCCCTTGGAGTAGCTCGAGAACCAAACGTAGATGTTGCACTTGTTCGGCTTTCGACTTGGAATAGATCAGGATATCATCGATGAACACGATGATGAAGCGGTCAAGAAATGGTTTACACACCCGATTCAACAGATCCATGAAAACCGCGGCTGCGTTAGTTAAACCAAAAGGCATAACAACGAACTCATAGTGGCCGTATCGAGTGCGAAAAGTGTCACACCCCAATTTTCCACGTGTCACCGGTGGGCCCGGTGGGGAGTATAGTGAGGTAGTTGATGTCATCATAGTCAAACAACACAATAATTAAATGCACAGCGGAAGCAAAAGATAAATATATTACAAACCGATATAAAGTAATATCAAGTATTACAAACGGAATGTAAAGGATCCACAGGCGGATCAAAATAAAATAAGATATTGTTCAACAGCTTTTTTGTCGTCCAAGCTTGCGAGACTTATTGTGGATGCTCTAGAAGACAGCCAGCCTATTACGCGTAGTACCTGCACTTAACCTTTTGGAAAATACGTCAGTTTACACTGGTAAATACAATTTAACTGACTCATTTTGAAAAGGGTTGAAAATTGATTTGAATGCACGTGGCACTTCATCCTTAAGGGATGATTATTTTAATAAGGAAGGTTTGGAATAACCCATTCTAGGGATGACTTACGTGATTTTATCGAACCACGTTTGCCAGGAGTGTTAACATATTACGGATGTTAACAAGGATTTGAATCTCTTGAATAGGTCCTACCATCTTGGCCTCATCATATAGGCTAGGTTTACCCTTAAGATTCCTTTTTAATAATTAATGCAGAACAATCCTAACTCGGGATGTTAATAAGGATCTGAACCTAAATTGAGGATCTGCCGTCTTGGCCGGGTCTCAATAATGACACGAGGCTAGGTCTTGTCCTTTTTAGATTTTGCCATTTTATTATAATGGTAGATCTTATAACAGAAATATTATTTTAATTTGTTTTATATATTATTCATATATAATGATATAATTGAAATTTAGATAAAACATCCCAATGGTTTTAAAAGAGGTATAGAATTGCCCTAAAAGGGACTTAAAAGAAATGATGTTGTCCTCATAGGGACCAAAAGATAAATGTCGTTATAAAGACTTTTAAGGAAACGATCTTCAGTAAAAGGAGTCTCTTCTTCATTTTAGTTCTGAATGCCCTCTCCTTGGTCGTACGTTAATCCTAGTCGCAACACGAAGCTCGGCCTTTCCTAGGCTTCAAATGGGGAGAATTTCATTACATCTTCTTGCTTGGCGACATATTAAAATATATAATTGAAAGTAATAATCCTCCAAAGAGACGAGAGTATTCCTATGTTAAGTCTAGACTCAGAAGGTCAGAGAATGTGCTATCGTGTCATTGAGATTAAACACAAAAAGCTGGTGTTTAATTCACTCAATGTTGGCTCTGATACCAACCTGTCACACCCCGAATTCCACGTATTACCGGTGGGCCCGGTGGGGAGTATCGTGACGTAGTTGATATCATCATGGTCAAACAACACAATTTAAATGCACAGCGAAAGTATTGAAATATAAAATATTATTACAAACACAAATGTCTGATAATATAAAAGTATTCTGTACAGACTAGCTTGTAATAATCCACAGGCGGATCAAACAACAAAAGAAGTTATCAGACTAATGGCTTATGTGAAGGAGTTGCAAAGTCCTCAACTAACATGTCCTGAGCAGCTTCTAGCCTATTACGTACTTGTACATGTCACTTAGACTTTGGAAAATACGTCAGTTTTCACTGGTAAATACACTCAACTAACTCATTTGAAAAGAGTTTAAGAAAATTGGTTTAGGTGTACAAGGCACAAAAATATTTTGACACTTTGATTAAAATGCTCAAGGCAAAATTAATCTTTTATACTTGGGACAAACTATATCTCATGTTATCAGTTTTACATAACTTGCTCTACATACGGGGCCCGGTTCTATGCCGGTTCAAGATTAACCGACACACCACTATTCCCTTATTGGGAATCCCTTATTGGGTATAATTAATTAATAAGCATATTGCATCTGTCAGGTGTATGCCTACACCCCGTGCTTAGGTCGTGGCCATTGCAATTAATGAGTCAAGGATATCCAGTACACGGTCGCATTAACCCCCAATGTTTCAGTCAAGCAATACGAATTAAAACAGGTTATTTGGATTTCCTGACTCATTGGTCTTTGAATCCCATACCTGACCATGCGGTATTTATATTACCGTATCCCAAGCCCGTAATAGGGAAAATAAGTTAAGAGTATTTACCTGAGCTAGCTCCTGTCTTAAATAGCAAGAATTTTAATAACTCAGCCGTATTCACTTAAGTAAGCGTAGGTACAATTTACCGGAAGGCTCTAGTTTGGAATGATGGTATAAATAACCAATTAGAATGCTAACGGGTCTTTAATTAAGCCTAAGCTTAGACCGGTTAGTCTTAAAGAAAGATACGGTTCAAACGCATGATAAGGCGAAGACCGGTTGAGAACGTGGTTTTGAACCGACAAGCTTGCATGCTTGTTTAATATGGGTAACTTATACACATTCTGGATTTTGAGACAAAAGTGATATGGTTTGACCCGTTTCGGCTAATATATGCGAACTAGTCACATAAGCCGATCCAAACGCGACAAGTGCGTAACGAGTAACCAAAAGAGTCATATACAGGTTTCCTAAGTTAATATGCCCCAAATATGTTGTGATATCAGTAGGATACCTTCCATTATTCCCAAAACGAGTTTAAGACCAATTTATGCCCCGTAGGGGTATTTTGGTCATTTTAAAGATTATAAGAGAGTTTAAATATCATTCTGAGTTACAGGTCTGATTAAATCAGTAATTATACTTAATTTAATAAGTCATATCAGTAGGGTATCATATATATGTGAAATTTATTAATTATAACCATACTATGCACCGTAGGGGCATTTTGGTAATTCCACATAGGCTTAAAAAGGGCAAAACAGAGAATCTGAGTTTAAAAATTTTGCTTACTGTTAAAATATAGAAATTTACTGAAAATATCAGTAGGCATCAACCCTTATATATTTAAACTAGTTTCGATACATACTATGCGTTAAAAACGCTTAAAAAGGCGATTTGGAGCCATTTCCGGGTTTTGTAAAGAAAGCTGATATTTTTATTATTCCAGAAGGCTCAAAATATTTTATTTATCATATTAGATCAGTAGAAAAAGGTTTGGGGTCAAAAGGATTTGTAAAACTCATTTTATAGCCCAAAAGGGCAAAACCGGCAATTACCGAATTAAACTTAGAGACCTATGTTATGCTCAGCCAAAAATTAAATAAAAATCTTCAAAAATCCCAAAATATTATATTACATCAGTGGGTAAAAAGTTTGATATCGAAAAGTGGGTTTAAATAGGTTATACGTTAATTACGCCGTTTAAGTAACAAAAAGCTTTCAAATTACGCTAATGAGCATAACTTCTAATCTAGACCTCAAACTGATGTCAAATTTTAGGTGCAATTTTATAAATTAATAATTAAGGTTTCTACTCTTTCACTTTTTCAAAAATCACGTTTTAAGGTCAAAAGGGCATAACGGTCAACATTTAGGCATTTAACGGAAACATGCATGAACTAGGATTTCTATGGAACCAAGTTTTATAACCTCGGAGGGTTATACTAACTTATAATATGGTCCTAATGGAATCCTAAGGCATATCTAAACTAAGCTAAATCGGGTCAGAACTGAAAGTCAAAGCAAAAGTCAACTTTTGCGACTTTCGGTTCCGAACCAAGCCTATACTTAGAATTGTCGGGTTGAACATGCTTAGACATGTTCAATTAATAATTACCAAGTCATTAATATGAGAAAACTGATTTTATGGCTTCTATATTAATAGTTATGTATTTATTTAAAACTAACCCGTTTGACTTTCATTTGACCCGACAATTTAACTAAGTAATCGTGGTAATTAGGAGGCGCCCTTTTGAGGGTTAATTACCTACCTAATTACGGTCACATAGCCATGTTCGTTACGAACCATGGCTTAGCCGTTTAAAAGTCAAAGCGTTTATCGAAACGCTTGACTTTTCGGCTTTAACCGCTAAATAATTAAACTAAACACGAAAGGGGACTTACAAAGGGTCCAAGGGACTCAAGGAGGTTCTCAAAAAGGTTCAAGATCCTCACAACTCAGAGAATAGATCAGATTAGAAGGAGATGTGCAAATGAGAGCCAAACATTCAATGGGTATTTATAGGATTTAGAGGACCGTTAGGATCGTTCCTCGATAAATGTGATCAAATCTGGACCGTACACCTTTACCCCTTGTTTTAGCAATCTATGGGCTTCCCAAGGACTGAAGAAAACCATTTTCAATTGATTAAAACAGCTGTAACAGCTGGTAACAGCTGGAAATCAAGTTTCAGAAATGGCAGTTTTGGTCCCTGCATGCTTCTAGCCCCTTTCTGATGCGTTTGAGGCCCGTTAAACCATTTTTAAGCCTCTACAATGATGCCTAAACATGAGGGACATGAAACATGCTCAAAAACATGTCGGATGTCGGTCCGTTTGGCCGTACGGTCACGTTGTTCGTCTAATTACGACGAAACACGAACGGACGCGAAAAACGGTCCAAATTACGCGACGAATGAAATTTTATCAAGGAGATCACTAAAATAAAATATTTTAGTGCTTACATAAATTTTTGGATGTCCGGATATATTCAGAACGTAAGATATGCGCGAAAATGCAAACTTGTGCACTTTTTGACACTTTTAGTCCCTGCTTGACATAAAAGTTTATTTTTGCGCACCGAACACCTCTAATCCTATATCTAAGCTATAGAAATGATAATTATGGCATGTTTAACTCATGGAAAATTTCTGGAAGGTCCGTTACCATACGAATCGACATACTTTTGCCGTTTGACGCAAATAGTCCTTAAATTGCGCAAAGTAGCGCGAAATGCCGTTTAATGTTATACAAGCCTTCCATGGCCCATATTTATCCTTCCCCAGTATATACTTAAATATTAATATGCTCCCGTTCGCTTAGATGGTCACCGAAAGGCATAGATTCAAAAGTTGACGCTTTAGGTCCCTCTATTGCGCAAACTTGCGCATCTCATCATTTAATAGCATTGAAGCCTCATCTAATCCATATTAGACATTCTTGGAAATATTATTAATTAACACGATGCTTTGGGTTCGCTTAAAAGGTCATTCAGAGGTATAATTAAACATATTGACACTTTTAGTCCCTCTAACTTGCAAAGTTGCGCGTAACTTTACTTATAGGCATAAAAACTTTAGATGGCCATTATTTGGCATTCCCGAGAGTATAATTAAATATTATTAAGCTCCTGGTTTGTTAGAAGGTCACTCAGAGGTAAGAATTAACATGTTGACGCTTTTAACCCTTTATTGCGCAAACTTTCAGTTAATTACGCAAACGGCTACACTTATTCATCAAGTGGAACATTTGTGAATATAAACATCATAAGAAACTTATTTTTAGGTATGTTATCACTTCCAGTCCTTTCATAATCAAAGTTTTCGATTTTTCGAAAAATTAGTCCCTCAATTTCAGTGTTTGACTTCATTAGGGTTTATTACACGTGTCAATACATCATTGGACGTGATTTTACGAGGTGTTACATCCTCACCCCCTTAAAAGAAATCTCGACCTCGAGATTTGCTAAAATGCTGGAAGTACTTTTGTCACATGACGGACTTAACTTCTATAGCATATATGGAGTCTCTCCAAGCTCCCAAAGTGACCTTTATATTTGGTACATGTATCCTTTTGGAGCTTCTTAACCTGTCGACCCTTAATAGATATAGGTTGCTCATCATATCACAAATCTGCATATCAGTATGTGATAATGCTTCTTGACTTATTGGTGAAACACATCCTCAAATCATTAGTGTATATTGCATTGCATGCTCTTCCAATGCTCCTTAAATAGGTTTTAGCTTATAAGCTATTTGATCTTTGATACATTCGATTCCTTCGAATGATTTTATATATTTAGAGCTTAACTAGTCTGGTAATTAACAAATTGGTACACCCTTCCAGGGCGATATCTTTGTTAAACCTTATTCTTTAACAAGAACTTAGGAGGTTTGCTATTTCCGTAAATTTTGATTTTCTGCTAAAACTGGCAATCTTACGGATGACCATGGATTTGTATGATCCTATTCGTTGTTTCCAAGGAAATTTTCAGATCCTGATGATTGGACGTACCAATCTTCTATTTAACAATAGGTATTCAACATTCCATCTAAGCAAGGTCTCCAAAGGAGCAGCCTTGATACTTATACATCAACTATTGTAGAAAAGCTTATCTCAATGTGAAATGGTTATTCCAACCATTACTTAAAACTAATCTTAAGGGATAGTTAATCCTCACAGTTAGTCGAACAAATCGACGATCCTGGGCAGCTAATGGAATTTCTTAATTGTTACCTAATTTGGGTTACGGTATTCAATGCATAAGCAAAATGAACCGTCTTTCTTAATTAACAATACCGAATTCTTAAAATATAGGGTTAGGCTATATAAATTCTTTATTTTCAAAACTTATTTAATTGGGGTTTTGATTCTTCCAATAATGGCACTAGCCGTCTTGGAGATTTCATAAGAATACAACCCTAAATGGGATATAAATCTTAATTCTACCTGCCTCTCAGGAGGTAAACAGGGTAATCAAGATACAATGAGGTTACAGAGATTTTCCAAGCCTCAGGCTCCAGTTCATCCATCACTGCTCGTGTCAAATGAGTGACACCTATATGTTACGAGTCCATGATTTTCTTAATTGAAGACATTTACTTGGACCATTCCATTTTGGATATCTTCTTTGAATACCATTAGTTGACTTTAGTACCATATGACTATTAGAATATCCTTGCGGTTCCATGTATTAAACCTCCATACTGATCAGGCATGGAAGCAATCTTTGGAACTTATTAAGATACATCAATCCTCATATAGCGCTTTTATCATACTGTCTGGTTTTCGCAATCGATAGAGATCAAGGAGATATCAACTATATATGCTGACGCACATCTTCTAGAGAGAGGATACTTCTAGAATTCCATAATTAAAGATTTCTAACAGGAACAGAAGGAATGGTTCTTATGATTTCGCCTGTAAGTTTTATCTTACACTTAATATCTAGGGTTCTTACGGGAAAGATTTCTAAAAATTTGCTAAGCTTAAAATCTTATGAGAGACTTAGCAGTACCTGAATCCAAACGTAACTCTTAGCCAAAAGAAATCACAATAAGGGTTTATCTGGCATCATCATTAATGTGAACTGCCTCTAATTATTCATCAGGAGGGTTAAACGCCTCCATTCTTAATCCTTTTAAACTTAGCTACAAAATCTTTGACAAAATTTAGAGCAGTCTCAGCCTTGACTGGTTGTTTCTTAATCTATATAACGTGAGTAGCTGAGGTAGATCCATAATGGATTCTTAATAAGCAGGCTTTGAAACCTTAAGGTGCCCTCTTATTACCGATGCTAAATCATAATATATATATAGTGCATTATGCTTAAATTCTAGGTTAACCGAATGAGAGCACTATTTCAACCAATGAACAAAGGTTTGCAACCTACTGCCGATAGTGTATAGCTCTTATGGGGAAGTCGGAAAAATTCTTATTCCATCTTTTCCATTTCGCAAGACGGATACCAGGTTTTTCTAATAAGGTCCTTAAAATTTGGACCATCCCATACTGTATAAGGGAATCTTTCATGTGGACTCCATTAGTGTCCTCACTAATCAAGGGTATTACCACCGAATGATTTTGACGTATACCTTACCATGTTCTTTCTAGTATAACCACTGATATACATAATGGTTTCTATTCCATCCTTTCTAGTGTTTAGTCAACATAAGCAAGCCAAGAGTAACCAAAACATAGAGGTAAAATCTTGGATTCTATTACTTAGTCAATATAAGGAGGATAAGTAGGTGACTTATAGTAAGAAGTAAGGAAATTATTGTACATGTGCTTATATTCAATCAAAAATAGAAATTTCACAAACTAGGCACATAGCTCGGTTGGCTAGGCGCGCGAAAGGGTGTGGCCTAGACCCAGGTTCGATTCCGGGGACGGCCGGTTCCACCATTTTTTTTTGTTGTTTAATATTAATTAAACGTACGGATACATGTAATTATGAGGGTTGTCTCATAAGGAGTCTTGATAACTACTTGTTTCTTATTATTCACAATATGGGCTTGATTTTCAAGACAACCAATTGATTTTTATCACTATATTGAGTCCTTATACTTTAACAGAAAGTAGGACATCATTAGCGGATGCTTACATATATATATATATATATATATATATATTATCATCGGCATTGAGTAAATCAGTCATGATCTTAACGATCTCAGAGACTATAAGGCTTAGGCATTGCCCATTACCTCCGATGATGTACCATAACGGTTATATTTAGTAATGTCTCTAATGGACAATATAATATAAAACCCGTAGGCGATATAGACCCTATCGGTGATTCAGGATAACGCCACGAAGGGTAATGCAATAAACACACTTATATATAGGAAGTACCTGCGGCGTATCCACCATGCGTTTATTGTATTACTCTAGTTTTGTTATCTAAATCACCGTCAAGATACATATAATCATAACCATTTAGTCAGAAAGTACTTCTTGAGATTCTACTCATGAATATAGGAAGACTTAAGATCGTACCGCAATTATCCTCTAAGATAATATGATCATCGTATCAGACGATTTTAGTTACGATTACTCTGTTCATATAGACTGTTAAGGTTGGGTATACACCACTTTGAACAGGGGATCTTAAAGACCACCACTAACTTTTATCTTAATTCTTATTGAATAGAGTATAACCCGTAGGAATTTCATTGCTAGAGGATGCTAATTAGTATGATCATCATTTAGACGATATTAGTCACGATCGCATTGATCATATAGACTATTATGTTTGGACATAGTCCATCATTTTTAGACAGGGAGTCAAAGACCACCACTGTCGTTGTCTTATCGGACAATCAGTTTAGCCTGTTAAGCTCAGTCTTGCATTATTATTCTGACCAATTGGATGAGTGTGAGCTTCAGTTGGGTCAGCCATGGTGAAGCTTGAAGGCTACAGACCATGTAGTAATAATTTGCTGATTTGTCGAACTTGATGATTAAATAGCCATGGTGTAGATCAACCGTATAGGTGAATAGATAGTATTAAATTTATTTGATTATGTTTTGCCTAGGTTTTTATATAAACCATCTTTGGCGTTTAAATGGAATAAAATCCTTTATATTTACTAGACAGGGGACATAAGTCACGACTGTCAATGTCATACTGACATCTTATATAGCACAACGGCTTGTTCCAAAGGACTTTTCGATGGCACAGATGCCTTGTCACTAGGGAAATTTTAAAACATAATCAATGATTCCTTTGGATCGGAAAATTTCATAATTCATTGTCTTGACAAGAAGTTATGAAATAAAACTATCGTTTTCATGTACGCATCTTTGCCCGTAGGTATACATCCCAGGTGGATGTTTAGATGTGTACATCATGTTCGACGTTTATTAGCCATGATTCCTATTGATTATATAGGCTAAATAAAGGGTTTGGAAGCTCCTAATATAAAGATGACAATCGTGATTTTATCGCATCACTGTTGCCAGGAGTGTTAACATATTTACAATGTTACAAGGATCTGAATCTCTTTTTAAACAGGTTTCACCATCTTAGCTAGGTCTTTAATGACATTCAAGCTAGGTCAAACCTTTTAAGATCCTCTTGTAATATTTATACTGGTAGGAAAGGGATAATATTTATTTTATTCAGGACTTTCATTATAATTATCCTAAATTTAATAAAAATATAATTATGGCACAAAAGACCAAGTCACAGGGACAACTTTATATTATCAACCTTGATTTTGTAGAATTAAGGTATTTAGGCTTGAACGTGTTCTTGCCTTTTCTTGACAGGGAGTTGTAGGCTACGACTGTCTTTTGTCTTATATGACAATGAGTATAGCCCGTAGGCAGTATATCCCTAGTTATAATTTAATAATAGCTCAACAGCCCAGTCACATGGACAGATTTAATTTATAAACCAGGACGTTACAAAATCGAGGTATTAAGGCTTGAATCAAAGTTCATTACCTTTTCTTGACAGGGAGTTATAGGCTACCACTGTCTTTATTAAAATTTCTGGCCCGTGGGCCTATCAATTAACATCTCGTAAGATGTTAAGACACATAGTCATTGCACTGATGATACGTTCAGCGGTCACAGTAGTGACATGACGACATGATCAGTGCCATTAATTTAATCAACTATCGTTCAGTGGTCATAATAATGACATGACGGCAGGATTAGCACTTTAATTTAAATCAACTGTCATTCAGTGGTCATAATAATGACATAACGACAGGATTAGTACTTTAATTTAAATCAACTGTCATTCAGCGGTCATAATAATGACATAACGACAGGATTAGTACTTTAATTTGAATCAATTGTCGTTCAGCGGTCATAATAATGACATGACGACCAGATTATCGTCTAGAGGGCTTTGAGCATAGCTCACCCCCTTAGGACGGGGAATCTCAAAAGAGCACAACTGTCGATGTCGCAATCGGACAGTGTATTATAGCCCGTGGCACTTCATCCTTAAGGGATGATTATTTTAATAAGGAAGGTTTGGAATAACCCATTCTAGGGATGACTTACGTGATTTTATCGAACCACGTTTGCCAGGAGTGTTAACATATTACGGATGTTAACAAGGATTTGAATCTCTTGAATAGGTCCTACCATCTTGGCCTCGTCATATAGGCTAGGTTTACCCTTAAGATTCCTTTTTAATAATTAATGCAGAACAATCCTAACTCGGGATGTTAATAAGGATCTGAACCTAAATTGAGGATCTGCCGTCTTGGCCGGGTCTCAATAATGACACGAGGCTAGGTCTTGTCCTTTTTAGATTTTGCCATTTTATTATAATGGTAGATCTTATAACAGAAATATTATTTTAATTTGTTTTATATATTATTCATATATAATGATATAATTGAAATTTAGATAAAACATCCCAATGGTTTTAAAAGAGGTATAGAATTGCCCTAAAAGGGACTTAAAAGAAATGATGTTGTCCTCATAGGGACCAAAAGATAAATATCGTTATAAAGACTTTTAAGGAAACGATCTTCAGTAAAAGGAGTCTCTTCTTCATTTTAGTTCTGAATGCCCTCTCCTTGGTCGTACGTTAATCCTAGTCGCAACACGAAGCTCGGCCTTTCCTAGGCTTCAAATGGGGAGAATTTCATTACATCTTCTTGCTTGGCGACATATTAAAATATATAATTGAAAGTAATAATCCTCCAAAGAGACGAGAGTATTCCTATGTTAAGTCTAGACTCAGAAGGTCAGAGAATGTGCTATCGTGTCATTGAGATTAAACACAAAAAGCTGGTGTTTAATTCACTCAATGTTGGCTCTGATACCAACCTGTCACACCCCGAATTCCACGTATTACCGGTGGGCCCGGTGGGGAGTATCGTGACGTAGTTGATATCATCATGGTCAAACAACACAATTTAAATGCACAGCGGAAGTATTGAAATATAAAATTTTATTACAAACACAAATGTCTGATAATATAAAAGTATTCTGTACAGACTAGCTTGTAATAATCCACAGGCGGATCAAACAACAAAAGAAGTTATCAGACTAATGGCTTATGTGAAGGAGTTGCAAAGTCCTCAACTAACATGTCCTGAGCAGCTTCCAGCCTATTACGTACTTGTACCTGTCACTTAGACTTTGGAAAATACGTCAGTTCTCACTGGTAAATACACTCAACTGGCTCATTTGCAAAGAGTTTAAGAAAATTGGTTTAGGTGCACAAGGCACAAAAATATTTTGACACTTTGATTAAAATGCTCAAGGAAAAATTAATCTTTTATACTTGGGACAAACTATATCTCATGTTATCAGTTTTACATAACTTGCTCTACATACGGGGCCCGGTTCTATGCCGGTTCAAGATTAACCGACACACCACTATTCCCTTATTGGGAATCCCTTATTGGGTATAATTAATTAATAAGCATATTGCATCTGTCAGGTGTATGCCTACACCCCGTGCTTAGGTCGTGGCCATTGCAATTAATGAGTCAAGGATATCCAGGACACGGTCGCATTAACCCCCAATGTTTCAGTCAAGCAATACGAATTAAAACAGGTTATTTGGATTTCCCGACTCATTGGTCTTCGAATCCCATACCTGACCATGCGGTATTTATATTACCGTATCCCAAGCCCGTAATAGGGAAAATAAGTTAAGAGTATTTACCTGAGCTAGCTCCTGTCTTAAATAGCAAGAATTTTAATAACTCAGCCGTATTCACTTAAGTAAGCGTAGGTACAATTTACCGGAAGGCTCTAGTCTGGAATGATGGTATAACTAACCAATTAGAATGCTAACGGGTCTTTAATTAAGCCTAAGCTTAGACCGGTTAGTCTTAAAGAAAGATACGGTTCAAACGCATGATAAGGCGAAGACCGGTTGAGAACGTGGTTTTGACCCGACAAGCTTGCATGCTTGTTTAATATGGGTAACTTATACACATTCTGGATTTTGAGACAAAAGTGATATGGTTTGACCCGTTTCGGCTAATATATGCGAACTAGTCACATAAGCCGATCCAAACGCGACAAGTGCGTAACGAGTAACCAAAAGAGTCATATACAGGTTTCCTAAGTTAATATGCCCCAAATATGTTGTGATATCAGTAGGATACCTTCCATTATGCCCAAAACGATTTTAAGACTAATTTATGCCCCGTAGGGGTATTTTGGTCATTTTAAAGATTATAAGAGAGTTTAAATATCATTCTGAGTTACAGGTCTGATTAAATCAGTAATTATTCTTAATTTAATAATTCATATCAGTAGGGTATCATATATATGTGAAATTTACTAATTATCACCATACTATGCACCGTAGGGGCATTTTGGTAATTCCACATAGGCTTAAAAAGGGCAAAACAGAGAATCTGAGTTTAAAAATTTTGCTTACTGTTAAAATATAGAAATTTACTGAAAATATCAGTAGGCATCAACCCTTATATATTTAAACTAGTTTCGATACATACTATGCGTTAAAAACGCTTAAAAAGGCGATTTGGAGCCATTTCCGGGTTTTGTATAGAAAGCGGATATTTTTATTATTCCAGAAGGCTCAAAATATTTTATTTATCATATTAGATCAGTAGAAAAAGGTTTGGGGTCAAAAGGATTTGTAAAACTCATTTTATAGCCCAAAAGGGCAAAACCGGCAATTACCGAATTAAACTTAGAGACCTATGTTATGCTCAGCCAAAAATTAAATAAAAATCTTCAAAAATCCCAAAATATTATATTACATCAGTGGGTAAAAAGTTTGATATCAAAAAGTGGGTTTAAATAGGTTATACGCTAATTACGCCGTTTAAGTAACATAAAGCTTTCAAATTACGCTAATGAGCATAACTTCTAATCTAGACCTCAAACTGATGTCATATTTTAGGTGCAAGTTTATAAATTAATAATTAAGGTTTCTACTCTTTCACTTTTTCAAAAATCACGTTTTAAGGTCAAAAGGGCTTAACGGTCAACATTTAGGCATTTAACGGAAACATGCATGAACTAGGATTTCTATGGAACCAAGTTGTATAACCTCGGAGGGTTATACTAACTTATAATATGGTCCTAATGGAATCCTAAGGCATATCTAAACTAAGCTAAATCGGGTCAGAACTGAAAGTCAAAGCAAAAGTCAACTTTTGCGACTTTCGGTTCCGAACCGAGCCTATACTTAGAATTGTCGGGTTGAACATGCTTAGACATGTTCAATTAATAATTACCAAGTCATTAATATGAGAAAACTGATTTTATGGCTTCTATATTAATAGTTATGTATTTATTTAAAACTAACCCGTTTGACTTTCATTTGACCCGACAATTTAACTAAGTAATCGTGGTAATTAGGAGGCGCCCTTTTGAGGGTTAATTACCTACCTAATTACGGTCACGTAGCCATGTTCGTTACGAACCATGGCTTAGCCGTTTAAAAGTCAAAGCGTTTATCGAAACGCTTGACTTTTCGGCTTTAACCGCTAAATAATTAAACTAAACACGAAAGGGGACTTACAAAGGGTCCAAGGGACTCAAGGAGGTTCTCAAAAAGGTTCAAGATCCTCACAACTCAGAGAATAGATCAGATTAGAAGGAGATGTGCAAATGAGAGCCAAACATTCAATGGGTATTTACAGGATTTAGAGGACCGTTAGGATCGTTCCTCGATAAATGTGATCAAATATGGACCGTACACCTTTACCCCTTGTTTTAGAAATCTATGGGCTGCCCAAGGACTGAAGAAAACCATTTTCAATTGATTAAAACAGCTGTAACAGCTGGTAACAGCTGGAAATCAAGTTTCAGAAATGGCAGTTTTGGTCCCTGCATGCTTCTAGCCCCTTTCTGATGCGTTTGAGGCCCGTTAAACCATTTTTAAGCCTCTACAATGATTCCTAAACATGAGGGACATGAAACATGTTCAAAAACATGTCGGATGTCGGTCCGTTTGGCCGTACGGTCACGTTGTTCGTCTAATTACGACGAAACACGAACGGACGCGAAAAACGGTCCAAATTACGCGACGAATGAAATTTTATCAAGGAAATCACTAAAATAAAATATTTTAGTGCTTACATAAATTTTTGGATGTCCGGATATATTCAGAACGTAAGATATGCGCGAAAATGCAAACTTGTGCACTTTTTGACACTTTTAGTCCCTGCTTGGCATAAAAGTTTATTTTTGCGCACCGAACACCTCTAATCCTATATCTAAGCTATAGTAATGATAATTAGGGCATGTTTAACTCATGGAAAATTTCCGGAAGGTCCGTTACCATACGAATCGACATACTTTTGTCGTTTGACGCAAATAGTCCTTAAATTGCACAAAGTAGCGCGAAATGCCGTTTAATGTTATACAAGCCTTCCATGGCCCATATTTATCCTTCCCCAGTATATACTTAAATATTAATACACTCCCGTTCACTTAGATGGTCACCGAAAGGCATAGATTCAAAAGTTGACGCTTTAGGTCCCTCTATTACGCAAACTTGCGCATCTCATCATTTAATAGCATTGAAGCCTCATCTAATCCATATTAGACATTCTTGGAAATATTATTAATTAACACGATGCTTCGGGTTCGCTTAAAAGGTCATTCAGAGGTATAATTAAACATATTGACACTTTTAGTCCCTCTAACTTGCAAAGTTGCGCGTAACTTTACTTATAGGCATAAAAACTTTAGATGGCCATTATTTGGCATTCCCGAGAGTATAATTAAATATTATTAAGCTCCCGGTTTGTTAGAAGGTCACTCAGAGGTAAGAATTAACATGTTGACGCTTTTAACCCTTTATTGCGCAAACTTTCAGTTAATTACGCAAACGGCTACACTTATTCATCAAGTGGCACATTTGTGAATATAAACATCATAAGAAACTTATTTTTAGGTATGTTATCACTTCCAGTCCTTTCATAATCAAAGTTTTCGATTTTTCGAAAAATTAGTCCCTCAATTTCAGTGTTTGACTTCATTAGGGTTTATTACACGTGTCAATACATCATTGGACGTGATTTTATGAGGTGTTACAAAAAGCGGTTTTGGGAATATCCTCCTCTTGAATGCATAATTGGTGATAGCCTGAGTGTAGATCGATCTTTGAGAAACACGTAGCGCCTTGTAGCTGATCAAATAAATCATCAATTCGAGGCAGGGGATAACGATTCTTGATTGTCAACTTATTCAATTCCCGATAGTCGATGCACATCCTGAACGTCCCATCCTTCTTTTTGACGAAAAGGACTGGTGCGCCCCATGGAGAGGTGCTCGAGCGAATGAAGCCTTTATCAAGCAATTCCTGGAGCTGACTCGAGAGTTCACGCATTTTAGACGGAGCGAGTCGATAAGGAGCTCTAGCAATAGGGTTTGCTCCAGGAATGAGGTCGATACGAAAGTCGATATCACGACTTGGCGGCAAGACAGGAAGATCATCAGGAAACACATGAGGAAATTCACGAACCACAGGAACATCTTTCACTTCTGTCTTTCCTTTCTTTTCCTTCTCCGCTACTACAATGTTGGCCAAGAAAGCTCTGTATTCCTTGCGGAGATACTTGCTAGCTTAGGTACACGACATAAGCTTAAGACCTTTCAAGGGAGTTTCACCATAAACACATAATACACCACCATTAGCGAGCGCGAAACGAATCATCTTATCAAAGCATACAACTTCAGCATGGTTTTCGCGAAGAAAGTCCATGCCTACTATGACGTCGAAACTTCTGAGCTGCATCGAAATGAGATCAATCAGAAAGATGTGATTGTTGAGTTCAAGAGTACAATCATGAAGAACAGAATTGACGGCGACAGTTCTTCCGGTGTCGACTTCGACATCGAATGTCGAGTGGAGATAGGAGCGCTTACGGTTAAGGAGCTTCTCGAATTCAAACGACACAAAGAAGTTATCGGCTCCAGTATCAAATAAACACGAAGCATAAACACCATTTATGAGAAACATACCATTAACCACATTGTAGTTGGCTTGGGCTTGGCGCGCATTGATGTTGAAAGTTCTGGCGTGGGCGGCTTGTTGCTGTTGAGGCTGTTGCTGCTGTTGTTGCTGCTGTTGAGGCTGCTGCTGCTGGGGCTCTTGTTTCACAATCCTGTTTAGGCACATGTTCGCAAAGTGGTTGGGATCACCACATGCGAAGTAGACTCTGGCGTTGATCGCGGGTGCCTGAGCCGCTTGTTGGCCTTGGGGAGCTGGAAGCAAAGCTTGATGAGCAGTGGCTTGAGCTGGTGCTTGACGGGGACCAGTACGGTAGTTTGCGGTGAAGTGGCCATACATATTGCAGTGCGCGCAAAAATGGCAGGCTAGACCTACCGGGTGATGATAAGTGCATGTTGGGCAGGCAGGGTGAGGGCCTGTGTATGCACGCTTTGCAGGCGGTGCATAGGTAACTGGTGCTGGTGCTGATCGGTGTGGGGTTGCTGCTGAGCCGGTACGGCTTGGAGTGGAGCAGCGGTGGTAACAGCACAGTTCTTGTTGCTGGAGTTGCTGTTGTTGTTCCTCTTCTTGCGACGGGAGGACTTGGTTGACTGCGATGCGGTGGCGTCAGTGGTTGGTGCGGCGGTAGCTTGGTGCAGGTTCTTCGAAGCCTTATCCCAAAAACCAGCTTTTACTCGCTTGTCGTTGATTTTAGAGGCAAGTAAGTAAGTTTCTTCGATCGTTGCTGGCTTGGAGTCTTGCACAAAATCTGCAACACAATCCGGCAGAGCACGGATGTACTTCTTGATCATTATGTCGGTAGTCTTCACTTGATCGGGGCAGATGATACTGAGCTGCTTGGAGCGAGCAGTTAGGGCAGCGTTGTCACCATATTTCTGCTTAATGTGCCATAACTCATCCTCCAGCTTTTGGTACTCATGGGGAGGGCAGAACTCCTCGAGCATAACGTTCTTCAACTCGTCCCATGACAGACCATAGGCTGCATCATTTCCGCGCTTGTTCCTTTCGGCCGTCCACCAGTCTAGAGCACGGGACTGGAAGACGTCGGTCGTGTTCAGTGTGCGGAGATTATCAGGACATCCGCTCTGTCGCAGGGTGACTTCGATTGAGTCAAACCATTGAAACAAAGTCGTAGGGCCTTCTTCACCGGTGAACTCTTTCGGTCCGCATGCCTTACACTGTTTGAAGCTGAAAGCAGCTTTGGGAGTCTCGGTCCTGGATTCTTCAGCCGATTTGCTCATGTTTTCGTACAGTTCACTGACGACTTGGGGTACGACCTTTGCCATTTTCTTAGTAATCATGGCAGTGAGACGTTTGTCTGCTTGCTTTCGGCGTGCGTCTCGGGTAGCGCGAGATCCAGATGAAGACATTGTCTGTAACAGACATTGCCACAGGACTTAACACAACGTAATCGAATCTCACCTCACAAGCCTATTACTACTAAAGCTCAGGAACACGTTTACGTAACACATAAACACATAGACACATAAACACGTATTCACATAAGCACAGAGGCACATAAGCATGTAGGGCACAGAAACATAGAAGCACATACGCATGTAATCACAAGATGCAGTCAGAATACAGAAACCTATCATTCAAAGTCCGCGAACGTTCGAGAATAGCGATCGCGAATAACATAGCGAATAGTATAGTATAAGCGAATAACTTAGCAAATAATAGGGCGTAAGGTCGTTTCTCACGTAGTAGCAATTTGTCAACGTTTTGAGATAGAGGTGCAGTGCGAGTCGTGTGTGTCGATCAAAGCGAAGGGCGAAAAGCGAATAAATCACCAAAAATCGTAACATATAAACAGGTAAAATCACATAAAACACATAAATCCATATAAAATGACGAAATGTCGGAGTCGGCAGTAGCGAGCTTAGAATCGAAACACGTGAAAATCGAGAAATAGATTGTCTGCGGCTATTAGACGTCGACTAACCAAAGTGATTCGACTATTCACAAGGACTTTAGTTCATACTTTGGCCTTCGGGACTGTGCTCTTGCCTCGAATCTGGGCGATCGGCAAGCATCCTTTCAGTTACAGTGCGACTTCAAGTCGTTGGAGTCCGTCGAGACTTTGGTGAGAGTTTGTAAAAACAAAAGTAGAGGTCGGAACAAGTCATCAAGGTTCGGGTTTCACCCCTAACTTAACAACTTTGTTCCTATTTTAATAAAAATAGAGACGAAAATCTGCATTAAAGTATGGATTTCACTCCGGACTCAACGCAAATTCTCGTGTTTATAGATAAAATACGGGTCGAACAAGCAATTTAGTCGAGAGTTGGCGGCTTTCACACCTAATCTCGACCTAATTACCCGTTCATTTTGAAATAATAGGGTGCAGTGATAGTGTAGCGTGCGCGAGAATAGCGAGAAATACCAAGTAAGCTTGTACGGCGCCCCTAAGGGTACGCACAAGTCGGTCTGTTGGTACCTAACTATAGACTAGGTCGTTTCTAAGACACCGACCCGGACTAGGTCGAGTCTTGCCTAATTCCCTATAGTTATGGCTCTGATACAAATCTGTCACACCCCAACCGATGGCGGAATCATCGGGGCGCGGCACTGAGCGAAACAGATTGTCCAGAAGTTTCCATAACAACTATATTTACCAAATATTTAAAGCAACATGTCCCTTACCATGTCATAAATGATAATACAATTATTACAGAAAAGATCTAGTCAAATTGTTCTGTTCCGACAACTCAGATTCTTATTACAGACAATTGTTTATTGTTGACCTAGGTCTTTCCTAGTCTCCATTTCACAGCAAAGTAAGAAAATAAGCATCCTAAGCACCTGTCACATACGTTAAAGTAAAAGTCAATACACATAGTGTAAAGGTGAGCATACAAGTTTAATAGATAGAATAGAGTTCGAAATCGATTACGCATAACCAGCACGTACACAGTGTGAAATGAGGCATGTTAGTTATCGACATGAACCTATCGATACCAATGACTGCGGGTTGACTGCCCAAGGCAGTTCGCGATACACACTCACCACAGTGAGCCATATAACTAATTGTCCTTAACAACCCCTGAGTGAACAGGTGCTGAGTCCAAACTATAGTACTATCGTTGCTAAGGCAGGTAGACAGCATTCCATGTGTAAACATAACAAACAAGCATTCATTAAGTCACGTATAACATGCGGTAATCGATTAGCGTTAAAAGTATTGCGTAGTGTGTTTGATGTGATTTAGAATAGGTAACGTATGTAACACCCAAAAGTGCATAAAGCAAAAAGGGATTGAGTATACTCACGGCGATTGATGGATTGAAGGGAGCGCTAGAGAGTAGGGTTAGCCTGATCAGAACGATAGCATAACGACAAGCGTCGCGTAAAACGATACAAGTGTTAGTGGGTCGGACGACAGTTCGATCGGATGGTAGTCTGATCAGATAGCCGGTCGTGCGGGTGACAGTCTGCTCGGATGATCATCCGATCGGATGGCCTTTCGAGTGGATTGTTACTTCCTTTGGGAAGGATGTGTTTGTGTATAATGGCTTGACTTTTGAAGTTTTCATTGTAGCATTTTGAAAACATAGAAGTATCTCTGCCTTTCAGGTCGGTCGATCGAATGGGTGTTCGATCAGATGACAACCCGATTGGTTGGACACTTTAGTGAGAACAAGTTCACCGCAGTTTGCCATTCGATTGGATAGTAGTCCGATCGGGTGGCAATCCATTGATATTGAACACGTTGAAAATTGTTTAAGTGTTGAAGTTTAAATGTCACGTGATCGAGCGGTAATCCGATCGGATGGTAGTCCGATCGAACAACAATTCGTTCAACGTTCATACCTCAAATGTTGGTAAACATTTAAGTGTGGGACCCAAGGTGCAAGTCGGTCAGGTGACAACCCGATCGGATGACAGTCCGATTCGGACGGTAGTCCGATCGGACGGAATTCCATCCTGGTCGTTCTGATCGTCTTACACTTGGTTGTTTTTATAGTTTGTCATTTTATCGAGATGTCTTGATAATGCATTTAAACAACAGAAACCTCGTCAATACTTGGTACTCCTGATCGGACATGAATCACCCAAATCTGATCACTTAACTGTTCAAGACAGTGTTCCATGTTTAACCCAAAATCGGTAGTCTCGTGGATAGAATCCAGATCTTGAACCAACACATCAACAAGAAGGAGTAGATGGTTAGAACAAGCTCCGATTCCATCGGTTTTGAGTGCATTGAGTGTAAAAGAGTTGAAAGAAGTTTGGAAAAACCATCTTTCAATCCTTTTCACCGTGAATATGTTTAGATCTATGAAAGATCTTTGTTTGTTTATGTGGAAATCGGTTAGATCTAGGTTGTTCTCGGTGGATTGAGGCCAAAACATGAAGTTCTCAAGAACACCATGATGACATCATCCTAGAACACCTCAAATCTAGTGATTTCACGGTTAAAAGTTAAGATTTAAAAGATAGAAAGGTGTAGAATCAAGTGTAGATCAAAGAAGTACAAGATTTAGGTTGAGATCTTACCGGAAATACGAGAAATCGGAGAAAAAGTCAGGTTGGAGCGCTTGGTCGGACAGGAGTGTGCAAAAGTGGTAAGTTGTGATGGTGACAGGGGGTATTTATAGGGTTTCCCAAAGTGGAAAGGGTGGGTCGATCGATTGGCAGCCTAATCGAATAGCTGGTCGATCGAGCAGCTAGTCGATCGGCTAGTCACTTGGTCGATCAGTCAGTGGATTCGAGTGTTCGGTGCGACGAGTTTTGCCGTTTTGATTGCGATTGCGAGCGTTGCGATGCAATAGAGTTTCTTATTCAAATTACTTTTAATCCCAACTACTATATCAACATACAATCATCCTTAATTGACTTGCGTTTAGCGTTTGCGATTCGATTGCGATTGAGTTTCGATTGCATTTCGATTAACCACAACATCAACATAAGTAAACATGCACAAGTAACATATAAGGCACACACACACGTAAAGCAATATCCAGAATGCGTAATTCGAGTTGCGAGTGCGATTGTGATAAGCGATCAAATATGCGATAAATATCAAATAATCCTCGATTAGTAATAAGTACTCCACATAATACAACTAACGTAAAGCATAAAAATAGACTAACTAAAAGTCAAAGAAGTCAAAACAGGAATTGAGCAAGGAGTGACAGATCGAAATTAGCAATCTCGTCTCCCTTTGACTTCAATCTTGACTTTGACTTTGACTTTCGAAACACGGGGTGTTACAGCCTCCCCCTCTTAAGGGAGTTTCGTCCCGAAATTGGGCCGAAGCCGTAACAAACAACTGCGGGTACTTCGCCTTCATGTCGCTTTCGAGTTCCCAAGTGAACTCTGTGCCTCGTTTGCCTTCCCATTGGACTTTCACAATAGGAATGCGCGAGCGTCTGAGCTGTTTGGTTTGGCGATCCATGATCTCGACAGGCTTCTCCACGAAGTGTAGTGTTTCGTTTATTTGAAGATCATCCAGAGGTATAATTAAATCATGCTCAGCCAGGCACTTTCGGAGGTTCGAAACATGGAAAGTCGGGTGGACGTTACTAAGTTCCTCCGGTAGTTCGAGTCTGTAGGCGACTTTTCCGATCCTTTCCTAAGTATAAATCATGTATATAAGTGTAACTCAAGTAAAGTGAAGGTATAAATAAGTATTTGAATGCATAAAGAGTCCTAAAACGTGTATTTGTTCGTGGAATAAGTATATGTTTACGAGAATGATGAGCAAGTATCAAGTATGTGAATAAGTCGAATGTAAAATAAGTACAAATAATCAACGTATAGTCCTTATAAAATGCTCAAGTTTATTACGATCAACGTTTCGAATTACGAAGCTGGAAGTGAAATACGAATACTATACGGATATAAGTTTCCAAAAATAGGGATATAAATAATCTTTCTAAATAAGGAAGGTTTCAAAAGCGAGGCGTTACATGTTCTCTATAGGCTTCCCAGTTCTGATAAACATCAATAAGCTGCCAAAAAGTTATAGTTTCGCAATCTAGACACAGTCATCAAACTTTCGTAGAGCTATGGTAACTCATCTTAAAATCTTTAAAGAATATGTGTCGAGAACATTCAAAATCATTAAATCTAACAGATAATTAAAACACTTATAAATAATCATCCTTATAGCCAAAGCAAAAATACAAACATTATACCCGCAAAGCCATTTCAATTTCAATTCCACTTCTGGCAACATCCTCAACAATTATAGGAAGCACTGATGCAGCCCTGTTTAGAAAGTGAATCACCCTCACTCGAATTTCACCCTACAAATATTCCATCAAACATTCACTATGAAATACTCAAATCTCACAATCAAATTTCCAAATATTTTACTAAACCTACAAACCCAAACCCAAACTCAAAATAACATAATTACCACAGAGTATCTATAAAGCAACAAAAAATGATTGGCACGATGATCACCACCGCACTTCATTGCGACATTATCAATTATGAAACACAAAATTGCAAGTGAACAACTTATTAACACGAATATCTATAAACATTATAAAAAGGAATTTAATACTACAAGATCATTCAAGATAACTCCTTTATTCACGAAACCAAATACATTAATTACCAGAATAGGCTTCTTGTATCGCTTGAAACTTATTCTTTGCTTCTTTCACATGTTTAAGTTTCCTAATGCAGAACAACAATCTGGGTTCCATCTCTAAAACCAAACGATCAAAAAAAAAAAAAAAAACTTTTGAATATGGTATCAAACTCTAAAAGAAACAACTCATTTTAGATCAATATTGGTTACCAGTGAAACCTTCTTATAAGCATTCTTGAGCTCTGCATCAGTGCAACCTTTTTTCTACATATGAAAATATAAAATCAATCAAAAGATTCAAAACCCCAATTTATATTTCATCTAACTTTAGTGTGACATTGAAATATATATTTAATTAATCAACATATATCAAGATCTTTAACTATGAATATATTGGCAGAAAATGATCAGAAAACAAAAACCCAAATCTTAAATTTAAAGAAAACAAAAACCCATCATCAAGATTCATCAAAGAATAAAACCCATCAAGAAAATATTCAAAAAAGCAAAATCAACTAAGAAGGATTGAATTGTTAACTTTTTTTACCTAAACTGAAGAATCTTGAGTGGCTCTGATCTCAGCCGATTGGATCGCCGATGCGGTTGCGTTAATGGCTCTGATCTCAGCCGGTGAGTCGGATCAGAGTCGGCGATGGAGCGAACGGCAGAGAGGGCAGCAGTCTCGCCAACGACGACGGTTTGTAGGATGTTGAGGAGTTAGTCTTTTGTGAAGGATTCGAAGATTCTAGTGTAAGAAAGAATGTTTCAGATCGATTCATGGTGGATAGAGGATATGGAGAGAGAAAGTGAGATGTGAATTTAACACAGATCCAGTAGAGAGAGAGAGAGAGAGAGAGAGAGAGAGAGAGAGATGTGAATTTGAAATGTGAGGGTTTGGAGTGAGGGTTTGGAGGGATGTAATAATGGATTCCATTTTCTAATTTGAAATTTAAATTTGAAGAGCGTAAAATTTGATTTTTGTATTTTAAAAGATTTTAAATTAATGATTTATGATGCAATAATGACATCAGATAGCATTATTGCACAGCCTATCTGATTGCCACATAAGCATTGTGATATCATCGTCATATCTCCTTTTATAGTAACGGGAGATTAGTATTGAAGGAGTAGGATCAAATGCAAACCAAATTTTGCATACAAACTGTAAGAAACATTTAAAAAGTGACACGTGGCATCCAACCAATTATAGAGAAATGATAAAATAATATCCTAAATAATATCAATTATATTGAATTCACTATAAATATTTTAACAATCAATTAATTCTTTATTTTGATCTTTCTTTTGTTTTCAATGTGCTGATTAAGAAAAGTGTTGATATCATTCAAATATGTGCTAAAATCAATTATCTTGATTAATTTTCATTTGCTAATATAATTTAAAAGTGCTAATTTTATGTATGTATTGTTTTGGTATGTGCTAATTTAACTTTTTTTAAGTGTTAGGATCTGATGTTACAATTAGTAAGATAAATATGATTTGTACCGAAAGCAACCCATCAATAATGGAACAAGATCTAGTGGACGTGTATTTTTGCACACGCGAGTCAAGTCAACTGAAACTTCATTCAACTTTATCTTTGTTTTGTTTTGAAAGGTTCAACTTTACTTTTGGTTATACCCTAATCCTCTTCTGCTGCAACAAAGGAAGAAACGAGATGGCATACCCTGGGGTGAAGCTGTTCATGGAGAAACTGAAGCAGATGATCTACAGTAACGATATCCCACAGATCAGCAACGACCCATCAATCTTATCTAAAAGGCCTCAGCTACAACTGCTTTATGAAGAGCTTGGATCCATGATCCAAACCCTATTCGTTGATACAGAAAACGACCCACACGAGCTTGAAGAAGTAAGAAAGCTGAAGAAAAGATTCAAAGATGTAGCAGAAAAGGCACATGATGTGGTAGATCTCTTTGTGTACGATGTCAATTACAAAAGTAAAATACGTCTGAACTCTCATGCCTCTAAAACCTCTCTGTATCTTGAGGATGTTATGAGATCAATCAAGTCTATCAAGAGGGATTTCTTTAGCATCATCCAAAAGGTGAAGATGGAATCTTCTCCAACAACCGACAGTCTGAAAACTCAATCTGCCGCTTCTGTTGGAACTTCCTGCTTCAGAAATTCACCAGTAGGGGATGAAATCGTAGTGGGTCTTGGTCGAGATATTGAGATCATACGAGATAAGCTTATGGAAGATACAAGAAAGCTGGATGTGGTCTCTATTGTTGGAATGGGAGGATCAGGTAAGACTACCCTTGCTACCAAAGTATTCAATGATCCTTTTGTTGTTCACCATTTCTGGGTACGTGGGTGGGTCACTGTTTCTCAAAAATATGAAAGAAAGGATCTGTTGAATCGAATATTGGCTTACATGGGAGTTGATATAGACCCTGTTACAAGGGATAATTACCCTCAACTTCGTAAAAAGTTGCACCAGCACCTTATGGGCCAGAGATATATAGTTGTCATTGATGATATCTGGAGCACTCAGGCTTGGGATGACCTGAAAGTTGTTTTCCCCAACCCTGATAATGGAAGTCGAATTCTGCTCACCAGTCGCCACAAAACTGTTGCTTTACATGCAAAACCACATGGTTTCATACATCAGTTAAGAAGTTTGACAGATGAAGAAAGCTTGGAGTTGCTGCGTAAGAAGGTGTTCCGTGGCGACCATTTCCCTGATTGGTCAAGTCTACCTGGAATACAAATTGCAAGAAACTGTCGAGGGTTGCCACTTTCAGTGGTTGTCATAGCAGGAGTTCTAGCAAAAGAATCAGCGACCGAAGAGTCATGGGAAAGAATTTCTCAAAGTGGCAGTTCATTAATCCTCAGTAACCTGAAGGGGCAAATGCAAACGTTTGCTTTGAGTTTGAACCATTTACCTTCTCACTTGAGAGGTTGCTTTATTTATCTAGGATGCTTTCCAGAAGACTATACATTTCGAGTAACAAGGTTGATTTGGTTATGGATTGCTGAGGGATTTATACAAGAAGCCAGAAATCGAAGCTTGGAGGAAACTGCAAAGGATTACTTGATGGAACTAGTTGACAGAAATCTTATAGTTGTTCAGGGCAGAAAGATTGACGATGCCATCAAAACTATTTCTGTCCATGATGTTTTGAGGGAGCTCTGCTTGGAAGTAGCCAGAAAAGAAAAATCCTGCCTAAAAGTACAAGGAGAGGATGATTTAGCCATTGCACCATATAAGACACGCCGCATATTCACGGATCGCTACATTAACACCATCAACGCCACAAGGATTCATTCACTTTTGAACTTTTATAGCAACCAGAATGCAAGTTATGTCATTAGTGCGAGTTCCCATTCCTGGAAGCTTTTAAAAGTGCTGGACGTAAAACAATGTCCCATGACACCTTTTCCAGAGGAGATATCATTATTAGTTAACTTAAGGTACCTTGCGGTTCGGTATGATGATAAATATTTCTTCCAGTCTAGAATATGCGATCTTTGGAGCCTTGAAACCCTCATCATTGAGGGGACTTCATATGATCCTTTGGTGCTCCCAAATACCATATCAGACTTGGTGAATCTACGGAATTTGCTGAGTCGCAGGACAATTGTTTTTCCTCCTCTTCAGACACCGATGATGAATTTGCAAACCATTTCTAATGTGGCGCTGACTAAGAATTGGGAAAAGTATTTTCCAAATGTCAAGAAGCTTTCGTGTTACATTTTCCTAGATACCAAATATGACTTCGAATCACTCACCTTCCTTGAGATACTGAAGATAAGTTCTATGAGGTTACAAGAGTTTTCCTGCAGCAGGTTTCCTGCTTCGTTGAAAAAGCTTACATTACAAGGATGTCATCTTCCATGGAGTTGCATCTCCACAATTCAATCTTTACCTAATCTCGAGATTCTAAAGTTACTAAAAAATTCTTTCGTGGGATGCATGTGGGACGCTGGCGAGGAACCATTTCAGCAACTAAAATTCTTGAAATTGGTGGGGTTGGATATCATAAAGTGGGTAGCCTCTGAAATCAACTTCCCATGTCTTAAAAAGTTATTCTTGGAGAACTGCCATCTCCTTGTAGGGATTCCACTTGAAATGAAGGACGTCCCAACACTAGAGCATATCCAGATTAAAAATTGTAACAGCTCTGTTATCACATCTGCTAACGAAATACGAAAAGAACAGCATGATTATGGAAACTGTGACCTAATGATCAGAGCTGATAGAAGATCATTAGCAGGAAGTAATCGTAGAGAGGAGGATTTCATTCGAGTGTGGATGGATTTCTTAAAGGAAGAAGCGGAACGAAATTTTATTTGGGATTTGTTTAAAGTTAGTACAATTTTTTCAATGGCTTTCTCAGTTGTTGTCAAATCAGTTGTTGTAAGAGGGCTTTCGAAGACTACTTTTTATTGGGGACTACGCCTATTGAATGATGGGAATTCGAACCATGGTGGAATCGAAAGGAGAATTCTAAAAGGAGGTAGAAGAGTCAGTTCGTTCCTTAAAAAGTTATTCTTGGAGAACTGCCATCTCCTTGAAAGGATTCCATTTGAAATAAAGCGCGTCTCAGCACTAGAGCGTCCCCAGATTGAAAGTTGTAACAGCGAGCAGCACACTGATGGAAACTATGACCAAATGACCAGAGCTGATGGAACATCATTAGCAAGAGATGTGATTGGTGGGAAGACAACTATGGCAACGGCACGGCACGTCCCAAATTCTTTTCAGAATCCTTGGCTTCGTTTCCCCTGGTCCGAAGTTATTGATGATCCTCAGATTTCCTTTGGTTCAGTTACCTTCGTCCCGAGTTATTCCCACACACCACCGTGGTCCAATCAAACGGAGAATTCTAAAAGCAGGTGGAAGAATCAGTTTGTTTATGTTAAACATAGATAGTTAATAAGTCAATAGTGTAGGCTCTTGTTACGCTACATCTAGTCATAAGGCCCCACAACCCCTTTGGTGCGGTTATGTGACAAAGAAAGATTCATTTGAGAAGAAAAAGAATAAAGATGACAATTGTAAAACATTAAATAATTTTTCTCTTATCTTATTTATTACTAGGTTAAACCTCGTGTAATACACGGGTTGACTAAATGTAATTTTATATACTAAACAATGAAAACAATGTACCCCTAAAAAACTCGTTTATTGTACGGGTTGGATAAATCTAATTTATATACCAAATAATAAAAAATGTTATATCTTTAAAAACCTTATGTAATACAGGGGTTAAATAACTGTAATTTTGTATAGTAAATAATGAAAAAAAGTTATTTTTTTATAACCTTGTGTATTACACAGGTTGAATAAACCTAGTTTTGTATGCCAAATAATAAAAAAAAGTTTTATCATAAAAAAACTAAAGATAATATATTAATACAAAGTTTGGTTTCGTGATAATAAAAAAAAGATATATCATAAAAAATAATGATAATATATTAATACAAAGTTTGTTTTTCATGATACGTAATTTGTTTTATCTAAAAATATCGTAAATCAACAATTTAAATTTGAAATTAATATTTTAATAGAAAACAGAAACATTCTATGAGAAATTTAAAGTAAGATAAAATTTAATACTAATTTATTATTTACTTAGACCGTGGGGTATGGTGGGGCTTGGGTTGGGGCATTTGTTGACACGTGGAATGGGCCCCCCCACCGCCTAGTGACGTGTCCGCGGGGTATGGCGGGGCGTGGGTTGGGTGCACCGCGTGGCAGATTATTAAAAAAAAATTACAAAAAATTTATAAAATTCACACAACATTTATAAAAAAAACCTAAAAATTTTAAAAATTACATAATCCTAAAAATTACAAAATCCTAAAAATTACATAATCCTAAAAATTACATAATTCCTAAAAATTACAAAATAAAAAATCTAGAGCGTTAGGTAAATTTCAAAAAGGTCGATCTTGTCGAACGCCTTTCGCTCCTTGCCTCGAAACTCTATGTTCGCCACCGCCACCCGGTCCTCGTGGCTTAAATCGCCGCTCGGAACGGCTTCGTAGTACGCCTTGAAACGCTCGAGCTTGGGCCTCACGCCATTTATGTTGGCACGCGTTGAGGTTGTGGCGGTCGTTACCGACGTTATGTCGGTAGGTTGCGAATGCTTCCGGCCAATATTTTGTTTGGCCCGGTGGCCGCCCCTTCATAGCGTCAACGACGCTTGTGACGAGAGTCAATTCTTCCTCGTGAGTCCAAGATGCCATGTTCTTCGGTGGGGTAGCGGGTTCGTGAGAAGTGGGTAGCCGGTGGGGTAGCGGGTTCGTGAGATGGGGGGACCAGTGGGGTTGGGGGTTACATTTATAGGGGTTGTTGGGAGACTCGGGTGGCGGATTGGGGTATGCCAAACGGTTTGAATTTAAAATTCAAACTTTCAAATGGCCGCTATGACATGGCGGGGTGAGCGAATGGGAGGCAGCCCAGCTAGGATGTCAAGACCGCCCCACGCCCAGCTTGAAACCCAAGCCCCAAGGGTCACGCCTCAACCCAAGCCCACCCGGGGTGGTGGCTTGGGAGTTTTCCCCCAACCCACGCCCAAACCCCCGCCCCATACCCCACAGCCTTAACCAATATAAGATATGTAGAAAAAAAGAGACAGAAAAAAAATAAATAGATGTTTGTATAGTAAATAATAAAAAGTTATTTTTTAAAATCCTATGTATTATACGGGTTGAATAAACCTAATTTTATATACCAGATATTTAAAAAAATTATATTATAAAAAACTAATGATAATATATTAATACAAAATTTGATTTTCTTAATAATAAAGAAAAGTTATATCATAAAAAACAAACGGTAATATATTAATACAAAGTTTGGTTTTCATGATACGTAATTTGTTTTATCTAAAAATATCGTAAATTAACAATTTAAATTTGAAAATCATATTTTAATAGAAAAAAGAAACATTCTATTAGAAATTCAAAGTAAGATAAGATTTAATACTAAAATATTATTTATTTAACTAATATAAGATATGTAGAAAAAAAGTGACAGAAAAATAATAAATAGATGTTTGTATAGTAAATAATAAAAAGTTATTTTTTAAAATCCTATGTATTATACGGGTTGAATAAACTTAATTTTATATACCAGATATTTAAAAAAATTATATTATAAAAAACTAATGATAATATATTAATACAAAGTTTGATTTTCGTAATAATAAAGAAAAGTTATATCATAAAAAATAAACGATAATATATTAACACAAAGTTTGGTTTTCGTAATACGTAATTTGTTTTATCTAAAATTATCGTAAATTAACAATTTAAATTTGAAGATAATATTTTAATAGAAAAATTAAATATTTATGCATTACATTTCATAGTGTGCGTGCATCTTTTGACGGTGGCTTTATAATATTAATTATTCAATATCTTTATATATTTGAAATCTTGAATCAAACAAATTATATATTTATTTGAAAATAAGATTTAAATAAACAGGATATATATTTATCAAATTAATTAACCTTATATTAGTTAATGATATATTTTTTAGGCGGAAAAATCTCATTGAGATTACTTCATAGAATGACATGTGTTCTTTATATGGTTTCTTTTATTATATAGCAAAGATTATCTTTGACTAATTAATTAGTCATAAAGACTCTCATCCTCCACATTAAAAGTTTTGCCTACACTCATCAAAATGTATCCTACACGTTTTGAAATTTATCATACACAGCTCGTAATTCGGGGCGTTCACAGTTCGGTTTTAAACCGTGAAACCGTCCAAACTAGTCATCGGTTTGGTTTCATGATCGGTTTTTATACTCAACATTCGGTCAGACGGTTTTAAAATTTTCAAACCGTAGCGAATGGTTTGGTTTGGTTTACGGTTTATACAATAAACCGACCGTACAAAATCGGACCGTAAGATTTGTATTATATTATCTCTCTCTCATATATATATATATGTAACACCTCGAAAAATTACGTCCTATAATGTGTTGACACGTGTCATAGGTTTGAACGTGTGAAAGAATGTTCTTGAAGGACTAAAGTTGACAAATATAGAAACTATGTGAATTAGAGGGTTCAAAATGTCAACAATGAATAAATATACTTTACAATAACCCTACATGATGGTTATAACCTTAAACGAATAAATCATGGATCATACGAAGCTAATTGTGAAAGAAAGTGAGAGATTACAAACTACAGGGGTTAAATGTGTCAACATGTTTAAGACATACCTCTGAGTGACCTTTTAGCAAACCCGAAGCTTTGTAACCATTAATTATGCTCACTAGAATGCACCATAAAAATTTCACCAAGTTTCGTTATCGTATGAGAAAGTTATGATAAAATCGTCAACATTGAAATTTAGGGTTTTTCGGGTGATCACAAAGTTACCCGAGGACTTGACAAAGTTAGTATAAGCCTTAAAGCCCCTTTATGTCAATTTTAAAGTCTTAAAAGGCAAGAAACAACATGAAAATGACCTTTCGGGGGACCAAGGACCAAAATGCAATAAAGGAAACATTTGTAACCTGAACCAGAGGTCCAGGCGGGCCGCGTAAGACTTAACCATATCTTACGCGAGCCGCGTGACAGCTACCAGCGACAAAACAAACAGGCAGCTGCCTGTTGATGTTGTAACCAACTTAAAACTCATTTCCTTGATACCATGGGCTGCCTAAGATGGTATTTAGCATTAGGGGACACTTGTTTTCATCAGGGAATCACCCTAGGCATGCATGGCACCATCTTGAGCAACCGTAAAAACTATATAAAGCCTCCTTATTTTACAACTTTGATCATTCCTTCCAACATCAGCAACTGATCAAGTTCTGGAGCATAAAGACCTTCTTAATCATCCATTAGACACGTGTAAGTACCCTTGACCCTTCTTAATTAAGTTTTGTTTAGTTTTTAGCTTAAGAGTCAAACCGTCGTAACTACGGTTTGACTTAACGATAACACACAAACGGTCCAGTGTTTTGTCGAATAGAAAGTTGTTATAAGTTGGTAATTATATAGGTATTAAACCCCAAAAAGGGCACTCACTGATTCCAAACTTAACTAGGTCGTTTGTCGAGTCAAACGTTGTCCGAAAAAGTCAACAGAATCATTAAACGCATATTTAACAGCCTAAAAGGCGTGTAACCTATTTTATCATTCATATAACCTGATAATAAGTATAAAAACTTGTCTACGCTTGTTTAATTCGTCAACTTTCTGTTTTGAACCGATTCGGAACCGAAAGACGCAAAAGTTTGACTTTTGCTTTGACTTCAGTTCTGACCCGGTTTTGATAGGTTTAGACATACCTTAAAGTTCCATTAGGACCTAGTTACATGTGTGTATGACCCTCTGCGTTTATACCACTTAAATCCTTAAGTGTCCGACGTTTCCGTTAAATGCTTAAATATGGACCATAATGCCCTTATGATCATAAAACGAGAATTTTGGAAACATGAAAGTGCCATAATCTTAGTTACTGAATATTAAACTTGTACCTAAAATTTCACATCAGTTGGAGGTCTAGATTAGGAGTTATGCTTAATGACGTAATTAGAACGCTTCTTAGTAATATAACGGCGTCATTAGCGTAAAGCCTATCTAAACCAAATTTTTGACACCAAACCTTTTACTCACTGATGTAATATAATATTTTGGGATTTTTGAAGATTTTTAATTATTTTTAAGCTGATCATAAGCTAGGTTTATCGCCTTGATTCGGTTAATACCGAATATACCCTTTTCGGCCATAAAATGAGTTTTACAAATCCTTTTAACGCCAATCCAATTGCTACTGATTTTAAATAATAAATGTAGTGTTTTGAACCTGTTTAATTGATCAGAAAACTCAGAATCCTATTTTAACCCGTACGTCGCTTAAAACGGCTTTATACGCGTATTATACGCATAGTTAGGGTTTAAAACTATTTTGGCATATAAGACTTATAACCAAATGTTATAACCTGTTAAAATAAACTATTTTACTGATTTAATCAGACCCGGATCACAGAAGCTTAATTGATCCCTTTTATAATCTTTAAAATGACCAAAATACCCCTGCGGGGCTTAATATGAGCTTAAACTCGTTTTGGGCATAACGGAAGGTATCCTACTGACATCACAACATATTTAAGGCATGTTAACTTAGGAAACCTGTTTAGGACTCTTACGGATACCCGTTACGCTTCATGCGCGTTCGGTTCGGTTTATGTAACTAGTTTACATAAACTAGTCGAAACGGGTCAAACCTTGTCGGTTTTATCTCAAAATCCAGAATGTGTATAATATACCCATCATAAGCAAGTCTTCAAACTTGTCGGGTCTAAATCACATTTTATCCGGTCTTCGCTTAATCGTGCGTACGAACCGTATCTTTAAAACTAACCGGTCTAAGCTTAAGCTTAACTAAAGACCCGTTAGGATTCTAATAGGTTATTATAAACCTTTGTTCCAGATTAGGAGAACCGGTAAAAGATACTTGCACTCGCTGATTTTGATTTATACTTGCTCAGGTAAATACTCTTAACTTATTTTCCCTATACGGGCTTGGGGTACGGTATATAAAATACCGCTTGGTCGGGTATTGAATCTTTAATTGTTAATGGTTAAAGTATTGAAATGCCTCGTTTAAATTGTTTTGTTTGCTTAAAGCCTTTGGGGGGTTAATGACTATGTCCCGGATATCCCTGGCATCATTTTACGAAATGGTCACGACCTTAGCACGCGGGTGTAGGCGTACACCCGTTAGTGTCTCATATACATAATGTGGTGTGTCTATTGATCTTTAACCCGGCTCGATCCGGGCTACTGAACGCATAAGAAACATGTAAATCCTTTACAAGTATTATATTCAAATAATTATTCCAAGTTATAAAATATTATTTGTGCCTTGTGCCTTAAATGCATTTTCTTAAACTCTTTTTAAAATGAGTCGGTTGATTGTATTTACCAGTGTAAACTGACGTATTTTCTCAAAAAGGTTAAGTGCAGGTACTACGCGTAATAGGCTGGCTTTTCTCCTAGCATCCACAATAAGTCTCGTAAGCTTGGATGTCATAGACTGTTGAACACTGTTTCCTTTTATTTTGATCTACCTGTGGATTTATATTCAACTACTTGTGATACTTAATATTACAATATTGTTTGGTTGAAATGAATCTATACTTTGCTTCCGCTGTGCATTTAAATATTGTGTTGTTTGACTATTATGTTGCCAACCACGTCACGATACTCCCCTACCGGGCCCACCGGTGACACGTGGAAATCGGGGTGTGACAATATATTAGACATAATTTAAAATAAATTTTTTTTAAATATAGTTAAACTAACGTAATGAAGTACCATATCCCATGGAACACCATGTTTACATTCTCATAGTGTCGTAACCCCCGACCCCTACCCTGGGAACGGGTGCCGCGAGATCCAGATTAGTGGTATCGGTGTTTATTAATTTGGCAGAGGAAATTAAACATCAGAACCGTAGTTAGGAAATAGTTTATCAGAGTTAAAACACCACACTTTTATGAATAATAAATACATGGGAAAACCCAAGTTTCCATTATAATATGTTTATAGGGATAAACCCTAATTTATTGAAATAAAACTTCTTTCTTATTTAGGTAACTTTTATAGCCACTTTTCCAAGCATTCAGTGCTTTCCAGCTGGCTTCTATTTGCTTCACATTAAGTTACCTGAAACGTGTTTTAAAAAGTTTTATCAGCAAGAAATATTGGCGAGTGCATCCCAGTTTAATCAAAACAAGATTTTATATTTTTACAGTATTGAGAGCGATTACAATGTTTATATCTACCCAATCACCACCCACGGTACTGTCAATCCTGACTTGTGGTTATGCTACTACTCACAATGTAGTAACAAGTAATCTATACAAAACCCCAACATACCGACAGTAATTGTAGAATACATAGATTCAATCACTTTTATCATAATTTAAAACAATTGAGTTTTTGGTAAAACAGTTTGGTAGAAAAAGAGAATGACTCACTTTGCTGATTTAGATAATATTACTGCTTTCTGGTGACTTCCTGGTTATAATCTATTAAAATTAAACAATGCACATGGGTTAGTAAGATAACCCAATTTACATTAGCCATACCCCCGAGACAGAACTCCAACGACTAAGTCAGGAAGAGCCTTGACATGTGTTACGGAGCCTTAGATCAATCAGGTAGAGTAACTAATACGTAACCGGGGGTTATAATACTTACAACGAGGCAGAGCTTCGCTTTTTAGGGGTATAATATCGAGCAACACTATTGCTATTATAGGGGTTTTGAGAGAGAAATAGAAAATGAACGATTTGAAAATGACACTAAGAAGTTCAATTTATAGGCTGGAACCTGGGGGCCTCGCGCCCCGCGACCCATTGAGTTATCTCCCTCGCGGCCCGCAAGGGACCTAGGCTAGGCTCTAGCCTTGGCTAATCACGAACTAGCTTCACCATGCACAGGGACACGTGGCATCACGAGGGTTCACCTGGTGACAACGGGTCGCGGCCCGCGACAGCCTTGGCTTAACTGGGTCGCGCCCCGCGAGAACATCATATATTTGTTTTTATTTGATTTTTATAAATATAAAGGTTATTTATGCTTTTTTTCGAATACGGGGTATATTTTAAGACGTGTAGGCATGTTTAGGATTTTAGGAGGGTTGTTATATCCTCCCCACCTTGTTTTAGATCTCGTCCTTGAGGTCTACTGGAACAGGTGTGGATATTTCCTTTGCATCTCTGACTCGAGCTCCTAAGTGTACTCTGGTCCTCTTTTGGAATCCCATTTCACTTTGACTAGAACTAATCTCTTGTGTTTGAGATTCTTGATCTTTCTATCTTCAATCTGCAGGGGTTTCTCTACAAACTTAAGTTTCTCATTTACCTCTATGTCCTTAAGAGGTACCATTAATGATTCATCTGCTAAACATTTCTTGAGATTACATACATGAAATACATCATGTATTCCTGCCATTTCCTCTGGCAGTTGTAGCTGGTAAGCTACTAGTCCTATTCTTCTAATAATCTCAAAAGGTCTGATATACCTGGGGCTTAGCTTTCCCCTTTTTATGAATCTGACCACTCTTTTCCATGGAGAAACTTTTAATAATACCTTATCTCCTACTTTAAATTCCAATGATTTTCGCCTGTTATCAGCATAACTCTTCTGACGATCTCGTGCCGCTTTTAGTCTTTCCTTGATTTGAATAATCTTGTCCGTTGTTTCTTGTACTATCTCTGGTCCAGACAGTTGTTTTTTTTTCCAATTTCTGCCCAACAGACTGGAGTTCGGCACTTTCGTCCATAAAGTGCTTTAAATGGTGCAGCATTGATACTAGTATGATAGATGTTATTGTATGCAAATTATATCAAGTGAACAACTTATTAACACGAATATCTGTAAACATTATAAAAAGGAATTTAATACTACAAGATCATTCAAGATAACACCTTTATTAACAAAACCAAATACATTAATTACCAGAATAGGCTTCTTGTATCGCTTGAAACTTATTCTTTGCTTCTTCCACATGTTTAAGTTTCCTAATGCAGAACAACAATCTGGGTTCCATCTCTAAAACCAAACGATCAAAAAAAAAACTTTTGAATATGGTATCAAACTCTAAAAGAAACAACTCATTTTAGATCAATATTGGTTACCAGTGAAAGCTTCTTATAAGCATTCTTGAGCTCTGCATCAACGCAACCCTTTTTCTACATATGAAAATATAAAATCAATCAAAAGATTCAAAACCCACAATTTATATTTCATCTAACATATTTGTGACATTGAAATATATATTTATTTAATCAAACATATATCAAGATCTTTAACTATGAATATATTGGTAGAAAATGATTAGAAAACAAAAACCCAGATCTTAAATTTAAAGAAAACAAAAACCCACACTACTACAAAAGCAGGCATTTGCTATGGCTAAATTTGTAGCTAATCGGTAGCAAACACCCGTTTTGCTACGAATTTGATATGAATTCGGTTTGTAGCTACAAGTCTCGTCGCTAAATTATTTGCTACAGATTTTAGCTATGAAATTTAATTTTCGACGATTTTAACTACAAAAATGGTCATTGCTATTTGTAGCTACGGATTTTGCTACGAAGTTGCTCGCTACGGATTTTGCTACAGATTTTTAGCTATAGAACTTTGCTACAAAGGTTTAGCTATGGATGTTTGCTATGGATTTTAGCTACTGACTTTGCTATGATTATGCCACACTTTTTGTTACGATATTTGGTACCAACTATTTATGAAATTAGCTACAAAATATAATATAGATTTTGTTAGATTTTACTATGAACCTAGCTACAGGCATTGGAAGTTCTTGATGATAAAAATTTGGCTACAGTTTTGTCAATGATATTTAAAAAAAGTAAATTATTTTACAATTATAACATGTATAAATGTATTCATGTTTCTGCAAATATATACAAATGAATCAATGATAGATATACATACCAATAGAACATAATATCCAATTTTCCCAAATGTAATACAATAAAAAACCAACCAAAAAACAAGTGAGCTTCCTTCTACAAATTAATGAAATGGATGACATATGAAACAAAGCGGCGGAATGCCAAGAATGTAAAAATAAATAAGAATCTTATTCATGTATATAATGGATCAATTGAACACCGAAGAAGAGTAAAGATTTATCTTTGAATTCCTAAAGCTGATAATTAGTTCCATGAGGCAAACCATAAGATATGTTTGTTAGGTAAATACCAAAATAAAAATAAACAAAATAGGCATTAGATTATCAACAGTTTGTAGTCCACAAAATAATATGAGCATACCTTCTCTTCACATGTTGTAGTGGGACAAACATATGGCCACTGCAAGTCACCAAGAGCAGCCTTCATTTTCTTTGCTAATTAGTCCAACATCTACAAATAGTCAAAATCATTCAAAATTGATAGGAAATTGCATGAACAAAAAGAACATATATATTATAAATAAATGTTGTAATTTTAAAATCTATAACTTATAAACTTCAAATACAACTAACAATTTAGAACTTAGCGTTAGCAAATACCAGATTTGTTGGCACCGGCTACGACAACCAAATCAAGTAGAAATCTTGAGGTTGAAATTCTCACCACTATATCCAAATTGCAAAGCATTAACATTATAACTACTTGATTATGCCTCCATTTTTCCTTCTTCGAGCTCTTTGCCGGATTTGTCTTCTATGTTCGGCGTCGTTGGCGTTTATGTCCGTGTTTACATGACGTAAAGGCGGCTTTGTTTGATTCTGGTTTGACCACGTATGCAATGTTTGTTGTCGCTTATAAACACTAGTCTCAACAAATATGAGAAGCTTTGGGTTCTTCCTCTAGCCTCTCTAGTTACGCTAACACTCCATTGAAGCAGCACATCTCTTTCTCAACGAGATACAATTTTCTTAGATATGGATGAAAATCGATTTGGGGTTAGGACTTGGGAGGAGGAGCAGAAGTGTAAATAAATTTAAGGAGGGAGAAAATGAAATTTTGAATGTGAATTAGTTTTGGTGAAAAGGGGGAAGCGGGAAACTAGGAAAACGGTTTTTTTGGGCGGGTGGAAAATGATTTTCAAGGGATTTTGTAAACATATATTCATTTCGGAGGGAAGTAGCAATTTTGGAGGGGATTTTGATAAATGAATTTGTATTTGTATTTATATTTTATACATTATTTGAAAATTTAATTTTCAAATAAGATTACAAATTAAAAAGTAGAGGGAGAAAGTTTGAATATGATGTAAATAAGCTCTATTTAATGAGCTACCCGAGTGGCCGGGATCGGCTTGTTAAAAGTTCAAACCTAAAACTAAGATCGTTTAATAAACAATTTTGAGTTTAACTTATCCAACTTGTATGATATTAAGTAATCCTAACCCCAATCCTGATTAGGTAAGGTTGTCCTAAACCTATCCCAAACCCATGAAAAAAAAATAAAAACTAATCACAAACCCGACCTATACCCGATTACATGTCCCAAATATATCGGGTTTTGGGTTTACCCAGTTGGTTCAAGTTCAATTTTCATCCGTACTTGAGTAGTCTTACTATCACAAACGCGCCTATTATTTGTATAAATTATAAAATAAAAAAACAATTCTTTACTATTCTAAAAAAATATAATAAAAAATAAAATGAATGAAAATTAAGTAACATGTTAGATTAGACACGTTGAAATATGTAATATTTGGTTTTAATATGTTATTATGTTCATTATCGAAAAATATTATCACTTATTAACTGGCATTAATCGTAGTCGCTTTTCATTTACCTTCATTGATCTTCATTGACCATCACTAAGCATTGCAACGGGACAATTTTCGGACGTGTATTGGTAATCTCGGTTTTATACCATACTGTAAAAATATGTACTTAATCGGCCAATAATAACACTCGTTAACCATCATTTATTATTATTAACCCCGTTGGCCATTAAGTATTGCAATGGGACAGTTTTCGGGCGTGTCTTGGTGATCTCGATTCCATGTTATATTGTAAAAGTATGAAATTAACCGACCAACATTAACCTTCGTTGACCATCATTTATTAGTATTAACCTCGTTGGCCATAATTGGCCAATATTGACCATCATCAACATTGACTAACCATAGTTAACCAATCTTGGGTCAAATCGAGTATCGTATGGCCTAATTGACCCTCATGAAACATAAGTCACCAACATTGACGATTGTTGATCACGTAAATCGATCCTACCATTAATGACTCTATTTATTATCATTGACCATCATAAGGCCTAATTGGCCTTCATTACTCCTGATTGACCAATATTGATGTTTGTTGACCTCATCAATCGAACTTGACAATTAATGACCACCATCGACCATAACTAACCATCACTAACCTTACAAAACAAGCATTGGCGCTAGTTAACTCCATTATCAATATTTATCAATTGACCAAGATATAAATTAGTTGAGCATCATTTACCTTAATTCACCAACATTGATGTCTATTGACCCATTAATCAATTTGATCATTAATGACCCTAATTGACCATTAACGACCCTAATTAGTAACCTTAATTGTCACAATTTTTTTAAGAGCAAAAGTTACTTCTAAATTACACTAAGTTTACCCCATGCCAGGAATTGAACCCTGATCTCTTCCCAAAAAGCATAAAGCCTCAACCACCCCACCAAAGTGGTGATCGCCCTTCATTATCACAATTAACCATAATTTGACTACCATGGTTTCTAATCAACCAAAATTGACAATTGGCTAACTTTGACCCCAAATCTCAATGACGAACATTCACCATCAATGATGATCTTGATTACTAATTGCCCAATATATGTGATAATTAATACAATATAATGGGTCATACACGTTTTAGGTCACATATGTCTTAATAGACCATATTGGACCTTAATGGATTACTATATGTAATAGTAGATATTATATAACATACCATATTAAGCCTTAATGGGGCACAACGGGCAATAGTAGATAGTATATGTCTTAACGGACCATATTGGGCTTTAATGGATCACAACAGTCAATAGTAGGTCATATGTGTCTTAATGGGTCTTAATGGATTACAGCGGGAAATATTAGATATTGTATTCTTAAAGTACCATATTGGGCCTTATTAGTTTACTACAAAAAATAGTATATCATATATGTCTTAATGGACCATACTGGGCCTTAATGGATCACAAAAGACAATAGTAGATCATATATGTCTTAGTGAACAATATTGAGCCTTACCGGATAACAACGGGCAATAATAGGTCGTATTTGTCTTAATGGACCATACTAGGCCTTAATGGATCACAACGAGCAATAGTAGGTCATATATGTCTTAATGGACTATATGGGACCTTAATAGATCAAAATGGGCAACCGTATGTCATATTGAGTCTTAATGGATCACAACGGGCAATCTATTAACACCTACGATTTGTCACTATTAATCTTTACTAGATTTTTTATATCGCGCGTTGCGGCGAAACCGAGGAAATGATAATGTAAAACAAACGTGATTTGAAAATAAAGCATATTGTTTAGAAAGTCAAACCATTATAACGATTTAATTTATTATCGAACTGTTTTATGATACCAAATAAATACTTTATTTTGAGTATGACCTCGTTTTAACAAAACTTATAACGGAATACTAGGGAAAGAAATCAAGCACAACTACGTACTTAAGTTTTTTGAAAAAAGTTATAAACGTAACTTATTAAAAAGTATCAAATTAATCGATAAAGTAATATATGTTAAAAAAAGAGAAAAAAATTATCAAAAAAGGTTAAGGAAATAGATTTTTAAAAAAAGAAAAATATATTATTAAAAGTAAATATAATAATAAACTGTTATAATATATTAAATAATAAAATAATAAAATAATAAAAAACTATATATTATTATAAAAATAAAATTACTATTCATCTTCCCTCGAAATCAATATATATATAATAGTCATTAAACAAAACCTAAATCCTAGCATGAGTCAAAACAAATTTATTTGTATACTTATAAAAATATTTTAATATATATGTTCTCTAGTTTGTTATATATTTTTTAATTATTTTTCAATACTTATTTTCTTGATTTTTGCTATGGTTTTTATTACGGATTTATAGCTTAATTTTTTTAATATTTATTTTGTCAAAGTTGCTATTGAATTTGACACAAGTGTTATTATTTTGTTTTTAAATATTTTTTCTTGTTTTTGCAATGGATTTTGCTACGGATGATGCTACAAGTTTTTTATGTTGGTTTTAGATATCTTTTTCTAGATTTTGCTATAAAATTTGCTAGGTATTTTATTTAATAATTTTTCTAAATATTTATATTCTCAACTTTGCTACAAATTTGGCTATGAATTTTATCTAACTTTTTAGTTAAGTTCTAAACATTTATTTTTATGGATTTGCTACCAAGTTTGCTACGTTATTTTAGTTTATATTTGTTTCCTCGGTTTTGCTACGGATGTTGCTACTAGTTTTTCTACATTTTGTTTTAGATTTTTTTTTCTAGATTTTGCTATGAATTTTGCTAGACATTTTATTTAATTATTTTTTAAATACTTATATTCTCAACTTTGCTACAAATTTTGCGACGAATTTTACTTAACCTTTTTTTGTTAGTTTCCAAATATTTATTTTCTTGGTTTTGCTACAAATTTTGCTTCCTTATTTTTTCTATATTTATTTCCTCAGTTTTGCTACGAATTTGCTACGGATTTTTTGTGACAACGCTCACAATTACAGATATCCGTACAATTAATTAATATTAACCTTGTGCTTAATGACAGTGCTAGAATTACAACTGACGAATTAAACTGCTTTATGAGTTCTGCATCATACATACATATGCATCACATTCATACTGTCACTCCATTTATTACACACAAACTTTAGTGATAAACTTGATGCACAAAACATAGTTAGCACAGTGAACGGATAACTCAGAAACATGCTGACAATGCCAGCACATAGACAAACAATATGTTGAGGCCAATATGAACCAGAGTCAAGGTACTACACTAGTATGGAGTGTAGGGAAGTAGGGACTAAAACCGTAATTATTTGAAAGTACAAGTCCAGGGACTAAATTGTCATTTTTGAAACTATATAAATACAAGGGCTAAAAGTGCAATTATTTCAAATTACAAGTTTAGGGTTCTTTTTGTAATTTTTGAAACTTATATTTCAGGGACTAAAACTGACTTTTAGAAACTTATTTTAACTGAATAGTCTAACCAGGTTAACTTTCATATAAAGGTTTTCTTCTTTTAACACTAACTCAGTTAGTAGATTTAACTGAACAGTACAGGGACCATTTATGTCAACTTTCGAAACTTCAGGGACCAATTATGTATTTTATATGAAAGTATAGGGGCTGTTATTGTAACTTTTGGAAAGTTCAGGGACTATTTTTGTAAAAAAATGAAACTTGAGGGGCCAAAGTGTAAATATTGCAAAAACCGGTCAAAAGGGGGTCCTTATGTATCGGACAGGCCCTTGCCGGGGATCGAACTCGCGTCTCTCGTGTACAACCGCAACGCCTTAACCAGTTATCCTCCTAATAGGAGCTGATAAACTTCTAGGTTATATTATATTTATACACTATTTATAATTAAATATAAATAATTCAAAAACAGATCGCATTACCATTTGCCGGTAATCGATCCAAACGCCACTTGATCTTTGTTTAATTTATCCGAACATATCAACAATGATTCCCAGCCCCTTTGCCAACCCCATTTCGCACTTTAATCGACACAATTCAGTGCCATTCGACTGATAAAACAACTTTTTAATAAAAAAATAAAAGTGGATCGATTCCACTATGATATGTTGGATCTGAGATCGAATTGAATCACTATATAAGTTCCTTAGATCACCACTAACCTCCTACACCTCTCACAATTAACAAAAACATCGAAATTCGTTGAAATCAAAACCTGCAACTTTCGCTGGAGTTCAAGGTCGCCGGAGTTAGCCGATTCATCGTTTCAAACGATACCGGTTAGTTTTTATTTGATCATTTAGTTCGAATATGCTTGTACAATGATTCCTCAAAGTTAATTTCGATACAACTTAGGTTTCCCGTAGAATTGAAAGGGTTGACTTTTCTGTTTGACTCCAATTGGGGAAGATGACCAATTTCTTTTCTGTATTTATTTTAATTAAACTAAATATAAACACAAACCACCAGGCTAGCCCAGTGGTTGTGTGTGTGTTTGTCTTCAGCACAGACCCAGGTTCGAACCCAGGGGTCTGCAATTCTTTTTAATTTATTTACTTTTGTTATTTTAACAATTGTAATAATGTTTATTTCATTAATACTCATTACTACATTTTATAAAAATACAAAAACTGTTATGTTATTTATAAAACTATTTATTTTATATTAAAACAGTTTAATACATATATAATGCATAATAAATCAATTTTTAAGAAATAAATACTGAAATTTTCAGATTAATTATTTTTATGACAAAATAGACATATTACTGAGTTTATATAAATTTAGAATCAAAATTTTTATTATATATAATTATTTAGATAATTAAACTTATATAAACTTATTTATTGTTATTTTAACCATTTTAATTCATTTTATTTATTTAAAATGAATCCAAGGCCATAATAATTATTTTAAATCAGTGATATTCAAACTCAGTAATTAAAAATGTTATTTTTAATTATTCAGATTTAATATAATTATTTTGATAATTAGTTATGTAATTATCATATTAATTCTTTTAAACAAAATATTTATCATTTATCAAATGATATATATTTTAAACCATCTAAATTAATTTATAATTTTTATAAATTAATTATATCACTTGTACAATATTTTGCCAATAATCATTATATTTAATTATGTTATTTAAATTTACTAGTTAAATATATTTGATTTATTATTACAAATGTTTATATTAAATCAATTGTACATTTTTGCAATTTTATTATTTATGATAAATAAATATTTTTCATAAATAATTCCTTTATATCATGTTCATTTTCCGAGCCCTCTAAACATGTAAATCACAAGATCCTTCTGTTAATCTAAACACTATCAAATACAATAAATGCTCAACAAATTCCGTCAACACTATACGACCTCACTATTGATACATTATTCTTGTTCATGTACGATTCGTTAGGACAACTTTGAGTTTACTTATCATCAGACACCTTAATCTTGACTTGCGTATTCGAAATCGCTTGAAATCAAGGTGAGTTCATGTCCCCCTTTTCTCTTAACTGTTTTCAGTTTTATAACTTCGGGGGGTGAAGTACATGTTACAAACTATTTACAAACGTTTATGTGAGTTCATGTCCCCCTTTTCTATTAACTATTTTCAGTTTTATACTTCGGGGGTGAAGTACATGTTATTAAATGTTTACAGACAAGTGAGTTCATGTCCCCCTTTTCTTTTAACTGTTTTCAGTTTTATAACTTCGGGGGTGAAATACATGTTACTAAATGTTTACAGACAAGTGAGTTCATGTCCCCCTTTTCTCTTAACTGTTTTCAGTTTTATACTTCGGGGGTGGAATATATGTTACAGCTATTACAGACATTTTTTTTTATACATGGTATGGTGTGAAGGGTGGGCACAACACTTAAGGCCATTAATCCTCGTCGTAGGACCGAGGGACATGAGTGACAGATTAGATCTATTTGGGTATAGCGAGCCCACACCCATGAGGCCAGGGCGGCCCATAGAGGTGACTATGTCTTCCAGCCGGAAGCCCGGTACAAATTTGCTAGGTTTGGGTACTTCCTGCACCTTTTCACACATACCAGTGGCTTTGCAACCCATTGGTGATCTCTTTTTCCTTATTGCTACATACTAGGGACATTTATATACACAAGACATATTTTAAAGGCTTATACACACAGACTTACACATGAACTCGCTCAACTTTTTGTTGATTTTTTAAAACTACATGTATTTCAGGGAACTAGCGGATCTGGCAGGGTATGCATGTGTCTAGCTGAGTTGAATAAAAGATGTCATCCAGAGTTGTGGAGTTTGAGAGGTGTAACCTATTCCTGGACGGGTTACATATCTCTAAACCTCGTCTTATCTAAAGTCTTTTGGTGTCTTATAAAAACGTTTTAAACAAGTTATGGTTTGTAACTTATTTCAAGTGTCGATATTTCTAAACAATGATGTTGTGATATTTTCTCACTTAAATTAATGGATGTACATCTCGTAATTTTTTTATCATATAGCATTGTTATGATTGTTGCTGTGGTATTAAGAAGTCACACCAAATAAACCATGCTTCCGCAAAAGCCAGGGTGTGACATTTTTCTAAGTATTTCATTTGCGACGGAATATTCGTAGCAAAATGGTAGCAAATGGTGTCCATAGATAATTTGTAGCAAAATTTGCGACCGATTTTAGTTTGTAGCAAAACTTCATAGCAAATGCCTCTTTTTTGTAGTAGTGCCATCATCAAGATTCATCAAAGAACAAAACCCATCAAGGAAATATTCGAAAAAGCAAAATCAACTAAGAAGGATTGAATTCTTAACTTTTTTTTTTACCTAAACTGAAGAATCTTGAGTGGCTCTGATCTCAGCCAATTGGATCACCGATGCGACTGCGTTAATGGCTCTGATCTCAGCCGGTGAGTCGGATCAGAGTTGGCGATAGAGCGAACGGCGGAGAGGGCAACAGTCTCACCAACAACGACGGTTTGTAGGATGTTGAGGAGTTGGTCTTTTGTGAAGGATTCGAAGATTCTAGTGTAAGAAATAATGTTTTAGATCGATTCATGGTGGATAGAGGATATAGAGAGAGAAACTGGGATGTGAATTTGATACAGATCTAGTAGAGAGAGGATGTAGAGAGAGAAAGTGGGATGTGAATTTGAAATGTAAGTGTTTGGAGGGATGTAATAACGGAGTCCATTTTGAAATTTGAAATTCGAAGAGGATAAAATTTGATTTTTGTATTTTAAAATATTTTAAATTAATAATGTATGATGTAATAATGCTATCATATAGTCATTATTGGACAGCAAGCAACACATTGTGATTTTTAGACTGCGGGGTATGGGGCGGGAGTTTGGGTGTGGGTAGGGGGAAAACGCCCAAGCCACCACCCCGGGTGGGCATGGGTTTGGGCGTGGCCCCATTAGCGTGGGTTTGAAGCCGGGCGTGGGGCGGGCTAGTAAGTGACATGGCATGCTCTCAATGGCCAAACCAAATTCATGCCCCCAACCCAAGCCCCACCATACCCCATGAGCGTGGGTTTTGGTGGTGAATTTTTTCCCATTCCACGTGTCAACAAATGCCCCAACCCAAGCCCTCATACCCCGCAGTCTTATAGTAAGGGGAGATGAGTATTGGAACAAGATCTAGTGGACGTGTATTTTACACACTCGAGTCAAGTCAACTGAAACTTCACTCAACTTTTTTGAAAGGCTCAACTTTACCTTTGGTTATACCCTATAATCCTAATCCTCTTCTGCTGCAACAAAGGAAGAAACGAGATGGCATACCCAGGGGTGAAGCTGTTCATGGAGAAACTGAAGCAGATGATCTACAGTAGCGATATTCCACAGATCAGCAACGACCCATCAGTCTTATCTGAAAGGCCTAAGCTACAACTGCTTTATGAAGAGCTTGGATCCATGATCCAAACCCTATTCGTTGATACAGAAAACAACCCACACGAGCTTGAAGAAGTAAGAAATCTGAAGAACAGATTCAAAGATGTAGCAGAAGAGGCACAGGATGTGGTAGATCTGTTTGTGTACCATGTCAATTCCAAAGGTAAAATACGTCTAAACTCTCATGCCTCTAAAACCTCTCTGGACCTTGAGGATGTTATGAGATCAATCAAGTCTATCAAGAAGGATTTCTTTAGCATCATCCAAAAGGTGAGGATGGAATCTTCTCCAACAACCGACAGTCTGAAAACTCAATCTGCCGCTTCTGTTGGAACTTCCTGCTTCAGAAATTCATCAGTAGGGGATGAAATCGTAGTGGGTCTTGATCGAGATATTAAGATCATACGAGATAAGCTTACCGAAGATACAAGAAAGCTGGATGTGGTCTCTATTGTTGGAATGGGAGGATCAGGTAAGACTACCCTTGCTACCAAAGTATTCAATGATCCTTTTGTTGTTCACCATTTCTGGGTACGTGGGTGGGTCACTGTTTCTCAAAAATATGAAAGAAAGGATCTGTTGCATCGAATATTGGCTTACATGGGAGTTGATATAGACCCTGATACAAGGGATAATTACCCTCAACTTCGTAAAAAGTTGCACCAGCACCTTATGGGCCAGAGATATATAGTTGTCATTGATGATATCTGGAGCACTCAGGCTTGGGATGACCTGAAAGTTGTTTTCCCCAACCCTGATAATGGAAGTCGAATTCTGCTCACCAGTCGCCACAAAACTGTTGCTTTACATGCAAAACCACATGGTTTCATACATCAGTTAAGAAGTTTGACAGATGAAGAAAGCTTGGAGTTGCTGCGTAAGAAGGTGTTCCGTGGCGACCATTTCCCTGATTGGTCAAGTCTACCTGGAATACAAATTGCAAGAAACTGTCGAGGGTTGCCACTTTCAGTGGTTGTCATAGCAGGAGTTCTAGCAAAAGAATCAGCGACCGAAGAGTCATGGGAAAGAATTTCTCAAAGTGGCAGTTCATTAATCCTCAGTAACCTGAAGGGGCAAATGCAAACGTTTGCTTTGAGTTTGAACCATTTACCCTCTCACTTAAAAGGTTGCTTTATTTATCTAGGATGCTTTCCAGAAGACTATACATTTCGAGTAACAAGGTTGATTTGGTTATGGATTGCTGAGGGATTTATACAAGAAGCCAGAAATCGAAGCTTGGAGGAAACTGCAAAGGATTACTTGATGGAACTAGTTGACAGAAATCTTATAGTTGTTCAGGGCAGAAAGATTGACGGTGCCATCAAAACTATTTCTGTCCATGATGTTTTGAGGGAGCTCTGCTTGGAAGTAGCCAGAAAAGAAAAATCCTGCCTAAAAGTACAAGGAGTGGATCATTCAGCCATTGCACCATATAAGACACGACGCATATTCACAGATTGCTACATTGACACCACCAACGCCACAAGGATTCAATCACTTTTGAACTTTTATAGCTACCGGAATGCAAGTTATGTCATTAGTGAGAGTTCCCATTCCTGGAAGCTTTTAAAGGTGCTGGACCTAAAACAATGTCCCATGACACCTTTTCCAGAGAAGATATCATTATTAGTTAACTTAAGGTACCTTGCGGTTCGGTATGATAATACTGATTTCTTCCAATCTAGAATATGCGATCTTTGGAGCCTTGAAACCCTCATCATTGAGGGGACTTTATATAATCCTTTGTTGCTCCCAAATACCATATCAGACTTGGTGAATCTACGGAATTTGCTGTGTCGCAGGACAATTGTTTTTCCTCCTCTTCAGACACCGATGATGAATTTGCAAACCATTTCTAATGTGGCGCTGATAAATGAGACTAAGAATTGGGAAAAGTATTTTCCAAATGTCAAGAAGCTTTCGTGTTACATTTTCCTAGATACTAAATATGACTTCGAATCACTCACCTTCCTTGAGATACTGAAGATAAGTTCTATGAGGTTACAAGAGTTTTCCTGCAGCAAGTTTCCTGCTTCGTTGAAAAAGCTTACATTACAAGGATGTCATCTTCCATGGAGTTGCATCTCCACAATTCAATCTTTACCTAATCTCGAGGTTCTAAAGTTACTAAAAAAATCTTTTATGGGGCGCATGTGGGACGCTGGCGAGGAACCATTTCAGCAACTAAAATTCTTGAAATTAGTGGGGTTGGATATCATAAAGTGGGAAGCCTCTGAAATCAACTTCCCATGTCTTAAAAAGTTATTCTTGGAGAACTGCCATCTCCTTGAAGGGATTCCACTTGAAATGATGGACGTCCCAACACTAGAGCATATCCAGATTGAAAATTGTAACAGCTCTGTTATCACATCTGCTATCGAAATACGAAAAGAACAGCATGATTATGGAAACTGTGACCTAATGATCAGAGCTGATAGAAGATCATTAGCAAGATATGTGTCTGGTGGAGTTGAAAGGAATTATCTGAAGGAAAAAAAGAAATTTTGGGATATGTATATTGCTACTAGTTCATTTGTTTCAATGGAGTTGGAAGGAACTTCATTTGATTTGGATTTCTCAGTTATTGTCAAATCTGTTGTTGTAAGAGGGCGTTCGAAGACTACTTTTTATTGGGGACTACGCCTATTGAATGATGGGAATTCGAACCATGGTGGAATCGAAAGGAGAATTCTAAAAGGAGGTAGAAGAGTCAGTTCGTTCCTTAAAAAGTTATTCTTGGAGAACTGCCATCTCCTTAAAAGGATTCCATTTGAAATTTGTAACAGCTCCGTTATCAAATCCGCAGTTGAAGCATTGCCAGTGGTGAGTGATTATGATGACTCAGATCTTGAAAGTTGTGACAGCGAGCAGCACACTGATGGAAACTATGACCAAATGACCAGAGCTGATGGAACATCATTAGCAAGAGATGTGATTTGTGGGAAGACCACTATGGCAACGGCACGGCACGTCCTAAATTCTTTTCAGAATCCTTGGCTTTGTTTACCTTGGTCCGAAGTTCTTGATTATCTTCAGATTTCCTTGGTTTTGCTTACCTTCGTCCCGAGTTATTCCCCCACACCACTACGGTCCAATCAAATGGAGAATTCTAAATGGAGGTGGAAGAAAAGAAATTTTAATTGGGATTTGTTAGATGTTAGTACAGCTGTTCCAATGGATTTCTCAGTTGTTGTCAAATCAGTTGTTGTAAGAGGGCGTTCGAAGACTACTTTTTATTGGGGACTACACCTATTGTATGATGGGAATTCGAACCCTGGTGGAATCGAAAGGAGAATTCTAAAAGGAGGTAGAAGAGTCAGTTCGTTCCTTAAAAAGTTATTCTTGGAGAACTGCCATCTCCTTGAAAGGATTCCATTTGAAATAAAGCGCCTCTCAATACTAGAGCATACCCAGATTGAAAGTTGTAACAGCTCCGTTATCAAATCCGCAGTTGAAGCATTGCCAGTGGTGAGTGATTATGATGACGACTCAGATCTTGAAAGTTGTGACAATGAGCAGCACACTGATGGAAACTATGACCAAATGACCAGAGCTGATGGAACATCATTAGCAAGAGATGTGATTGGTGGGAAGACCACTATGGCAACGACACGGCACGTCCCAAATTCTTTTCAGAATCCTTGGCTTCGTTTACTTTGGTCCGAAGTTATTGATGATCCTCAGATTTCCTTGGGTTCAGTTACCTTCGTCCCGAGTTATTCCCACACACCACCATGGTCCAATCAAACGAAGAATTCTAAAAGCAGGTGGAAGAATCAGTTTGTTTATGTTAAATATAGATAGTTAAAAAGTCAATAGTGTAGGCTCTTGTTACGCTACATCTAGTCATAAGGCCCCGTAAGGGTTATGTGACAAAGAAAGATTCGTTTGAGAAGAAAAAGAATAAAGAGGACAATTGTAAAACATTAAATAATTTTTCTCTTATCATATTAATTATTATTTTTGACTAATCTACTACTTCTAATAAAGCAAAACAAACTTATGCCACGTGGCATATTCTTAAACCACTTAGTGCCACCTGGCATTCTCATGCTCCACACAGATTGTATTTGAGCGGCAAAACAAGTGTATTCTTCTGTTCTCTTTTCTCTTAGCATCTTATCAATCACACTAATTGCAGTTTCCATAAATATAATACACGCCTCGCAATTTCCTTTTCTTCCATCATTCAGGAAACCCTAATCCACGCCTCTCAAATTTTCAAATTGCGATTTGGGGACCGTAACCGACGATCCATCAGTTGATCATCTTCATCTGCATCGAGTTCGTATTGATGGCGATTTTCTTATACATCAATTTTTGAACAAGGTTTATCGTTCCAATCTCTCATCTCTCTCCTTTCTGGCGTAAGTTTCATACAAATCAAATACACATTCATAGGGATCTTCAATCATTCATAAGAATCGCCAAAACCTTTAACCGTGCTTTTCATCAGGTCTGTGCATCTTTATTGTTATTTTTGTTCGATTACTTATCAGTTTCGTAGGATTTAGGGTTTCAAGTTCATATGTTTTGATTATAAAATCTGATGGTTTTGTGTAGTTTTTCATGATAATGATGATATTTCGTAACTAAAAAAATCCAACGAATAACAATCTCAGTTTGTTTCTGGTAGAATTAGGGGTGGTGGGAAAATCGACAGAGAGGGTGATGGTGGTGATGTCTATAAAAGAAGAAAGAGAGAGATATAAAAGAAGAGTGGTGCTTGAAATAACTTTTATTCCAAATTAAATCTCATTCTTGACTCTATTAATATCATGTTTGCTATATACTTTAATCATTTTTGTAGGTCTAAACAATATGTTGATGGCTTTTGAAGATAAATCTGCGTATGCTCTCTGTATATTTTCTCTTGCTATAGGGCCGGATTCTGAACCCCTTACATTTGTGGGAAAGAACCCGGTACGGTTAATTTTATTCTTGTTGTGTTTTACCGGTATTAGACAGTTTTAATTGATCTTTTGTGGTTTGAAATGCTTGTAGGTGTTGTCACTTGATTCGTATTTTACATAATTTAACATAATTTTGTACTCTTTTAGGGGAAGACTGTTACTGCAAGAGGACCGAACGACTCTGGATGGGATCCCGTCTTCCAACCTGATGGCTACGAACAAACGTAATCCCATATCTGTGTTTATTTTTAAATTATAATCTTCATTGGAGTTGGCAATATCAACCAATTTACTTATCAACGGGTTGGTTTATGTTGTTTTTGTCATTTTCAAACATGTCAAATAAGTTGAAAGACACCCGACTCTATTTGTAATCCGTACAACCTCCTAAATTGTTTTTGTTTATAGATATAGATAATTTCATGAAATAATATAGTTTTTGCAGGCATAATTAACACATATATTGTTTATAGATTTTTAAAAAATGTACGAATTTGTTTGCAGGAAACATGGCATGGTCTGTTACGACTTTTGACCCATACTAAAAAAGGTCCATTTGAACTAGAGCCTGTTTTGACCCGTTAGCCAGCTTACTTTACTTGGGCATATTGCTACCTCTAATCCCATGATATTTCTGCTTGCATGCATAATTATTGATCATATGACTAAATATTGAATTAATATTATGACGTTTGTTGTTTCAGTTATGCTGAATGCCCAAGGAAGAAAAGAACAAGATCTCTCATCGCTCAAGAGCTATTGCATTGGTAAAATCCCACTTTGCAGAGGCCGGGTATGTGTTCGATATATAACTCAGAAGTTATATCCATTGGTGTATCTCATTTTGGATTCATATTCTACATTTAACATTGTAACTCTAGATGATAGTTTGTGGGTGTCTTATCAATTTGCATTACCTGAAGGTAAAGATAGCAAAGTTGAAAGAGCTTAATATGTTACTTTGGAAACACCTGATTTTGCCTTTTCTTTTCTAAAATTTCGAAAAAAAAACTTGATGTTTTATATATAATAAGATAACCGTATTATTACAATATTAATCGTGTTCGAACCGAATTTCCCGTACCGAATTATTTTGCGGTACCGATTCAGTACCCACTTTTTGGAGTTTTCGGTACCGGTACTTTTGGTACGGTACCGGTAAAATACCTATTTTTACCTTCAAATAACGGTTCCGTACCGAACATTTTCGGTACCGGTACCCACTTTTGATGATTTTTGGTACCGATATTTTTGGTATCGGTATCACGCTCATCCCTAGGGAAAGCTTTAATATTTAAGAAAGCAAATCTATGGAATTAACTTTAGTAAAATAGTTTATTGCAAATATATGACAATATAGTTTATTGCAAATATATGACAAGCACTAATTGTTAGTGGCTTTAGCAGTGTCATCAAATGATGTAGACAACAACATAAATGGGCCAATATTTGCCATCAAATTGGTTGAAAAATTTGGTGTATTGTTGTTGCAAATATTGACTACTTCACATAGGGCAACTAAAATGACACCTATTTACCATGTGCTGATGCAAAAAGACTTGAAGCTGGTGATTTCGTTTTGCTTATGAGATATGATTCTTTTCAAAGTAGTCAAATTATGGATTTTAATTAATGAAGCAAATTTTTGGAGTACCCACTTTTTGGAGTTTTCAGTACCCGGCACTTTCAGTACCGTACCGGTAAATACCTATTTTTACCTTCAAATACCGGTTCTGTACCGAACATTTTCGGTACCGGTACCCACTTTTGACGATTTTTGGTACCGGTATCATGCTCATCCCTAGGGAAAGCTTTAATATTTAAGAAAGCAAATCTATGGAATTAACTTTAGTAAAATAGTTTATTGCAAATATATGATAATTGTTAGTGGCTTTAGCAGTGTCATCAAATGATGTAGACAACAACATAAATGGCCAATATTTGCCATCAAAGCGGTTGCAAAATTTGGTGTATTGTTGCTGCAAATATCGACTACTTCACATAGGGCAACCAAAATGACACCTACTTACCATGTGTTGATGCAAAAAGACTTGAAGCTGGTGATTTCGTTTTGCTTATGAGGTATGATTCTTTTCAAAGTAGTCAAATTATGCATTTTAATTAATGGAGAAACTTTGGTTTTGCATGTCATTTCCTTATTTTGACCCTGAATTTATATCAGATTAACAACCATGTGGTAATTCAATGACTTCAAGCAAATAACTAAAAGGACATGGCCATTGTCCGGTAAATGATGAGATGGAGAGATATTTTTGTTTTTTATAATTTTTATTATGCTTTTGGTAGGGAGGAAATTTACAATCATTTTTAGAAATGAAACTGACCTGTTAAATCCGTGTAATGCACCTATCTATATCCTAGAAGAATGTGTGTTCCTACCACATCACGCGGGCACTCGACTAATTGAACCTGTTTTTGACAAAAATGGTTTTTGTTTAAAAACTCGATCTCTTTGTTAAAGAACTTGTTTCAAGCCAGTTTCTTTATCAAAAACCTCAAACCTATTTAAAACCTGGTGTACGGTTCCTAATCGAATCTTTTTTTACAAACAACTTTGGGTATTGGTTTCGGGTCGTTTTATTTTAGTTTCGGTTTGTAAAACCGGTTTGAATGTTCACCTCTCCTGTATGGCAATGTTTGCAAATGACAAGATTCTGTAGGGCGTAGTATGAAATTATCAGATATCATAGTATGTTCCTCTTATGTTCTGTTATAGTTCTAAATAGAAAATTGTATTTGGTTTTATGCTACTTTTTACCTATCGAGCCACAAGAGTTTGCTAAGAGGTTATTCACACATTTCAAAGTAAATATATTTGTGGTATCTTTGAGGTTGAGTAAAGAGGTTTTATATGGTCTCATGACTCGGTCACAAGCCCCGTCTAGGAAAGAAATCCCGTCCAACGATTTATAGATGAAAATCAATTTGAATAAGACCATGTGGATGGACCGTATTCTAGAGTATGTGGAGGGACTGGTGAATTTCATCACACTCATGAGTCATGAGCTCAACTTATAGTTCAAAAAAATAATCTACCATTTAAGTGAGAATTTTTATTTGCTTAAGATTATCCAACATTATATAGCTCGGTTGTGAAGTAGCTTGGGTTTATGGTTTACTACATGTTCACTTTTTAGACAGCTTTAACATTATTCGGTACAACTTTTTGGACACCTTTGACCATGGAGCTAAACTAGCCGTTGCACATGAATGTGGTTGTGTAAGTCAACATTCTGTCTCTTTTTATTTGTTTTTTCAACTAAGATTACTCCAAAATCATATACCATGATTGTTATTACTTCTTATTTATTAGGAAAGCCTACATATAATCTGTTTCTTTTAGTTTGGAAGAATCTTGCATAACAAAATCAACATTTTTTTGGGAGCTACCATCTGCTAAATGTGTTATCTTGAAAACAGGTGGGAGCACATTGATAGTGGCAAGCAGCTAACTCGCAATAGGAAGTTTCTTACTGTCTTCATGTAGTGTTAAGGTTTGTGCTAAGGTTTAACAGTTTCTTAATATAATATATCATTGAAACTTCTCCCAACAAGTTGACTTTTGCCATAAAGTTGACTTTTGGATTTAGTGGACACAATTACACTGATTACTTGATTACTGTAATGTAAAATTCATCAAGATATAGATATTTTCATCAATTGATTTCAAAGTTTTTGTAAAAGGCATGGTTGCCAATGGATGCTTTTAACAGAAGTGGGCAATTATGAATTATATATAGATATTAAAAACCAAAGTTGGGGCCATGAGAGTCAGTTCCATGTGTTCAGCCATACGTGACATTTTTCTAAACCAAATTGTTGTTTATTATAAAGGTAATTATATATTATATTCTATGCTTTCCTTGTGGCTCTAATTTTGCCTTTATATGTTACTTGATTCATTAACTTTATTGTTTACAGAACTTTGACAATGATGGAAGTCGTTGCTGAGAACAAAAATGTGAACAGAATGATTGTGGGAGCCTTCAATGAATCGTTATGATGCAGATGAAGTTCTTCCTAAGGTTAGGAATGCACCGACTAAAAAAGGTCACAACTTAAACTATGTAAATTATCGTCAAATACCCTATATATAAATATTAATTCTTATGGATTTATATATATCTGTAGTTGTTTAAGACGAGAACTGTATGGGAAATTTCAAGAATAAGGAGGCTTATAAAGCATATAGCTATGATCAACCACTTTTGTGTATTTATGACATGGGTATTTTAGGCATTTAGCTATGATCTATTACTTTTGTGTATTTATGCCAGGGCCAACGGTTCATAACTTTCTATTACAATGCCAAAATAGGATATTAAGTTATGTCATTTAATTCAAATTACTAAAATCCAACCTTATGTATACGGTTTACAATGGCAGGAGTTAAGTTGGTTCATTGATGCACTAAAATAGCAGATGGGAGTACAAAAGCAACTACATGAACATCTTGAGGTACGTCAAACTATTTTATTTTTTTTTATTTTTCCAGTATTCTTAGTTTTTGGTGAAATGTGACACACTTGACGGGTTGGTAACAGGTAAAAACAGTTTTGGGCTGTAATGAGTTTTATAGTACAAGGTGAACTGATGTTGGAATTAATCTTGATGATACGAGTCATATACGGGTCAAGTCGGTTATCAGTTTTTATTTAGACGGGTCACTGAATAATAAACAGGTCAAGGTATTGAATTAGTCTAGAAGTTGAACAAGTTTGCCGGAGGAACTCTAAAAATTTAAAATGGATGGTGGTTGCTGAATAAAAGGTGTTCGATTGGAATATTCTTTTTGGCATGTGCTTTATATTTTTAAAAATAGGTTTCGTTTGTCTTTGAATATTGTACTCTCATTTTTGTATTGTTAATTTTGAAGGCTATTTGTCTATTGAGTGTCAATGATACAAATGTGCAACCAATTTTTGTTTATGTTGGTTCCTGAAATTACTTTGCTTTTTGTAGTCTTGGGGAAAAATTTTTGAAGGCTCACATTGCTAATAGCACTCTACAAATGCTAATGCTGGTGGTAAGGCTAAGCATGTGTTGGGATTTGGCTTGGAAAAGATTGCCAGATGTAGTTGAGGAGAAAGATGAAGTCGCAACGTTAATGGATGCCCTCAAAACTCAGCAGGTAACAGAATTAAAGGATAAGTGGAGGTGGAATTCCAATGTCGATTTAGGCGATTTCTCAGTTAAGCTAAGCTAGCCTGGATTGCCTTAGACGAAGCAACTGTGGCAGGTAACGACCCTGCATTCGTATGGAACAATATTGCAGTCCCCAAAGTGAACTGTTTTGTGTGGAGGGCATTTAGGGATAGAATCCCCACTTCAGATGCCCTTCTTATGCGATTGGGTAAAGATTCCAGGGCTTACCACTCCAGAAGGTATCTATCTGGCGACCCTTAGACGTGATGCCTAAATTTGGAAAGGCCTAGAAGAAAAATGATGATTTACATGGGCTTCAATGCCAGTAGATATTATATGTTTTTGTTAAGCCACCCACGAAACTCGCGGGATCTTAGGCTAGTTGATTAGTCATAAAGACTATCATCCTCCACATTAAAAGTTTTGCCTACACTCATCAAAATTTATTCTACACGTTTTGAAATTTATCCTACACAGCTCGTAATTAAGGGCGGTTACGGTTCAGTTTCAAACCGTGAAATCGTCCAGACCAGTCATCGGTTTGGTTTCATGATCGGTTTTTATACTCAACTTTCGGTCGGTCGGTTTTAAAATTTTCAAACCTGTAGGATCGGTTTTCGACTCCCGAACGATTGCGTATCGACACGTGTGACGTGCGGAATCCATACACGTGCGTGGACCGAACACGAGAACGTACTATAATCTGTGATTCTATTCAAAGATATGAAATCGTACAATCACGTGAATCACCTTTTGCACTTTCTCTCTCTTCTTTCTCTCTCTAGCTCCAAGCTCTCCAAATCTCCAATGTGCAAAAGTTCTAAACTCTAACCCTATGAGTTCTATTTATAGGCCAAGGCTTTAATGAGACTTCTCATTAATTACATAAATGCCACCTTGCCTTTTTCCTAAATATAACAATATAAGGCTATGATTTATTCTAACTTCTGCTACAGACTGATTGACGGAGGCGATAGACATTACTGCACCAACAGACTCCCCCTTGGATATTGCCGCAGTCAATCTTGTAGCGTCTTGTTTTTCTCTCTCTCTTTCTGAGTCTTCTTGAAGGTTTGATATCATTAGCAACCACAGACTCCCTCTTGCTCGAACAGACTCCCCATGGATCTGTCTTCGACTTCAATTTCTCCCCCTTTCGATAGACTCTTTTCTTCAGGCTCCCCCTTTTGTCAAGCTTTCGTGCTTTTGGGATCGACACCTGGCTTTCTGGTTACAAGCTCCCCCTTGCGTTGAGCTCGTCTTCAGACTCCCCCTTAGACTCAGCTATCGGGATCGTAATCTGGAACTTTCATCTGCAAATCTCAAACACTTATAAGTAAAATCATTTTGAACATCCAGGATTGAAAACCTTGTCTCAGCATAAGCTGAAATATTTCGACTGTGAAAGCGTTTTCGGTTGTCCAGGAATGATGACCCGGCCCTCAAAAACTTTTTTTTTTAATCAAGAATCTGGCTATAAAATATAAAAATATGAATATATCCAGGATTAGTTGATTCTCTCCCTCTATCAACAATCTTCATAGATTTGGCAGTATTAAGTATTCAAGATCGAAACTTAGCTCTTTACAGCGGATTTCAACAATTTAAGCATCCAAATCCCTCACAGTTTATCATCCAAGTCCAACTTAATGACCTTGGAGATTTCACAAACTGTTTTTGATTTTTGATTTTAAAACTACAAGTTTCAAATTAATGAACTTGTTTATTTTCAGAAACACGTTCAGCATACTTAGATTTTGAAACTCAGCTTCCCAGACATCGGTTATCGAAAACAAAAATGGAATCAAAATCTTTTTGTATTTTCTATAAAGCAGTAAAGAAAACAATATTTTTGTTTGAGTTCGTGTCAGAGGATCATATCAGTTTATGACAAATCACTAGCACCGTTGAGCTTTAAACACTTTAAGTTTTAAACGATTCACTTAGATTGTCAGTATACTGATCCACTTAAATTTTTACACAAAGTTCAACTGATTCGAGATACGATTTAGTGTTTTAAGAACTTAAACTTATTCGCGTGTCCCACCTCAGAATATACTCCCGTATCAAAATTCCCTAGATTCAGTCTTACAGGTGAATATACCAATTTGATATATGTACTCTGGGTTAGTGCGAGACCTTGAGAGCTCAGGTATGAACTTCCGTTTAGTCAAAGAGAAGAAGGCTCGATGGATGTTTAAGTGCTGCCCACATTAAGGCTATACTTTGTCATTCGTCGTAAATTCGATGGATGTTTAAGTATTGCACTTTGTCATTCGTTGTGAGGGTTTTAATCTCGTGAGTTATCGTAAATGCTGTATTAGTTACTGACCTAGTTCATGTGCATGGTTATGTAAATTAGGTTACAAGGCTAATCAGTAGGCTAAACTCTGCCCGTTTAAATCTGCAATGTGAGTTATTCTCTTTTTATCAATAACGTTTTACAATACTCCAAGTTATTTTCAAAGGTTATAATTACAGGGATTAAGTCATGGTTATCTTAATCACTGGCTAGTGTGGTATTGTGCACATTACTAAATTTCTCACGGTTAGGCTAATAAATCCTAACAGTGATAATCATCACTACTTGGGTGAAAGGACCCAATAGTGGTATGACCATCGTCACCAGGAGGTGACACGGCGCCAGATAAAAATAAGATAGAAGCCATTGTAATCGCTCTTATGCTGAAATTTATAACTATGTGTCGTTTTATTAAACTTGAGTGACTTGCCAGTATTTCCCCGCTGATAAAATATTTTCAAAACATGTTTCAGGTGACTACTGTGAACCAAGGAAAAGTGCTACGGAGCACTAACAAGCTTGTAGTAGTGGCTCAGTTAAATAAATAAACATTTTTTGTAAATAAGGGAATTTCCTTGTGAAATTCCTCTATTGTAAATTACGGGGTTTATCCCGAATTATGCAATAAAATAATCGGGCATTTCAAGTTTTAAAAGATCCTGTAAAATCTTCCGCTGTCAACTCAATTAATAAATACCACAGGTTTCTATCCCGCGGCTCCTGGACCGGGTAAAACCGGGACGGGGGCCGTGACACTAAGTATTTCTAGATGTGTATCTAAAGCCTCGTCGCTACGCCCATTTTAATATCATCATCATCATCCTGCAATATGTTAAAAATACATGGTTCAATACAAAAGTATTGGCGAGTATACAAGTTTTAATACATAGCATAAGTATAAAAGTTTAAAGGAACCCACACGGCAAACTAGTTATCAAGATTAACATTAAAATTGGCATGTGAATGTTCATGTCAACCTTCTGATTACCGCAAAATAAGCATTTAACATGACCACAAGTTTACGGGCGGTGCGTTACTCCTATAGTGTTATACATGTTACAGGTAGGCTCGTACGAAGTTAATGACAAGTTTATCACAAACCGAACAAACCCAGATCAACGAATCAAGTATAACGTATGCATGCATGTATTGGATTGTTTGTGCATTTTGATAAAGTCTAAGTGTAACTGTGTAGGTTTAATAGTTAAATATTGCACCCAAAGTGTGAAATTGAAAAAGGGAGTGTGAGTATACTCACGGTTTTGCTAAATCTTCTTTAGTACTCCCGCGAGCGTAGTGTTGGTTGATGTAGTACAGGAACGCCAAGGTTATTCTACCCGGCGAGCAAAGGGATGGTGGAATTAGTACAGGAACACCAAGGTCACCCTACAGGGCAAATGAATGCATGAGTTGGAGTCGGAGTTTATGAAACAAAATTAAAGTACTTAGTATAATACGAAAAGTACAAATAAACAGAAAGTATATTCTGTCTGTGCAGTTGTCCTGACACTGCTTTTCTGTGGTTTGACGGGTCCTAGTTTGCCCGACAGAATCAACGACAAGGAACGCGGAAACAGAATAATGGGAAACTGAAATACGAACTGTTCAGACGAGAGACTGTCTGAGATTATCTTAGTTATAGTGGCATGCCCTGTAACACCTCACTTTTTGTAACTTTCCTCTCTTAGCAAGTTTGTTTGTACTTTCTATTTATGAAAATTTATAATTAATAAGACTTAACAAAAATCACGAAAATAACTATACTTTTAAAAGCTTTTATCAAAACTTTCAAAACTTTTATCAAAATTTGGTTAGATTAGACGTTAACGGTAAGCCGATATTAAAAGCACTTGTGTCCTTGGACGACCTCGGTATCTTACCATCACTATACTACGTCTATGATGGGTGCACTTGCCCTAACGTGTGTAGAGTGGTAGTATTGTATCGCGTTTTATAAATTTAAAACTTGAATAAACGAGTAAAAAGTGCTTAAGGGCAATTTGCATAGAAAGATAAACATACTTTTACGTGTATATTCAGTTTAGGTAAATAATGTTTTAAGTAAAATGTCATTTCAACTTTCGTCCAAAGGTTTGTTTTTTCACATATGGATCCAAAATGTTTGAAATCTTGTCATTTTCATCCTGCTCGTTAACTCCATTCTTTTTTCTCCTTTAAGTTAGGGGTATTTTTGTCTTTTTTGTTAACTTAAAGGGCAATTCGGTCTTTTTCACTTTATGCCCTTTAAGTTAACAAAAAGGCGAAAATACCCCTTACTTACCGGAGAAAAATAACAAGATTTCAAACCTTTTGGATTTAAATGCGAAAAAATAAACCTTTGGGCGAAAGTCGCAAAACTGACCAAACCTCAGGGACGAAAATTACATCTTACTCTAATGTGATTCAGAGTTCATGAGTGGGGGAAGTGTGTATGATTATTTGCACAAACAAAAGGGTACATTTAAACTTCCAATATTACTCAAGGTAGCAATTGATATATCAAGAGGGATGAACTACTTGCACCAGAATAATATAATACATCGGACTTGAAGGCTGCAAATCTTCTTAGGGATGAAAATGATGTAAGATTCTCAGTTTATATATTTTTATGAGTAAAATGCCATTTTTGACCCTGAGGTTTGACCAGTTTTGCGACTTTTGAAATCTTGCCATTTTCATTGGGATTGTTAACTCTATTCATTTTTCTCTGTTAAGTCACACTACAAGAAACGGGTACCTTTAGCGGCGCCATGTGTCGCCGCTAAAAGCCCTTTTTGTCGCCGTTAAAGGGTCGCCGGTATAGATCGGCCGCTATTGCCCTTTTTGTCGCCGCTATTGCCCTTTAGACTTTAGCCGGAGTTTTGCCTGAAACTTCACTGGAGAAGATACTCCAGTAATGCGATTATATCCAAAACCTCAAACAAAGATGGAAGACAAAGGAGCATTATATCATCATTCAAATCTCATATATTTAATCCATACAATCAAACAAAACAAAGATGTTTTTTTACATAAAACTACAAATCTCATATATTTAGTCAAACAAATCTCATATATTTAATCCATTCAAATCTCTGGTGACGATGAAGATGCTCCGGTGAAGATGAAGGTGCTCCGGTGATGCTCTGGTGAAGATGAAGGTGCTCTGGTGATGCTCTGGTGAAGATGAAGGTGTTTCGGTGAAGATGAAGGTGCTCCAGTGATGCTTCGGTGAAGATGAAAGTGCTCTAGTGAAGATGCAGGTGCTCTGTTGAAGTGCTCTGTGTTTGTTTTGAGGAGAATGAAAAAGTTTTGACTATGAAGTGTGTGTTTGTTTGGGAAGAACACCAACCCTTTGATCATGTATTCATCAAGGGCCACGAGTGAATCTTGATTGCAGCACACGGATCGATCTATTACCGGCGACACCAATAGCGGCGACAGTTGATGCTGTCACCGCTATTGCACGGCGTCGCCGCTAATGGTGTCGTCGGTATTGCTACCTGTTTCTTGTAGTGTCAGGGGTATTTTCTGTTTTTTATTTTTTTATTTTTTGTTAAAGCCAGGGGACTTAACTTTTATTTAGTAAGGGTATTTTAAATGTTTGTACATAAAGTGAAAAAGACGAAATTGTCCCTTAAGTTAACAAAAAAGACGGAAATACCCCTGATTTAACGGAGAAAAATGGATAGAGTTAATAAGCCGGATGAAAATGGTAAGATTTCAAACTTTTGGACCCAGATGCGAAAAAACAAGCCTTTGGACAAAACTAGCCAAATCTCAGGGACGGTTATGGCATTTTACTCTTGTTTTTCTATAACTTTGTATCATTTAAAAAGCTCGTTTAGCTGTCAGTATAAGGCTAATTCAATCTTTGGGATGTTTTGCTTACAGGTGGTTAAGGTGGCTGATTTCGGTGTTGCAAGAGTGAAGGCTCAGACTGCTGTAATGTCAGCAGAAACCGGGACATATCGGTGGATGGCTCCTGAGGTGGTTCATTTGTGTTGAGCTTTCTAATGTTGTTTAGTTTTATATTTTTTAGATTATGGGTTGGAATTTGGATGGGTTAAGTAACAGGTCAAATGGGTTCGGGTTGAGATCATACGTTAACTTTAGTACGCATTGAAACGGGAAGGGTCATGAATGGTTGAATCAACATTCACTTTTTGGTCTATTAATTATTATTATTTTTTATACTTATATAATTATTTATATTCAGATGTATACTTATAATTATAGTTTTATAATAACAAAAATGAATATTATTTTTGTCATATTTTTATGTAGAATAATATTTATTATGTAATTATACATCCATTATATAAAACAAAAATTTATTACATTTACATAATAACAGGCTCTCAATCTCGGTATGCAATGCTCTTTATTAAATGAAGCTCTAAATCAGGTCCAAGTTTGTACTACATGTTTGTGTAATGTAATAACTTCTTTAACATACTTCCGGTTACACTGAAGGTAATTGAACACAAGCCCTATGATCTCAAGGCGGATGTTTTCAGTTTCGGCATTGTTTTATGGGAATTACTAACCGGAAAGGTAATATCTTTCTTGTTCATTAAACATTCACTTTGGTCTATTTTTATGTAAATTAATATTTCTATTCATGTGTATGTATATTCAGCTTCCATATGAGTACTTGACCCCAGTACAGGCTGCTATCGGTGTGGTTCAAAAGGTTAACATCAAGCATTTATTTTAGTAAAATGGAATTCATGTGAACTTCAATCAAGATCATAAATATTTTTTGTTACAAAAATACAAATATATATTATCTATTATATATAACTAGTAGGGTGCCCGCGCGATGCGGCGGGGACAACACTTTGCATTGAAATATTCATTTCTGGTAGTTTTCGTATAATTTTTTTTACAAAAGTTTTGTTTTTAAGGTCTTAGGTTAGTAGCATCATTGTGGTGGATATACGTGATACATTACACATTTCTAGTAAGTAATAGATTTAACATTTAAATTATCAAGTTACTCAAGAAATCATGGATGCAATACAATAACATACAAATAAGGAAAAATAAGCAACTCTATATGAATTACTAAGGTCTTGGGGTGTACCTTAACATTTGGGGTGTTAATAGAGACATAGCATGTTAATCAACATTGCATACCCGTCTCTCCGTGTGTTAAGGGGCGTTAAAGAGATTATTTGTTAACATGTCAACAGGATGTTAAAGATCAAATTAATTTGTTTTCCTTTTTTATAACCAACCCACTAAAAGAATAGACTTACGTGGAGTTAATGAGATTAAACCATTTTTTAAGGTGAGGTAAAGTGAAATAGGAAAAAGAGAGTAATGTAGCAAATAGATGAAGTTGTGAAGGGTTAAAGTATACCCCAAAAACTTTTTTACCATAAGATGGATTTTTCATACAAACAACTCTATATTTAAAATCAACAAACCACAAAATATGAATTCCTTCTATACAATTGAAGAATTCTACACTACACTCATTTGATCCTTTGGGTTTTTAAACGCATTATTATATTAACATAGCTTATGAATTACTTGCTTTTCATGACTTTTATAGTATAAACATGTGTTAGTTTTCAGATAAGTACGTGTGTGATTATTTAAAATATTAACATAACATTTATATATTTACTAAATAACTTTTTTATTTACTATTCTTTTATAGTTAAACATGTGTTAGTTTTCACATACGTTCAACACACGTTGCGGTGGATAAATGTGGACGTTGGATAACACGACATAAAGTTAACTTTCTTGCTATGGGTCAAAATAGGGCGAGTCATTTTTGACCAAATTTTTGAACTTTTTTAAATAACTAAATGTTTCAAACGCCATTACTTATATAATTTAATTAAACTTTTGGGCAATTTGGACCGGGACTCCTTTCATTTAATTCTTTTAAACCCTCATTTGCCTTGTCCGAGATGATATATAACCGAATCCACCCATTCACAAGTAAATTGGTTATCTATACATACAAATAATAAAAACTTGAAAAATAATGAAGTAGAAATATAACACCTTGTTCTTGATGTCCAAAGTTCCAAACTCCTACACTAAATTTCTTAAAACAAAATTTTTAAAACTCATCACAAAACGGTCTCTTAAACACTACAAAAAAATACAGTAGTCAAGCTAGCAATTAGTTGAGTCACAAAGTGTACAAGAATTTCAGATGATTAGTAATCAAAATTCAAATCTTAACGACCTAGGCTGCTTTCAATGCTATTACAGTGTCTAATTTACTTTGTTTAAGCATTTTACCTCAAGGAAACCATCTTCACAGTATTTTCCTTTAAATCTCCTACACTTAAAGCAAATAATATAAAGTTAAATCAAATAAACCTTTTTAATGTTACTTCAAAACTGAATAATACCAAAATAAAAACAATCCACTTAAGATAAATCATACAAAAGATCAGCCCACATTATTTTTGTTTTGTTCTAGAGATTTCTAAACGCAAATGATCAACAATATTTCAGATAAATGATTAATGGTTAGCAAATCTGCATTTTATATCAGTTCATTTGTAAACAAACTACTGGTAGCTATATAATTACATTTCTCATAAAGCGTACGGCCGAAACCAGACAACATTGTCTGTTTAACAGTTTTATTGATTTGGTTTAGCGTGCTTTTGCCTACAACCAGTTTAGCTTAGTTCAAAAGAAAAAAAGTAAAAAATAAATAAGGTCATATCACATACCTACAACCACCTTTTTTCCTACTTCTCGAGTCAACTAACGGCAGTGGTCTATTAACTCCCACAACAGAAAAGATGTCGAAATCCGCAAGAATCTGTTAAAAACATCATGCAACTCAGATTAATCTTAAACCAACCCACCCTATATAAGTCCGGTCTTCGGTTTCAGTTTTCTAGATATTTTGGGTTTAGATTAAGTTTTGACTTTTGAATAACCCAAGTACCGACCTTGGACCAACCTGGGACGGGAGATTATGCATATTTGCTTCGTTTCTCGGTCTTAGATTTGGGGTGAATTCAGTGTGGGTAAAACCCAATACATGAAACATCATAGCCTAAAACATTCATATTTAGTCCTGACCCGACCCAACTTGAAAAGACTAAGACCACCATAAGGGGGTTAATGACTAACGAGAGTTACAGAACAAAGTCCAATTTGTAGTATGTTTTTATCTTGATGCCCATTATGCATCACCCAAAAAAGATTATCTCTCCTAAAAAGTAGATTACCTTCTCTTTCTCAATATTTAAGGTGCTCATGTGGTCCAGAACCTTTTTAATTCGATCACTCTGGATATGTAAAAGAAAACTAACAAGTAATTAGTAACCGTTTAAAAACAAGCTCATGGAGCATTAAGGTTTATAATAAAGCTAAACAGTAGATTACCTTCTTCTTCTCGAATGCATGTAGATGCACATGAAGTTCTTCAAGTTTTCTCAATGATAAAAATCATCCAATACTGTCTTACAAGAGGTTGCATAACGGTGTTCTCCATTCTGAAAAATATCAAATTGTAGACGTTAATGATTTGAACGATCATTAAAAAGATATTTAGAACTAAATATTAAGTGTTTGGATACATACTTCTCTAGCAACTTGTACATTCTTCAAAGCAGATTCCTAGGAGAGATTGGAATCATCAACAAAGTTAGTTACATGTTATTAAGGTGCATCAGGTCTTGATATTCAAAGCTTGTTTTTTCTTAGTGCATCTGCTTTCCCTTCAGGTTAGTCAAAGTGCTTCAATCTTGCCCTCTCATCAACCTTTCTAAACATCACAAGATAGCTCAAATTATAAACAATAAAACTCCATATGGATTATACACATTAACACACAAATTATAAACAATAACAAAAGCTAAAAGCGGTAGATTTCGAAATACAGATCGAAAACCAACAGACCACATATCAACTTCAGTGGAGTGGATCCCAACGGAACCTACAGAGCTCTGTACCAAACGTAAAAATCTGTAATTTATAGCATATTACTGATCAAATTTTTAATTTTTAATTATCATCTCTGGAAAATAATAATAACAATAACAACAAAAATAACATAACCACATTAGTATAGCTTTTAAGAGGAACAATAAACGCCCTTCCAAGCCCAAGATCTACGGCAAAGAAAATCATGTAACCGAAAATTCAGAATTTGAACATCCATAACATATTCATTGAAGAAATTAAATGTATTTTGTCATTTGGGTTCTTGTAAAAACAAGACATACCTTTGTATCTTCAAAATCTTAAAACAGAAGGAAGGAAGGAAGGAAGGAAGGTCCAACGATAACAAAAACGGGAAGCATCTGCGGAAGGTTTAATTCCGGTGACCACCACTTCTATAAACAACCACCGAAGCTTTGCCAAAACCACCGTGAACCACCACCGTGGCGGTAAACAAGAAGACGGCCGCTTTAACCATTTTAATCGACGACAACACAAATCAAAACAATTTACCAATTTACAAATCATTTATCGATTTGTTGTAGCTAGTGAACTTAGAGAGAGAATGGGTAGAAGACTTTAGAGTTTCACCCAAATCCTTTCTGGAATTTTATGTAATCCCATATATATGAATACAGAGAACAAATTCAAAATTTGAGTACTCCCGCTCATGTAACCAATTTAAGTGCCTTGGTTGTTAAAGTTGGGAAGGTTGTTAGAGTTGGGAGACAATTCAGATCAAGGGTTAAAATATAATTAATGTTAAAAAAAGTATAATTTACAAGTTATACATTATGCATTAAAATAAAAAATTTCTTATTTTTTGGATATATAAAAATGTTCCTCCGTCATGCATTTAATATAGTGTAGATAGATAATTTTGCAAAACAATATTATTAAATTACTACCTCCGTCCCACTAAAAGTGTCATATTTTGAATTTTCAAAGTCTTTATTTATAAACTTTGACTTTAATTATATATTTTTTGTGTTATATAAAACTTGATGAAAATTAACCCCATAAAAACACTTGTAAAACACACTCAAATCATATAACTTTCATCAAGTATTATCTAACACAAACAAAATTATTTAAGGTCAAAGTTTATAAATAAAGACTTTGAAAATTCAAAATATTACACTTTTAATGGGACGGAGGGAGTAATAATAATGATGATAACAACATAGAGAGTCTCGAACATGTTGAAATGTGATAGAACACATTGTTTTAGTCACTTGTACACTAATGTATTGTCTACTTGTACATTTTAATCCGCACATCAATACTGACTAAGACAACTATTGAAACGTCGAGAAAAATGTGTAGGTCGTCATGCTATCTTTGGATTTTTTTAAACAGTATAGTTTATAAGATATGTTAAGAATACGTAAAAAATATATATAAGTTTGTCGTGAAGTGGTGAATTGTAACTAATTATCTATAATTTTGTTAAAACATCAAGGATTTAAGTGTAATAAGTTTAGGGGCTAAAAAATAAATAATGTTTAAAAGACTAAACTACCCTCATTTTAGGGGTCTTTCTATAAATAAAGGGGGTGAAAAGTTCTTATTTTTTGGGTATCTTAAAATACCCCTCCCTAAGAGCATTCACATTCAATCCATCAAATTATACATACATTCCACTAAAAAACAACTCCTATATCAATATATTTCCACTAAAAACAAATACTTTTTCTCTCTCCTTTCAATTAAATAATATTATCATTACATTTTTCTCTCTCCTTCACTCACAACCACTTTCAATATATATTAAAAAAATTATACTGGATGAACAGTGTCCCCCCAAATATACAGATGAACAGTAACATTTTCTCTCTCCTCCACTCACAACCACTTTTTATACCCTTTATAATATAAAAATCTCTCCTCTCATTATTTGATGGATTGAATGTGAGTGCTCTAATCCTCATATATATCACTACCACCTGAGAAGTATTCTCCCACAGACCATGGGTCTTAGTTTTTGGTGTAAAGAGTTGATTACAATATTACATGTTTACCACAAATTAGATATCAATAAACAAGTAAAATTTTCCGATAATGTTTAATCTCCGAAGGTGAATTAGCATCCGGCTTCACATGGTCATCCAATTCATATTTACATTCAATAGTTGTTTTTAAGGTTGATTATGATTTTGCAGTAGCTTCTCTATTATCAAAAGTTTTTCATTACTCTTAAAACTAAATAGAAAAAAATGGTTTTAAATCTTACATTGAGATACCGTACTTCTCATTTTCTCTAAACCTCAGCATTCGTCGTTTTATAAACGTAGGCTTACATTCGTCGTTTTGGGACACGTGGTCAGTAAATATGGGCTTCTTTTCCCGCCCAAGAGTGTCATCCCCTTTAGAAAACCCTAAACTCTTCTCCTTCACTTCACTTCTCCTGTACTCTTTCTCTTCTCTCTTCATCGAAACCCCAGCTTATGAAATCTTCCTTTTTCTTTGTTGTTCTACGATTCAAACCCTAAATCGATTCAAACCCTATGAAATCTTCTCCTTCTCCTGTCGTCGAGCAATTGAATGGTCGAAGAAAACCCTAGATCAACGAGTGCAAGTTCGTGTTCTTCACTCTCATATTCATCAATCAAGAACATAGGTATGTTTATCCCTTCCGATTTTGATGTTTTTGTTATGTGATTCCAATAATAACAGTCCTGTTTTTGGGCTTTTTGTTCGATCTGTTGTGCAGGTATCAAATCTTGATAAGAACGATGTTTTTAGGGCTTTTTGTTCGATCTGTTGTGCCGGTGTCAAATAGATAAGAACGATGTTTTTAGGGATTTTTGTTCGATCTGTTGTTCTATCTAACATATTTTGGAGTTTTAATATACTGATGAGTGCATTGGATTTTATTATTATTATTATTATTATTATTGATTTGATTGATGTGTAGATGGCTCCTTCTGGAATCAGGACCGAAGAGGTAATTTTTTTTTTAATTGGAGTTCAGTTTTGACTTTTATGTGTCAAATGGGTCAATGGTGAACATGAAATTTGAAAAAGATTTGATTTTTTTTGTAAATAAGAATGTTCTGAAGCTTCAAGCTTTATCAATTTGTTATGAATTTTATGAATAAGCTGATCATATTTGCTATATAGGGAGAATTAGATGAACTATCAAGTATTAGCATTTAGCAGACCATGTAGTACTATGAAAAAAATTCTTCATTTAATCTTTAGCTGCTTGGTCTTGAAGCTGCAAGACAATTAAATTCATATTTAGGTTAGTTTAACCTATTCACTTTGTGGGTTCCATTTTATTTTGTTTCTTTTGGTCAAAAACTAACCCTTTTGGCACTATTATCATGATCTTCTGGTCAAAGTGAAATCCTTAGCTCCTGTTCCATATAATACGCGTGTTCATATGCGATACCCGACTGTGTATTTTGCTTGTAACTTCCATGATCAAAAAGAATTGTCGAGTTTTTGGACTAAGAAACAGTGATAACTTATACATTCAACTGATTAAAGATGCCTTTTTTTTTTAACTTTATAGTGGTTTGAAATGAACTCAAAGGGTCAAGAAATTTTCTGTAAAAGTTGGTTGCCAAAGCCTGGAGTCCGAATCAAAGCCGCAGTGTGTTTTGTTCATGGTTATGGCGACACTTGCACCTTTTTCTTTGAAGGTTTAGGCCATACCTCACCATCTATATACTATATACATACGTATATATTTTCATTATATTCTTGTATGTTTAAAGAAACTAATTACTTTCAGGCATTGCTAAGAGAATTGCCGCTGCTGGTTATGGTGTTTATTTTCATATTCTACTTGTTCGATTACGAAAATCATGTTATCTATTTTCACCTTTGGTTTTCTGAAACATGCAGTGGGATACTGCTGGACAAGAAAGGTCCAGGACAATCACCAGTAGCTACTATCGCTGGGCCCATGGAATTATAGTATGTTTTTTCAAAAGTGTTTTGATTTGAGTTTTATTACAAGTTATCTCATTCTAAATATCTAAACACGGATTAGGATCAAATACAAAGGATCCTAATTGTAAGAAGTGTAAGAAGGATTTATAGAGTGACAAGTGTCCAATAACCTAAAAAAACCCACTACACAAAAAACCCACTAAAAAAAAAAAAAAAACCTTAAACATCCACCACCACCAAACCTTCTTACAGAGGATCAAATACAAAGGATCCTAATTGTAAGAAGTGTAAGAAGGATTTATAGAGTGACAAGTGGGGGTTAGGTTTTTTTTAGGTTTTTGGGGGGTGGAGGTGGGGGGGGGGGGGGGTTAGGTTTTTTGGGGGTTTTTTTGGTGAGGTATAGTTTTTTTTTTTGTTTTTTTGTGGGGGGGGGGGGGGGGGTTAGGTTTTTGGGTGGTGGTGGGGTGGGGGTGGGTGTTTAGGTTTTTGGTGGTGATGTAGTGGGTTTAGTTTTAGGTTATTGGACACATGTCACTCTATAAATCCTTCTTACACTTCTTACAATTAGAAGCCTTTGTAGAATAACTTGACCCATCTAAACACTATTTTTATAGTTTGTTTTCTTACATATGATTATTTGATTCTGATTGTTCAACATCACATGATCACTTTTATCCCTTATAGCCTCGAGTTCTGTGAATTTAATCTTGCTGCCATCTTTTGTGACGTATTTGTAATTGGATTTATACAGATAGTTTATGATGTTACTGATGTGGAAAGTTTCAACAATGTTAAGCAATGGTTGAGTGAAATTGACCGTTATGCAAGTGAAAATGTAAACAAGCTTCTTGTTGGTAACAAATGTGACCTTGCTGAGAGCAGGGCTGTGTCATATGATACTGCAAAGGTACAGATTTCTGATTCTTCTTTACTCTAATATACACAATTTGTCGGATACCCCGAGCCTGCCTGTGTTTCCATTTACTCATCAATGAGTTGATTTGGATTACAGGTTTCCTTAATAGGCCAGACCAACTATTTTAGTTACTCATGAATGAGTTGATGGAATGGATTTCGATTTTGAACCACCTACCAAAGGCAAGCAAAAGGCTTTCAAATTTGGCAAAATGTAAGCACTGCAATGCCTCGTAGTTGAATATTTACGTGGATAGTAGCTTTGAATCTATTACTTTTTGCTAAACTGAACAGACATCATACTCTTTATCTAGATGGAGGATGTATTGCTTTGAATATATTTATTTCTAAATATTCATTACATAACTTCTCTTCCAGGGATATGGATTTCTCTCTTGATGCTGATTTTGACAAGGTATCATCTTTCAAGATGGACATGCCTGGTCTTGATATATCATCCCCTACAAAGAAATCTGGAAAATCGACGGAAAAGTCAAAAGAAGCATCTTCTGGTAGAGTCAATCAATCAAAACGAGACAGCTTTGGATTCTCATTTGATTTTGATGGGTAAGTTTATATAGTCATACCTGATATATTCTGTACCAAAGAATAATATGTCACCTTCTAATTTGGTTTATGTTTTTGTAGGTTTGCCGATTTGGGGTTTGAGTCGAAAAAGACAAAGACTGATGAAAACTCTAACAAAGATGTTGATGCATCCGAGGATGATGATACATCATTAAAGCATCCAGCAACACAGGGCGTTACCAATTCAAGGGTTGATACTCAAACCGACAAGTTTAAGGATCCTGATCCCAGAACTGAGGATGTCAACTTGAAATCTGTCATAGACGAAAGCTCTCTTCTAAAAGCTGCAAATTCTGAAGAACAAGGGATACATAGGACAATAGAACCTATACAAGAATCTCCTTCATCAGAAAAGAGATATTCTCCAGAACCTGTTGCTCAGAAAGTTGTGCGAGATTCATACGTTCATTCTGAAGATACAAATATCTGTACTGAAGGTACATTTTCAGACGTGCAAGAAGAAGAATCTAGAATGTTGGATATAATAGTGAGCCCGAGCACAGGGATGAGCAAAATGATGCGAGGCATGTGGCTGTTGAGTTGGTTCTCACTGGAAATTTATCAGCACAAATGGAGGCACAAAGTGACAAAGGTGAAATGTGTGTGACGAGCGACGATAATGTAACCACTGAACATAATAGTGATACAAGTAAAATCAACTACTATATGGTTGGTATCTTTTTCCATCCCAGTAAAATCAAAACCTAATAATAATAATATATTAATAACAGATGTTATTTTTTTCTTTAAAAAATCAGTACCACAGAGGAACGAATTTTGGTCGCTCTGCTGGAGGCCCGTTCATCACTACCAGTTATGATTATGATGCTCCACTTGATGAATATGGTGAGTTAAATTTTAACAGTTGTAGATACTAATGTATGATCTATCGGCTATCACGTAAAGAAACCTATATTTTGACTTTTGCGGTCAAACTTATTGTTTAAAATTTATAGGTTTGATCAGACAACCAAAATACGGCCATTTGAAGGAGCTTCACAAAGCTATCAAGCAATGTGAACCCGCTTTAGTTTCCGCAGATCCTACAGTCACTTCTTTGGGAAACCTTCAACAGGTGGTTATCTTTACCAAAAAATTCAATGAAAAATCGAAAATCAAAACAAAATAATATGATTACTAAATACTAACTATTTTACGTTTTTCAGGCCCATGTATTTTCTTCCGAATCCGGACACTGTGCGGCTTTTCTAGCTAATTACAACCCAAATAATGCTGCCAAAGTGATGTTCAGCAACATGCACTATACTTTACCACCATGGTCCATCAGCATCCTTCTCGATTGCACTAACGTCGTCTTCAACACCGCAAAGGTATGAAAGTTTACTTTTTCAAAGAATATTTTTAACATTCTTTGCAACATTTTTTTCGTGTGGTTATAACTTATAATTTGTAACAATATCAATACAGGTTGGGGTTCAATCGACACAAATGGAAATGTTGCCAACAAATACCGATTTGTTTACATGGGAAACGTACAATGAAGATCTGACCACCGCTGATGACATCTCGACTTTCACTATGACGGGTCTACTGGAGCAGGTTAATGTCACCAGAGATAATAGCGATTACCTTTGGTATTCTACAAAGTAAGTCTTTCAATTTCTAACATGCGCAAAATTTACCATATTTTTGTAGTGTCGAAGTAAGTTCTTCTGAATCGTTTTTGAGAGGCGGGGAGCATCCTAAATTGTTGGTCCAGTCAACGGGTCATGCTCATCATGTGTTTGTTAATGGAGAACTTTCAGGTACTTTAATGATCTTATATTTTCCTTAAAAAACACATAGTCGACTCTAAACGATCATTTACATGTAGGTTCGGCTTTTGGAACACGTGAAAACAGGAGAATTCTTACAAAGAAAAAGTCAATCTCCGTCCCGGGAACAATAAGATATCACTGCTTAGTGTTGCCATGGGATTACCGGTTAGTTTCACGTAAATTCTACTCTCAAATCGACTTATTTATCGAATCTAATTTTATTTTTTATTTTATTTGAAGAATATTGGAGGACATTACGAAACATGGGAAACCAGAGTTACGGGTCCAGTGGTTTTGTACGGTTTTGATCAGGGGAAGCAAGATTTGTCATGGGCTAAATGGACCTACCAGGTTGGCTTGAAGGGTGAGGCCATGGACGTTATCTCTGCGAACCGTATGTCATCGGTTGCATGGCTGCAGGGTTCTCTTATCGCTCAGAAACAACAGCCGCTAACATGGCACAAGGTATTTTGCAACATCATAAACCGTCACAGTTTGATATTTAACCGTTGCTAACCTTTTTGAAATGGTGTTCAGGCTTCTTTTAACGCACCAGAGGGAGACGAGCCGTTGGCTCTAGACATGAGCAATATGGGCAAAGGTCAAGTATGGATCAACGGTCAAAGCATAGGAAGATACTGGACCGCGTACGCCACCGGTAACTACCAAGGGTGCCATTATGCCGGTACTCACCGCCCTCCCAAATGTCAGCTCGGATGTGGTCAACCAACCCAACGATGGTACAACTATAAATAATCTCACACATGCAACAGTGCAACACACAGAAATAAACTTAACTTTGTGATATTGCAGGTACCACGTGCCTCGATCGTGGTTAAAGCCGACAGACAATTCATTGGTGCTATTTGAAGAACTCGGTGGAGACGCGACCCGTATTTACTTTAGAAAACAAGCAAAAGAGTACACTTCTATTATATATTGGTTTTACAAAACAGCAACTGCATGTCCTTAAAGCACAAATATTAGCTTTTATGGAGAGAACAGTGGTTAAAACCACTGTTGGGTAAAAATTTTGGTTTGAAACCACTGTTCGGCTAAAACAATGTTTTGTGGAGAAAACAATGGTTAAAACCACTGTTGGGTTAAAACTACCATAGTTTTAACCCAACAGTGGTTTCATCCAACAATGGTTTCATCCAACAGTGGTTTCATCCAACAGTGGTTTCTTTAACCCAACAGTGGTTTCATCCAACAGTGGTTTCTTTAACCCAACAGTGGTTTCTTTAACCCAACAGTGGTTTCATCCAACAGTCGAGTATGAAAAAGAAAAACTTACGAAGATCATAGATATTCGGTTATCTGAGTTTCTTTAAGCCAGATAACTTTTCATATTATATATCTATATTAAACAATAAGGGTATGCTTAGAATCGCATCTTTAAAAATACTCTCTATGCAAACAGTTGATACTGTTAGATATCCATTACATGTAACAGCAGCAGCAGCAACAGTCGATCAACAACAACAGCTTTTTCCTGTTGTTTGGTCAATCATCGTCAGCCGCATCAGATCAACAACAGGTCATTGTTTGGATTACGTGGTGATGATTTTGAGAAGAGGCTGCAGTATATTTCTAAAGAAGAAGCTACTCTTATTTCTAGAATCAAAAGAAGATCTTTTAGATGGAGAACAACTGCCATAAATTTAATCATCTTTTCCCTTCTTCTTGAGGTAAATTTATTAGCTTGTAATAATAATATCTGATTGTTTACTGTCACAGTTGAGGTGTATGTAGTTCTTGTGTTTTCATAATTGGGTTTGTTTTTGTGAAATGTTTAGGTTTGAAATTATATTTGTCATGTATACGTAGCAGCGTATAAGTCTAGGCTCGCTATTAGGGTTGTAGCGACAACAACGGCAGTTTATTTTATTTTATTTTTTAATATAAAATAGCTGGATTTTATTTTTTAATATAAAATAGCTGGATTTTATTTTTAATATAAAATAGCTGGATTTTAGGTTTTTGTTAAATATACATGTAAAATAGCGTATATATACCGGGTATTTTGATATAATATACATATAATTTTTTAAAATATTTTTCTCTGATTATAAGCTATTCGATTTGCTATGTTGCATATAGGTACCTTATCGCTATTTGTCGCTATTCGCCATTAACAACTATGATATTTGTGTTACAGATGGTTGCAGTGGGTTATGCTATAATGACAACAAGAACAGTGGATATGGATTGGAGAACGAGATCGTTACGGGTTCTACCTATGTTTCTTTTGCCTGCTTTGTCGTTCGGTTTGTATTATGGGCTTTCGAGTTTCACTAAATTTTGTAAGTTTCAACCCCTTTTGAGGTTTACATTGCTCATTTTAATGCTTATATTATAACCATGTCGCATTTGCATTTTGATCATGTACCTCTTTTTCTTTCGCGAAGGTTTTATTTTTGTATGATTTTAATTATATATTATTCATAAATAGTTTTTAAAAAAAAGTGATTTTATCGAGCTCGGGAAGCAATCCCGGGTAAAAACCTAGTTATATATATAATAGATCAAGTTGTTATCTACAATGACTTTTTTTTTTTTTTTTTTGTGTTTTATGAACCTCATCCCCAACTTTCAATATTGACATTTACACCCTCTAAACTTTTTAAAATGTCATTTTAACACCTAGTTTTACGTGTTTTTTTAATGTACTTGTCGGTATAAATTCAAGTTGGTTTGCTTTTCGACATAGTTTTTTTTACGAAAATGAGTCATGTCAAATATTTTATATGTTTTTAGTGCTTATATTTATGGACTTTTTAGTTGGTCTAAATTTTGACGCCAATTTTGTTCGGAAACGAATCGGGTCTATTTAATAAATTTTTATTAGACGGTATAAATTCGTGTTACTTTACGTTTCATGAGTCATGTCAAATACAATATGTTTTCGTGTTTATTTTATATGGACGTTTTCAGTTGGTTTACCTTTTGATTGTTAAGCAATTACAAAAAAAATAAGTACGCTCAAATCACGTTAAGAAAACCTACCCCGCAACACGGGGAATCAATTCTAGTTTTTTTTTTTAAATTTCTCAAATAAAATTTAACTTACGTGCCAATATTTCAGGGCTTACGGCCTACTATCCCCAAGAACACTCAACCGAAGCTTGCCGAACTGCTTGGAAAATGCTGGCACAAGGACCCGAGTATAAGACCCAACTTCGCTGAAATCATCGACATTCTGAAAAGAATAAAAACCGAGGTACCATACTAATCCTGTAGTTCATGTATGATTTGTCAAAACGGGTCGGGTCGGGTCAGGTTAGGATGATTATAAACAATTAATGTGTAAAGTATGATTTTAAATTTTATATTATAGGTTGAAATAATGGAGGAAAAACGGGCAGGAGAGGGCATCAGGTCGATTCCTATCGCTACTTAGACGAGGCAATCACTGACTGGAAGTTTACTTCTTTTTGGTGTACAAATGGAAATCTAGAAAAATGTACAATTGTTAGGTGCAAAGGTTTTATGTTAATCAAGTACAGAGTATGGAACTGTTTTATCTTTTGACGTGAATTTACAGTGTTAACAAGTATAGTGTTAAGACTAAATAGATGAAATAGTAGTATATGGATCAGATTTTGAAAGGGAACAAAATTCTGAATATTTGGTTCAACTGCCTCTCTGAATCAATCAGTTGGTGCGCCATCATAACTAGTCGGTGTGCCATAACTAGATGATCCAAATAAAGACGGTTCAAGAGTACTAAACTTAACTGGTTCTTGTAGGTAACCTATAGGAAACCCCAGTCATCCATTATTTGGAATCAGGGACTCGATAGAATCAGGGACTCAACATGATACTGGCAACATACCATAAGACGATGGGGTATGGGGCGGGGTTAGGGCGTGGGTTGGGTACAAACGCTCAAGTCACCGCCCCGGGTGGGCTTGGGTTTCGGCGTGGCCCCTTTGGCGGGGGTTTCAGCCCGGGCGTTGGGCGGGGCTACGAACATGACATGGCGGGATATCATTGGCTAAGACTACTAGCCGTTTGGGCTAGCCGTTGGGCATGAAATTTAAAAAAAAAAACTTTTTTCCTATATAAATACCCTAACATATTTAACATTTTTCTCACACAATATCAAACACATAAAACACAATCTTGTTATGAGTTCTTCAAGTTCAAGTGAATCGTCATCATCATCTGACGATGGTGCGAAAATATTTCTACAAACGATCGCGACGGTGGTGAAAGCTATCGTGGAAGACGATGAGGAAGAGACTTCGAAACCTAAACGGAGGAGGTACATCGCTCGTGAACGGCACTCCGCTAACAATTTGTTGGTAAGCGATTATTTCTCAGCCGAACCTAAGTATGATGAAAAAATGTTTAGGCGTCGTTTTCGTATGAGTAGAAACTTATTTTTAAGGATATCTAGGGATCTTGAGGAGAAGTATGTTTTTTTCCAACAAAAACCGGATGTAACCGTGCAATTAGGATTTAGTACGTGGCAAAAGGTCACAGCCGCACTTAGACAGTTAGCGTACGGCAATAGTTCGGACATTATGGATGACTATTTAAAAATGTCTGCACGTGTAGCTATAGAAAGTCTTCACAACTTTTGTTTGTGTATTATAGAACTTTAAAAGATATTTGAGCAACAAATATTGGAACATCACGCCGATTATCATGGGCTACCCGGGATGCTAGGTAGTTTAGATTGTATGAAATGGCCTTGGGAACTTTGTCCAACAGCATGGCAAGGCGCTCACACGAGTGGATATCACGGGATTCCAGCCATCTTACTTGAAGCGGTTGCGTCCCAAGATCTTTGGATATGGCATGCGTTCTTCGGTATGCTAGGTTCACATAATGATATTACCATCATAAACCACTCGCCCCTTTTCAATGATCGGGTAAATGGTATAGGACCCAAAGGAAGTTTCTTTGTAAACGGGGTTGAGTACCCGAAGTGGGGGGTTTTCGTAAAATCATTCACAAAACACGGTACCATAGATCCAAAGAGATTAAAGTTTAACAGGGTCCAAATGGCCACACGTAAAGACATCGAGCGAACGTTCGGTGTTTTGAAGAAAAGGTGGCGAATATTGGCAATGCCTTGTCGACTATTGGACAAGGATCAGATTGGAAACGTGATGTACGCATGTACCATTCTTCACAACATGATTTTGAAGGATGAAGGTAGAGCGGTCGTTACCTACTATGATGACGATGACCCCCAACCAGATAACGTAACAGTTACAGATGAAGATAAATCAAAAATGAATTTTTGATCAAGTCAAGGGATATACATTCACAACCTTCGATCTGATTTGGTGGATCATGTTTCAACGGGGTTCGAAACCGACGAAGACGACGATTCAAACGAAGAATGATTGTTTTTATTTTGATACTATGTTTTTTGTAATTATTATTTATGTTTATGTAGTTTTTAATGGTTTATATATATTTAAAAAAAATATAATGATGTGGCTTGGCCATGCCACCCCAGCCACGCCCACCATACCCCTATGAAATTGGGTTTCGGTATTAGGTGCCCCATAACCCACGTGTTAACCCATGCCCCAAACCCCCGCTCCACCATACCCCACGGTTTAAGACTCAAGTTGCAGCTTACTATTACTATTATTATTGTTATTATACATATTAAAAAATTGCATAATAAGAATACATATTAAAAAATTGCATAAAAAATAGCAGAAGAAAAAAAAGATCAAATTGCTACAAATAGAAAATACTGCATACACAAAATTTGAGAATTAAACAAAAAGGAATTTAAGGATTAAGTTTTTATTAATCTTTATCGATAAGATTTAACCAATAATACATCACATGTGAAAGGCTTTGATACAGGTCAAATAAGATATAAACAATGTGAAAAATATTATAGTACCAAATCAATTAATTTGAAACGTTTTTAGGGTTATTATTAACCCTCTTTATCATATAATGTCGTGTTCGTAACTTTACCATCTTTATCAACAATTACGAGTTTGAGTCCATCTCTGCTTTTAACTCTGTTCAAAGCGACGTAAAGCTAACCATGAGAAAAGACTGGTTGTCTGAGAAACAAACCTACCTTGGATAACGATTGACCTTGACTTTTATTTATCGTCATGACGAAACATACAACAATAGAAAACTGTTTCTTCTTCTTTTAAACTTAAATGGAATCTTCTTGTTTAATGGCGTTAAAGCAATTTTAGGAATGAAAGTACGATTGCCTATATTCCTTCAGGCAGCTTCTATAACACGCGATCCTAGCATTAAGACTTTTAGTCGAGTCCTATTACATGATCTATTTCTTTGATCAATGCTTTTAGTACTAATCGGTAATGTGGCAAACCTGGAATTTTAAGTCCGTTTAGTACATCTGGTGAATATAAACTTTGATCAAAACTCTCCGGTAGATTCTCGGACTCGCAAATACTATCGGAACTCAAGTATTCCTTTTCTACTCCGGGAACCAAATATTATATTAGAATAGATAGTTATAAATTAATTATTTCCGGACTTTGATTGTATATTGTAGTAAGTTATAAATTAATTATTTCCAGATTAATTCCCTCGTTTGACTTTCTTTTTTTCCTCTTATTTATTTGTTCTTAAAATAGTTTATTTTTTTCTAAAATTAAAAAAGTACTTATAAATAGGAATGAGGGGTTCCTCATTCGGACAACCTTTTGGTGCCCTTAGGGGATATGTTGTCCGTGTGGTTTCGCGGTGCTGTAACAGTGAGTAATCAATAGAAACCACTTTAAATTGACTTGTTCGGTGTCGTATTCTATCTTCTACTCATTTCTTATCAGCGAACCGGTCGCCTCGGGACCGAAGCTCCGTCAAACTCGCCGGATCCTGGAATCTCAATTGGTATCAGAGCTACGGTACCGATTCAATCGATCTAACAGTTGGTTGAATCACCTAAGCTTATAAATTTTGGGTTTTGAGGGCGTTTTCACGTAAAACATAGACATCAAATTGAAGGTCAATTCACATATAGATTTTAAAATTGAAGACATAATTATGTTCAGAATTGATTTTCGCACAATCCTGTGAAGTTTCATTATGAAATTCAAAGAAATAAAGATTCTGGATCGAAAAATGTGATTGGGAATGTTCTTGAGACGTTCGAACATGTTTGGACTGGATGGACACATTTAGACCGGATGGACCCATCCGGACGGATGCACTCAACCGGACTGATGGGCTGACACCTATCGGACAAATAGGCAGACACCCATCCGGACGGATGAGAATGTACATTCGGACGAATGAGCTTATATGTCAAATGTGTTAGACTTCAAGGACATTCAGGTTTAACAAGTCTATTCATTCCAAAGTCGAATATGATGATGAGATCACAGATTGTGGAAATTAGTGGGGTAGTGATGATACTGGTGCAAAATGTTTATCTTCAGACGTATCAGACAATTTATGGGTCAAAACGTTAAATCTGCATAGATGAAGAACTGACTTCTGGTGGCAAAAATTGTTATATTTTCGGTATAGTCAAGTTTTTCAGGGATGTTAAAAGACTGAATTGCTCGATTTGAGGGGGAATTCAGTGATGAGACGTCAAAATTTGCAAAAATGGGGGGGGGGATAAAATATGCAATTTCATATATTGAAAATACCGGCATTTTTGAAATTCGTGACACTGCAACTGTATTCGGGTGGTTCCAACTTCAGAATTGTCCGGGAATGTGAATCTGATTGTGGATGATAGCTTCTGAAATCTAGATTGATCGAGAGGGTGAATCTGATCGTGGACGAAAGCTTCGGAGGACAGTATACGTTACCAAATGATTTGTTATCAGTTGAAGATTTGCTGATTATGGAGATTATCGTTTACATGGATCTATCATTCTTGAAGGCGCTTATCATTGATCACGGAAAATGGGATTTCAGATTTTCAGGGGGAATCATAGATTTGACATTAACTAGTGGGGTATTTGAAGTTTCTATCAATTGTCGGTGGAGTTTTTGTACAATAATTAGATCAAGTAGGCGGAATGCGAGATCGTGGTGCTGAAATGTTATATAAAAAACCGGATGTGGTTAAAGTTGAAACAGAGATTACTGCACTGATTAGTTTCAAGTTGGTGATTGTTCGTGAAGATTGCAGTTTAGCAAATCAGAGGAGGAGTCGTGAACTGTGCAAACAAAGACCTGAAGATTCATTTCAGGGGGAATTTGCTCAAACAATGTCAAAGCAAACCCGGATCATTAATCAAGGGGGAATCGATTGAAGATTTCAAGATGCCTGATTGTAGTTGCAGAATACTTGAAGTTGCAGAATATTCAAACACAGCTCAAGGTTTTCAATGAGACGATTCGACAATGACATCTGTTGGTGCGTATTTCGTATGTCTGCCGCTGTGCGAATAGCTAGATAGAGCATGTGTTGAATATTGTATAGAATAATGAAAATTAGACAAGGTTTTGATATTGTCAAAGTCCATCCGGACGGATGGACATCAGATAGTCCGAATCGCCTATTCGGCCGAATGAGGTTCTTCATTGTTATAGTCCATCCGGACGGATGGAGTACATCCGGATGGATGGACATTGGTCATTCGAGTGGATGGGCATTGCCTATAAATAGGAATGAGGGGTTCCTTATTCGGACAAGCTTTTGGTGCCCTGAGGGACATGCTGTCCAGGTGGTTTCGCGGTGCTGTAACGGTGAGTAATCAATAGAAACCACTTTAAATTGACTTGTTCGGTGTCGTATTCTATCTTCTACTCATTTCTTATCACCGAACCGGTCGCCTCGGGACCGAAGCTCCGTCAAACTCGCTGGATCCTGGAATCTCAGTTGGAACCATAAACATGTGGGAAATCGAGCTTGTCCCACATAGGTGGAGAGATAAATCATTTGTGGATTTATAATTAGAATTCTCTGCACGAATGTATTCTTGTGTGACAACTCACACCCAGTGGTTGCTAGGAGGGTGCGAAGCACCCGACACGCGCACTCGCCCGGGCTCGGGACGAGGGCGGTGGGTGCAATGTGGCGCTTTGATGGCGCACTTTGCACTTCGCACGCTCACATCGCCGCTTGGAGCCGCCTTTACTATTTTTAGATGCGTCTTGGTGACTGTTTAGATTCCTACTGGTCAAGTTGAATTAAGTTCTCATTGAATTTGAGACTTAATTTTTATTGAATTCTCTATTCAATTATGACCTTTCATTTGGAATTCTAAACAACATCATATACAAAGTTGTGTGCTTTGTTTAGAACACACAGAAAAACATAAATTCGTATGGTTCATAGCACACACACAAAATTTCCTAACTTCGCATCCCTGAGAACTCTTGTTTCAGGTATTTTTCAGGTGCTTGGCTATCCCCGGCAATACAATCTGCTCAGGCTGTTGTACCCTGGGAAACAGACGGGTTCACCTGGGTGGCCCGAAATCTGTTTTAAGGGAAGCGTGATCTTCATGTGCCTCAGTCACCGTTGTTTTATGTTTTCCTTACATTTCTTTTCTAATCTGTTCTTAGTTTAGTTTACATTTCTTGTACTGTATTTTCATTCAGTTTGCTTCTGTTCTTCCTTATAAGTTGTAATCATAAAATTGATTAATAAAATTGTTATTTTATTTATTTTGTGAACGGTTGTCCTACATATTTTACTAAACCTACAAACCCAAACTCAAAATAACATAATCACCACAGAGTATCTATAAAGCATCACAAAAAATGATTAGCACGATGATCACCACTACACTTCATTGCGACATTATCAATAGGGCTGTAAACGAGCCGAGCCAAGACGAGCTCGACCCAGCACGAGCTCTGCTCGAACTCAATTCGAACTGGCTCGGCTCGAGCTCGACTCGATTAAAATTCGATTTGGCTCGGCTCGGCTCGATCTAGCTCGAACTAACAAAGAACCACAAAATTTACTACTTAAAAAGCCCTAAAAATGAATCTCTTCATAGACTTAGGGCCATAATTGCAATTTAATTTAACTAGATGGCTAAATATGCAAGTATAAATAGTTAGCTTACTTTGTACATTGTCTTTACCTTCTTTTATAGGGGAGATACTCTCTTGATTTTTTGTATTCTAAGCGATGTGAGACAAAAAATGAAGGATGTAAACCTTATCGAGCCGGCTCACGAGCCGAGCCAGGCCAAGCTCGACTCGGCTCGTTTACAAACCGAGCCGAGCCGAGCTTTTTTCGAGCGAGCTGCGAGCCGCGAGTTTTTTGTACACCCCTAATTATCAATTATGAAACACAAAATTGCAAGTGAACAACTTATTAACACGAATATCTGTAAACATTATAAAAAGGAATTTAATACTACAAGATCATTCAAGATAACACCTTTATTAACAAAACCAAATACATTAATTACCAGAATAGGCTTCTTGTATCGCCTGAAACTTATTCTTTGCTTCTTCCACATGTTTAAGTTTCCTAATGCAGAACAACAATCTGGGTTCCATCTCTAAAACCAAACGATCCAAAAAAAAAACTTTTGAATATGGTATCAAATTCTAAAAGAAACAACTCATTTTTTATTAATATTGGTTACCAGTGAAAGCTTCTTGTAAGCATTCTTGAGCTCTACATCAGTGCAACCCTTTTTCTGCATATGAAAATATAAAATCAATCAAAAGATTCAAAACCCACAATTTATATTTCATCTAACATATTTGTGACATTGAAATATATATTTATTTAATCAAACGCATATCAAGATCTTTAACTATGAATATATGTAGGTCCGGCTAGGGGAGGATCTAGTCGCCTAATCCTTGTGTACAAACTAATCCGGTTGTGCGGAATCCAACCGAGATAGCAAACCGAGATAGAACACGCAATATAACGACACACAAGAGTCACCGATTAACACCAATGTATTAATACTATGAAAGTCAGTTACAAGCACAAGGTTTACAAATCTATTCTGCAAACTCTCTAACTCTCGTGTGTGTGTGTGCTGTTAACAGAATGCTCCAAGTGTTCTCTCAATAACCTCCTTTGTGTCTAGCTACTGAAATGAACACAACACATGGGTATTTATACCCGACACAGCAGGTCTGGTCGAAGGATCAGACAGACAGATCGAAAGATCATCTGTCGACCAGAATCCCATCGAAGGATCCATATACACTTCGAAGGATGGCATCTTTCGAGGTCCATCCATCGAAGGTTCATCTTTCGAGCACATCGAAGGATATGAACAATCCTTCGATGTCTCATCCTTCGACACAGGCAAATCAAACAAACAATGTGCTAACTGTTTGGCCAAGTCAAACCGGAGGATGGTTGACTTGGTCAAACTTACATCAAACGCACATAGAAACAAACTAAGACGTAACTCAGACTAATACTTGGCTGTATCTTTGTCTCGATCTTCGTGTCTTCGAGTCGAAACCAAGTCGAACTGAGCTGAGTTGACCCGAGCCGAGTCGTGTCCACAAGATATGCATCAACAAACTCCCCCTTGGACGCTACTCGTGAGGTTCAACTTCGATGTCTTCCACGTCGGAGGATCTTCAAAGTCTTCACGCGTCGTAAGTAGAAAGTGTATCAACAAACTCCCTTTTTCATTTAGGTAGTGTGTCAATAAACTCCCCCTTAGATTGAACTCTCCATTGAGTCATGCTCGTGAATCTTGTGACTTGTCAATTCTTCAGATCCTTGTGGTGTTGATGAAGGGTCAGCGGCAACTCGATCATTTTATCCTTTGAGTGCCTCCACTTCGTGTCTTCATTCTAAAGCTTGTCATCGACCATGTTCTCCTCGCCTTTAGCATCTGCACATGCAAGAAAGCTAAACGCATAATGAGAACAACCGCTTGGAATATAGTTAACATTTAAACAAAAGACACATATGAGATCAAATCTCAATCAAACACCAACCGACAACAGTTTGAAAGTTTAGAAAATGTACAATTTTAATCCTTTACTTTCAAAACTTGTTAACTTCGACAGTTTATGAAGATGCAATGTTTTCCGGCTTACGATCAGGATTTTGGGTAGGATAGACTCGAGTTCCAACATCGGTCAATCAAAAATAAACTAGAAGCAAAATCTTTTTGGAATTTTTCATATTTTAAACGTAAAGACGGAAAGCAATAAATAAATATATACAGACATTCTTTTTGCGAGTTTCGAGGGTAAGAGAATCATATCAGTGAACGGTCATGCCAAAACGCTCTTGTTGTTTAGTTAATTAACATTTAGATAAGCATCCTATAACGATTATCGGTATTGTTGTCCACTTAAGCTCAACTTATCATTTGTAATCATGGCGCGGGGATACGTTAAGGTATGATTTATACTTACCGACCGGTGTTCATCCACATCACGACACATTCCCGTATCAAGGTATGCACGAGAGTTCATCTTACCGGTGAGTATACCGATTATCATCTGTTTGACCGTATATGATGTGAGATTCTCACTTATTTTGTTTGAAAACAAGCCCTATGTGATAGAATCACTTATTGATGAGGAACTTGATTTTCAGATGCATGAGGGCACAGGAGCAAGTCCGTGAACAGGTCAGTACTTTCGTACAGCAGAGAGACGAACTTGACTCCCGGATAAATGTGATATTTTATCACTTATTTGTAGGGACATGTGATTGTTTATCACTTATTGAGGTCGAATGCAATATGTACACGTATGTATAGTATCATGGAAGATCTAGACTTGCGTCCCCGTTATTTTTCGGTAAAAGATACAACCATGATACCCAGATGATAAGCAGCATAAAGACCGAATATCTCAGAACCTCGGCAATCTCTCAAACGAAATTTCGGTACCAAGACCATATGCCAATGAATGGTTCCCACCCAGTCTTCAGTCGAATTTAAGTTTATATCACCCTGCACACTTTAAAATGATTGTGAGCCTACCAATACATCTTATATAGAGCTGCTTAACATTTTTCATTTTGCATTTCAGTTTAAAGAGGTTTAGACAGACCACTGATCTACTATCATTTTCTCTTTTTTTTTTTTTTTTTTTTTTCGCCAGGAAACTCATTTTTGCTTTTCTATTGTTTTTGTGCTTTTTTTTTTCACCGATTAACACCAATGTATTAATACTATGAAAGTCAGTTACAAGCACAAGGTTTACAAATCTATTCTGCAAACTCTCTAACTCTCGTGTGTGTGTGTGCTGTTAACAGAATGCTCCAAGTGTTCTCTCAATAACCTCCTTTGTGTCTAGCTACTGAAATGAACACAACACATGGGTATTTATACCCGACACAGCAGGTCTGGTCGAAGGATCAGACAGACAGATCGAAAGATCATCTGTCGACCAGAATCCCATCGAAGGATCCATATACACTTCGAAGGATGGCATCTTTCGAGGTCCATCCATCGAAGGTTCATCTTTCGAGCACATCGAAGGATATGAACAATCCTTCGATGTCTCATCCTTCGACACAGGCAAATCAAACAAACAATGTGCTAACTGTTTGGCCAAGTCAAACCGGAGGATGGTTGACTTGGTCAAACTTACATCAAACGCACATAGAAACAAACTAAGACGTAACTCAGACTAATACTTGGCTGTATCTTTGTCTCGATCTTCGTGTCTTCGAGTCGAAACCAAGTCGAACTGAGCTGAGTTGACCCGAGCCGAGTCGTGTCCACAAGATATGCATCAACAAACTCCCCCTTGGAGGAACTATCGATAGTCATTGCATATCTTGTGGACACGACTCGGCTCGGGTCAACTCAGCTCAGTTCGACTTGGTTTCGACTCGAAGACACGAAGATCGAGACAAAGATACAGCCAAGTATTAGTCTGAGTTACGTCTTAGTTTGTTTCTATGTGCGTTTGATGTAAGTTTGACCAAGTCAACCATCCTCCGGTTTGACTTGGCCAAACAGTTAGCACATTGTTTGTTTGATTTGCCTGTGTCGAAGGATGAGACATCGAAGGATTGTTCATATCCTTCGATGTGCTCGAAAGATGAACCTTCGATGGATGGACCTCGAAAGATGCCATCCTTCGAAGTGTATATGGATCCTTCGATGGGATTCTGGTCGACAGATGATCTTTCGATCTGTCTGTCTGATCCTTCGACCAGACCTGCTGTGTCGGGTATAAATACCCATGTGTTGTGTTCATTTCAGTAGCTAGACACAAAGGAGGTTATTGAGAGAACACTTGGAGCATTCTGTTAACAGCACACACACACACGAGAGTTCATCTTACCGGTGAGTATACCGATTATCATCTGTTTGACCGTATATGATGTGAGATTCTCACTTATTTTGTTTGAAAACAAGCCCTATGTGATAGAATCACTTATTGATGAGGAACTTGATTTTCAGATGCATGAGGGCACAGGAGCAAGTCCGTGAACAGGTCAGTACTTTCGTACAGCAGAGAGACGAACTTGACTCCCGGATAAATGTGATATTTTATCACTTATTTGTAGGGACATGTGATTGTTTATCACTTATTGAGGTCGAATGCAATATGTACACGTATGTATAGTATCATGGAAGATCTAGACTTGCGTCCCCGTTATTTTTCGGTAAAAGATACAACCATGATACCCAGATGATAAGCAGCATAAAGACCGAATATCTCAGAACCTCGGCAATCTCTCAAACGAAATTTCGGTACCAAGACCATATGCCAATGAATGGTTCCCACCCAGTCTTCAGTCGAATTTAAGTTTATATCACCCTGCACACTTTAAAATGATTGTGAGCCTACCAATACATCTTATATAGAGCTGCTTAACATTTTTCATTTTGCATTTCAGTTTAAAGAGGTTTAGACAGACCACTGATCTACTATCATTTTCTCTTTTTTTTTTTTTTTTTTTTTCGCCAGGAAACTCATTTTTGCTTTTCTATTGTTTTTGTGCTTTTGAAATTTTTCGATGTTTTTGGATTTTTCAAATTTGGAATTACTCCCCCTAAAATCAACAAACTAAGATAAAATTTAAAAACACAAAGGTATTTACAAAAACGATTTCCCGATGTTGGTTAACTCATGTTTTACCTCAATGCCGTTTACCAAAATTAATTTTTAATCAGAAAAGATTTATCGAATTTTTGAAAAATCAGTTGGCATGTCGGTTTGCGGTGTGGACCAAGACAGCATTGTCTGGCCAAAGAGTGCTGTACGAGATAATAATTCAAAAAGCAGCTTAAAAATCGACAAGTATAGGAGAGATTAGAAATTCAAAACCGTAATCCTGCAACTTCTTCGTGCATTGCCAGGAATTTGAGCGCTCTCCCAAACTGGATATCCACCCGGTGTGGATTTCAGAGTCGATTCATTGTAGCTACTGAGAAGTCTCTTGACAGCAACAAGATCAGAAACCTTTGGGTCCGGCTGGTATTCCACATTGCACCAGCGAAGGTCTTTGTCTTTCTCTTTCAGAAGAAGTAGTGTGCGGTAGTTCAATCCATGCCAAGGCATCCGCACACCCGGTAGGTTTGTTCAACAAACACATTTTCTTCAATCACACCGCGAAAAAAATGTACACTGCACGTTCATCTTGTTGATTTTGAACTTCAAACGTGCTGCAGGTGCGTACTTTTCATTTGAATCTACCCCGGGGACCCGATCAAAGCCTTGAACAATCAAACTTTGAAATGACTTTCATTTTGTCGAAGCTTTTCAATTTCATTCGACAGACAATTCTGTCTTCTTTTCTTTTTCCTCTCTCCATCACAGGCAACCAGTTCTTTTGTTGCCGATCTTGTACATGGATACTCCACTATCAACAATCCAATGACTATCGATAGTTCCTCCTGGAACATCCTGCACACTCACTCAGAGATTAGTTGATACGGGAATGTGTCGTGATGTGGATGAACACCGGTCGGTAAGTATAAATCATACCTTAACGTATCCCCGCGCCATGATTACAAATGATAAGTTGAGCTTAAGTGGACAACAATACCGATAATCGTTATAGGATGCTTATCTAAATGTTAATTAACTAAACAACAAGAGCGTTTTGGCATGACCGTTCACTGATATGATTCTCTTACCCTCGAAACTCGCAAAAAGAATGTCTGTATATATTTATTTATTGCTTTCCGTCTTTACGTTTAAAATATGAAAAATTCCAAAAAGATTTTGCTTCTAGTTTATTTTTGATTGACCGATGTTGGAACTCGAGTCTATCCTACCCAAAATCCTGATCGTAAGCCGGAAAACATTGCATCTTCATAAACTGTCGAAGTTAACAAGTTTTGAAAGTAAAGGATTAAAATTGTACATTTTCTAAACTTTCAAACTGTTGTCGGTTGGTGTTTGATTGAGATTTGATCTCATATGTGTCTTTTGTTTAAATGTTAACTATATTCCAAGCGGTTGTTCTCATTATGCGTTTAGCTTTCTTGCATGTGCAGATGCTAAAGGCGAGGAGAACATGGTCGATGACAAGCTTTAGAATGAAGACACGAAGTGGAGGCACTCAAAGGATAAAATGATCGAGTTGCCGCTGACCCTTCATCAACACCACAAGGATCTGAAGAATTGACAAGTCACAAGATTCACGAGCATGACTCAATGGAGAGTTCAATCTAAGGGGGAGTTTATTGACACACTACCTAAATGAAAAAGGGAGTTTGTTGATACACTTTCTACTTACGACGCGTGAAGACTTTGAAGATCCTCCGACGTGGAAGACATCGAAGTTGAACCTCACGAGTAGCGTCCAAGGGGGAGTTTGTTGATGCATATCTTGTGGACACGACTCGGCTCGGGTCAACTCAGCTCAGTTCGACTTGGTTTCGACTCGAAGACACGAAGATCGAGACAAAGATACAGCCAAGTATTAGTCTGAGTTACGTCTTAGTTTGTTTCTATGTGCGTTTGATGTAAGTTTGACCAAGTCAACCATCCTCCGGTTTGACTTGGCCAAACAGTTAGCACATTGTTTGTTTGATTTGCCTGTGTCGAAGGATGAGACATCAAAGGATTGTTCATATCCTTCGATGTGCTCGAAAGATGAACCTTCGATGGATGGACCTCGAAAGATGCCATCCTTCGAAGTGTATATGGATCCTTCGATGGGATTCTGGTCGACAGATGATCTTTCGATCTGTCTGTCTGATCCTTCGACCAGACCTGCTGTGTCGGGTATAAATACCCATGTGTTGTGTTCATTTCAGTAGCTAGACACAAAGGAGGTTATTGAGAGAACACTTGGAGCATTCTGTTAACAGCACACACACACACGAGAGTTCATCTTACCGGTGAGTATACCGATTATCATCTGTTTGACCGTATATGATGTGAGATTCTCACTTATTTTGTTTGAAAACAAGCCCTATGTGATAGAATCACTTATTGATGAGGAACTTGATTTTCAGATGCATGAGGGCACAGGAGCAAGTCCGTGAACAGGTCAGTACTTTCGTACAGCAGAGAGACGAACTTGACTCCCGGATAAATGTGATATTTTATCACTTATTTGTAGGGACATGTGATTGTTTATCACTTATTGAGGTCGAATGCAATATGTACACGTATGTATAGTATCATGGAAGATCTAGACTTGCGTCCCCGTTATTTTTCGGTAAAAGATACAACCATGATACCCAGATGATAAGCAGCATAAAGACCGAATATCTCAGAACCTCGGCAATCTCTCAAACGAAATTTCGGTACCAAGACCATATGCCAATGAATGGTTCCCACCCAGTCTTCAGTCGAATTTAAGTTTATATCACCCTGCACACTTTAAAATGATTGTGAGCCTACCAATACATCTTATATAGAGCTGCTTAACATTTTTCATTTTGCATTTCAGTTTAAAGAGGTTTAGACAGACCACTGATCTACTATCATTTTCTCTTTTTTTTTTTTTTTTTTTTCGCCAGGAAACTCATTTTTGCTTTTCTATTGTTTTTGTGCTTTTGAAATTTTTCGATGTTTTTGGATTTTTCAAATTTGGAATTACTCCCCCTAAAATCAACAAACTAAGATAAAATTTAAAAACACAAAGGTATTTACAAAAACGATTTCCCGATGTTGGTTAACTCATGTTTTACCTCAATGCCGTTTACCAAAATTAATTTTTAATCAGAAAAGATTTATCGAATTTTTGAAAAATCAGTTGGCATGTCGGTTTGCGGTGTGGACCAAGACAGCATTGTCTGGCCAAAGAGTGCTGTACGAGATAATAATTCAAAAAGCAGCTTAAAAATCGACAAGTATAGGAGAGATTAGAAATTCAAAACCGTAATCCTGCAACTTCTTCGTGCATTGCCAGGAATTTGAGCGCTCTCCCAAACTGGATATCCACCCGGTGTGGATTTCAGAGTCGATTCATTGTAGCTACTGAGAAGTCTCTTGACAGCAACAAGATCAGAAACCTTTGGGTCCGGCTGGTATTCCACATTGCACCAGCGAAGGTCTTTGTCTTTCTCTTTCAGAAGAAGTAGTGTGCGGTAGTTCAATCCATGCCAAGGCATCCGCACACCCGGTAGGTTTGTTCAACAAACACATTTTCTTCAATCACACCGCGAAAAAAATGTACACTGCATGTTCATCTTGTTGATTTTGAACTTCAAACGTGCTGCAGGTGCGTACTTTTCATTTGAATCTACCCCGGGGACCCGATCAAAGCCTTGAACAATCAAACTTTGAAATGACTTTCATTTTGTCGAAGCTTTTCAATTTCATTCGACAGACAATTCTGTCTTCTTTTCTTTTTCCTCTCTCCATCACAGGCAACCAGTTCTTTTGTTGCCGATCTTGTACATGGATACTCCACTATCAACAATCCAATGACTATCGATAGTTCCTCCTGGAACATCCTGCACACTCACTCAGAGATTAGTTGGAGAGGGGGACCCAAGCCTTAACAGACTTGGGTCGTCCTCCATCATCGAGGATTGTGACTTCAATTTCCTGATGATTTTGAAACACAGCACCTCCTCCTGAAACAGTTACCGGTTTTGGTTTCCAAATCTGTTTTTGTTTTTCATTTTTAATTTCTAACTTAACAGACTTGGTTTGTACAACCTCCGGTTTTAACGCCTTTTCAATCACCTTCACATTTTTACGTCGTTGTTTTGTTTCCTGTTCTTTAACGGTTCTTTTATCATGTTTTGGATAAACAGGACGACGTTGTAAGTGACCTTGTTCAGAGGGGGCTCTTTCAACAAAATTTGGTTTGGGCGAGTTTTTGCAATCTTTAATGATGTGCCCAACCTTCCCACATTTGAAACAAATTCTCCTTTCAACAAACTTAGGAGAACCGGTTCGACTTTCACGTGTTGAACCTGTAGAACCTGAGGTACTTGTTCCTACATCACACCCGTTTGTGTGTTGGGTGTAATTGTTTTGAGCGTTACGTTTTAAAATCTTGACTTGTTGGACAAAATCGATGTTTGATTTGTTTTCAAAAGTCTCAATTTTATCAGTACCTTTTGATGCTACAAACTTAACATCTTTTGCTTTCTTCTTGTAACGAGCTCCTTTTGATTCAACCTTAGCCTTTGGCTTTGGAGCTCGTTGTTGTTGTTTACCCTTAAAAGCGACAGGTTGTTGTTTAGTCGGTAATTTTTGGTTCCCAAATTGTTTCCTTACTTCAGCTTTTGGAATAGGATCACACTGAGTTACTGAAACTCTCGGGATCGCTTTTCCCAAAAACTTATTCGTGTTGTCTTCAAACACTTTATCAATCAAAGATGGATTGACATTTTTAATTGGAAAATCATTGTCCGAATAAATTTTAGCATCACCGACCAAAGTATACAACACGTTATTGCTCTTAACAGCAAACACACATTCTTTGTTATCCTTGACATCCTTGACCGGATCTATCACTTGCTTGGCAACAGGTTGCACGACAGGAGTAGGAGGATCACAAAGAATATGATTCTCAATTGGAATTTCTACTCCTTTCGTCATATCAAGTGATTCATCCTGGTCATTCACATCTGATTCATCATCTGAAGAATCATAGTCCTCAATGGTTGGAGAACTTTGATTTGAAGCACATGATGACTTTTCTTTCCGATCAGATGAGCCCTCCGATGAATTGTCCGGTTTGAACCCTAGGCCAGTAGTAACTTCCTCATAATCAAGAGGCACACTGGGTTCATACCGAGGCATATCCTCTTCATCGGGCATTTTGGTATAGTTATGTCTCAAAGGGGGTGGACACGCCTTATACCCTACGCCTTTCTTGTTTCCCTTCAGTTGTTGAACATCAATGATGTGATCAAGCACAAAGCGGGAGTTAGAATAACTTTCCAACTTTTGCTTGATAGCATCATGTTCGCATTGGGCAATGGCTAGTTGCTTCTTGGTTTCCTCAACAATATTTATGTACTCATTTATACTTACTTGTTTATGGTAAACCACTTTGTTAACTTCGGACACGCTTTTCTTTAATGTTTCTATTACAGATTTAAATTCTTTTTCGTTCCGAGTTAAAGCCATATTTGCCTCTTTGCACTTTGACAGTTCAACAACTAAACTCTGATTGTGACTTTGAACCGTTTCAGATTCACGTTTCAATTTAGCACATTCAAGTTTTAACTCTTCACAATCACTACATATGCTAGGAGTAGGAGGATCAGAATTTACCTGACTTGTCGAGGCCGAGACATTCGCCATAAAGGCAGTCTGATAAGAAAAGGATCCATTCTCAGAATTAGAATCTCCTGCATTCGAGCTTTCTTCATCTGAACTCCCACTATAACCCGAGCTATCATCACTTTCAGAAAACTCTTCCTTGTGAACATGCTTGATGTGATTGATAATTTTTGCATAGCATGCAGTTCCACCTCCTTGATGATTATCTCCCAGTTGTACAGACCAATCACATCCTTCATCAGCTTGAACTATCAATGCCCGGTTGGGGTTTGAAGGCCCTGACTGGTTGGTTTGGTTGTTAGCAGCTACTATCCCTCTTTCGTTGTTAGCTTGATTTGAAGTACTTGTTTGATTTTGGAAGGGATTTTGGTTGCCTTGTTTGCTTGGTCGCGTGCATTCACGTTTGAAGTGACCCTTTTCACCGCAATTAAAGCATGTGACAGCATCTTTATTGAACCCGTACTTCGTATCCTTTTTCCCTTCCAACGAAGTTCTTCCAGTTCGAGCCATAAAGTCTTTTGCCCTTCTAACTGCACTAGCAAAAGCCCATTTGATGTCCATCAACTCCATTTCATCCTTGTCGATCTGTTGATAATCTTCATGGGTCATATTGATGTTTCCAATATGACCTGCGACCAAACCGCAGTAAGCACTGACCATCGTATTGATAATTTCCATATGCTCCTTTGCTACTTCAATGCTAACTTGTGAAAGGTTTGAAGTGTCGACTCGGACTGTGTTAGGGTTTTGAGTTTGAGGATTGTTGGTATAATGAGCTTGTTGCTGTGGTTGGACTTGTGGTTGTGATGGAACAGGAATGTAAGCCCTCGGATCGAATTGAGGTTGTGCCGGATTGACTTGAGGTGAGGGTTGAGGTGTTGGAATATAAGCCCTTGGATCGAAAATCGGAGCAGTATTTGATTGAGGAAACGGAAAGGAACTTGTGTTGGACACAAATGCAGTTTGCAGTTTTGGTTGCTGAGCTGCATTAGACCTGGCCAAGGCATCGAAGCCTGGAAGATACATTTCTGTATTCTGAGGAGCGGGAGCTCGCTTTGCTTTCCTGATTTCTTCATCATTTTTATGTTCCAGTTTTTGAATAAACTCATAGATGTTAACTGTGTCAAGAGTTCCCGTATGCTTCAACAGCTCAATAAACGAACTCCACTTTGGAGGTAAAGCATCAGCAAACCTAGCCACCATTTCCTGTTGAGTTGATACAACCCCATAAGCACACATTTCACTAATCAAATGATAGAACCGTGTGGTCATATCATTTAGAGTTTCGTTTTCCAAAAACTGAAACGATTCAAACTCTTTCTTCAACAAATCATGACGAGACTTTCGAGCAGCTGCATTGTCTTCTCCTCTCGCAACCAAGGCATCCCACAATGTTTTCGTGTCTTTACAGTAGGAAAACTGATGATAGATATCTTTGTTAAGTGCTTGTGTAAGTGTAGCAAAAGCCTTTTTCTCCAAATTATAGGCTTTCTTGTCATCTTCCAACATGTTAGCATAACCCGCTGAAGTGGATGCTGCAACTTCAAGATTGGGGTTGAATGCATTGATGAAACACGTCCAAAGCTCGGTGCTTTGACCTTGCACATATGTGTGAAAACGGCCTTTCCATGATGGAAAATCGTTCATATGGTTTAACTTTGGTGGACGATTGTTGCTGCCCGTTTCACTTTCGCTAATCAAAAGATTTTGAATGCTTTGACTTTGATTGGATACCAAAGCCCATTGACTTGGACTGATTGATGGCGGTGGAAACATACTTTTCGCCCAAGCTGCAGCAGAGGTTAGCTCTTGACTAGATTGTGAGTCAATACTCCAGTCCCAAGGACTTGTACAACTCATTTTGATGAAATACTAATAGACGACCTACACAAACACAAACTGTTAAGTTCAAACAGACACGAATTGAAAGATACAGCCTTGTTCGAAAGACCAAGACTTGTTCGAAGGATCAACAGTGTTCGAAAGATCACTGTTGAGTTTCGAACAAAGACTTCGAAAGATTCACAATTGAAAGATCCTTATCTTTCTAATAACTATCTCGAAAGATTCACAATGAAAGATCCTTATCTTTCGAATAACTATCTCGAAAGATTCACAATGAAAGATCCTTATCTTTCGAAAATGTATCCTCCGAAAAGATTCCCTTGAGCTCGAAAGATAGATCACAAACTTCGAAGGATGGGTATCTGTCGAACCTCCTTGATCGAAAGATGATCTTTCGACTTCGAAGGATATCTTTCGATGAGCTCTGACACAGTTGACAAATGTTGACAGGTTGGTGAGAAAGGTGACAAGTTGGTAGAAACTTTCGGCAGAAGGTATGTTCAGTCCCTGCTTTCTGCCAAAACCAGATTTGGTTTGAATATTTTAACCAGTTGTCCCTTCCCAATGCACAAACAACTTTCGAAAATAAGTAAACAAGATCAAAAGATGTAACACTTTGAAGAACACTTGAATATTAGTTGAAGATACGAAGAACAAACCCAGAAAATTCATGAACCGAAGATTTTCCGAAACCCGATTTTGCCCGAAACTTCACTAAAAACCAAAGTTTAACATGTGAACATGAAGAAAAGGATGGTTTTTATAAGAACTTTCAACAAAATACCAGAATTTTTGAAGCTTTAAAACAGATTTTTCAGAAAAATATAAACTTCAAAAATCTGAAACAAACCCGAAAACAACTCGGTTTTAACAAGGAGAAGACCCAAGGCTCTGATACCACTTGTAGGTCCGGCTAGGGGAGGATCTAGTCGCCTAATCCTTGTGTACAAACTAATCCGGTTGTGCGGAATCCAACCGAGATAGCAAACCGAGATAGAACACGCAATATAACGACACACAAGAGTCACCGATTAACACCAATGTATTAATACTATGAAAGTCAGTTACAAGCACAAGGTTTACAAATCTATTCTGCAAACTCTCTAACTCTCGTGTGTGTGTGTGCTGTTAACAGAATGCTCCAAGTGTTCTCTCAATAACCTCCTTTGTGTCTAGCTACTGAAATGAACACAACACATGGGTATTTATACCCGACACAGCAGGTCTGGTCGAAGGATCAGACAGACAGATCGAAAGATCATCTGTCGACCAGAATCCCATCGAAGGATCCATATACACTTCGAAGGATGGCATCTTTCGAGGTCCATCCATCGAAGGTTCATCTTTCGAGCACATCGAAGGATATGAACAATCCTTCGATGTCTCATCCTTCGACACAGGCAAATCAAACAAACAATGTGCTAACTGTTTGGCCAAGTCAAACCGGAGGATGGTTGACTTGGTCAAACTTACATCAAACGCACATAGAAACAAACTAAGACGTAACTCAGACTAATACTTGGCTGTATCTTTGTCTCGATCTTCGTGTCTTCGAGTCGAAACCAAGTCGAACTGAGCTGAGTTGACCTGAGCCGAGTCGTGTCCACAAGATATGCATCAACAATATATTGGCAGAAAATGATCAGAAAACAAAAACCCAGATCTTAAATTTAAAGAAAACAAAAACCCATCATCAAGATTCATCAAAGAACAAAACCCATCAAGGAAATATTCAAAAAAGCAAAATCAACTAAAAAGGATTGAATTGTTAACTTTTTTTTACCTAAACTGAAGAATCTTGAGTGGCTCTGATCTCAGCCGATTGGATCGCCAATGCGGCTGCGTTAATGGCTCTGATCTCAGCCGGTGAGTCGGATCATAGTCGGCGACGGAGCGAACGACGGAGAGGGCAGCAATGTCGCCAACGACGATGGTTTGTAGGATGTTGAGGAGTTGGTCTTTTGTGAAGGATTCGAGGATTTTAGTGTAAGAAAGAATGTTTCAGATCGATTCATGGTGGATAGAGGATATGGAGGGAGAAAGTGAGATGTGAATTTAATTCAGATCCAGTAGAGAGAGAGAGAGAGAGTATTTAGAGAGAGAAAGTGGGATGTGAATTTGAAATGTGAGGGTTTGGAGGGATGTAATAATGGAGTCAATTTTCTAATTTGAAATTTGAAATTCGAAGAGGGTAAAATTTGATTTTTATATTTTAAAAGATTTTAAATTAATTATTTATGACGCAATGACATCAGATAGCATTACTGGACAAGCCTATCTGATTGCCACATAAGCATTGTGATATCATTGTCATATCTCCTTTTATAGTAAGGGGAGATTAGTATTGGAGGAGTATGATCAAATGCAAACCACATTTTGCATACAAACTGTAAGAACCATTTAAAAAGTGTCACGTAAAATACAACAAATTATAGAGAAATGATAAAATAATATCCTAAATAATATCAATTATATTGAATTCACTATAAATATGTTAACAATCAATTAATTCTTTATTTTGATCTTCCTTTTGTTTTCAATGTGCTGATTAAGAAAAGTGCTGATATCATTTAAATATGTGCTAAAATCAATTATCTTGATTAATTTTATGTGCTAATATAATTCAAAAGTGATACTTTTATGTATGTATTTATTTTGGTATATGCTAATTTAACTTTTTTTAAATGCTAGGATCTCTGTTCTTATGATTTGTAGGATAAATATCATTTGTACCGGAACCAACCCATCAATATTGGAACAAGATCTAGTGGACGTGTATTTTACACACTCGAGTCAAGTCAACTGAAACTTCATTCAACTTTATCTTTGTTTTGTTTTGAAAGGCTCAACTTTACCTTACCCTAATCCTCTTCTGCAACAAAGGAAGAAACGAGATGGCATACCCTGGGGTGAAGCTGTTCATGGAGAAACTGAAGCAGATGATCTACAGTAACGACATTCCACAGATCCGCAACGACCCATCAGTCTTATCTAACAGGCCTCAGCTAAAACTGCTTTATGAAGAGCTTGGATCCATGATCCAAACACTATTCGTTGATACAGAAAACGACCCACACGAGCTTGAAGTAGTAAGAAATCTGAAGAAAAGATTCAAAGATGTAGCAGAAGAGGCACAGGATGTGGTAGATCTCTTTGTGTACGATGTCAATTTCAAAAGTAAAAAACAACCTCTAATATCTCACGCCTCTGAAACCTCTCTGGATCTTGAGGATGTTATGAGATCAATCAAGTCTATCAAGGAGGATTTCTTTAGCATCATCCAAAAGGTGAGGATGGAATCTTCTCCAACAACCGACAGTCTGAAAACTCAATCTGCCGCTTCTGTTGGAACTTCCTGCTTCAGAAATTCACCAGTAGCGGATGAAATCGTAGTGGGTCTTGATCGAGATATTAAGATTATACGAGATAAGCTTGCCGAAGATACAAGAAAGCTGGATGTGGTCTCTATTGTTGGAATGGGAGGATCAGGTAAGACTACCCTTGCTAAAAAAGTATTCAATGATCCTTATGTTGTTCAGCATTTCTGGGTACATGTGTGGGTCACTGTTTCTCAAAAATATGAAAAAAAGGATCTGTTGAATCGAATATTGGCTTACATGGGAGTTGATATAGACCCTGATACAAGGGATAATTACGGTAAACTTTGTCTAAAGTTGTACCAGCACCTTATGGGCCAGAGATATATAGTTGTCATTGATGATATCTGGAGCACTCAGGCTTGGGATGACCTGAAAGTTGTTTTCCCCAACCCTGATAACGGAAGTCGAATTCTGCTCACCAGTCGCCACAAAACTGTTGCTTTACATGCAAAACTACATGGTTTCATACATCAGTTAAGAAGTTTGACGGATGAAGAAAGCTTGGAGTTGCTGCGTAAGAAGGTGTTCCGTGGCGACCCTTACCCTGATTGGTCAAGTCTACCTGGAATGCAAATTGCAAGGAACTGTCGAGGGTTGCCACTTTCAGTGGTTGTCATAGCAGGAGTTCTAGCAAAAAAATCAGCGACCGAAGAGTCATGGGAAAGAATTTCTCAAAGTGGCAGTTCATTAATCCTCAGTAACCTGAAGGGGCAAATGCAAACGTTTGCTTTGAGTTTGAACCATTTACCTTCTCACTTGAGAGGTTGCTTTATTTATCTAGGATGCTTTCCAGAAGACTATACATTTCGAGTAACAAGGTTGATTTGGTTATGGATTGCTGAGGGATTTATACAAGAAGCCAGAAATCGAAGCTTGGAGGAAACTGCAAAGGATTACTTGATGGAACTAGTTGACAGAAATCTTATAGTTGTTCAGGGCAGAAAGATTGACGGTGCCATCAAAACTATTTCTGTCCATGATGTTTTGAGGGAGCTCTGCTTGGAAGTAGCCAGAAAAGAAAATTCCTGCATAAAAGTACAACGAGTGGATCGTTCAGCCATTGCATCATATAAGACACGCCGCATATTCACAGCTTGCTACATTGACACCACCAACGCCACAAGGATTCAATCACTTTTGAACTTTTATAGCAACCGGGATGCAGGTTATGTCATTAGTCAGAGTTCCCTTTCCTGGAAGCTTTTAAAGGTGCTGGACCTAAAACAATGTCCCATGATACCTTTTCCAGAGAAGATATCGTTATTAGTTAACTTAAGGTACCTTGCGGTTCGGTATGATAATAATTATTTCTTCCAATCTAGAATATGCGATCTTTGGAGCCTTGAAACCCTCATCATTGAGGGGACTTCATATGATCCTTTGGTGCTCCCAAATACCATATCAGACTTGGTGAATCTACGGAATTTGCTGTGTCGCAGGACAATTGTTTTTCCTCCTCTTCAGACACCGATGATGAATTTGCAAACCATTTCTAATGTGGCGCTGACTAAGAATTGGGAAAAGTATTTTCCAAATGTCAAGAAGCTTTCGTGTTACATTTTCCTAGATACCAAATATGACTTCGAATCACTCACCTTCCTTGAGATACTGAAGATAAGTTCTATGAGGTTACACGAGTTTTCCCGCAGCAGGTTTCCTGCTTCGTTGAAAAAGCTTAAATTACAAGGATGTCATCTTCCATGGAGCTGCATCTCCACAATTCAATCTTTACCTAATCTCGAGGTTCTAAAGTTACTTGAAAATTCTTTCGTGGGTTCCATGTGGGACGCTGGTGAGGAACCATTTAAGCAACTAAAATTCTTGAAATTAGTGGGGTTGGATATCAAAAAGTGGGAAGCCTCTGATATCAACTTCCCATGTCTTAAAAAGTTATTCTTGGAGAACTGCCATCTCCTTGAAGGGATTCCACTTGAAATGAAGGACGTCCCAACACTAGAGCATATCCAGATTGAAAATTGTAACAGCTCTGTTATCGCATCTGCTAACGAAATACGAAAAGAACAGCATGATTGTGGAAACTGTGACCTAATGATCAGAGCTGATAGAAGATCATTATTAAGATATGTGTCCGATAACATCTCTGTTATCGCATTTACTTTTTTGACAGGTTGGAGAGACGAACGAACTTCATTTGATTTGGATTTGGATTTGGATTTCTTAGTTGTTGTCAAATCAGTTGTTGTAAGAGGGCGTTCGAAGACTACTTTTTATTGGGGGCTACACCTATTGAATGATGGGAATTCGAACCATGGTGGAATAGAAAGGAGAATTCTAAAAGGAGGTAGAAGAGTCAGTTCGTTCCTTAAAAAGTTATTCTTGAAGAACTGCCATCTCCTTAAAAGGATTCCATTTGAAATTTGTAACAGCTCCATTATCAAATCCGCAGTTGAAGCATTGCCAGTGGTGAGTGATTATGATGACTCAGATCTTGAAAGTTGTGACAGCGAGCAGCACACTGATGGAAACTATGACCAAATGACCAGAGCTGATGGAACATCATTAGCAAGAGATGTGATTGGTGGGAAGACCACTATGGCAACGGTACCTGAGTCCAAAGTTAGGGTACGGCCCGTCCGAAATTCTTTTCAGAATCCTTGGCTTCGTTTACCTTGGTCCGAAGTTATTGATGATCCTCAGATTTCCTTTGGTTCAGTTACCTTCGTCCCGAGTTATTCCCGCACACCACCATGGTCCAATCAAATGGAGAATTCTAAAAGCAGGTGGAAGAATCAGTTTGTTTATGTTAAATATAGATAGTTAGTCAATAGCGTAGGCTCTTGTTACGCTACATCTAGTCATAAGGCCCATGACCCTTTTGGTGGGGTTATGTGACAAGTGGGGATTCATTTGAGAAGAAAAAGAATAAAGAATATAATTGTAAAACATTAAATAGTTTTTCTTTTATTTTATTTATTATTATCTTTGACTAATTAATTAGTCATAAAAACTATCATCTTCCACATTAAAAGTTTTGCCTACACTTATCAAAATTTATCCTACACAGCTCGTAATTAGAGGCGTTCACGGTTCAGTTTGAAACCATGAAACCGTCCAAACCAGTCATCGGTTTGGTTTCATGATCGGTTTTTATACTCAACTTTCGGTCGGTCGGTTTTAAAATTTTCAAACTGTAGCGAACGGTTTGGTTTGGTTTACATTTTACAAAAAAAAAAAAAAAAAAAAAACCGACCGTAGTGAAAACCGGACAGTGAACACCCCTACTCGTAATTCGTCATACACACCTCGTAATATATCCTATACTTTAAATTAGTTTTTTTCTTCTTTGAATTTTTTTTTTTGAAAATAAGTTTCTAATTTAATGTAGCTAGCTATTAAAAAATAAGACTACCAATTAATGATCTATCTAAGTTTACCAATATACCCTTATACTAATGTTAAATACGAAAATTAAATGAAGTAAATTAAAACATTCTTATTGGTTGAAATTTCTTATTTTTATTATTCTCAAAAATTTATTCTCATTACAAAAGAGGGTTATTGGGAGTTATATCACAAGGGTGTGTAGTTAAGTTACTCATTTATATCATGCCATGGGGAGCTACCCCATATATAAGTTACTAAACTGCATCATACCGAATACTCTGCGACCTCATGTTTGCTTGCCCCGTTTTGTCAATGTTTATCATCGACGGTTTGCCTGAGTCTATTAGTTCACGACCGATCCTCTCCAAGCATGGTGTGAGGTTGGCGAAACCTAAATAGGGCTATCAACTAATAACCCGTTCGCTAGGCATCAGCGACTAATCGGTATCATAAGTAGGGACTTTCGTGATAGAGTTTCGTTTAGTACACTTGTTGCATCTAATATAAATAGTAATTAACCGTATTCCATACCAGGAATAGTAAGAAATCCCATACCAGGGAAAGTATTGTTTGTACCGTTTAAGCAATCCCAAACCAGGGAAAGTGTTCATCGTTCCGTTTCCCAACCACCGGGAACACATGCTTTTAGAAAAGTGTGTGAACTCACCTTGGTTTGCTCAGCACATAGTTTACTTGTTTTAGTAGTTGGTCAATCACGTCCTGTTATTGTTACCATATTTAATTTGGTTCGTATTCAAACAAAGTCATGCATACTGTAACAACCTCGTAAATTCTATTCCAAAAAGGCACGTTAAGAAACCCCAATTAAAAACCCCAAGTGGTACGGTGCGACTCGAAACAGAAAAAACGAACCAAACTAGCAACAGGGCCCCCTAAACTCAAGAGGGGAAGATCCCCTAATTGTTTCGCGACAGAAGAACTAGACACGTATCAGTCGAACTTGACACATTTTCAGGCTATACTCGACACAAGGCTACCCTAGGTTAGGTGGTCATCTCAAGCGACACGCGGAAGAAACCCGATAAGCTGTCGCGACACGCGGGAGCGTCCAAATATGGCTATAAATTCCAGGGGTTGGCACTTGCATAGATTGCTCGCTACGATGTAAAAATTCACTACGTATGTTGAGTTATACTCTGTTTCTTTCAAAAACAATCACAGTCCCGAACTTCTGCTATGATAACAGTGTAATAACTCGATCACTGCTACGATACAGTGTCCGATCGATTAAAACTGATCCGATGGATATTTAAGTGCTGCCCACATTGGGCTATACTTTGTCATTCGTTGTGAGGGTTTCGATCTTGTGAATTATTATCGTAAATGTTGAATTAAGTTACTAACCTAGTTTCGTTTGCATTTCATATTTAACTAGGTTTACCAGCTTAATCAGTAGGCAGGCTCTAACCGTTTAAACTTGCAATGTGAGTCATTCTCTTTTACCAAATTGTTTCCAAAACCCTACTTGTATTCAAATTTGTAATTACAGTGATTAAGTCTTTGTAATCTTCAATTACTGTCGGTATGTGGGGTTTTGTATACACTACTTGATAAGCTTCACCATTGGACAACGGGTTAGCCAATGTGTGATATGACCATAGTTACAGATCCAGTCGAGTGACAAATACCGATTTGGGGTAATTGGTTGATAAAAACATTGTAATCACTCTTAATACTGTATATTATGACAATGTGTCTTTTGTATAAAATGGAATGCACTCAGCAGTATTTTTCGCTGATAAAACCTTTTTAAAACATGTTTCAGGTGATTTACTGTGAAGAAAAGGATTAAGTGCCGCGTAGCAAACCAGCTTGAATGAAGTGGCTCAGTAAATAAATAAACATGTTTTCTATAATCAGGGGATTTCCCAGTGAAATTCCTTTCTTGTAAAATACGGGGTTGTCCCAATATTAATAATAACATAATCCGGTGTTTTCCATTTTAAACGGTCCTGTTAAAATTTCCGCTGCCAAATAAATACCAATACCACGGGTTTCTGTCCCGCGGCTTCCGAACCGGCAAAGCGGGTCGAGGGCCGTGACAGAAAAGGTGGTATCAGAGCCACTGGTTTAAGCTAATTAAGTGTTTGAAAAATACTTAAATATTAGTTTGCAATTTTGTGTTTCTGTGAAAATTAAATTTTCAATAATTAAAATTTAATTTAGAATTTTGTGTTTCCTTATATGTGACTAACAGCATGAATGAATTATCGGAGGCTCTCCGAAACTTCACAAAACATTCTACCGATATGGAGACTACCGGGGACCAGTCCGGTTACCAGGCTGACAAAGAGGAGCCAATGGTGTTCCAAGACCAGGAAAAGCCCAAGCCCAAAAAGAGAAGGAGATTACTAGATTGGAAATGGGGGAGAAAGAAAAAACCTGCAGCTCAAAAAGTGAAGAAAACCATTGAGCCAAAGGGAAAAGAGAAAGAAGTTGGGGAAAGTTCTGGCCAAGCCCCAACCTTATCACCCTGGGAGGAACTCGACAGGAAGCTGGCAAATTGCGACCTTTTTAGGCCAGCCGATGAAAACCTTGTGAACATTCCCATTCAAAATGAACTTCCAGTAAACTTGGAACCTGCCATCCCTGAACCTGTTGTCAACCCACTACCCCTACCTGACCCTATTAAGGAGTGGTGGACCAATGACTGGCATTTCCAAAACCTTATGAACAATCTGAACCCTTACTACCCACAGTTTGAACCAGCCCCTGCTACTTTTTCATCCATGAACCCGGAGAATGTTGCTGAACTACACCGCTACGGCGAAGAATTAGTGGATGCAGGGAACCGAATCCGGGCTGTGGGGGAGAACATCACTTGGAAGTACGACGAAAGGGAATTCCATTTCTGAAGACTGTTAACCCTAGTGTAGAAGTTCTGTATAATAATAATATGTGAAATATATATATATATATATATATATATAGGGGAAGGTTCATTTGAGAAGAAATTTAATATGAGAAGAAAAAAAAATGGCATATTAGTAAAATACTATTTCATTTATAACTCATATCATTAATTTTTCTCTTTTTAATTAATTAGTCAACTAATCATTAATTATCCTACATATAATCTACAAAACCTACGCATATCAAAATTTTCCTACATATACCCTACACATTATACAATTTTATCCTACACAGTCAAAATTTATCCTACACACCTCGAAATATATCCTACACAACTCGTAATTTATCCTACACAGCTAGTAATTTATTCTACACTTTAAATTAAGTTGTTTTTTTAATATGAAAAAAACATATATTTTGAAAAAGAGTTACAAATTTAATTTAGCTAGTTATTAAAGGGAAAGAATACAAATTAATGATTTATGTAAGTTTACCAATATGCCCTTATATTAAAATTAAACGGAAATATTAAATGAAGTAAAATGAAGTATTCTTATTGGTTGAAACTTCTTTTTTTTTCTTCTTACAAAAAAATTCTTCTCATTTAAACCTTCCACTATATATATATATATATATATGTGTGTGTGTGTGTGTGTATAATAATAATAATGGTATCAGTATAATGTATAATAATATAAATAAAACATCTGTAAATACGTGGCTTGTACGGAAGCATAAATATATATATATATATATATATATATATATATATATATATATATATATATATATATATAAAATAGAAATGTCGCAATGTCGACGATTTTGGTTATATGTTCTGACGTAATGTGTGTTGCAGTGTTGTGTTTATTTGCTATTTACCTTTGTGATATTAATCCATATGTTATATCTATAATTCAGATGGATAACGCAGTAAACCAATAGGCAAATGAAGTTAATCAATCAAAACCAAATAACCAGGAAAATTTCCTCAATAGACAAGATATAGAAAATATAGTTGCTCAGGGTATGGCTAATGCTATCCCAGTAATCGTCGCAACCGTTAAGAATCCAGTTGAACCCTCCCAAGCCAATCATAGCAAACGCACTCGCGACGATAATTTCAGTTATAGCATAAATGGAGGCAATAATAATGTAATTCAAGCCCCATTTCCTTAGAAAAGGAAAGTGTTAACGACCGAGTGCACTTATAAAGAATTCCTCGCCTGTAAGCCGATCGAATTCGTAGGAAACGAAGGAGCAACTGCTGCACTACGTTGGTTAGAAAAGATGGGAAGACGAAGCACATAGGGATGAGGTATCATTTTGTCAGAGGATTGATCAGTGAAGGATTAATCAATTTGAAGAATGTCCCAGGTGCTAGGAATCCAGCAGATATGTTTACCAAGGTTGTGGTGCTGGATAAGCTGAAGCTATGCATAACTTCAGCTGGCCTTCAGGAATAATGCTGAGAAGGTGGGGTAATTAGGGAGTTTTGAAGATTAAAGGGGGATTTTCATTTACAGAAGTACAGAAGAGATGGTGCAGTTCGAGGTCCGAAGACACCAAGTGGGAGATTGTTGGAGATGTTGTCTTCAGCCCAACCCATTAAGGCAAGCAAAGAATTAGAGAAAAGAAGGGAAAGGGTTCGGCCGGCCTAACCCTAATGGGCTTTAAGTGTTTTAGGCCTAGATGTTTAGTTACTTGTTTAGCAAAAGGGACTAACCCAAATTCTAGCCTATAAATATATCTTTTGTACTTGTAATCATTATCACTCAATAAAATACAAACCCTAGTTGCCCCCATGGACGTAGGTTACACACTATGATCGAACCACGTAAATCTCGTGTCTACTTTTCTTATTGCTTTCGTTTATTGATCGTGTGTGTGATCTAAATCCTAACAGAAGATTTGCTAATTGTGGAGATTATCGTTTACACGGATCTATCATTCTTGAAGGTGCTTATCATTGATCACGGAAAATGGGATTTCAGATCTTCAGGGGGAATCATAGATTTGACATTAACCAGTGGGGTATTTGAAGTTTCATTCAATTATCGGTGGATTTTTTTGTACAATAATTAGATCAAGTAGGAGGAATGCGAGATCATGGTGCTGAAATGTTATATCAAAAACTGAACGCGGATGTGGATAAAGCTGAAACAGAGATTACTGCACTGATTAGTTTCAAGTTGGTGATTGTTTGTGAAGATTGCAGTTTAGCAAATCAGAGGAGGAGTCGTGAATTGTGCAAACAAAGATCTGAAGATTCATTTTAGTGAGAATTTGCTCAAACAATGTCAAAGCAAACCCGGATCATTAATCAAGGGGGAATCGATTGAAGATTTCAAGATGTCTGATTGTAGTTGCAGAATACTTGAAGTTGCAGAATATTCAAACACAGCTCAAGGTTTTCAATGAGACGATTTGACAGTGACATCTGTTGGTGCGTATTTCGTATGTCTGCCACTGTGCGAATAGCTAGATAGAGCATGTGTTGAATATTGTATAGAATAATGAAAATCAGACAGGGTTTGATATTGTCAAAGTCCATCCGGACGGATGGACATCAGATAGTCCGAATCGCCTATTCGGCCGAATGAGGTTCTTCATTGTTATAGTCCATCCGGACGGATGGAGTCCATCCAGATGGATGGACATTGGTCATTCGAGTGGATGGGCATTGCCTATAAATAGGAATGAGGGGTTCCTTATTCGGACAAGCTTTTGGTGCCCTGAGGGGACATGCTGTCCGGGTGGTTTCGCGGTGCTGTAACGGTGAGTAATCAATAGAAACCACTTTAAATTGACTTGTTCGGTCTCGTATTCTTTATTCTACTCATTTCTTATCACCGAGCCGGTCGCCTCGGGACCGAAGCTACGTCAAACTCACTGGATCCTGGAATCTCAGTTGGAACCATAAACATGTGGGAAATCGAGCTTGTCCCACATAGGTGGAAAGATACATCATTTGTGGATTTATAATTAGAATTCTCTATACGAATGTATTCTTGTGTGACAACTCACACCCAATGGTTGCCAGGAGGGTGCGAAGCACCCGACACGCGCACGCGCCCGGGCTCGGGACCAGGACGAGGGCGATGGGCGCTTTGATGGTGCACTTTGCACTTCGCACGCTTACATCACCACTTGGAGCTGCCTTTACTATTTTTTAGATGCGTCTTGGTGAATTTTTACATTCCTACTGGTCAAGTTGAATTAAGTTCTCATAGATTTTGAGACTTAATTTTTATTGAATTCTTTATTCAATTATGACCTTTCATTTGGAATTCTAAACAACATTATATACAAAGTTGTGTGCTTTGTTTAGAACACACAGAAAAACAGAAATTCGTATGGTTCATAGCACACACACAAAATTTCCTAACTTCGCATCCCTGAGAACTCATGTTTCAGGTATTTTTTCAGGTGCTTGGCTATCCCCGGCAATACAATCTGCTCAGGCTGTTGTACCCTGGGAAACACACGGGTTCACCTGGGTGGCCCGAAATCTGTTTTAAGGGAAGCATGATCTTCATGTGCCTCAGTCACCGTTGTTTTATGTTTTCCTTACATTTCTTTTCTAATCTGTTCTTAGTTTAGTTTACATTTCTTGTACTGTATTTTCATTCAGTTTGCTCCTGTTCATCCTTATGAGTTGTAATCATAAAATTGATTAATAAAATTATTATTTTATTTATTTTGTGAACGGTTGTCCTACATATTTTACTAAACCTACAAACCCAAACCCAAACTCAAAATAACATAATCACCACGGAGTATCTATAAAGCAACACAAAAAATGATTAGCACGACGATCACTACCGCACTTCATTGCGACATTATCAATAGGGATGTAAACGAGCCGAGCCAAGCCGAGCTCGACCCAGCTCCAACTCTGTCACACCCGAGCAAAATTCGCAACAATCTTGATTTGTTCACTTCATTCCTCTGCGATTACTTGTCAAATTTCGGGATGAAATTTCTTTCAAGTTGGGGATGATGTGACAACCCGTATTCCCAAGGTGAGCATCGCTTTATTTTTCCACAAATCTTTAGCGTGTGTTTTGCGTTAAATTGCTTATTGTGCATTGTGGGTTGTTTATGTGTGTGTTTTCACGAAACCACTAAAGACTTTTACGTGTCGCGTATCTAATTTTGGCATAACTAACTTAACGGGCCGCGAACTCGCTTAACATACACCCGTGTAGGCCCGCGGTTACATTCCACATACCGTACCTTAGGCCCACATAGTTAGGGCCCAACCAGACTTCCGCATACCCACTGCATATTTTTAGAAGTAAGTAAGTTAGGGCCCAATCAGCTTGGGCCGAGCACCTTGTGCCTGCTTATCATATTTGTTGATCAAATTGTTGTGTAAGGCCTTTTACATTGCCATAAGCCCAAGTCGAGCCACCAACCCCATCTATTAATCACGTATGATTAGCTCATGATTTCACAACTCCTTTACAAACCCTATTTTCCTAAAACCAACCATCGACGGCAGTGAAACCCCCCTTCGCGAAACAGTATCCTATCACCCAGAAACTTGGTTAGTGAATCCATGCTATGAATTATTATTGTTTGATTATCTTGTTGTGTGTTGATGTTTAGTAAAGGTATTACATGAGAATATTTGTGTCTTGGATGATGATCATGCTGTAAACGTGTTACGTGAATTGGATTGTGTATGTACAATAGGGTTCACTTACAAACTGTTTAAATACAAATGATCCTTTAATAAGTGGTAATCGATTGAATTGTTATTTGTCCATTGAACTAGGGAGTTGCTAACATGTATGAATACAACCGATTCTGGGGTATGATAGTTGCTCGATCGGACCACTGGTTCATGATACGAATGTTTACTTGATGTATAGTATATGTCAACCATGATTGTAATTGTAATTACATATGCTTCCATTGAATAATGTGTTGATAAGAATTGATTTCCTTGATGCAATGTGCAAATCGATACATGATTCAGGTTGTGGATTATCAATTGTTAGTACATGGGCCACATGCACACACATCATGAACTAATTCTGTTTAAACTTGGGCCCAACAGTTATCACACTAATTTGTGTTGATTGGGTCTTAGTTGTTACTGGATCAATTAAAAGCAATGGGTAAATTGTGCTATTTGGGCCGCATGAAATTGTAACGTATATGTATATTCACACGAGGTCTGGTAGGTTGATTTTGGGGGCTAATTCAATTATATTGGTGGATCTGTTGAACTGGTTTAATGGCTGGGCCGGTTGGTTGGGAAACTACCGAATGAGCCGAGTCTATATAACACATTGTGGGTTAGTCGGAAATGTGGCAACATGGAACCCATGTGATCCGAATGTGAAATGGGTGTGGTATGTAGCTAGCATTGTGAATAAACCGTGATCAGAATACTTGCAAGACGAACGTGGTAATATGTGTTACATGATTACTTTTGAGCATTATATGTGAACAAATGCGTGAATACATGGAACTAACTGTCTCTGTACACCGGTAGGATTTGATTGGTTAACTGTTAAACAAGCATTAAGTCTAACTGAGCAAACCAAAGGTGAATTCACTACATTCGAGCATGCGTCCCAGTGGTTGGGGACAGTCAGTGGGTATCCCGTGGGGGGATAAGTCTTTTGGGTAAAAACGGGTATATTGGTTAATATTCTCACCTATCATTCTTGTAAGTCCCTTATATTGTTACCTGGAGGGTAACGGGTATTAGTTGGTAGCACTACTTAGGTTTGGCACCCTCACACCGCTCCTAGATAGGACGGATGTGAACTAATGACCCAGTCGGGCCCAGTACAGGATAGGAGTACGTGGGAAAGGGCAGTCATGTACATCAGGAGCCGTCTTGTTCAGAATTGAGATATTAACAATATTACTTGCATTGGTTATTGAATTGTTTTACATACAACTGGTAACAAACGTTTTCTAAAACTGTGAACTCGCCAGCTTTGTCTGATACACTTGTTACATGCTCGCAGGTCGTTAGGTGATTGGAATAGGAGCTTGCTGGCTGGAGAGCAAGAGTGGTCATGGTCATACCGACGGGATTATTTATCAAATACTTATTTATTATGATTGATTCGTACTACCTTATGATACTTTAATGCTTCCGCTGAACTTGTGATTTTGAATAACTTATGATTGGAATTGTTATTACTTAATTGATGGAACTTTATTACAACTTGTGATTCAATGTAATTAGTGGCTCATTGCTAGTGGTCACACGCCTAACAGGGACACTCCCTAGGTGGTAATTTGAGGGTGTGACAGTTTGGTATCAGAGCCACTGGTTATAGTGAACTTGGTTTTAAAACAATTTCTATAAAACCAGACTATAACTTAATCGATTCGACATCGACCATGACACTCAGCTCCAGACAGCAAGGTTCGTTCTCATTTACTATTGCACAGCATGTTTAGTACTTACTTATGATTCGTATTGCACTTAAATGCACAATTGACACTACAGCACGAGTTTCTATGCAATCAGTCTATGTTACGTATCTTAGGAGTGGGACTCTTCTTGAACTTACATGTTTCGTGTTATGACGCTCTTGTTCATGTTGCTTGAAGTTAGGAAGCCTTTTAACATGAGTTAGGAGGAATTGAGATGAACATGCAAACTAGATTATTATTGTGGGTGCACACATAATAATAATGTGGGGTGCATGTGAGTCCCAGTAAATCTCGACGAGTGTGAAAAAGGAATTCCGCGTTGTTAGTCGATCTTGTATTAGAACCTTGAAAACTGTGAATACCATAGCAATACTTGACATCTACTTGAACTTGTCTGTTAATTCGTTCCTTTTTTCCCATACTTATAGAATCATGAACGGACGTGGTGGAGGCCGTCGTGGTGGACGTGGTGGAGGCCGCGGTGGTGGACGTGGCCAAATCAATATGACACAAGCTGAGTTAACGAATTTAATCAACGCCCAGGTGGCTGCAGCGTTGGCGGCTTATCAGGCTGGTACGACATGTACCAAACACTCTTCCCTTTGAGTCGTATACTTGAGTCTTACTCGTTTGTTATATTTTCTCTTGTTAATAGGTCAGCCGACGCCACAAAATCCGCCTCACCCACCTGTTTGCACGTTTAAAACTTTTATGGATTGTAAGCCACAGACCTTCAGCGGGACTGAAGGGGCCGTAGGACTCCTGTGCTGGTTTGAAAAGGCAGAGTCCGTATTCGCGATGTGTAACTGCCCTGTTGGGGACAGAGTGAAGTATGCTACGGGCACGCTCGAGGATGGTGCCCTGACATGGTGGAATGCCCAGGTTCAGCTGTTAGGCATCGAGGCGGCGAACGCCACTACATGGGAAGCCTTTAAGGAGTTGATGAGGGAATAATACTGTCCTCGTGATGAGATACAGAAGCTAGAGAACGAGTATTATGATCTGAAATTGGTGGGATCTGAGGTTGAAGCATACGTGAAGCGGTCGTATGAGTTGGCTGACTTGTGTCTGAATTTGCCTCGACCTATATCTCGAAGAATTGAGTTGTTCATCAAGGGATTACCTCCACGAGTGAAGGGTTTGGTTACTGTAGCAAACCTCAATAACTTAACTGAGGTTGTCCGTTTGACCCACAAGATTGTTGATCAGGAGGTGGAAAGTAATTCACTACCACCACGTATTTCTAGTAGTACTACAGCCAATACTACTTCCACTGCTCCTGCTACTGATAGCAAGCGTAAGTGGAACGATATGGAAAAGGGGTCCAACTCTGCACAGTTTCAGAAGAAAGCGGATACTGGCAGCAATCGCAGTTTCAGCCAGTCATCGTCGGTGAATCTGAATCAGGGTAACAGTTCAGGGCTGGGATCTTATGTGGGGAAGTTACCTTTATGCAGCAAGTGTAACTATCATCACAAGGGACAGTGTACACGGGTTTGTCATCGGTGTAACCGATCAGGGCATGTGGCTAGGGATTGTAGGGCTTCACTCCCTGCTCAGCAGCAGTCGGCACAACAGCAGGGTAGACAGCAGGGTCAGCAGAACCAGGGTATTCAAAAGGGGTGTTACCAATGTGGGGCTGAGGGGCATTTCAAGCGAGACTGCCCTCAGCTGAAGCAGAATACCGGGGGCAATAACAACGGGAACAACAATGCTAGAAACCACGGGGGTAATGTTGCGCGTGGGCGCGGGTTTGTCTTGGGAGCAGGGGAAGCACGAAACGACGGCAACGTGGTTACTGGTACGTTTTCAGTGAATGGTGTATTTGCTTCTATTTTATTTGACTCTGGTGCCGATTGGAGTTACGTATCTTTGGGGTTCAATCGTCAGTTAGGGTTAAGCCCTACACCTCTTGTAACGAAACACATAGTGGAAATAGCAAATGGTAAAACAATCGAAGCTTCACATGTTCTGGTTGGGTGTAAACTCGATCTTCTGGGTCAAGTATTCGACATTGACCTACTTCCCATTACTCTTGGAAGTTTCGACGTAGTTATCGGCATGGACTGATTGTCTAAGTATCAGGCGGAAATTCTCTGTAAGGAGAAAATCGTGCGTGTTCCTCTCCCTAGTGGAGAATCCTTATCGGTTCAGGGTCATCGCAGTGGGACCCCGGTTAGTATTGTTTCATCAATGAAGGCTCAGAAGTATCTACGTAAGGGCTATCCTGCTATTCTAGCCCTTGTCACAGACTCGCAGTCTGACGAGAGGAAGATTGAGGATCTTCCAGTTGTTCGTGAGTTTCCTGATGTATTTCCTGAGGAACTCCCTGGTTTACCTCCCTATCGTCAGGTGGAATTCTAGATCGATCTCGCTCCAGGAGCAGCCCCGATTGCTCGTGCGCCATACCGTCTTGCGCCAGGGGAGTTGCAGGAATTGTCAAACCAACTCCAAGAGCTGTTGGATAGGGGTTTCATCCGACCTAGCTCTTCCCCTTGGGGAGCCCCAGTTCTATTTGTGAAGAAGAAGGACGGGTCTTTCTGCATGTGTATAGATTACCGCGAGCTCAATAAGGTGACGGTCAAGAACCGTTATCCTTTACCACGTATTGATGACCTGTTTGACCAGCTGCAAGGGTCAAGTTTTTACTCCAAAATCGACTTAAGGTCGGGTTATCATCAGGTACGGGTTAGAGAGTAAGATGTTCCCAAAACAGCATTTCGGACGCGGTACGGTCACTATGAGTTCTTGGTTATGCCATTCGGGTTGACCAACGCACCAGCGGTTTTCATGGGTCTCATGAACCGCGTGTGCAAGCCGTATCTTGATGACTTTGTTATCGTCTTCATCGACGACATCCTGATTTATTCCAAGAACAAGGAGGATCATGAGCGGCATCTACGTCTTATCTTAGAACTTCTGAGGAGGGAGCAGCTATATGCGAAGTTTTCTAAATGTGATTTTTGGATTCGAGAGGTACATTTTCTGGGCCACATCGTTAATGAGATGGGTATACACGTGGATCCTGCCAAGATCGATGCCATTAGAAATTGGGCGGCACCAAAGAATCCTTCAGAAGTGCGACAATTTCTCGGTCTAGCAAGGTATTATCGTCGTTTTATTCGGGATTTTTCGAAGATTGCTCAGCCTCTCACCTCCTTGTCACAGAAGAAGGTAATTTATTCTTGGGGAGCGAAACAGGAAGATGCCTTTCAGCTTTTAAAGCAGAAACTGTGTAGCGCACCGATCTTGTCCCTACCAGAGGGTACGGAGGACTTCGAGGTTCATTGTGATGCATCGATTCAGGGTCTTGGTTGTGTGTTGATGCAACGCAACAAGGTGATAGCCTATGCTTCTCGACAGCTGAAGGTACACGAGAAGAACTACACGACTCACGACTTGGAGTTAGGGGCAGTGGTCTTTGCATTGAAAATTTGGAGGCATTATCTGTACGGTACCAAGTGCACCATCTACACCGATCACAGAAGTTTCCAGCATATCTTCGACCAGAAGGAACTGAATATGCGTCAGCGTCGTTGGATAGAATTGTTCAATGATTACGAGTGTGCCATCAAGTATCACCCGGGTAAAGCTAATGTTGTTGCAGATGCTCTTAGTCGCAAGGAACCGAAGCCGAAGCATGTTCGTGCACTACAACTTACTATTCACTCTGATCTACCCACACGGATTCGTTCAGCACAGGTCGAGGCTCTAAAGGATGAAAACATTGAAGCAGAGGGTTTGCGTGGTATGAAAAAGAAGTTCGAGCAAAAATCTGATGGCATTTACTATTTTATGGAAAGATTATGGGTTCCTCTGTTTGGCGACCTCCGCGAGCTTGTGATGGATGAAGCGCACAAGTCACAATACTCTGTTCATCCGGGATCTGATAAGATGTATCAGGATCTCAAAGTCTTGTATTGGTGGCCGAATATGAAAGCTATCATAGCCACGTATGTAAGCAAGTGTTTGACTTGTGCTAGGGTCAAGGCAGAGTACCAGAAACCCTCGGGTCTACTTCAGCAACCCGAGAAACCAATGTGGAAGTGGGAGCAAATCTCCATGGATTTTGTTACGGGGTTACCGAGAACACAGGCCGGGAACGACACGATATGGGTAATTGTCGATCGTCTTACGAAGTCAGCACATTTCCTAGCGATCAAGGAAACAGACAAGCATTCCCAACTCACAGCGATATACCTTAAGGAGGTGGTTTCTAGGCACGGGGTGCCAACTTCTATCATTTCAGATCGGGATCCGCGTTTCACTTCGGAGTTGTGGCAGGCTATGCACAGGTCGTTTGGCTCGCTTCTCGATATGAGTACTGCGTATCACCCACAGACCGACGGTCAGAGTGAGCGCACTATTCAGACACTTGAAGACATGCTACGGGCGTGTGTTATTGATTTTGGGAAGGGATGGGAGAAACATTTATCGTTAGTAGAGTTCTCCTACAACAACAGTTACCACACTAGTATCAAGGCAGCCCCGTTTGAAGCATTGTACGGGAGGAAATGTCGTTCACCTCTCTGTTTGGCTGAAGTGGGTGACAGTCAGATTTCAGGTCCTGAACTGGTATTAGAGACTTCAGAGATGATTGTTAAGATCAGGGATCGTATGGCAGCAGCTCGTGATCGTCAGAAAGCCTATGCCGACAAACGCAGCAAGGAGGTAGAGTTCGAGGTGAATGACCGTGTCATGTTGAAAGTTTCACCGTGGAAAGGTGTTGTACGCTTCGGAAAGCGTGGCAAGCTTAATCCACGCTACGTTGGGCCATTTAGAGTTCTTGAGCGCATCGGTACAGTGGCTTACAAGCTAGAATTACCTACTGAGTTGGGTAATGTTCACTATGTCTTCCACGTTTCGCAACTAAAGAGGTGTTTTGCTGAGGACCCACTAGTGGTACCCTTCCAAGAGCTGAAGATCGACGACAAGCTACAGTTTGTCAAAGAGCCCGTTGAGATAATGGATCGAGAGGTTAAAGTACGTAAGCACAGTTGTATTCCAATTGTCAAAGTTCGTTGGAACTCAAGACGTGGACCGGAGTGCACATGGGAGCGAGAGGATCAAATGAAGTTCAAATACCCACATCTTTTTCCCGAAGACAAAGCGGAAACTAGTAAAGCTGGTGAATTTCGGGGCGAAATTCCTCTTCAAGTTGGGGATGATGTCACACCCGAGCAAAATTCGCAACAATCTTGATTTGTTCACTTCATTCCTCTGCGATTACTTGTCAAATTTCGGGATGAAATTTCTTTCAAATTGGGGATGATGTGACAACGCGTATTCCCAAGGTGAGCATCGCTTTATTTTTCCACAAATCTTTAGCGTGTGTTTTGCGTTAAATTGCTTATTGTGCATTGTGGGTTGTTTATGTGTGTGTTTTCACTAAACCACTAAACACTTTTACGTGTCGCGTATCTAATTTTGGGATAACTAACTTAACGGGCCGCGAACTCGCTTAACATACACCCGTGTAGGCCCGCGGTTACGTTCCACATACCGTACCTTAGGCCCACGTAGTTAGGGCCCAACCAGACTTCCGCATACCCACTGCATATTTTTAGAAGTAAGTAAGTTAGGGCCCAATCAGCTTGGGCCGAGCACCTTGTGCCTGCTTATCATATTTGTTGATCAAATTGTTGTGTAAGGCCTTTTACATTGCCATAAGCCCAAGTCGAGCCACCAACCCCATCTATTAATCACGTATGATTAGCTCATGATTTCACAACTCCTTTACAAACCCTATTTTCCTAAAACCAACCATCGACGGCAGTGAAACCCCCCTTCGCGAAACAGTATCCTATCACCCAGAAACTTGGTTAGTGAATCCATGCTATGAATTATTATTGTTTGATTATCTTGTTGTGTGTTGATGTTTAGTAAAGGTATTACATGAGAATATTTGTGTCTTGGATGATGATCATGCTGTAAACGTGTTACGTGAATTGGATTGTGTATGTACAATAGGGTTCACTTACAAACTGTTTAAATACAAATGATCCTTTAATAAGTGGTAATCGATTGAATTGTTATTTGTCCATTGAACTAGGAGGTTGCTAACATGTATGAATACAACCGATTCTGGGGTATGACAGTTGCTCGATCGGACCACTGGTTCATGATACGAATGTTTACTTGATGTATAGTATATGTCAACCATGATTGTTATTATAATTACATATGCTTCCATTGAATAATGTGTTGATAAGAATTGATTTCCTTGATGTAATGTGCAAATTGATACATGATTCAGGTTGTGAATTATCAATTGTTAGTACATGGGCCACATGCACACACATCATGAACTAATTCTGTTTAAACTTGGGCCCAACAGTTATCACACTAATTTGTGTTGATTGGGTCTTAGTTGTTACTGGATCAATTAAAAGCAATGGGTAAAGTGTGCTATTTGGGCCGCATGAAATTGTAACGTATATGTATATTCACACGAGGTCTGGTAGGTTGATTTTGGGGGCTGATTCAATTATATTGGTGGATCTGTTGAACTGGTTTAATGGCTGGGCCGGTTGGTTGGGAAACTACCGAATGAGCCGAGTCTATATAACACATTGTGGGTTAGTCGGAAATGTGGCAACATGGAACCCATGTGATCCGAATGTGAAATGGGTGTGGTATGTAGCTAGCATTGTGAATAAACCGTGATCAGAATACTTGCATGACGAACGTGTTAATATGTGTTACATGATTACTTTTGAGCATTATATGTGAACAAATGCGTGAATACATGGAACTGTCTCTGTACACCGGTAGGATTTGATTGGTTAACTGTTAAACAAGCACTAAGTCTAACCGAGCAAACCAAAGGTGAGTTCACTACATTCGAGCATGAGTCCCAGTGGTTGGGGACAGTCAGTGGGTATCCCGTGGGGGGATAAGTCTTTTGGGTAAAAACGGGTATATTGGTTAATATTCTCACCTATCATTCTTGTAAGTCCCTTATATTGTTACCTGGAGGGTAACGGGTATTAGTTGGTAGCGCTACTTAGGTTTGGCACCCTCACACCGCTCCTAGATAGGACGGATGTGAACTAATGACCCAGTCGGGCCCAGTACAGGATAGGAGTACGTGGGAAAGGGCAGTCATGTACATCAGGAGCCGTCTTGTTCGGAATTGAGATATTAACAATATTACTTGCATTGGTTATTGAATTGTTTTACATACAACTGGTAACAAACGTTTTCTAAAACTGTGAACTCGCCAGCTTTGTCTGATACACTTGTTACATGCTCGCAGGTCGTTAGGTGATTGGAATAGGAGCTTGCTGGCTGGAGAGCAAGAGTGGTCATGGTCATACCGACGGGATTATTTATCAAATACTTATTTATTATGATTGATTCGTACTACCTTATGATACTTTAATGCTTCCGCTGAACTTGTGATTTTGAATAACTTATGATTGGAATTGTTATTACTTAATTGATGGAACTTTATTACAACTTGTGGTTCAATGTAATCAGTGGCTCATTGCTAGTGGTCACACGCCTAACAGGGACACTCCCTAGGTGGTAATTTGAGGGTGTGACAAGCTCGGCTCGAACTCTATTCGAGCTAGCTCGGCTCGAGCTCGAATTTCAAATCGAGCTGAGATTTGAGGCTCGAACTCGACTCGATTAAAATTCGAGTTGGCTTGGCTCGGCTCGATCTAGCTCGAACTAACAAAGAACCACAAAATTTACTACTTAAAAAGCCCTAAAAATGAATCTCTTCATAGACTTAGGGCCATAATTGCAATTTAATTTAACTAGATGGCTAAATATGCAAGTATAAATAGTTAGCTCACTTTGTACATTGTCTTTACCTTCTTTTATAGGGGAGATACTCCCTTGATTTTTTGTCTTCTAAGCGATGTTGGACAAAAAATGAAGGATGTAAACCTTATCGAGCCGGTTCACGAGCTCACGAGCCGAGCCAGGCCAAGCTCGAGCTCGGCTCGTTTACAAACCGAGCCGAGCCGAGCTGGCTCGTTTACAACTTAGCCAATTTTGAGCCGAGCTTTTTTTGAACTTTTTTCGAGCGAGCTGCGAGGCTCGAGTTTTTTGTACACCCCTAATTATCAATTATGAAACACAAAATTGCAAGTGAACAACTTATTAACACGAATATCTGTAAACATTATAAAAAGGAATTTAATACTACAAGATCATTCAAGATTACACCTTTATTAACAAAACCAAATACATTAATTACCAGAATAGGCTTTTTGTATCGCCTAAAACTTATTCTTTGCTTCTTCCACATGTTTAAGTTTCCTAATGCAGAACAACAATCTGGGTTCCATCTCTAAAACCAAACGATCAAAAAAAAAAACTTTTGAATATGGTATCAAATTCTAAAAGAAACAACTCATTTTAGATCAATATTGGTTACCAGTGAAAGCTTCTTGTAAGCATTCTTGAGCTCTACATCAGTGCAACCCTTTTTCTGCATATGAAAATATAAAATCAATCAAAAGATTCAAAACACACAATTTATATTTCATCTTACATATTTGTGACATTGAAATATATATTTATTTAATCAAACACATATCAAGATCTTTAACTATGAATATATTGGTAGAAAATGATCAGAAAACAAAAACCCAGATCTTAAATTTAAAGAAAACAAAAACCCATCATCAAGATTCATCAAAGAACAAAACCCATCAAGGAAATATTCAAAAAAGCAAAATCAACTAAAAAGGATTGAATTGTTAACTTTTTTTTTTACCTAAACTGAAGAATCTTGAGTTGCTCTGATCTCAGCCGATTGGATCGCCGATGCGGCTGCGTTAATGGCTCTGATCTCAGCCGGTGAGTCGGATCATAGTCGGCGATGGAGCGAACGACAGAGAGGGCAGCAGTGTCGCCAACGACGACGGTTTGTAGGATGATGAGGAGTTGGTCTTTTGTGAAGGATTCAAGAATTTTAGTGTAAGAAAGGATGTTTTAGATCGATTCATGGTGGATAGAGGATATGGAGGGAGAAAGTGAGATGTGAATTTAATACAGATCCAGTAGAGAGAGAGAGAGAGAGAGTGGGATGTGAATTTGAAATGTGAGGGTTTGGAGGGATGTAATAATAGAGTCCATTTTCTAATTTGAAATTTGAAATTTGAAGAGGGTAAAATTTGATTTTTGTATTTTAAAAGATTTTAAATTAATGATTTATGATGCAATAATGACATCAGATAGCATTATTGGACAGCCTATCTGATTGCCACATAAGCGTTGTGATATCATCGTCATATCTCCTTTTATAGTAAGGGGAGATTAGTATTGGAGGAATAGGATCAAATGCAAACCACATTTTGCATACAAACTGTAAGAACCATTTAAAAAGTGTCACGTGTCATCCAACCAATTATAGAGAAATGATAAAATAATATCGTAAATAATATCAATTATATTGAATTCACTATAAATAAGTTAACAATCAATTAATTATTTATTTATTTTGATCTTCCTTTTGTTTTCAATGTGCTGATTAAGAAAAGTGCTGATATAATTTAAATATGTGCTAAAATCAATTATCTTGATTAATTTTCATGTGCTAATATAATTCAAAAGTGATACTTTTATGTAGGTATTGTTTTGGTATGTGCTAATTTAACTTTTTTTTTAAATGCTAGGATCTGTTCTTACGATTTGTAGGATAAATATGATTTGTACTGGAACAACCCATCGTATTGGAACAAGATCTAGTGGACGTGTATTTTACACACGCGAGTCAAGTCAACTGAAACTTCACTCAACTTTACCTTTGTTTTGTTTTGAAAGGCTAACTTTACCTTTGGTTATACCCTAATCCTCTTTTGCAACAAAGGAAGAAACGAGATGGCAAACCCTGGGGTGAAGCTGTTCATGAAGAAGCTGAAGCTGATGATCTACAGTAACGATATTCCACAGATCCAGTAGAGAGAGAGAGAGAGAGAGAGATGTGAATTTGAAATGTCAGGGTTTGGATGGGATGTAATAATAGAGTCCATTTTCTAATTTGAAATTTGAAATTCGAAGAGGGTAAAATTTGATTTTTGTATTTTAAAAGATTTTAAATTAATGATTTATGATGCAATAATGACATCAGATAGCATTATTGGACAGCCTATCTGATTGCCACATAAGCGTTGTGATATCATCGTCATATCTCCTTTTATAGTAAGGGGAGATTAGTATTGGAGGAATAGGATCAAATGCAAACCACATTTTGCATACAAACTGTAAGAACCATTTAAAAAGTGTCACGTGTCATCCAACCAATTATAGAGAAATGATAAAATAATATCGTAAATAATATCAATTATATTGAATTCACTATAAATAAGTTAACAATCAATTAATTATTTATTTATTTTGATCTTCCTTTTGTTTTCAATGTGCTGATTAAGAAAAGTGCTGATATAATTTAAATATGTGCTAAAATCAATTATCTTGATTAATTTTCATGTGCTAATATAATTCAAAAGTGCTACTTTTATGTATGTATTGTTTTAGTATGTGCTAATTTAATTTTTTTAAATGTTAGGATCTGTTCTTACGATTTAAAAGATAAATATGATTTGTAGCGAAACGAACCCGATCAATATTGGAACAAGATCTAGTGGACGTGTATTTTACACACGCGAGTCAAGTCAACTGAAACTTCACTCAACTTTACCTTTGTTTTGTTTTGTTTTGTTTTGAAAGGCTCAACTTTACCTTTGGTTATACCCTAATCCTCTTCTGCTGCAACAAAGGAAGAAACGAGATGGCATACCCTGGGGTGAATCTGTTCATGGAGAAACTGAAGCAGATGATCTACAGTAGCGATATTCCACAGATCAGCAACGACCCATCAGTCTTATCTAAAAGGCCTCAGCTACGACTGCTTTATGAAGAGCTTGGATCCATGATCCAAACCCTATTCGTTGATACAGAAAACGACCCACACGAGCTTAAAGAAGTAAGAAATCTGAAGAAAAGATTCAAAGATGTAGCAGAAGAGGCACAGGATGTGGTAGATCTGTTTGTGCTCCATGTCAATTTAAAAAGGCGCTACTTGTCGCCCGCTTACCTGCCACCACGTGTTTGTTCTTTGTTACTTTGGTATTCTAATGAAAAACAACCTCTAATATCTCATGCCTCTGAAGCCTCTCTGGATCTTGAGGATGTTATGAGATCAATCAAGTCTATCAAGGAGGATTTCTTTAGCATCATCCAAAAGGTGAGGATGGAATCTTCTCCAACAACCGACAGTCTGAAAACTCAATCTGCCGCTTCTGTTGGAACTTCCTGCTTCAGAAATTCATCAGTAGGGGATGAAATCGTAGTGGGTCTTGATCGAGATATTAAGATCATACGAGATAAGCTTACCGAAGATACAAGAAAGCTGGATGTGGTCTCTATTGTTGGAATGGGAGTAAGCTTACCCTTGCTACCAAAGTATTCAATGATCCTTTTGTTGTTCACCATTTCTGGGTACGTGGGTGGGTCACTGTTTCTCAAAAATATGAAAGAAAGGATCTGTTGAATCGAATATTGGCTTACATGGGAGTTGATATAGACCCTAATACAAGGGATAATTACCCTCAACTCCGTAAAAAGTTGCACCAGCACCTTATGGGCCAGAGATATATAGTTGTCATTGATGATATCTGGAGCACTCAGGCTTGGGATGACCTGAAAGTTGTTTTCCCCAACCCTGATAACGGAAGTCGAATTCTGCTCACCAGTCGCCACAAAACTGTTGCTTTACATGCAAAACCACATGGTTTCATACATCAGTTAAGAAGTTTGACGGATGAAGAAAGCTTGGAGTTGCTGCGTAAGAAGGTGTTCCGTGGCGACCATTTCCCTGATTGGTCAAGTCTACCTGGAATGCAAATTGCAAGAAACTGTCGAGGGTTGCCACTTTCAGTGGTTGTCATAGCAGGAGTTCTAGCAAAAGAATCAGCGACCAAAGAGTCATGGGAAAGAATTTCTAAAAGTGGCAGTTCATTAATCCTCAGTAACCTGAAGGGGCAAGTGCAAACGTTTGCTTTGAGTTTGAACCATTTACCTTCTCACTTGAGAGGTTGCTTTATTTATCTAGGATGCTTTCCAGAAGACTATACATTTCGAGTATCAAGGTTGATTTGGTTATGGATTGCTGAGGGATTTATACAAAAAGCCAGAAATCGAAGCTTGGAGGAAACTGCAAAGGATTACTTGATGGAACTAGTTGACAGAAGTCTTATAGTTGTTCAGGGCAGAAAGATTGACGGTGCCATCAAAACTATTTCTGTCCATGATGTTTTGAGGGAGCTCTGCTTGGAAGTAGCCAGAAAAGAAAAATCCTGCCTAAAAGTACAAGGAGTGAATCGTTCAGCCATTGCATCATATGAGACACGCCGCATATTCACAGATTTCTACATTAACACCACCAAAGCCACAAGGATTCAATCACTTTTGAACTTTTATAGCTACCGGAATGCAAGTTCTGTCATTAGTTTGAATTCCCATTCCTGGAAGCTTTTAAAGGTGCTGGATCTAAAACAATGTCCCATGACACCTTTTCCAAAGGGGATATCATTATTAGTTAACTTAAGGTACCTTGCGGTTCGGTATGATAATGATGATTTCTTCCAATCTAGAATATGCAATCTTTGGAACCTTGAAACCCTCATCATTGAGGGGATTTCATATAATCCTTTGGTGCTCCCAAATACCATATCAGATTTGGTGAATCTACGGAATTTGCTGAGTCGCAGGACAATTGTTTTTCCTCCTCTTCAGACACCGATGATGAATTTGCAAACCATTTCTAATGTGGCGCTGACTAAGAATTGGGAAAAGTATTTTCCAAATGTCAAGAAGCTTTCGTGTTACATTTTCCTGGATACCAAATATGACTTCGAATCACTCACGTTCCTTGAGATACTGAAGATAAGTTCTATGAGGTTACAAGAGTTTTCCTGCAGCAGGTTTCCTGCTTCGTTGAAAAAGCTTACATTACAAGGATGTCGTCTTCCATGGAGTTGCATCTCCACAATTCAATCTTTACCTAATCTCGAGGTTCTAAAGTTACTAAAAAAATCTTTTATGGGGCGCATGTGGGACGCTGGCGAGGAACCATTTCAGCAACTAAAATTCTTGAAATTAGTGGGGTTGGATATCATAAAGTGGGAAGCCTCTGAAATCAACTTCCCATGTCTTAAAAAGTTATTCTTGGAGAACTGCCATCTCCTTGAAGGGATTCCACTTGAAATGAAGGACGTCCCAACACTAGAGCATATCCAGATTGAAAATTGTAACAACTCGGTTATCACATCTGCTAACGAAATACGAAAAGAACAGCATGATTATGGAAACTGTGACCTAATGATCAGAGCTGATAGAAGATCATTAGCAAGATATGTGTCCGGTGGAGTTGAAAGGAATTATCGAAAGGAAATAAAGAAAGGAAATTCTATTTGGGATCTTGTTAATGTTGTTAGTACAGGTCCAATGAGGACAGGTTGGATAAAGCTGTTAGATGAAAGAACTTCATTTTATTTGGATTTCTCAGTTGGTGTAAGAGGGCGTTCGAAGACTACTTTTTATTGGGGGCTAAACCTATTGAATGATGGGAATTCGAACCATGGTGGAATCAGAAGGAGAATTCTAAAAGGAGGTAGAAGAGTCAGTTCGTTCCGTTCCCTTTGGTGGGATTATGTGACAAATGACATAGGGGACATTCATTTGAGAAGAAAAACAATAAAGAGTACAATTGTAAAACATTAAATAGTTTTTCTCCTATCTTATTTATTATTATCTTTGACTACATACATCAAAATTTATCTTACACGTTTTGAAATTTATCCTACACAACTCGTAATTAGGGGCGTTCACGGTTTTGACTACACACATCAAAATTTATCTTACACGTTTTGAAATTTATCCTACACAGCTCGTAATTAGGGGCGTTCACGGTTCGGTTTCAAACCGTGAAACCGTCCAAACCGGTCATCAGTTTGGTTTCACAATCGGTTTTTATACTCAACTTTCGGTCGGTCGGTTTCGAAATTTTCAAACCGTAGCAAATGGTTTGGTTTAGTTTACCGTTTGTACAAAAAACCGACCGTACAAAATCGGACCGTAAGATTTATATTATATTATTTCTCTCTCTCTATCTACATATATTAGACATAATTTAAAATAAAATTGTTTTAAATATAGTTAAACTAACGCAATGGAGTACCATATCCTATGGAACACCATGTTTACATTCTCATAGCTTACTGCTCGACCGTCATCTGTTAATCTATACTATATAATAAAAGAAACCACTTTGGGGACACGTGTCATCATATTAGGCCTTCTCTTATAGATAATTATTATTTTAGTTTAATCTCTTTTAATTAATTATAGATAACTCTTGTATTAAATATTATTTAGTTTAATAAGTTATGGATAATTATTATTTAGTTTAATCTCTTTCTCATTTATAATATTATTTATTTGAATTAATTAGAGTTAATTATTGTTTTCGTCCCTGTGGTTTGTCAAAAATCACTATTTAAGTCAATTTGTTTAAAAATTGCGATTTCAGTCCCTATGGTTTCACTTTCGTAACTATTTCAGTCCACCTCCCATCCATTTCAGTCCCTGTACTTAACAGAATAATGGATTGAAATTGATACGAAAGTGAAACCACAGGGACAGAAATGGTTACGAAAGCGAAACCACGGGGACTGAAGTCGTAATTTTTAAACTAATGGACTGAAATAGTGATTTTTGACAAACCACAGGGACGAAAACAGTAATTAACTCAATTAATTATTACTTTTATATTTATTTATTTACTTCAAATTCAAACTTAGTTATCTAATTTGATCTTAACTATATCTTTGAACGTTTTGTTTAGTTTGGTATCAAATAGATTTTACGAAACTTGAAATTAAATTAACTAATATTATTTATTATTTATATATTTATGGAGTTTTAAATAAAGGGTTACATTTATTGAGACTTCGTTAACAAATTTTGCAACAACAGAATAATCTATTTTTATCACGAAAACCAAACTTTGTATTAATATATTAAATATTTTTATTTTCACTATACAAAATTACATTTACTCGACCCATGTAATACATGAGGTTTTTTAAGATATAACTTTTTATTATTTGATATATAAAATTAGATTTATTCAATTCGTACAATACACGGGGTTTTTTAAGGATAAATATTTTTTTTATTATTTAGTATAGAAAATTACATTTATTCAAACCGTGTAATACACATATTTTTAAAGATGTAATTTTTTTATTATTTGGTATATAAAATCACATTTATTCAACCCATGTAATAAATAAGTTTTTTTAAAGATGTATTATTTTATTATTTAGTAAAAAATATTACATTTATTCAACCCATGTAATACACGTGGTTTTAAAGATATAACTTTTTTATTTGGTATATAAAATTACATTTATTCAACCCATACAATATAGTTCTTATAGATATAACTTTTTATTATTTGATATATAAAATTATATTTATTCAACCCGTGCAATAAAGGAGATTTTTATAGATATATTGTTTTATTATTTAGTATATAAATTTATTTATTCAACCCGTGTAATACACGGGGTTATAACCTAGTTTTCTATATTTCAAATTCTCAGAAACTATAAAACTAATCGCAACCAACACTTTTTTCTTTATGGAATTTAAACATTAGCCAGCAACTCCTTTTTTAGGATATGTTTTTGAACATTGATTTTGTTGTATTTGTTTTTTTTACATATCGTTAAAATCTTCGACAACTTTACTTATACATATATGAGTTAATTACTATTTTCGTCCCTGTGGTTTGTCAAAAATCACGATTTCAGTCCTTTAGTTTAAAAATTGCGATTTCAGTCCCTGTGGTTTCACTTTCGTAACCATTTCAATCCACCTCTATTAACCCCATCCATTTATTCTGTTAAGTACACGTGAATTGACCATAAGCCCTTATTAATAAAAAACAAAAAGATATCTAAATGAGTTAATTACTATTTTCGTCCGTGTGGTTTGTCAAAAATCACTATTTCAGTCCATTAGTTTAAAAATTGCGATTTCAGTCCCTGTGGTTTCACTTTCGTAACCATTTCAGTCCACCTCCGTTAACCCCATCCATTTATTTTGTTAAGTACACGTGAATTGTATTCTAGGACCCACTTGTTAAAACACAACCTCACGCTACCCCACCCCACCCCACTCCATCCCTACTCTCATTTCCGGCAAAAGTTTCTGGTCATCTTCTCCGGCATCACAATCCCACCCTTTTAATGTCCGGCGACTCATTACCCCACCCCAATTAATATCTTCCTAGCAGCATCAATTAACATAATAACTTTGAAAAATAATGTTTACCTGGACATTTTCTCATTCTGAAATCCAAAATTAAAATTTTGGAACCATATATGTAAAAATAGTGCCAGACTTCTACTTCTACTAAAGCCATGGTGGGTCGAACCCTACAATCCAATTTAAGTCCATATGTCATACAACAATAAAATCATATAAATCCAATAATAAAATCATATAAGTCCATATTTAATTAACACAAGGGTAATTTAGGTATTTCATTAAAAACTTAACCATAAAATAGACGGTGTTAGGAGACTGGACTGAAATTGTTACGAAAGTGAAACCACAAGGACTGAAATCGTAATTTTTAAACTAGTGGACTGAAATAGTGATTTTTGACAAAACACAGGGACGGAAACAGTAATTAACTCATTTAGATATCTTTTTGTGTTTTATTAATAAGGGCATTATGGTCAATTCACGTGTACTTAACAGAATAAATGGATGGGGTTAACGGAGGTGGACTGAAATGGTTACGAAAGTGAAACCACAGGGACTGAAATCGCAATTTTTAAACTAATGGATTGAAATAGTGATTTTTGACAAACCACAGGGACGAAAACAGTAATTAACTCTATATATATATACTAGGTTAGAACCCCGTGTATTACACGGGTTGAATAAATGTAATTTTATATAATAAATAATTAAAAGTTGTATCTTTATGAACCCTGTATATTGTACGGGTTAAATAAATATAATTTTATATATCAAATAATAAAAAGTTATATCTTTAAAAACCATATGTATTACACAGATTAAATAAATGTAATTTTGTATACTAAATACTAAAAACGGCGTATCTTTAAAAAACCCGTGTATAATCGGGTTGAATAAATCTACCAAATAATAAAAAATTACATCCTTAAAACCCCGTATATTACACGTGTTGAATAGATCTAAAAAAGAGTTATATCTTTAAAAACCATGTGTATTGCACAGATTAAATAAATAATTTTGTATATTAAATACTAAAAACGTCGTATCTTTAAAAAACCCGTGTATAGTCGGGTTGAAAATCTACCAAATAATAAAAAAATTATATCCTAAATAAATGTAATTTTGTATATTAAATACTGAAAACGTCGTATCTTTAAAAAAACCCGTGTATAGTCGGGTTGAAAAATCTACCAAATAATAAAAAAAAAATTATATCCTTAAAAACCTTGCGTTTTACACGAGTTGAATAAAAATAATTTTGTATACAAAATAAAAAAAAGTTATATTTTTAATAAATTAGGATAACATTTAATATTAATTTATTATTTATATATTTAATAAGGTAAGTAGATAAGAGAGGTATTTGTTTTAAAAATATATTAAATTAACAATTTAGATTTGAAGATAATATTTTATTAAAGTATGATAAGATTTAATATTAATTTATTATTTATTAAGTTAATATAAGATAAATATAGATTAGGGGATACCTTCAATGAATGGCACGTGTCCAAAAGTTGGTTTCTTTTATTATAGTAGTTAGATATATATAGAAACGAGATCAGGAGAAAACGCCCAAAAGTGTGAGAACGGTGAGAACGCATCCTGGCCCAACACGTGGCGCGGGACATGATTAGGGTCCGAGGGTTTTTTTTACTTTTCAATATTCTTCTCCTTTCACGATTTCCGCGTTTGACATGCTGCTTCATTTTTGGCGTGCAAGATAATTTTGACGTTATCTAGAATCATTAATTACTTGGCGTTTTACTGTTTTTCTCATATTTCTTCTCGTTGAATTAATTCTTTTTGTGTCACATAGTTAATTTTTTTGGCGTTATGGCTTTTTCTATGTCATTTTTTTTGGCGTTCTGGGTCTTTTTGTTAATAATTGACTACCATAGATTAATATTTTATAAAATTACAATAATACGAAATCAAAATAAACTAATTGACCTACTGAATTTTCAAGTTTATATCACTTTGAAACAAAATGGTTTACAAGGTGATTGTAAGGTTATTATCTATTACAAAAGAATACTTGAATTCTGAGGTGAAAGGAAAATGGAGTTTGTAGTATGTATTGAATGTTAGGCTTAACTCATTGTTCTCTGCTTGATGAGCCTTCTATTTATAGACGGCTTGGATACATGAATAAACATTTGTTTATTCATGTATAAGTCCTGCAAAAAGTAGCTCTTTGACATATTCATTGAATCCAACAATCAAGGTGTCTTTGTCATCATGATATCCAATAATGTCAAGTTGCTTCGGTTATTGTGGCAGGATAGAACTGATTTTTAGACAAGTGGGGTTTTTATCAAAATTTCTGATAAACCACTTCATCGGAAATTCTGGTGAACAAATCATCAGAAAATCTGAAGACCAGAATTGTCAGAAACTGATGATATTTCATCAGAAATATCATCAGATCCATCAGAAAGACCTTCTTTGATAATCTTCTTCAGCTCTTGATCAACTTATGATACTTTGAAGTAGATATTGTTGCTTTCAGTTGTCCTATCCGATCTTCTTCTTCTTGTTTTGATCTTTAGGACTGTTATCTTCTTCATAGATCAGGTTGAATCTGATTTTCTTCAATACTTACAAATAAAGTTTCCTAACATGTGACCTCGTCTCATCAAGAACGGTTTGGATCTAAAGGATTTCTACAACTTTTACATTGATTTCATCAAGATCTAAACACTTTTTCACTCTTTTCAAACTTTTCTTCAACATTCTTCACTTTTTACTTAAAATCGTTAGAATCTGGACTCGTTCGGGCTCTCTACTCATTCTCTAGTGGAGAACCGGTCTGAGAATGGATTTCTACCGGAGAGACGACCGATTCACTGGTTGAATATGAAACTCCGTCAAGAACAGCGAGTCTGACCGAACGGGGTGATTCCCGTTCGATCAAACGAGTTGGACATGAAGTGATTTCCATTGTTTAACACGTCGTCACACCGTCTCGGTTAAACCGCAAAACTTTTCAACTTAACTGATTTTACAAGTTTTCAAAAAGAAGGTTGCTCAATCGAATAGTCGTCCGATCGGACGACCATCCGATCGAACGACTATCCGACCAAGTGTTGAGATTACTTAAACTATTTTACAAAACTTCAAAGAATGTCAGCTTCAATCGAACAGCCATCTGATCGAATGGCCATCCGTCCGGATGACCATCCGATCGAACGACTTTATTTATACTACAACGAAAACTTCAAAAGTTCCAATACTTCACAACACCTTTCCCCAGTCGAATGACCATCCGACCGAACGGTCATCTGTCCGGATGACCATCCGTCCAGACGGTCATCCGATCGAACCAACATCCGAACGTTCATCTCACTCGACGCACTTTCACGCACTGTTCAACGCTTACACTATCGTTCTCTGATCAGGCTAATCTCTCAAGCGTTCCCTTCAATCCAAGACTGTGTTTATTTACTAAACACGATCTGTGAGTATACTCGATCCCTTTTTGCTTAACGCACTTTTGGGTGTTACATACGTTACCTATATTAAATCACATCGACACACAACGCAAACACTTTTATACGCTAACCGCTCTCGCAAGTTATACATATTATTCGATGAATGCTTGTATGTTATGTTTACACAGTGATTATTGCCTGACACCTTAGCAACGATAGCACTATAGTTTGGACTCAGCACCTGTCGTGGACAGGGGTTGTTAAGGGATTTACTTCACGTGTCACAGTGGTGACATGTGTTGCGCATTCTACAACTCGCAGTCACGTCTGTGCATATTTCATTGTCGATAGCTTACTTGCTTAACAGTTCTACGTGTTACATGCTGGTTATGCGTAAATCGCTTTTCGCTACTATATGCTATTAAACTTGTGCACTCGCCTTTACACTATATGTATTGACTGTTATTTTAACGCATGTGACAGGTGTTTAGGATGCTATGCTATGCTTGCTTGATGAAAGAAGTAGGTGGTCTAGAAACGTCATTCAATAAAATTTGAGTCGTCGGAACAATATTGTCTTTGAGAATAATGTCTGTAATAACTACTTATGCTTTATAAGTTTATGGTATGGGACATGAACGCTAATTATATTGTCACTAATAGTGTTATGGATTCTCTTGGACAATCTATTTCGCTCAGTGTCTCACCCCGATGTTTCCGCCATCGGTTGGGGTGTGACATATAGTGCAAGAACAACATCTGATGATGAAATAAGAAGAAACCGATGAGCATGGAATAAGGAAGATTAACGTTGAGCTTGGTGAGGGATTGCTACAGAAAAATAGGGTTTTTCGATAGAGCACTTTTGTGCTAATAACATGTAAAAGAAACAAGAGAGAAAGTAGAGGGAATTCTGTTCATTCATATGTCATCCAGCTACATACAAGTGCTAATCATAATGCACGATAAATCATAACCAGGAGAATTTGGTGAATTATGTATGATACTTTGATTATTTATAACAATTTATTCTTTTTATTATATTTTTTCGTTTCACTCACCAAAACATGTTTTCAAAAATAATAAACCACATTAAGTTTTTCTATGTTTAGTTCCATATATTAAAGAAATAACAAAAACTAATGTTCGCTTAGCAAAAGTAAGCAAATAGTTGAAAACTTACCACAAGAGATTTGTATTTGTAAATCGTTTTGCCCTATTTGTGGTAACCAAAAATACATTGAAGATTTATTGCCTATTAGTCTATAATCTATAAATCTATAATCTATAATCTATAAATCTATATAAAGCATTTCCCATGGATAGAAATGTAATTTTCCCCAACTTTTTTAAGACGCCATCTCCAAATCTCAAGATAAGTTCCATGATTTTCATCCTCGCTCCCAAATCTGCCCCTCATTTAACCCTCAGTATCAATGATTTCTTACATCCCTTTCCCTCGTTGACTGTTCCACATCCCCTCACCGCATGAAAAATTGAATGCTGTACTTGAATCGTTTCACATCTAAGCCAAACCGTCAGAGATACACTTGAACAGGGGCGGACCCAAGTTATGGGGTGGGTGGGCGGCCGCACCCCTTGAAAAAAAATAGTGGTATTTTTCGCGAAAAATCCAGACCGCACCCCTTGGAAATTTTCGTCCGCACCCCTTGAAAATTTTCGACCGCGCCCCTTGGAAATTTTCGTCCGCATCCCTTAAAAAATGTTAGGAATTTATGTAAAAAAAAATTGTGAACACGGATTGAAACCTGATCAAATTATGTAAACAAGTTAGCCTACACCCCCTCTAATAAAACTTAAATTCAATCCATCAAGCCCAATAACTTAATACTCATTCAAGCTCAACCCAACTACTAGTTTTGTTAAACAAACCAGTTCACATAATAAAAAAAAAAACCCAAATCGCTGCCACTTGCCAGCGACTCCCGCCCTCCCTCTGCCTCACTTCAGCGCCCAGCGACAGCATAATTCCGGCCGGCGATTGCAAAATTTCGGCTGCAAACTGGTTAATTCAGGCCGCCCCTAACAGGTACATGTTTTTTACTAGGGCTTATAATAATTACTAGGGCTTGAAATTCAAAATTTTGATTGGCAAACATTTTTGTTGATTATATGATTGTTGATTGACAAATAATAATTACTAGGGCTTGAAATTCAAAATTTTAAATTGAAAATTCAGGAACATGGGCTATGGTTGAACACTTGAAGATCCTTGTTTATTTTGTATGTGATAGGATTAGGAATGAACAATGAGTAGGGAAGTTATGCCGCGATTTCTCAAAAGGAAAGGGGTTGAACCACTTTTTTTCGCCGGATTATTCTAATTAAAGACCAAGGTATGTTATAGATAAGTATTTTTGTTATTTTATTGAATGATTAAGAGAAATAAAAGTAGGGATGGTTTGAACTTTGATGTTTTTTTGTTTGTTAATGTGATAGGAAGTTAGGAACTAGGGTTTGATTGTTTGAGAATTGAAATGGACCCGACCCGATCTTATTCGACCCGCTATGAAACTTTGTTTGTTTGTTTTTACTTGTTTTACATGACCCGACCCGATCCGACCAGCTATGAACTGATTTTTTTCTATAGCTAGGGGTCTAAAATCTTTAAAAAATTTCCGCACCCCCAGGAAAAAAATCCTGGTTCGCCACTGCACTTGAAATCCTTAAAGGGGGTATAAATCCATCAAATGGTACCGGCATTGCACTCGGTTTGGTTAGATTTGACTTCTAGGGTTCCAGTCGAGACTTCCAGAGGTATGTTTTTGGGTTTGAATTTGAATTATCTTCTTCTACCCTGATACTCCCGCAAATTTTTGATTGCTAATTTTAGTTCTAATTTATTGATTTTTATTTCAGGTCAGATGGTTTATGGATGCTTCATGCTTGTATTGCCCGATTTCATACATGAAAAGTTTGTTGGTTTGTGTCCTTCTCTTTATCTCCTTTAAATTGTGAACCCTAAATTTGGATGTGAAAATTGATTGAATACAGGGTTATATTTCTTATTAGGGTTTTGTATTTACCTATAAAGTCATCCAAGTTCAAAGCCAGATTAATATGATTTAACTGTTCATGTGTGTGTGTATTTGGTTGGCTAGAATTAAGCCTAATAATCATAGCATAACTAATATGATTAATTTTGAATCTGTTATGTATAATCGTCTTCATCGCATCTCTGAACCGAACACGATGGATACCGTTTCTCAGAGATTAGCTCGTGAAAATTTGAGCTCTCACACATCGATTTACTCTCTCAAATCGCTTTATCCTGTTTCCGATCACTGTAATTTGTTTATTTATCAGTTTATCCATTTCTAGGGTTTCATTTTACTCATTTTCCAGATGTTGTTTAAATTTCATGAACTGATGCAATGCAGGTTACGGTGATTATGATCGGCGTTATGCCTCTACGCTTACCACCAAAGGTATTGGACATCTGGTCCGCAAGGGTACTGGTGGAAGATCGTCTGTTAGGTATACATTTTGTATGATTTTGTTTGTTAAAAGTGTTTGTATCATTAGAGCATGAGTTAATATCTGAGATTTGTGAATCTGGTGAATGTAGTTTGATTTGGTTTAGTTGATGCATAATTAGGTTTGATGGATTTGAAAGGTAGTAGTTGTTTAAATGAAATGGAAGTTAGTTGTTAATGTAGTTTGGATGTCATTTCTAATCGGTCATCTTTGGAGCTCAAACATAATCCTAAGTCAGGTTGCATCTTATTTTTTTAAATGTTTGTTATACATTTGTTTATGTTAATATGGATGTCAGTTTTTGCTCACCGGTTCGTTTTATTTCTTAACTTAGCTGCTTAGAGTCTGAAGGTGTACTTCCTTTCGATATGATGTGTGGAATTCAATAATTGTGAAGCAAGACACTTTAAAATAGTAAAGAAGTTGGGTGAAGTTTGTGCTTTAGAAGTGCTACATAGAGATGCAGCCAATGGGGAAAGTAATGCATATTCTTGTTTAGATGTGTGAGTGTGTGACTCTATTGTAGTCTAGGTGTGTAGGAATTATTTTCATTTCATTTGATTATGTTGTTACTTTCGTAGTCCGAGACTTATTAACGGTGAAATTAGCTGATGACTATGTGATGCTCTTCCACGATGATTGATTTACAGTGGGATAGTTGCTACAGTATTCGGGGCTGCTGGTTTCATTGATCAATTATTTTTATTTTTTATATCATTTGTATAACTGTGAAGCAAGGCATACTAAAATAGTAAAGAAATTGGATAAAGTTTGTACTTTAAAAGTGATAAATAGAGATGCTGCTATAGGAAAAGCATGCATATTCTTGTTTAGATGTGTAACTCCATTTTAGTCTATAACTCTATATTTTAAACACTATGTAGTACCGTTAGCTTGGGGGCAAATTCAAGTGAATTTGAACACCCACGTTGAAAGGCTGAACTTGCATATTCTTTTGTGGGAATGCATTGCATATTTGAAGAACGTCATATTAGTTGCGTGTTTACAGTATTTCACTTTTGTTTGTTCAAGATAAACTTTATTCTCTAGGTACACAGGGGGCCGGCTTTACCAAGGCAGATGATATCCCTTGTATCCAGAAGACATTATTAGTAGAGGTGTACCCTCTTGCTTTGAAAGTGATTGATTCAAGAGACAAGAGTGAAATAATCATACACATAAGTAAAAGGTGCTGCATTTTTTAAACATTCATCAAGATTTCTTATAGGTGAAATTAGTCTATATTGTTTCTAAGCATCCATCCATGTGCTGACCTTTTTAATGTTATATAGGCTTCATACGAAAACTTTATGAACAAGTCTCGTCTCTCAAAAGGATAGCCACAGAGAAGGTTAAAACAAAAAATATATGGTTTTGGCTTTAACTGTAATTATAAATTTATAATATCTCACTTCTCTTGCTCATAATTCTATTTTTTGTCACCTTGATTTTGACTAGGTACACATCTGGGAATATTTTAATGATCACAGCTGGTGAGTATTTATACGTTTTTAGTTAGAGCATGTAAAATAAGTAGGTTGGCGTGTTGAATTTTGAGCGAAATTCTAACTTGTTTGACTTGTTCAATTTATTTTACGTATATTCTTTTACACCAGTTTGCATTGCTTTGAAATCTTAATCTTTCTACACGTCGAATTGGTATTGTGGTCAGTTCGACAACCACTTTGGTTATTAAATTGCAACTAAAATCAAGTAGAACAATCAAGTTCTCAAAAATTTGTTTATTTCACATGTTAGGCATGTTAAAGTTAAAATTGTAACTAAAATCTTTGTTATTGCGCAGGAAATTCAGACCATTGCAGTTGACCTTTCACCACTCTGGTTGCATTATACAAGACATGGCTAATGACTATTCAAGGGTGAGAAATATATATAATTTTTTATGTACTTGCAAGTTAAATGGCTTGGAGCTGGTCCGTGGGATCTTTACGGATTATGTTAGCAGTTAAATGACTATTCAAGTAAGATTAAAGATTCTGTTCTGTTGTTGCTCTTGCCAAACTAATTTTTGCCCTCTTTTGTTATTGGAAATTGCATTTTATTTTAATTTAATAATCCAAAATATCCGATAATAATTTATACCGTCAACACAATTAAATGAACGAGACCTCGTTCGTTTGACTAATCCAACTAAATTTCTTGTTCATGTTTGTCCATTTATCAAACAAACCAATTTCTAGGTGTTTGCCCCTCACAAAAGTGGTGTAGGTTTAAATCCTTGCGAGTGCAATGTTAGGCGGTAATTTAGGTGTAAAAATTGTTAAAGATTAAACTAATTTATGCTGACAACACTCGTAACTTTCACTTTCGTAATCTCATTGTAACAGAAAAGCAAACCCTGTGTGCTTAATAATGAACAATCGACAACTGCTGGCTTTTGCCTGATCAGAATGTTGTAAATTATTTTGACATGACATACATGAAAGTTCGGAGCAGATAGAGTTCAGGTAACGACAGTGAAAGCTAGGAGCGGCTTTGTTGGAATGAATTATTATCGTCCAGTCGGTTGGATTATTAAAATCCAATTTGCTTTTTCTTTGTTGATATTTAATTTACTTTATAATGCAAATTCTAGATATGTGGAGGATGAGGAAGGGATCAACAAGTTCTTTGCTGCCTTGCACATGCATGATAAGTTTCCTGTGTTGGTTATAATTGATGATTTTGGAGAATTTTTTGATAAAAGGTAGTCTTGATATCCTTTCTCTGAAAGAGATTCATGTTTGAATTAACAACATTAATTTTTTCCTAGCTTTGTTTTGTGTAATGCAGAATTTGCCAACAGAGGTACCATATGTCACACCCCAACCGATGGCGGAAACATCGGGGTGCGAGCACTAAGCGTTCAGATTGCTCATGAGATTCCATAACACTAGATATTTCAATAGCAATTAGATTGATTTCATGCATTGTCTAAACCATACAACCATCATAATAAGTATCAAATTACATCATCAGCAAATAGTGTCTCAAAGTTTCTAGATTAACTATGTGACGTTTCTAGGCATCGTCCTAGCTTGATTCCATTAGATCCCATAGCACCCTATCAGCCTGCAGCATGTATTAAAATATCAATACAAAGTATTGACGAGTATACAAGTTTGAATAATAGCATAATAGATTAAAACAACTCATATCCATATGTAAATTTAACAAAATAGTTTCAGCCGCGCTAGTGCCGCAGTCCACGCAGTGATAGCCCAAGTATCCCGATGCTTTAGTGTTTACCCAAGACTCAAGGTAAACTAGAATCCTCCTAACAATACCCCCGAGAATAATGGGAGAGGTGCATCTCCTATAGCGCTACTATTGTTAAGGCGGAACTACACACTCTGGATTAAACGTCACATAGCACAAAGAGTCAAGAATCAAGTATCACAAGTTTCACATACACATAGGATAGAGTTTAGATTTCAAAAGATTCAAGTATCGTAGTTTAATATAATACATGTTACATCCCAAAGTTTAAAGCAAAAAGGGATCGAGTATACTCACAGTGATTGCTTAACAGTATAGACTGCTATTGGATCAAAGGGAGCTCTTTTAGAATTAGCCTGATTAGATTGCAACAGATAAGAGTCGGGCGGAATAACGAGATTACACAAAGTGTCGGATCAGTTCACTGGATCGGATGGCTGTCCGATCGGATGGCTATCCGATCGGATTGCCAGTCGATCGGGTGACTAGTGAGAGAGGGAACAGATGACTGTCCGATCGGATGGCTGTTCGATCGGGTGGTCACTCGATCCAGGTATCAAGTTTCAAGTTTGTTGTTCAAGGGTTTTGGTTACTTTGATCGGATGGTTGTCCGATCGGGTGGCTATCCGATCGGGTTGCCACTCGGTCGAGGTTTCCAAGTTCCAAGTTCCTAAAAAGTTTCTAACTGTTTAAAAAAAGTAAGAGACAAGTGTCACCCGATCGGGTGGCTGTCCAATCGGATGGCTATCCGAGGGTTGCTGCTCGATCGAGTGGTCCTTGTTCCATCTTATCACTTTGTAAAATTTCTAAGTTTCTAGATAGCACGGTACGTATTGCGACAATAGTAAACTCCTCATCTTACAGCCGTCCTGATCGGGTGGGAATCACCCCTGCCCGGACAATTGTCTGTTTATGACGGTTTATGTCGGAATCCGTTCCATGGTCATCTCCTCCGGTGACAATCCGTTTTCAAACTTACTCTAGACTACCCATCAAGTCTACCATCTGTTTAAACCCGGATTTCACCGCTTAAAATGGAAGATTGAAGAGAAGATGAACAATACTTAAGTTTTATTATAAAAATCTTAGATCTAGCTTAGATTTGATGCAAAACACATGAAACTCCTTAGATCCGAGCTAGATCTTGCCAGGAATGACATCATAAGGTCAGTTTGTACAACCACCATGATGACATCATCCTCAAGAACTCAGATCTGAGAGTTTTCACGGCGAAAAGTGTGATTTCAAAGGTGAATCACGTAGAGAATGAGGTGTAGATCAAGAAAGTACAAGAATCTAGTGTAAAACGTACCGAAATCGCCAAGAAAATGAAGACATAGTAGAGTGCGTCTGTCCGAACGAGGCTGTCACATTAGGGAATTTGATGATGTGACAGGCCTATTTATAGTGTGAGAGGAGGTTAAGAAGGTGTGGCACGGATCGGATGGCGGGCCGATCGGGTGGCCATCCGATCGGGTGGCTATCCGATCGGATGGTCATCCGATCGGACTGCCACTTGGTCAGTCCCATCCTTTCTGCGTTCCCATCTTTGATTCGTTTTGCGAATTAGATTAAGCGTTGCGTATTATTTTGGAAATAGTATAACTAGAATACATGATAAACATCAAAAGTTTTCCAAGACTCATAGATTCCGCCAGTGACAAGACTCTAGTCTCTCGTTCAACCAAGGATCAAGTTTCACAAGTCTAAAGAGTCAAGCACCAAACAAGTATCAAGAGTCAAGAATCATAGTTTCTCAAGTATCAAGTATCAAGAATCAAGAGTCTAGATTTCCAAGTATCAGGTGTCAAGAATCAATATAAAGAATCTAGATTTCATAGTATTAAGAATCAAGTGTCTAGATTAAGCTTCAAGAGTCAAGTATCTAGATTTAAGTGTCAAGTCTCATAGTATTAAGTATCAAGGATCAAGTATCTAGAATAAAGAATCGATCATCATAGGGTTAAGCATCAAGTATCAATAAGATTCATACCAAAAGTGTCAAAGTATCAACATCACATGACTACAGGGACTAAAACTGATAATTGACAAACGTTCAGGGACTAATCCTGCCAAGAGCCTAAAGTTTGGGGACGCTGGGCGTTACACCATAGTCCTCATGGAAGAGAATTGGCGATAGTTCGAACTTTAGCTTTGTGTCTGAATGCAATTGATCATGCTAAGTAAGTAAACGATTTATGTTTGTTATTAACTTATATTATACAACTGATTCACCCGCTTTGAACACAGTGAAACAGGGACTTGTATGCTTTTGTTATCTGATACTCACCATGGTGACACCCCTAAATTTCTTCACATTTACAAGAGATGGGTCAACTCTATTTACACCATCAAAGGTCTCTACAGTTTTATCTTGAAATAGTAAATCACAAATAAATGACATATACTTACATGTTTAAACTTTGCAATGTGTTTGCTGTGGCAGGTGATGGAATCGGGTCATTTATCATCAAGAGTAATGGTCTGGAAATTGTGAGAACAACGGCTGCTAAATATTCCGTTGCACTTCAGTATTTAGTTTTGGAAGAGATGTACGAAGAACAAAGAAAAATTACTTGATAAATTCTTGACCAGGGTTTATTATGGTTTTAGATAATAGCATCTCTTCCCAAATTTGGTGCAATTTAATGTGTTAGTTACACCCCTCGAGGGCTTGTCAAGGCATTCTTTTAATTCGGACGACTGTACGTTAGAATCATCGCTTCACTGCATAAGTGCTATGTAATTTTGGAATCTTTGAAATGTCCATCACGGTCTAATCCAAATGTTAATTTGATTTAGTCTAAACATTATTTATATTTTGGTCCCAAATATGCTTAGAAGGCCTAAAATTAGGCCCCAAATCCCACATATGGGCGCAAAAGGAGTGCAAGTGTGCAACTACTCCTTCCGAATTCTCCATACCCAGAGATGTTTTCACCCCTCAATCCTGACATCAGGGTTGGAATCATCTTTACTGAGCTTCGGGTTAGGGCTTTTCAAATGGCTCATGCTTTGAATCTCCATCGGAAAAAGTTTGAAAAAAGTTTGCTCGAAATTGGCGAGGTTTGTAAACAAGCCAAGCATGAGCCGAGGCTGGCTTGCTTGTTTGACTTTACGGATTATGTTAGCAGTTAAATGGCTTTTGGAGTTCGACGGTGGCTAGCTGTTTTAGAACACCAATATAAGAGGCTTGCAAGTTTTATGGCCCGAAATATATCCAACATTGGAGGTACCAACAAACTTATATTTTTTTTATATCATAACATCACATGATACTTATAAAAATGTATGTTTACAGCAATATCATCACCAGAATCAAGAACAAATCTGATGAATGTGGCTTAGAGGATGGTAAGGTTGTATAAAGATATGACTCCAATACAAGCTGCATTTGATATAGTTTGTCTCCTTTGTTTGTCAAATATCCAGTCCGTCATGCTGAAGGGTTGTGTTCGTGAGTTGGCGAGTTGAACTCGACACGAACTTGAAAATCGTGTCCGACATGTGAGCCAAAAATGACATGAGTTTGCTGGTAGACACGAACACGACCTATGTAACCCATTTTTTTAATGTTTTGCATATTATTGCTCTAAAATTATAAATATTTTAATTTTTATATGTTGCCACAAATTAGCCAATCATTTTAAGTTATGGCATAAACAAACTTATTTTAAGAATATAAACAGGTTAAAAGAAGTCATTTCGCGAACCTGCTAGATCAACCAAACCCAACCAGTTTGGCTATAACATTTTTTTGCTAAGCAAAATGTTCTTGATAGTTAATCTCATAGACGAGTTTTTAGCTAAAAATATTGATATAGGAAACCAACGAAATGAAACAAATATTTGGGGACAACGGAGTTATGGAGGAAGGTTCGGTGAAGTTAATCCTGCAGTTGTTTGATTGAAAAGCCAAAAGAGGACTTCAAAAGTTTAATTAGTAGTTATAGCTAGATGGTGTAGTTGCCTGATGTGTATCATGTTCCATTCGAGTATTGTCGAATCCGCCGCAACGCGCGGGTTCCCTACTAGTATACTATATAAAGCAAATCTAATAGACAAGATTGTAATTTTACCATGCTTACAAGTTATGAAGCACCATGTACAAGGACATGTAAGCTATTTTAGAGGGGTTAAATTTGTATTTCACCCAAAATTTTAAGACAGTAGAGGGGTAAATAGGGGATTTCATACATACCTTTCATTGAAATTGAATGTATTGTCAACCCCTTCATAGCCTTCGACTGGCTGACTGACGCATGCTCTCCTTCACCGCCCTCACAATCAAGTCATGCATTGAATATCTCGTCTCTTCATTCCCCTAACGGATCAAAACCCTAACAATTCATAAACTTCGTCTCATCGGCTCCTATATCTGTGATTATTTCAATTCTTTCCCCCAACAGAGAATGGTACCTGTATATTAATATTGATATTTTCTACGCAAAGTTGGATAGTGATTGTAATTGTGACGGTGGAGGTGGTGGGTTGAAGGTGATTGATTGGAAGTTCCCAGTTTCAAGCTTCAACTTTCAACGTTTAACAAGTCTCACCTGCCGTGCTGTGTGTGTGAAACCACCGTGATTGATTGATTGGAATATTCTACGATCCGACAGACGCCAAATCTTCCTGACGGTAAACTGCATTCTCGATTGATCGATTGTTTGTTCATTTGTGTACTCATTAGTGCCAAACGCCCAAACTTAGTGCTTGATTGATGTAGCTTCTTCGGCTAGGAAGAACCCATCGGCACTTTCACGTCCGGTAAGTGTTTGATGAAATGTCTCAGTGAGTAAGTGTTTTAAAGGGCTCTTGTATCTGTCTTTTTAGTCACTTGTTTAATGATTCTTGTTGAGATTAGTCATTTTGAAGTGATATTCTTGATGGGTATGTAAGAAATCTTGGAGATACGTTCCTATTTTCAACTATTGTTGGTAAATTAACCCACATTCAGATATTTATTTGTTGTGAATCGTTAGGTGATGGAAGGAACCTTCTTGCTTTCTTGTTACGGTGATATATTGAAGGAACAAATATAAGTTGTTTGTAATGTTTTTGGTTTGTTTACGAGTTGATTAGTGTTATATGCAGTTGGGGAATCATTGCATCTGTTTGAGGAATAAAACTACTAGGCAATGCAAAAGATGGTAAATTGAAGTCTCTTCTTTATTTCTTTATTTGTTTTTCTTTCTTTTTTGAATTATTTAGTTGATAGTTTTTATATTTAGTTGTTAGATTGTTACTTGTTTAATTTGAATATGGAGTTTATATGTATAGCATTACTGTATCTTTCATTTTCTATTTCTACTTGGTAGTTATTATTAACTCTGCACACATACATTTTGTGGCAATGTTTATGTTTAGCAGTGGGGTCGTTATATAAGTTGTTGATAAGTAATAACAATATCATGAAAAGGACCTAATTCTGTAGAGTTTGCTATACACATATAAAATAAGTACATGCTCGCTTGAGGCCTTATTTAGATCCTGCGGATTAGGTTGACTTAGCTGTATACGTAGCTTGCTTTTTTGCACTCTTTCAATGAGGCCTATTTATAGTAGAACCCCATATTTAACAACTGTTCATATTTGATAGAACATGGTTAAAACTTATAACAATGAGTTTCTTCTTATGCATTTCAAGAAAAATGATTGGTCCTGTTGTTATACATGTTCTAATGACTTGTTATATGTGTGCATTGTGCCGTAATTGCAGTTGTTTACATGGTGGAATTCATGTCTTATATGGCTATCTTTTGTAAATATTTTAGAATAGATGTTTTCTTTCTGAGTCGCCTTTGTTTTTATCGGTAGGCACTTGGAGGGGCCATCTAAAATCTGAAGGCTAAAACTCACAGAGATCAAGATTGACATTAAAAGAGTCTCTAATAAGAAAACCATGGTTGCTGGTATAGGTTTTGAAGTTTTTGTTATTTGCAGATGTGAAGAACAAGTGAAAGAACAGTTCTTAGGGAAGAAAGTTTATCTTCTAATTTGTATGTTCTTGAAAAAATGGTACAACTTGAACTTATTATTAGTTAAAAAAAAGTGTGTTATTTACATGTCGGTTAGCATCCAGATTTTGAAAGCTCAAGATGGCTGTTTTGCAAAAGGGAATATCCATATACTCAAGTTACAAGACCATCTAGGAAATGTGAGAATGACACCAATGGTAAGTGGATTTTTCCAAATTCAATAGTAACATTTATATAAAAAATATTTAAGATTTGAGTTTGTATCAAGAGCTAACGAATCTACTCATGAATTTGTAGCACCGAAGAAGATCCCAAAAGAGAAGGATCCAGTTCCTAATCATATTCATCATCCTTATTTTATTGGCATGTTGAACTCTAAAGATGCGCACTATTGTTACTCGTGATGAAAACAGAAGAAGACGCGTATTGGATGTTGGCGGTTCTTTTGGAAAATGTATTAGTCAATGATTGCTACTCAAATAACTTATTTATCAGGCTGTCATGTAGAACAAACGGTGTTTAAAGATTTGCCGAAAAATAAATGCCCAAGGTAATAATGTATTGCTTTATATATTTATCATGAAGTTACGGCTTTTAAACTTTGAGTATTCTGGAATGCAGTATACATGCTCATTTAGAAGCTCTTGAGTTCGATGTCTCTCTTGTTGCCACCGAGTGATTCCTTTGCCTCTTTTCAAAGAGCTTGCCTTCAGAGGTTACGATTACTGTAGACATACGTACATCATGAATATGCACATGTACATGTATGTATATATCTAATAGTTATGTTCGTACAAATGCAGACAACGTTGCGAGTTTGGGATGTTCTCTTTTATGAACACAGGTCTTAACATGGCTCTTGCTATATTCAAGGTGATTCACTTATTTATGTCTTTACTTGCATATTCTGTCAAAAAATGATCTGGTTTTCGTGTTAAATGGTTAATGAACTACATCTCTTATTGCAGGTGAGACTCAGCAAGAATGGTGTACAGTCATAGGCTTGGGCTCACTTTTCGAGGTTTGAAAGCCCCTTTGATCAAGCTAAATTCTCTATTCTATGGCACCAAAATTTACATTAGATATGATTCAAAAGTTTCTATTATATGTCAAGGTGTAATATATTAACTTCAAATAAATGGGATATTAAGTACAGGAAAATTTATTTGTGCAGTGCTTTCTTTTTAGCTAGACGTCCTATTGCAATATTATAAAACTCTAAGGTTTCTATTTCAAGACAAAGGAAAATGATGGAGTTGGAGATCGAGATCGATTGGAGCAATCTTACAAGTTTTAAAAGACATTTTTTATTGTTATTTAAAACATCGGAAAAAAAGCCTTCTCATTCGTGCGAATGACTTTGTGAATTCCAAAAGAATTATTTTCATTGTTGTAAAATAACCATTTCATTTTAGTTGTAAAAAGATAAAGATATGTGGGTGACAAAATAGACGCACCCGTCGCAACGCCGCGGGCATTCCCACTAGTTGTAATGAAAGCATGAAAGTTTTTAGAGACATGCAACTTACCCAAATCTTAAATTAAGAAATCGTGGCTTCATCCTTCTTGTGTTTGTAAGACATCTATTAGGTTAGGACTTTACAAACAAAATATTTTTCCTTTACGGTTTTGCCGGCTTGTAATCTTCACACTAACCCTAGTACCCTACTTGCAAGTGTGTAGGCTCTCATTCAATACGGTTTTTGATATAGCCATAAGGTCAGTGGAGCTGGTCATTTGTTACTGACCCTTTGGAGAAGAAGTTCACTTGAGCTTTCTACAAGGTAGGTAGGTAGAAGCTTCATACTCGATGGAAGTTTGCTGTTGACTTTCTTTGTTTATTGGCTATTTCGCAATACTTAATAGTTTTCCATAGGATAACTTGTACTCACTACCGGTGCCAAATAACTCACTAGCTTTACTTAATGAGATATGTCACAAATTGGTCAACATACAATCAACTTTTACACCCTAAAAGGTTTTACTAAGATTATACGTTATCTAACTTACGGCCATAGTACAACAATTACTTATAAATATCTATACATTTTCAGATACAAGTCAATATAATAATTTGAGTCGAAAATAATTTTACAAAACATCGTATATTTAGCATCTTGCTCTTCACTCCACCCAAAGCAGAGCCCTTCACCTCGTTCACATTTTACTCTTCACTCCACCCAGATTAAAGCCCTTCACCTTGTTGGCAAGTGATTGACAAGTGAAGCTATTAGAATAAAGCATTGTTGACTAAAGTTGCTAATTGTTATGATATAAATATAAATGGATGAGATTATGTTACAAAAAGTTAATAGATGAGATTATGTTACAAAAAAATATAATAATTCCCTCAAGAAGTGGTTTAAAAATGGATGGATGATCAATATGAAACATGTTATAATTAGGGGTGTTCATGAGCTGATCCGATCCGAGTGAGGATCTGTTCGTGCTCGGATTGAATTACAACCGATCCGATCGGATTGATTTTACAAAACCGAGCACAAAAGTGATGCTCGTGCTCGGTTCAAATTTTAATCGAGCGGATCGTTTTCGCTCGCTTTCGGTCGGTTTTTCTCAGCACCTTAATTAAAACATGTGCAGCAACACAAAAAAATGAAATCAAGACTATTACAAGGTTGCATTCAACAAAAACAAATCATAACTTAATTAAAACATGTAACACTTTACTAACAAAAGCAATACATAACTAAAATCAAGATCCTAAAAAAGTTCTTAACAATATCAAATCTGAAGCACAAAATAAAGTGCGAAATACAAATTGTCATTTAGCTCAAAAGTCATAAACTTTTTCTTTAAGCTTGATCAACTTCATCCACAAAATTCCACTTCAAATTTATATCTATCTATATATATAATAAAACAAACCATTGGGGGACACATGTCACCCTATGGTTGATGCCAAATAAGCAGCCATGTCATCAGACACTTGGCACATCTCATAGTTGAGGATTGAACAAGCTTCTCATTTACGCTAAACACTCTCTCTCTCCTCTCAAAACCCTAAATCGAACTCTCTCTCTTTTCTTCTCTGGCGAACACGGCGACTAAAGAAGATCCAATAATTTTGATCAAGATTCAACCGATTTGAAGACAAATCATCTACGGTACTCTCTAATTCGAGTATTTCATGATCGATTATAGGTTTTAATTAGGGCTAATTTTGCAGGAAATCCAATCCTCGAGATCAAATCGGCGATTTAGTGAAGAGGTATAACCAATCTTCATTAGATAATAGTCTTCATTGACGGTATTCATTCTTGATTCCGATATCCCCATCTTTTACATATGATTTCGTTTTCTTTGATCCGATGTTTCAGATTCAATGGTTTTGTTAGATTGTTTGTTTGTTAGATTATCGTACGCGATTGATGTTATTGTTGTCTACAGTTTCTTTTTTAGGCTCTGTAATAGTCCATTTTGATGTTGGACGGCTTTGTTTAAATTTGTGTTTTAGGGTTTAAATTTCTTTGTTCATGTATTGTGATTTGTTGATGTTACTGTTTTTCATAGCCGATTAGGGTTTTAATTTCTTTGTTCAGTTTCTTATTTAGGGTCTGTAATACTCGATTTCGATATTGATGTTGGACGGATATATGTTACCGAGTACATTAGGCAGATGTTACTGTTGTTCATAGCAATGAGTTGCTGATGGAGTGTATGTAATGTTGAGTTATGTTAGTGCTATGTTAGGAGTACTAGATTCTGAGGCGGTTATTTGTAACGTTGCTGTTTTGTTTAGTTTGTTGAGATTTAAGAGTGATTCTGTATTCGAAAGTCCGGTGAAGCTTTTTGATGATTTATATTTTGGTAAATCTTATGTTATCATCAGCTGGTCTTATTTTATTTATTATCTATGTTTGTTTGTTAGTTGATTTAAATATGTAATAACTGAATACTTTTTTGATATGGTTTGATATCGTATTGGATGTAGTTTTGTTAAATGGTTTAGATTGTTACCTATATTTGGTTGTAATAATTGACTGTCGTCTGCTACTCATCAACTTTAATAGCGGATTTGAGGTTACTGTTGTTCCTATCTATGTTGGTTTGTGCTTTTTTGATGTGTATTTGCTAATTGTTGAGCTAAATGTTTAGCTTTTTTATTTAATTTTTATATACAATTTGGGGTTGTGAAAGACGACAACTTTAAAGGCGAGATGGTGTACGGATTCGCTGCCCGTGTGTGGAAGAACGACAAAAAATCTCTGGTGAGTATTGATATTATAATCATTTAAACAAAAAGAATTTAAATGTTTTTAATATAAGACTTTGTGATTTCTGATATTATAATTGCACTTAACGATATGTATCTTTTCCGTTGCAGAAACTTCCTGCTGGTTATCGTGACTGGATTAAGACGTTTGCTTATCCAGCGAAGGATGCAGTCATCCGCACCCTCGATGGGAGGATCTTTAAAGTCAAAGTGATGAACCTTCCAGGCGACTACTTTCTTTACAACGGCTGGTTGGATGTCGTCACGTCATTGAAGTTACTAGACAATTCGTGGGTTGTTTTTCAGTATGAAGAGGCTTTATCTTCGTTCCGGCTGTTTCACTTTTATCAAGACATTTCTTTAGCGCCTTCTAACTACTTCTACTACAAACCTGGAAATGATGTAAAGGACCGAGATGACTGCATGGTACTTTAACATATACATTTTAAAATTATTTTATGTTTCAATTATACATTGTTTGTTTTAATTTGTTTTAATTTATACCGAAGATCCTGATATTGTTTTGTACTATGTGTAGTATGTGAACAGGTTGTTTGTTCACCACTTGATGCTGAATACCTGTCCTTCAGATCTTGTTTTGGTTCGTTCTGCTGGAAATCGTAAATGGGTTGTTCGGATGGATGTCTTAGACCATGAGCTTTATATTACTACAGGTTGGAGTAGAATTAAGGAGGAGATGTCGATAACGAATGATCATTTGTTGGTTTTTGAGATGGTTGATTTTAAGACGTTTGATTTGAGTGTTTTTAGCTGTAAGCCTGCCCTTCTCACTTTCCCACCTGAACTTTCTGTTATAAAAAAAGAACCGACTGATGAGTTGATTGAAGTGTCTGATGATGAGGTTCCTAATCCGGTTGCTGCACCTGTATTTGAACAGAGTGTTGATGACGAAGTACCGGTTACTTTTGTTGTTGACAATCATTATGTAAGTCTCTGTTATTTACTTTTTCATACCATTAAATTATTAAAATTTAATTATTAAAATTTATATTCTGATTTGTAGCGTCTGAAGAAGAAGTGGGCACAAACTCATGGCTTGGATCGAAAGATGGATTTGACCATCAAGGACAGCGTTGGTCGAACTTGGGATGTAGCTATTGGTAAGGAGTTCTCGCAAGGCTGTCCGCGATTCAATGTCACCGGTATGAGAGAGTTTGTTAGAGACAAACGGTTGGTATGTGGTTCTTCGTTTCAGATGGTATTTGTTAAAAGTAAATGTATGTTCCTTTATAACTGAGTTGGTGAAGGTACATGGTATGTTTTGGTAGTATTTTTTTGCATAATCTGTTGGTGGTTAGAATACATTTAGTGGTATGTTTTTGGTGTGGTTGTTACTTTGAACATATGTGATGGTAGATGTTGCTGATACTTTTTTTGGGCCGTTTATATGTCTGGCCGAAGCACTTAGTTTTATAATGCTTATACTAGACGTTGTTTCTGTTTTTTGCTACCTGTTTGTGCTTAATATTCTATGTTTTTTGTGAAATCAAAATTATTTGGAATTTTATGTGTCTTAGTTTGATAATGAAGAAAAGTACTGATCACATTAAACTCCATTAATGTAATTTGTTTGATTAGTGCTAGCAGTATCTATTTAATAAAATTGTTACCGTTACCAATATTTTTAAACTTATAATATAACTTTATATAATAAACCACCACTTTTTTAAATACATATCTAAAAATAACATTTTGTATGATTTTGTTTCCTATTTTAATTGTATAACCGACAATATATATATATATATATATATTTTAAAATCGGCCAGATTCTATAGATTTACCTCAAATTAATTTGAATTTATGTTGTTTCCTTTTTTACACTCATAGATTTACCATCTTATTTAATTATATAAACTTAAAAATACTTTCCATTTAAATCAATTTAAAGTTTTTGTAACCTTCATTGAATGGTTAAATATCTATAATTGAAAACTTTAGATTGAATATGCTACTTTTGTATAAATAAGTAAATTTTGGTTATTGAAATTAAAATATTGATTTTATTAAACTTGTCTTTGAAATTCGAAAATATACATTATTAATATCTTAAACAATGAAATAATTAAAATGGTTTGTGATATACATTATAAATAAATATGTATATCAAATTGTTTTTTTTTTATTTTTAATGTTTCAGTTTTTAAATTATAAAATATTTCTGACCGTTTTATTTAGTTTTTAATAAAACATTCTTAAGGTTGTTTTTTTTTTTAATTTTGGAAAGTAAAAACCGGTTTTCAAACTTTTATATGGAAGTTTTTTAAACCATTACAATCATGCCATATTTAATTAATCAATTAACTTTAATAAAAAAATTCCAAAATTAACTACAACCTATTACAAAAAAAATTCCAAAAATATCCAATGTAAACTACACCGATTAATTAATTTTTGACAAATTATAAAATAAACTACATATTTATTATAATTTCAAGTTATTGGTTATATTTTCTTAGTCTTTTGGTGACAAACCTTACTTTGTGTTGTTTGCATGCATTGCTATAGAGTGTACTTATTGCGTTTTATTGTATTGTGATTTGTTGATTTAAGTAAATGATTATTGTTTTATTTTTTAAGCAATATAAGTAAGTATCAAAAAATCTTTTTGTGATTTGTAGTTTTTTTAGAAATGTAAATTCATTTCTAAAAATACTAATGTGTTTAATTTCGGTCACAATTTTGTATATTAAGAAACATATTTTTCAATTTTACAAAAATAAGTAAACAAAATTTGTATATATATTTAGTTAATACATTCATTTGATTCAATTACGAATTATATTCTAACATCAATCATCTCAGTTCGGCTCATATCTCATACAAATGGATGAAAACAATGTTACTTTCTTAAACAATCTTGATTGGAGATCCAAGTTGTTTACCATCAAAATCAAGGTGTTAAGACTTTGGATTCGTGTGAATCCAAAGAGAGAAGGAGAAACCCTTGGTATTGAAATGGTGGTCATGGATGAGCAGGTTGGTTTGAATGTCATTTGCTATTTAAAATGTAGCTTAATTTTTTTTATTGTTGTCTATACTAACCACTTTTAATTTGTGTTTTTTATTAGGGTACCAGGATGCAGGCAACTGTTTGGAACAAATTTATGAAAAAACTTGAAATTTTGCTTAATGAAAACGAGTCTTATTACATTTATAAATCTCAACTTTCTGTCATCAAGTCAAATTTCAAACACTTTGATAAGGAACATGCTATTAGCTTAAACTTTGATACATCTGTTAAAAAGTGTGAGAACTTTGATGGAAGTTTATATGGTATTCGGTTAGCATCTTTTGAATCCATTAAAGCCGGTGAAGTCGATGCCAAGTATCGAGTTGGTTTGTACTTCATCATATATAACAACAACATCCTAAATTAAGAAATATATAAATATAGATTATTTTTTGCATTTTTGTTTTTTGTGCTGATTACATTTTTTATTAATCAATTTTTTTTGTCAGATTTTATTGGATATGTAGACGAGTGGTCTGAACCAGAGATGACCAAAACAAAGATGGGAAAAGATAGCAAATACATGAACTTGCAATTGCTGAATGAAGAGTCTGTTAATTAAATTCTAATTTATTTTCATTGTAACTTTAGTGTTATATATTTTTTTACATGATATCCTCTGATATGTTTAATTTCTATTTATGTAGGGGTATCAAGTTAAACTGCACTTTATGGGATGAGTACTGCGATGAGATGTTTGGTTACATTCAGAGCCATAAAGAAGAAGTTCATGTTGTTCTGCTTGTGCAGTTTGGTAGTTTCAACAAGTATAAAGGTATTAACTCATTATATACTTTTTTAAATTTATATAAAAATTTTTATGATTTACGAAGTTGAATATCCTAATAACTGATATTAATTTTTTTACACAGGGAAGACAACGCTATCTAATGCTTTCCATATAACAAGGTTGTTTATCAATGCTGACATAGAGGAGATTCGTTCATTTAGAACAAAGTAAACAGTTTATAAAATAATATGAACTACTTATTGATGTTGTTAACTTTTTTTGCTTACATTATTGTAAACAGGTTTGTTGAGAAGATATGTAAAACATCCTCTAATGGTCAGAAATCAATTGGTTCATCTGGAAGCATAAGCGTTGCGGATAACTTTTTAATGAAGCATCTGTTTTCCAATTTCCGTGATATTACGCTCTTGGATAAGGTTTGTGTCTACTTTTTAATATTTTAAATAAATACATTAAACAAAATTGTTTCACAAATTCATTTGTATAACTCTAATTTCTTACATATAATTTCAGCCTTGTGAGGTCATAGTTCTTGGTAAGATCATGGGTGTGGATGATAAAGATGATTGGTACTACCTTGGTTGTGAGGAGTGCAATCGGAAGGTGGAGACAAATTTGGTCATCGAGGAGGCTGAATACGGTGCTGAGGAACCGAAGTTTAAACAGGTTTTAGTTTGCTCATATCCTAAATGTCCGAAAGAGGTTGTGACTGCGACACCGATGTAAGTTACTTATATTTTTTGTAATTATATTATATTTAAGATTATTTTATTTTACTTTACAAATGTAAATTGTATTTATTTTGTGAATTACTTTTTGTGCATTTAGTTTTAGGATTCCGATAAGAGTACAAGATTATGCAGCTATTGCCTCTTTGACTTTGTTTGACGGTGAATCTAGAAAAATGTTGGGAATGACAGCAATTCAATTGCTTGAGAAGTCAAAAGTGGATCAGGTAACGTATTTCACATCAGTCTTTTTTTAATTTCTTATACAAGGTACATATTAGTAATGTTTAAATCTTATTTCTATGTTATTTTCAATAAATTTTAATTCATGTATATTAGGCATCTTTGGAAGAGAAAACCATTCCCTATCAGTTTAAATCTTTGAATAATAAAAAGTTTGCCTACAAGATTCAAATTAGTCAATTCAATATTGACAACCATATTGATGGTTATGCTGTTCATAAGTTGGTGAATGATGCAGCAATCATTAAATCCTTGGAAAGCCGAATTCCAGCTGATCAGGTTAACACATACAAACCTTTTAATTAAAGTTATGTTAGGAGATTTATTATTTTTGTTGTACCTATGCTTATTATTTTTTGAATTGTAGGGTGTGGACGAGGCGGCTGCTGATGTTTCACTTAGTGATATGTCAACTCAAAACCCTTTTGCTCTAAAGGTATGTATTTTAAGTTAATGTTACAAAATACAAAATGGTTTAAACATTTTATATACTTTCTAATTTTGAATATATCATTCAGGATGCTGTGGATTCTATTGGTGATAGCTTCACACCCAATTGCACATCTAAAGATTGTTCTAAGACTTCGTCTTCGAAATTGAAACGTAACCTTGCTGACGTGTATGAAGTTGAAGAAAGCACCTCTCTATCATCAACAAAGGTTAAAAAAGATGGTGTCTCAGATGTCCAAGTTGATGATGAAACGATTCTGCTGGTTCTAAAGTTGGAGAAGTAGTTCATGGTTGAAGTAGTTTTAACAAAAACAATTTATCTTTTTCCGAATATTGCTGCTTTGGTTTCTTTTGCGTGTTTGATTGGTTTGGATTGATTTTTCATGGTTGGTTGGTTTGTTTGTTTTGGATTGAAACATATGGTTGGTTGTTTTTTTTTTTTTTTTTGAAATATATGGTTGGTTGATTTTTTATTTGAGACATATGGTTTGTTGGTTTTTTATTTGAGACATATGGTTGGTTTTTTATTTGAGACATATAGTTGGTTTGGAATGTTTCTTATTACTTATACTTCTTTAAACTTTACCTTTTGTTACTTTATATTTGTTTTACAAACTATAATTTTTAAAACTATTAATATTTTTTTTTAATATTTAAATTGTAAATAAAGATTTTAGTAACCGAATTTAAGTAATTAAATTTTTGTAATCATTATTTAATTACTATAATTATATTTTTAACAATCCCCAATATTTTAAAACTTATAATATATAATTTTATAATGAACCGCCACTTTTTTTAAATTTATCTAAAAATAAAAATTTGTATGATTTTGTTTCCTTTTTTAAATTGTATAACCGACAATATGAAAATTTTTTTAAAAAAAAATTCGCCATTAAATTTTATAGATTTACCTCCAATTAATTTTAATTTAAATTGTTTCCTTTTTTACACTTATAACCGAAAATTTTGTTTAAAATTTATAGTTTCCTTTTTTATAATCATTTCAAATACTATAAGAACCTCTACTCTTATTCATAATACACACTCAATGTTTTAGACTAAAGGTTCTACAAGTCTAAATCATAAAACTCTCTCACCACATTCATCATTTTTTAAGTTTTGAAGTTTGGTCATTTCTCATACACGTAAGTTTTATCTTTTTGTATTATACTTATAAATTTAAGTTATTCTAATACTTATTTTAATACATTGCTATGTTATATATGATACAATATTAGGATATGCCTAAACGTGCAAAACCTCAAACTTTACCTTCATTACCACTTCCTACTGGTGTTCAACCTTCCAATAGTATGTACTTTATTTTTATTTCTGTTTACAAATGTTAGGATCTGTGTTTGGATTGATTGTGTTTTACGCTTGAATTAAGATGAACAAGTAGTGCAGCGGAATATAAATGGAAATAAACTTTGCACACAATCAAACAGGAGAATTGTTTTAATCAAACATTTTCACATAGAACCGAAAGATTGAATTTATTTCAACTACGATTACAATGCATGCATGAAACAAACTCCCCCTCAGCCTGAGCTCACAGTGTTTGTTCGTACAGGAAGAAGATTGGTGAAGAGCTAATAGAATAGTACAGGGTACTGCTCTATTTATAGGCACGGACAAACCACTGTGGCATCTATGCTGACGTCACCATGAAAGTGACATCTAACCTCCTAACAAACTCTAACAACTGATCTAATACAAACACTGCTATGCTAACCACTGATTATAATACATTACATAAAGAAAGTGACAAACTTGAGGGACTAAAATGGGGTAAATGAAAGTTGATTTTATAAAAAAAAAATACACACATATACACACACGTATGTGTGTTCGTGAAGGGGCCAGGAGCTCCATGAGCTCAAGAAACCCTAAGCATGAGGAATCATCGAATTGAAGGGCAAATCAAGGTCTAAATTCATAACCGAACACGGATTTATGATCACCTTCACAAGGGGATCGTAAGGTATGTCTTAAAAGTTAGATTGGTGATCTTTCACGAAGTGGGTTATGATGTAAATTGCGAATTTGTATGAAATTGAGAATGGGTGTGTGTTAGAATCATCATATTGAACATGGGTTATGCATGATTTAGGTTAATTTGATGTTTAAGGGTGAAACCCATAAGTTATGTTGAGAATGATGACTTGAATCATCATCCATGTCTAATTCTTGTCGAATGTTGATGTACTATGTGAGTAATATGGATTCTTATTAGAAGAATTGAAAGAAATATGATGATAATATGTTTGAATGTTTATGCATGTATGATTCATGATGATTAGAAAGAGGAAATTGATGAATTATGTATGAGATTAGAAGGATATGCATGAACTAGTTGTACACTATGCCTAGGAGGTAGTACATACATCAAAAGCATGAAGAAGTTATGAAGAACTTAAGATTAGATCACTTGTAAGTTATTAGCAAAATAGTTATAAAGTGGGTTTTGATGATATGATGAAAATGATAATATGTTTATATTATTGATGTTTGAAATCGTTTATGTGTGTGAATGTTTAAAGAATTGGATAAGAAGTGATGGATTAGCATGTTTTAAGGTTAAATGATAAACTTAATACAAGATCCGTATGATGAAAAGGTTTTGATGAATGATGAATAAGCTAACTATCTTGAGAATGATATATGATAGTTGATGCTTAATAAGCGACATGGAAGCTTGGGAAAGAAGCGGGTCAAACGGGACTAATGCGCACGGGAAGCATATTCGGACGCTAAGTAAGCAAAGCTTACACCTTTTTTGTAGAATATCTATTCAATGTATAGATTACGGACGTGGTAAGTAGATATGGGAATTATTAAATATGTGAATTATGATGTTCCGACAAGCTTTGGTATGGGCCGGAACATGTGGTTATGTTAAGAAACTAAGCTTGATGGTTAAAAAGGGTAAAAAGGGAATCATGGTAATTTGGGTTGCAAGTTAACGAAAGAATAAGTTACATGGAAGGGGTAACGAATAACTAAAATCCCATAAGGATAAAATGGACATTTAGACTTAACGGGTCAAATGGTGAAGATGTCACCCTTTGGCGTTATCGACTAATGAATTGCTTTGTTAAGTATTATGAAATTTCAGAATGTATAGAAAAAGGATTTGCGTTGCTATTATCTAGCAATTTAGAGGATGAAGTATTAAAACGGGTCATAGCTTTGATCCGAGCCAGGTATGTGCATTTACAATTGTAGATAAGTCGCATGATTGGTTAATTATGCAATTAAGTCTTTTGTAGTAAAGGATGGGTCAAACTTGACAAAAACGCCCTTGATGGGCATATCGGGCAAACAATCGTAAAAGTTGTTTAGAGACAAGTTAATTGATTAAGGGAAATGTTTTGGACACATGTGAAAGTGAGAAGTATGGTTTTTGTTAGTCATAGACCTTAAATGCGAAAATACCCTTAACGGGTCAAAATAAGGTTTTGAGCAAAAATGGGTTAAGAAGATGTAAGAAATCAGGGAATTGAAACTTATGTGTTAAGCGACTTTGAAATTATAAGGTTTGTATAAAATCAAGGTGAAACAAACATGTTTTGTAGATAAATGCATGAACGGGTCAAGATTTGGTAAAAGGGTAATATGCCGAAGGCTTAAAAGTCATAAATTTCGGTAGTCCAAATATTGGATTTTTACTCCATGTGATGGAGAATTAAATTACGGACGCGTAGGAAAAAGAATCATGTAAATCGGATCAATAACGAATGAGTTATGTCCGTTTTCGTGAAACTTGGGTTGGCTGGGAATTTTGCAGCAGCAATTAAGAAACTTGCTGTCAAAAAGGGGCCTAGGTGGGGCGTCTAGCCCCTAGGTGGGGCGTCTAGCCCCCCTGAATCCCAAAATTGTTTATTTTGGTTGTTTTGCTCCATGAACCCGTTTAAAGGTTTTTTTAAACGCCTGTAAGCTAAGTATGATCAACTTATTTTATGTTTTAGGAGATGTAGATACGTATGAAGGTATGTATGTATGTATGATTATAATTTGTATGTATGATTGAATGTATGTTTGTATGTATGCAATTAGATATATATGAGCGTATGCACGTATGTAGGCACGCGTGAAGATATGAATATATGTATGTATGTATGTAGGTATGTATGTAGGCAGTATGTGTATGTGTATGTACATGTATGCAAGTGGTTAAGTGCGAACGTATGCATATATGTGAGTATGTATGAAAGTATGTACGCATGTATTCAATGAGATTGAGTATTGACGATAATAATAGTGTGCCTTGTGAACGAAGTGTATTGCAGGTACAATAAGGAAGTCTCGCCACGGATAGTATAGTGTGATGGAAAGCTGGAATGAAAAGAGAAAATGAAATGAAAAGTCAACAAGAAGGAAATTTATTTAGGTTTATAATGTGTGCTAACATTATGAATGTATGTGGTGAGCGCAGGTTGATCGGGTCACGGAGGATCATCAAGGAATGGAGATCGAGGACCGAGTCGCAAGATAGATTGTACGGGGACGTTTGTGTCTGTAATTTAGCAAACATAAGTTATGTTTGTATTTAGTAAATGAGTCGATTGATGCAAGTGTGTAAAAGAGTATAAAAAAATGGATGAATGAAATTTCAAATAAGTCAAGGTATTATAAGAAAAGAAATTTTTAGACATGAACTTCCGCTGCGACTTTTGGCCAAATACGTGTTAGGGTCTTACAAGTTGGTATCTCTGTAACAGCCCATCGTAACCGCACCATGATATTGTCCGCTTTGGCAGCCAGCACGCCCTCGGCGTCCGCCCCTCACGGTTTTCAAAACGCATCATGATGGTGAAGGTATCCAGCCCCTTATAAGGAAGCCTTTGTTCCCTTTCACAACCGATGTGGGATGTCACAATCCACCCCCTATAAGGGGTCCAGCGTCCTCGCAGGACCTGGCACCACCGGTCCGGCCCTGGCTCTGATACCACCTTCTGTCACGACCCCTGACCCTACCCTGGACGGAATTGGGAGCCGCGAGCAGCCAAGTGGTACCGGTGGTTATTTTGAAAAATATTGCAGCGGAAATTTCATCAGGACCGTGAGTTAGGAAAAATATCAGAGTTTAGAAACCCCGGATTTTATTTATTAAATAGATGGGATAAAACCCATGTTTTTACAAAGGTAGCTTTAATAAGGGATAACCCAATTACATAAAACAATATTTCTTAATTTGATTTAATTAATAAAATAAGCCACTTCTTGAAGCCTTTCAGTTCCGTATCCAACTCTTACTCCAATCTACTGTAATTACCTGAAACGCGTTTTAAAAAGGTTTTGTCAGCAGGAAATACTGGTGAGTTCATTCATTTTGCTTAAAACGACGCATTTGTTATAATCTACAGTATTAAGAGCGATTACAATGTTTCCATATATCAACCAACTACCCACGGTATTTGTCACTCGACCATCCATTGGTAACCTCATTGTCCAATGGTGTCTGTGACTATGGTCATATCACCCCTTGGCTAACCCGTTGTCCAATGGTGACGGTTATCAAGTAATGTATACAAAACCCTACATACCGGCTGTAAATTGGAGATTACAAAGACTTAATCCCTGTAATTATAACTTTTAAATAAATATGATTTTGAAAGTAATTTGATAAAAAGAGAATGACTCACATTATAAGCATGCAGATTTATACGGGCAGAGTTTAGCCTATTGATTAGTCTTGTAACCTAGTGCACACGAACTCGGTAAGTAACTAATACAACATTTACGATAACTCACGAGATTAAAACCCTCACAACGAATGACAAAGTGCAATACTTAAACATCCATCGAATTAACGACGAATGACAAAGCATAACCCAAGTTTGAGCAGCACTTAAACATCCATTGGATAATTTTAATCGATCGGACATTGAATCATAGCAGCGATTGAGTTATTACCCTGTTATTGCGGCGGAATTCAAGATTGTGTGTGTTTTGTAGTAAACGGACTATATCTCAGTGCCTGAATTGAATTGTTACATCGAACCAACGCAGAATGTCAAGTCCCACACCCCTCTATTTATATCTGGAAAACGGCGCGGTCGTGCCACGCGACACCCTGTCGCGCCACGCGACGGGGACCCTTTTAGCATAGGGTAGCCACGTGTATTTCTAGCCTAGCTGAGTCGACGGAAATTGAAAATTCGATTTTGACAACAAACTGTGATGATAATTGTCAATGGGGAATACCCCCCTGAGTTTTAGGGGCCCTGATCCTGATTCTGATTGTTCTGAAAATTTTAGGGTTTATACAGAATTACTTGGGGGTTTTAATTAGGTTTTCCTTTTGGATAAAATAAAATAATAGATAGAGTTGTTATAGAATAAAATGGTGAGAAAAGAGAATGGACCCACTTTGTAACTTTAGGGTTCAACTAAAAAGCCTCCTGGTATAATAAATTGGACTCAATGGTTCAACTGAATTATTTCTAGGAATTAATGTCAAACGAATGAGATGAAATGATATAATTTCCAAAGTGACTAGGTTTAAGCCAAAAGATATATGATCAATAGATATTTAAAATGAATGTGAAACATCTGCTTATTTTGGATCCACTGTTCTGATCCGGTTTTGGCTTTAATTATCTGTTCCTCTGATAGGGTTCAATCCCAACAATCTCCCCTGGAATAGATAATGCCAAAACCCTTCATTATTTGTAGATCTTTATTGCCTCATCAACAGTTCCCGTATTTTTCCTTTGAGTTGTAACTCAAAGTCTAAGGCATCTGTGTCATCTTCATCCCTACAAAGTGGAAGATCAAGGAGATCCTGCAAATCTTCAATACTTAGGCCAAGTGATTGTTCCCTTGTTATTTTCTTCACTTCTCCACTAGACTTGATCACAGTCAGTACATAGGTCTGTTTGTCAGTTTTCCACTTTAGTACTTTTGAGTCTGGTGGGTTTCTTGGGATATTTTTATTAGATGAGGAGTTTGGTGATGCTGGCCTGGTAATGACTGACTGAGCAGTGCTTGCAGGTTGATTCAATCCAAGTGTTTCTGCTATCATCTTCTTAATACCCTCTTTTACAAGGTCATCTCCTGCCATTAATTCTTCCACTGTTTCAATATCCAACTGTTTTTGTTGTCTTCTTTTATAGATGGCAGCACTAGCTGGAGCAGTGGATCTCCTGATTTGCAGCTTTGGTGGTCTTGTTAAAACCTCTACTTCAGGATAGTCAGGTTTTTGAGGAACCTTTGGATCTTTCTTTCTTAGTTCCTCCAACCTTTTGTAAGTAACCCTAACTTTATCTTCTTTCCATCTCATCACTTGATTTTTAGACCCATAATCAGCAGTAATTAGCTCCTCTTTCATTCTCTTCAGCTCCAATACCTTATCAGGTACATTTTTCTTGTATTTTGCCCAATCAAGAGGAGTATGTTTAACCTTGTCTTTGTTCATTTTCTCAATTCTTGTTAACTCCTCCTTGAGCTCACCCACTGTCCATTCTTTATATTGAGCTTTGTCACCCTTGTACCTTTTGAAGGCTATGATGTGCTCAATATAATCTTTTCTTAAAGACTCATCATCTCTTTCTGACAACTTCTGACAGAGATTCTTTGAGAACCTTTCCAAAGTATTGACTTGAGTGATCAGAAATTAAAGGTGTCTTTGGATTTCTTTGTCAGTCTTGCCCTTTGAATCTCTTTTGGAAATATTCTCTGCTTGTTGACCTTTTATTTTCAAATATTCTTCAATATTTCTAGGTCTTGGATATCCTTCAACAGATGGTAGACTCCTTTTATCAGGATCATCTTCTGTATAAAAAGACTTAATTTCTTCTCTAACAGCTTCAAGTTCTAAGGGATACTTAACAGCTGCAGAGACAATGGCAGTGCTTGAAGAGGAAGCTTTAACAGATGATAATGGAACGGGATTTGGTATAGTGACAAGTGCATGAGATTATGAAGATGTAGGTGGTGATGATGGAGAATCATCATCAGGTAAGATTATCCTTCTCCTTTTTTTTATTTTAGGAGAGGCAGGTGGTGTGTTGGATGGTTGTGAAGTGTTGATTTGAGTGGTGGAAGGTGGTTGACTAACAGTTGTTAAAACAACTGGTGTTTCAACCACTATTGTCATTACAACAGATGTTTTAACATCTGATGTCTTCTGCTTTTTAGCAGGAGGTGATGGTGGTGAGGTTGTTTTTGGTGGTGAAGTGATTTTTGGTAGTGGTGATAAGGCAATGGTTGTGGTGTGTGTTGAAGTGGTGTGTGTTGAAGTGGTGGTTTTTGGTTTAACAACTGCTGAAATCACTGAAGTAACAATAGTTGTTGATACAGCAGGTGATTCAACAGCTATTTGGGTGGAGGTTTGATGTTTGGAGCCTTTGGAAGGTGGTTTGGAGACATGCTTTGTGGGTCTGGATGGTGTGTGTTTGGGTTGCCTCACTTGTCTAATGGGCTTCTTCTTTTTATCCTTAGGATTTTCATCATCCATTGGTTCAGAAGGACCCTGCACATTCAGTTTCATAAAAGCTCTTTTCTCTTGTTCCTACCTGGCTTTATCCTTAGCCTCTATATCCCTTTTTACCTATGCTAATGCATCAGCAATGGCATTGGTGGTAACATCAATCTTTTTGGACCCATCTGGCAAAGGGATATCTTTGAGCATACTATCTTTTTGTGGATCAATGTATAAACCATCTTCTATTCCCTTCTTCTTCCACTGCTTGATTTTCTCCCACTTTTTGACATTATCTGGTGGTGGTTTATCAATAAAGAGAACAGTGGGAGGAGCAGTGCCAGTGGTGTTTAGGATGTGGGCCTTTATAGCCTTGATGTCAGCCTGGGTATATTTAAACCTTGACTCCATCATGTTTCTCAGCTTTTGAACATGTATTTCATGTTGCTGATCAGCCAATTGTCTTTGTTGTTGGAGCAGTGGTTGAAATAAGTTCCATAACTCATTTGCAGCAGGTGCAGGTTGGGCAGGTGCTTGAGCTGGAGCAGCAGTGGTTGGAACCTTTTGAGCTTTCAACAACTGTTGCATCATATCTTTTATTTCAGCAACAGATGTATCAAGATTATCAATTCTACCCGTCAATTCTTGATATTTTAAATCATCACCCAACTTAATGGGATCATCTGATTCCCCACCGGCAGTGGTTGTACCAATGTGTGATTTAGGGAACGAATCCCAAAAGTCACCCATTGATGCCCTTTTTCTTGGTACTGGGGTCTTCTTCCTTCAACACTTGATAGCCTTTTGATGGTACCAGAGGTCATAACAAACTCACTAGTGGATATCAGAGGTGCTATGGAAGGAATTGCCTTCAAGGGAGTCTGATTGATGAAACAACTGGCCAAATGTAGATCTGTTGATCCAACATTTGTAGTTGCTGCTCCACTTGAACTACTGACTGGAATTTCAGGCAATTCCAGCAGTGTAGCCTCCTCATTTGTTGTTGGTGGGTTAACAGTGATAAAAACACCAGACTCAGTCACTTGTTGATGTATATTCTCATTGACAGGTGATTGAGAAGAACTGATTTGTGTCTGGGCAATATCAACTGCATCTAACAAGGGTTTAATTGATGGTGGAATTTGTGAGGTGAGGATAGGGGTGGAAAGAGAATTTGCCCCGGGAAATGGGCTGTGGATGATAGAATTAAGTGATTCTAGAGCATCATATTGTGGTGTCCCTATTTGTACAACCTGTTCTTTTTGTGAAGAAGCCGAAGGAGTTTGAGGCAAGGGTGGAGATCTTTCTACCATTTGTTGTGAGGAAGTAGCAGCAGTGGTTGTTGGTGACATTTGTGTTGTCACTGGCAGTGGCTCTGGGATCTCATCTTCCAGAGTTGCCTTTTTAGAGGGTTTGGGGGGGGGGCTTTTTGGATGATCTCTTTTTAGGCTTTTTGGTAATGGCAGGTGTGGGTTTCATAGCAGTGGGTGTGCTACCATGATCACCTGGAGCAGTGGGCTCAGCAGCAGATACCTGAGGAGCAGTGGTAGCTGCTAAAGTCTGCTCAGGCACCTCTGGTTGTGTTTTTGTAGGTGTTAACATTCTAGTGAATGTTTCAGATGTTCAACCATTTATTTGAAAAGATTCACCTTGAATAAGCAAATTTTCATTTTCCTTTCCGAATTTTTGTTTAAAATAGTAGCTTAGGAATCTTGGAAAAAGTAAAAATGATTTGCTATCAACATTTTTTACCAAGTCATCAAAGATCTCCTGGGAATAGTTAAAATTTTCATTATGTAAAATAGCAAAACCCAGGTATTGGATCTTTAATGGTATTTCGTTAAAAGCAGTTGTTTTATTTGAAACACACATCAAAAGGGTATGGAATAAAAACCTAGGTGCAGAAGGGAAGAAGCCTTTTTGTAAGGTGTCCCTTTTCATTTCTGCACCATACCCTCTTTCAAGAAAATCATTTTGATACTCGTTTTTAGGGAAAGAAGTTTTACCTTGCTGATCATTGAGTTTAAATACTTCTGAAATGGATTGTGGGGTGATTTGAACCTTTTTACCCTTTATGGAAGAATTGATGGCTATAACGGTGTCACCTTGAGACTCAAGTGTGGCATTTTTCCAAAATTCTCTCTGTGTTTGTAGGTAAATTGGAGCATCAGCAGTTAACAAAGTTTTGTACTTTAAAGCTGTGAGAGCGTCAATAATGGTATTGAAGGTTTCGGTGTTAGTGGGTTTTGTGAGCAAACCTAAGTAATTGTGTGGAGCCTTGTATGGAATTTCGACGGGTTCAGTGGCCATTTGAGTGACCTTTTTGGAAGATGAAGATGATTTTGATTTTGGTTTTGTCATTTTGACGAGAGAAGAACGATGAATGATTTAAGAAAAAAAGATGGAAACTGCTTTGAGAAAGGAATTTTGGAATTCAATTCGACAGTGGAAAACCCTGTTTGGGGGTTTGATTAGGGTTTTATAAAGGAAAAAGTGAATGCTGACGTGGCAGCGGTTACAAAGATCTGACAGCGATGTACTGTCCACGTGCCAACCTCTGATGAGAAGATGAATAATGGAAGACAGTTGTTTTGAAAACCACTGATGAAGCAGATACCAGTGGTTGCAACGGTCATAATGAGAACAGTGGGTGATTTTAACTATCAGTGGATAGCCTTATCAGTGGATAAAACACTGATTTTAAACAACAGTGATTACCAAGAAAATGAGAAAACAGTGGTTGACTTTCAGCAGTGGACAGCTTTTAGTGAAATAGATGTTTGGATAAGACAGTGGTTATGGCAGACTTTTAAGGATTTAATTGAAAAATTCATTTTTAGCTATTTTTAAGGATGGATTTTTGATTTTCTGAAAACATTTTAATGCTTTTATTCATAGAAAAACAAGATTTTGCTTGTTATTCCTTGTTTAGCATGCCAATCCTAGAGATCAAGCTTTCAAAGGTGGATGTATCTAATGCTTTTGTTAGCACATCTGCCAGCTGATCTTTAGTTGGTACATGGTGCAGAGAAATCAAACATTTTTCATAGCAATCCCTCACAAAGTGATGTCTGATATCAATGTGCTTGGTGGTTGAAAGAGAGACTGGATTTTTGATGATATTTTCTGCTGCCTGACTGTCCAACATGAGAGGTGTCTTTAAGGAAGTGATACCAAAATCCAGCAATTGATTTTGAAGCCAAAGTAGTTGGGTTGTACAGCTTGCAGCAGCTATATACTCTGCCTCAGCCGTGGATGTGGAAACAGCTGCTTGCTTTTTACTTTGCCAGGACACTAAGTAACTACCTAGGAATTGGCACCCTCCTGAAGTGGACTTCCTTGTCTTGTCACATCCAGCAAAGTCACTATCTGAGAAACCTGAAAGCTCAATTTTACCATCAGCTGAATACCAGATACCAAGTGTGGGAGCACCTTTTAGGTATTTGAATATCCTTTTACAGCAATAAGGTTTGACTTTCTGGGGGCTGATCGGGACCTTGCACAAACACATGTTGCAAACATGATGTCTGGCCTAGATGAAGTTAGGTACAATAAAGACCCAATCATGTTTCTATATAAAGTTTGATCAACCAAATCATCCTTTTCATCAGTCATGACAATTTTATTGGTTGCAATGGGTGTACTGTATGGCTAACAATCATCCATCTCAAATTTCTTTAAAAGTTCTCTGGCATATTTGCCTTGATGGAAAAAAGTACCATTTTGCAGTTGCCTTACTTGGAGACCAAGAAAGCACTGGAGTTCACCCATTGCACTCATTTCAAACTCAGCTGTCATGAGTTTCCTAAACTCTTCACACATTTTATTACATGTGCTTCCAAAGATGATGTCATCCACATAAATCTGGACAATCATCAAATCCTTTCCTCTCCATTTTAAAAACAGTGTTTTATCTATTTTACCTCTTGTGAAACCAATGGATAGTAGGAAAGTGGAAAGAGTTTCATACCAGGCTCTTGGTGCTTGTTTGTAACACCTCGTAAAATCATACCCAATAAAATAAAGACACGTGTCATGTAATACAAACGTGTTATGAAGACGGATCCAGACAAAGATGTACGGTAGGATTTAAAAGCGTCAACATGTTAATTTATACCTCTGAACGACTTATTAATAAATCCCTAACCATGATATATTTAATCAACATCTCAAATTATGCAAATAAATCTGGTTATCCTAAATGGCAAATTGATTATAACATAAGTCAGGAATTCAATATGAATTCTTGGTATTTCCGACATTTAAAACCCTCCCACAAGAATCCAAAATTGTGTAAGAACATGCAAGGCATGCAAGAGCTGAAAACTTGGTCCCATTACTGAAAAGAAACACAAGATTCGGACTTGTAAGAAATGTTTGAGCAAGGCCTAGAAGTTGCAAATATTTTTCTCTCTGGTCATCGGTTATGGACCGTAATAGCTAAGGCTGACGGTCCGTAAGGAGATGCTTACGGACCGCAAAGGAATCCCTTACGGTCCGTAAGGCTGTCGCTGGTAGCAGAAGTGGACAACTGCCTGTTCAGCCTGTTCCACCGCCTTAGATGAGTGGTTTTCGAAAACCAAGGGTCCTATAACTGGTTTTTAGCAACATAGGGACACCTGGGGTCATCCCATAACATTAGTAGAGTGGCTTGGCATGATCTTGAGCATTTGGGTTCAATATATAAGAGAGTAAAGTTGCAACCATTTTGTTCACTACATTCAAACTCACTTCAACTGATCTCTGGAGCTCTCTGGACAGCAACCAACTTCTCTTAGGATCCATAAGCATACTTAGGACCTTTGTAAGTGTCCTTAACCCTTCCTAATTCATTTTAGCTTAGTTAATTAGCTAAAAGTCAAACCGTCGTAATTAAGGTTTGACTTCGAGATTAATTAAAATTTGTTCAGTCAAATCTCGAATTAAAAGTACCTATAAGTAGGTAATTATGTGGGTAATAAACCCTCAAAAGGGTACTCTCTGATTCCCACTCTAACTAGGTCAATTGTCGGGTCAAAGCTAACTTTAAAAAGTCAACAGAATACTTATTTTCAAATTAATACATAATTAGCAATGTAGGATCCATGTAACCTGTTTTATCATTAATATAACTTGATAATTAATGTAAGAACATATCTAAACATGTTCAACCCAACAATTTTCAGTAGAGACCCGGTTCGGTACCGAAAGTCGCATAATTTGACTTTTGCTTTGACTTTCAGTTCTGACCCATTTAAGCCTAGTTTAGGATTGCCTTAGAGCTTTTTTTGAACCTAGTCACATATTAGTATAACCCTCTGTGATTATACGGCTTGGTTCACTAGTTGTCTAAATATTATGCAAGTTGCCGTTAATTGCCTAAATATTGACTAGTATGCCCTTTTCACCATAAAATATGATTTTTAAAAATATAAAAGAGTAGACACCTTGGTTACTGATTTATAAACTTGTACCCAAAATTTGACATCAGTTAGAGGTCTAGATTAAGAGTTATGCTCATTAGCGTAATTAGAAGGCTTTTTGTGAATTAAATGGCATAACTAGCATATAGCCTATCTAAACCCGATTTTTAATATCAAACTTTTTACCTACTGATATAAAATAATATTTTGGGATTTTTAAAGATTTTTAATTAATTTTAGGCTGAGCATAACATAGGGTTGTAGCTTTAATTCGGTTAATTTCGGTTTTGCCCTTTTTGGCTATAAAATGAGTTTTACAAACCTTTCTAACTCCAAACCCTTTGCCACTGATTTTATATGATAAATAAATTATTTTAAACCTTCTGAAATAATAAAAATATCAGCTTTCTATATAGAACCCGGAAATGGCTCCAAATCGTCTTTTTAAGCATTTTAACGCATAGTATGTATTAAAACTAAGTTAAACATATGAGGTTTGATGCCTACTGATATTTTTAGTAAATTTTTATATATTAACGGTAAGCAAAAGTTTTAAACTCAGATTTCCAATGTTGACCTTTTAGCCTATGTGAAATTACCAAAATACCCCTAAGGTGCATAGTTTGGTTTTAAATGATAAATTTCACATATATCTAGTACCATACTGTTATAACTTATTAAATTAAGTATATTTACTAAATAAATCAGACCTGTAACTCAGATTACAATTTAAACTCTTTCATAACCTTTTAAATGACCAAAATGCCCTTACGGGGCATAATTCGAGTTTAAATCCGTTTTGGGCATAATGGAAGACATCTTACTGATGTCACAACATATTTAAGGCATATTAACTTAGGAAACTTGCATAGGACTCATTTGGTTACTCGTTATGCACTTTTCGCGTTCGGATCGGCTTATGTAACTAGTTTGCATATATTAGCCGAAGCGGGTAAAACCTTATCATTTTTGTCTCAAAATCCAGAATGTGTCTAGTTTACCCATATTATACAAGTCTTCAAACTTATCGGGTCTAAATCACATTCTATTCCGGTCTTCGCTTATTCATGCGTTTGAACCGTATCTTCATTTAAAACTAACCGGTCTAAACTTAAGCTTAATTAAAGGCCCGTTAGAAATCTAATAGGTTATTATAAACCTTTGTTCCAGAATAGGAGACCCAGTAAAAGCTACACGCACTTGCTATTTGTGATTAATACTTGCAAAGGTAAATACTTTTAACTTATTTTCCCTATACGGGCTTGGGGTATGGTATATAAAATACCGCTTGGTCGGGCATTGAATCTTTAATCGGATAGAGGTTAAATAATTGAAATGCTCCGTTTGGAAATGTTTTGTTTGCTTAAAGCCTTTGGGGGGGTTAATGACCATGTCCCGGATATCCTTGGCATCATTTTACGAAATGGCCACGACCTAAGCACGGGGTGTAGGCGTACACCCGTCAGTGCCTAAACAAATAATGTGGTGTGTCTATTGATCTTTAACCCGACACAAAATGGGCTACTGAACGCATAAGAAACATGTAATTCTTTTACAAGATTATATTCAAATAATTATCCCAAGTTATAAAAAGTTTTGTGCCACGTGCATTCAAATCAATTTTATTAAACTTTTCAAAATGAGTCAGTTAAATTGTATTTACCAGTGTAAACTAACGTATTTTCCCAAAAGGTTAAGTGCAGGTACTACTCGAACTAGGCTGGCTTTCTCCTAGCATCCACAATAAGTCTCGCAAGCTTGGATGTCATAAAACTGTTGAAGAATGTTTCCTTTTTATTTTGATCCGCCTGTGGATCTGTTTCAACTACTTGTGATACTTAATATTACAATTTATTAAAGTTGAAATGAATCTATCTTTTGCTTCCGCTGTGCATTTAAATTTGTGTTGTTTGACTATGATGATATCAACTACGTCACGATACTCCCCACCGGGCCCACCGGTAATACGTGGAAATATCGGGGTGTGACAGGTTGGTATCAGAGCCAACACTGAGTGAATTAAACACTAGCCTTTTGTGTTTAATCTCAGTTACACAATTGCACATTCCTCAAATTTCGAGTCTAGACAAAGAACATAGGACAAATCCTGATTTTTGTTTATTTTGTCTTTTATATTATTCTTGTTGTTATCTTTGTTTATGTTGACAGGTCTAAATATGCCACCGAGATTCTTCAAAAGAAAAGGAAAGTCACCTGTAACAGGCCACGACCAGGAGGCCGGGCCTTCTCAAAGACGAACCTCACATATTCCTATTAGCACCAGTCCACATGGAGACTGGAGGGCGCATCTACAGCCAGCGAGGCGATCAGTCTCGTTAGCTTCGTCACCTTCTTATTTACACTCCTTTGGACCCCATTCCGAAAACGAACCAGATAACCCACAGCCTTCGTTTATCCCTCTCCAGCGGTCCAACTCGCGCCATTCCTTTGATAACCCGTCCCATATCTTTCGAAGCCAGTTCAACCCGGCAAACTACCTCGAGGAACCAGTGGGTTAACCCATTGGGACCTGAAGATCACTTTTCGGGAGATCACGCTATGGATATGGATGAGGATACTGACCCTACTAAACCACCGACTGGTACCCCCACACATCCCATAGAAATTTCTGATGGGTCATCTTTTCACGAATCACCTTACCGTGGTCCAGATAGCTACCAAGCAAGGTTCAACCAGTTTGAATGGTATTTCACACCCTCGCACCATTCATCGCCTTACCAGCAGCAGCAGCAGCAACAGGATCCTTCCGGGGATTCACGCTTTGTGGCAGTTACCCCGCCACCACCACCACCTCAGCAGCAACCTCCTGAGCCACCAAGGCGACGGAGATCAAACGCACGGATGTCCATGTGAGTAGGGGTACATATCAGCACGCCTCAACCATCGAGTGGCAGCCACTACCCGCCGCTCCGAGAAAACCAGCAGATGGGGGGACCTTCAAACCCCAACCCGGAAGTGAACTCTGCACATGTTGTACCACCACCATTGGGCTTTGGCAACCCAATTCCTACCTACACTGGCCCAGCAACGTATAATCCCTTCGAGCAGCCGGCTCACTCCAGTTTCAACTATGCGGAGATCGACCCATACCTGGCGGCGTGGAACTACAATGCTCTTAACCCCGAAGGGCCTTACGGAACTCCTTGGGGAGTCGGATACCCAGCTTATGGGTACCAACAGCAGCCGTCTCTTCAACCTCCACCACAGCCGCAGCCGCAGGTACCACGGTTTTCCCCGCCTGAGCGGGATGAAATTCTCCAAAGATTGGATCAGGTTGAGCAGGAAGTTCACAGAGATCGCAGGGAGCGACAAGGTTTCTTCAAGGGATTAGTAGGTTTAATTAAGGGAAAAAGCAGAAAAGGACCATTAAATCCTTCAATTTGTTGGTTGTATTTCCTTGTTTTCAGTTGAGCCCCTGCGTGGGCCTGTTTTTCTGTTTTAACCCCTGCGTGGGTATGTTTTGGTTATTAAGCCCCTGCGTGTAGGCGTGTAGGCGTACACCCATCAGTGCCTAAACAAATAATGTGGTGTGTCTATTGATCTTTAACCCGGCACAAAACAGGCTACTGAACGCATAAGAAACATGTAATTCTTTTACAAGATTATATTCAAATAATTATCCCAAGTTATAAAAAGTTTTGTGCCACGTGCATTCAAATCAATTTTATTAAACTTTTCAAAATGAGTCAGTTAAATTGTATTTACCAGTGTAAACTGACGTATTTTCCCAAAAGGTTAAGTGCAGGTACTACTCGAACTAGGCTGGCTTTCTCCTAGCATCCACAATAAGTCTCGCAAGCTTGGATGTCATAAAACTGTTGAACAATGTTTCCTTTTTATTTTGATCCGCATGTGGATCTGTTTCAACTACTTGTGATACTTAATATTACAATTTATTAAAGTTGAAATGAATCTATCTTTTGCTTCCGCTGTGCATTTAAATTTGTGTTGTTTGACTATGATGATATCAACTACGTCACGATACTCCCCACCGGGCCCACCAGTAATACGTGGAAATATTGGGGTGTGACATTGTTTCAGGCCATACAAAGCTTTATTTAGCTTGTAGACATGATTTGGATTAAATAGATCCTCAAAACCTGGAGGTTGACAGACATACACCTCTTCTTGAATCTTACCATAGAGGAATGCACATTTGATATCCATTTGATACACCTTGATGTTGTGGTTGACAGCAAAGGCCAGGAATAATCTGATAGCTTCAAGTCTTACTACAGGGGCAAATGTTCCATCATAGTCAATGCCCTCTTCCTGTCTGAACCCTTAAACCACAAGCCTAGCTTTATTTTTGACAACAATGCCCCTTTCATCAGTTTTATTTTTGAAGACCCACTTTGTGCCAATAGGACTTACACCCTCTGGCAGTGGTACAAGTTCCCATACTTGTTGTCTTTTGAACTGTTGGAGCTCTTCTTGCATGGCTTCTACCCAGCTGTTGTCTTTCAGTGCCTCTTGGTACTTGACTGGCTGATGGGGTTATAGGAAACCAGCAAAAAGACAGATTTTTTGGGATTGGCTTCTTGTGAGCACCCCTTCACTGATGTTGCCAATGATTTGGTCAGGTGGATGAGACTTCAAAAAGATTAAATCTCCTTTGTATGGAACAATGGCATTGAGTGGTGAGGGCTGCAGATGTGAATCATCTGAGCTAACCACTGCTGGTGACTTCGATGATCCAGCAGTGGCTTCAAAAGGTGGTGGAATAGGAGGTAATGGTGTGGACACATGCTGACTTTTATCCACTGTTCGGGGACTTTTGTCAGCAGTGTTTGATGCTATGGAAGCAGGGGTTGATGGGCTACTTTGATCAACAACTGTTCAAATGTTGAGGTAGCAGTGGTTGAGCTTTGACAGCTGTTTTGTACGACTGTTGCTCTTCCCATTGAGGCGGACTTTTGTTGAGGAATGATGACTTCATACCCATAGTCTGATGAAGGATTTTCTGATGGACCTGCATTGTTAGTCTTGACAGCAACACTTTCAAATGTGAATTTATCAAGATCAAATAAATCAGCAGGATTTGCTGGGATTTTCATTGATGAAAGTTCATTGAACTTTACATTCAAAGTCTCTTCCACTATTTTGGTCCTTGTGTTAAACACTTTGTATGCCTTAGCAGTGGTTGAGTATCCCAGATGATAACCACAATCAATTTTGGCTGCAAACTTAGAGATAGAATCTTTTAAGTTTAAAATGAAGCATGGGCAACCAAACACTTTGAAATATGAAATCAATGGCTTTATTTTATACAGCAGTTCATAAGCAGTCTTTTGATGCCTGGGGTTGATTAAAACTCTGTTTTGGACATAGCAAGCAGTGTTTACTGCCTCAGCCCAAAAGGTTAATCGCAAACCTGAATCAGCAAGCATGGTTCTGGCAGCCTCAATCAAGTCCTGTTCTTTCTTTCAACAACCCCATTTTTCTCTGGTGTTCTTGGAATGCTGTATTGCCTCACAATTCCTTTTGACACATAGAAATCATCTAACTCCTTGTTCCTGAACTCTGTGCCATTATCACTTCTGAAGATTTTTACTGGCAGTTCAAACTGCTTTTCAACCTGTTTCACAAAGTTTTGCAGAATGCCTGCAGTCTCATCTTTTGAGTGTAAAAAGTAAGTCCATGTAAACCTAGAAAAGTCATCAACAATAACCAAACAATATCTCTTCTTCCTAAGACTCATGACTTTAACTGGGCCGAACAAATCCATATGAAGCATTTGCAAACATTTGGTTGTTTTGGACTCTTCAATTGATTTGTAAGAGCTTTTATGTTGTTTTTCTTTTAGGCAGGAAACACAATGCTCAGGACAGGTGAACAATTTTTGAGGTAAACCTCTTACTAACCCCTGTTTTGAAATAGCAGTGATTGTCTTGAGATTTGTGTGCCCCAATCTCCTGTGCCATAACTCTGTCTCTTTATTTGAAGCAGCTGAGAACATACAGGCATCAGTCCTGGGGCACTCTTTTGACATATCTACCACATAAACATTGCCACTTCTTTGAGCAACAAGTTGGGTTTTTCCATTTTTGATTATTGCTTCAATCTTTTCAACCATTTCTGGTCCAACAATCCTACAACACTCTTTTGTAAAGAATGAGCCATAGCCCTTATCACTCATTTGAGAGACACTTAAGAGGTTGAATTTTAGATTGTCTATTAGATTGACATTTTCAAATTTAACTTTACCAGACTGAACAGTACCAGACCCTAGAACCTTTCCTTTACTATTATTGCTAAAGGATATATCACCCCCTCCATGAGTTTTGAAATCCTTGAGAAGGGCTTTACATCCTGTCATGTGCCTGGAGCCTCCACTATCTACATACCAAAGCCTATCTAAGCATGCAGAAGCTCCCTGCACATGTAGTAAAGGATTAGTTCATTAAGGTCTCCAAAGCCAATATGACTTTGGATGGGGTCTCAGCAGTGTCTAGGTTAAGTTCAGGTGGATGGGCAGTGGTTAGGTCAGGTGTTTGGACAGTTTTGGAACTAGTTGTCTCTAATCACTATTGGGGGTCTTGCCCAATGATATGTTGGTACCCAAAGGGATGCCTGTTCACTCTTGGTTTAGAGGGCCTTTTGTAGGCCTTATAAACGTGTAGGACCCTAGGGTATGGTGGTTGTCCCTTACCTCTTTTGTATTGATTGGCAGGGGGTGCATCAGTCACCTGAACATCTCTTTTAACAGATGTTTGGTTCAGCTATTTTGTGACAGCTGTTTGAACTGGCACAAACAGTGGTTGATTTTTGGTAAACTTGACAGATGAATTTGATGAACTCAAGAATGTTTTTACAGTGTACTCATTCTTTTTCTCATCAAATGATTTGAGATACACACATTCTTGAGTTTTGTGGTTTGTTTTACCACAGATGGTGCAGCTTTTAGCAGGTACAATGACACTTGTTTTGTTGAGATCGTATGCTTTTAGATGAAAACAATCTTTTGTTAGATGATTCTTCTTTTCACAAAATTCACAAAATAGGTTTTTGATTTTTTCTCTTTTCTTCCTCTTTTCAGACTCCTTAGCAACAGAGTTTTGAACCACTGTTGGGATGTCTTTTAGAGGAATGACCTTGGCTTTAGGAGCTTTGACACCATCAGTGGTTGAGAAATCCATACGCTTAAAATTTTCAAGAATGTCACACTCATCAGACCATCTGGGTTTAAATTGATATTCCTCAATCTCTTCATAGGTTGAAGAGTCCAATGGTCTTTCAAGTGTGATTTTGTTGCCATTTTTGTCAGTAATTTTGATTTCTTGGCCATTCTTGTTTGTGGGTATGATCTCCACTGAACCAGATTCTTTTGTAGCATTGTTTTCAACTTGGTCATGCTTTTTAAAACCAACACCAAATTTTACATTGCTTTTAATCTGTTTTTCAAGCATTACTTCATAACCTTTGCAAGATTCCACCCACTTTTCACAGTGATTTGGGTGGACTCCAACTCCTTTTTGCAAACATGATATTTTTCTATCATAGTTTGGAGTTGAGTTTTGGTAATGCTTTGCTCTTCTTTTAGACAACAAATTTCTTTGTCTTTTTCAGCCAACTTGATTTTAAGTTCTTTTAATGACTTTTCAAATTTGACTTCATCAGTTAAGACCTTGTCCCTTAGGTTTTCATTCACCTCTTTAATGCTAGCAAATGCAATAATGCATTTGTCTTAACACAAATTTTTAAGAACCTGAGGTGATACCTTGGCAGCTGCCATCATAGCACAATCACATTGATGATCACTTTCTTCATCAGCACTTTCTTCTTTCTCACCCTCTTTCTTCTCTTCTTTTTCTTTCTTGTCTTCTTTGGACCAAGGATCAAACAGTGGTTCAATCAGGGTTTCTGAATTTTCTCCCAACAGTAGTTCACTAGCAACTGCAGTAACCACTGCTTCAGCCACTTTATCCACTGTTTCAGTACCTAGCTGTTCTCCTTCAACTTCAACCCCTTCTGGTATTGACTCTAATGCCATCAGACAAAATTCATCATTAATAGTATCATTAGAAGCATAGAGTGCAAAATTTTCATCACCAAGCTCATCAGGCATGCTGCTCCAGTCAACAAAGCCTTGGGTGAAAAAGCTTTGCTGATCTGGTTGAACCACTGTTGGAGCAGCTTGTTGAGGTGCAACAGGTTGCACTTGTGCCTGAGGGACAGGGGTTTGTACATACTGAATTTGTGGCACAGTGGTTTGAACATAATGCACAGGTACAGGGGTTGCAGCATAATGAGCAGTGTTAACATGTGCTGCAGGGGTATATTGGGGATAGTGCACAGTGCTTTGGTGTTGTGGTCTAGGGTTTGAGCTGGGATGAGTTATAATTGGACCAGTGGTTTGACTCATGCACTCCCTAGCAAAATGACCTAGCTTATTGCACTTATAGCACTTGATTTTTGATTTATCCAGCCCAACTTTTAAATTCCCATGTAGCCCTGGGAATTTTCTCCCTGTTCTTTTATAGAATTTGCTTGTTCTCACACTAAGCAAAGCCAATTGATGCAAAATGTCCATTTCTTCTAAGTCAGTGGGATCAAAGTGCTGTAAGTCATTGAGTTCAAAGCACAAACTATCTGAGTTCTGGCTTTCTCCATTTACTGTGAAAGCAAAGTTGGATGAGTGAGGATCAGATTTGAAATTACCTCCAGCAGTTATGTCAATAAAATGATCATAACTCTGATCCTTACTGCTGCCAGACTCCTCTTGACCCAAAAGAGTTGTGTTGCCAAATGAATAATCATCTGTAACTTTGCCAGACTCTTGCAACTTCTTTTTCTGGTTTAACTCCCTTTCATAGGTCAGGAGTCTACCATGAAGTTGGGTCAGTGTCAGATCTTTGAACTCAACAGAATTTCTAGTCACAAAGGCAATTGTATCCCATTTTTCTGGTAGTGATCTAAGAAACCTACTATTTTGTGTTGATTTAGGAAATTCAACTTTAACAAGTCTTAGCTCACTAATGAGACAACTGAAACGTTCAAATTGTTGAGTCAATGATTCACCCTTAATGTGACAAAAGGTTTCATACTGCTGATTCAGAATTTCCCTATTGTTTTCAATTACTTCTTCAGTTCCCCAAAATTGTTCCTTAAGTGCATCCCATAGTTCCTTGGCACTATTACAATGTAACAGCCCAGCATAAATTTCATTGGGTAATGCAGATGCAATGATGCTAAATGCTTTGGCATCCAGTTCGAACTTTTGAAAATCAGTTTCAGTATAGTTTTCATAACTTTTAGGTTCGAATTTCTTTGAATCCTCAGCACTTGGCACCATTGGAACATGGGGACCAAAAACAACCGATCTCCAACATCCAGTATTTTGTTGAGCAAGGATATGACCTATCCTTCTCTCCCAGATGTTGTACTCATTTCGTTTTAGCATGGGTGGTTTGAAAAGTGAACCGATGTTATTCTTATCATCTTGTGATTGTGACATCATCCTGGTTGTTTTACAGGCACTGATTAATCAACTTTGAACGTGATTAAACCTTACTCTGTTTTTCAACAAAACGAACAACTATTAGTATCAACGATTGTGAGCTGAACTATTTATGTCAAAATGATTGTTAGATCAAATTTGACTATCTGAGCTCTGATACCAAATGTTAGGATCTGAGTTTGGATTGATTGTGTTTTACGTTTGAATTAAGATGAAAGATGAACAAGTAGTGCAGCGGAATATAAATGGAAATAAACTTTGCACACAATCAAACAGGAGAATTGTTTTAATCAAACATTTTCACATAGAACCGAAAGATTGAATTTATTTCAACTACGATTACAATGCATGCATGAAACAAACTCCCCCTCAGCCTGAGCTCACAGTGTTTGTTCGTACAGGAAGAAGAAGAGCTAATAGAACAGTACAGGGTACTGCTCTATTTATAGGCACAGACAAACCACTGTGGCATCTATGCTGACGTCACCATGAAAGTGACATCTAACCTCCTAACAAACTCTAACAACTGATCTAATACAAACACTGCTATGCTAACCACTGATTACAATACATTACATAAAGAAAACTAAACAACTGTTTTATCCTTCCACTGTTGTGACTCCAGCAGTACTTTAGTAACTTCAGCAGTGTTTGACCCATAGCAGTAGATTGATCAACAGGGCTTTAGATATCATCAGTCTTTAACTTGATCAGCAGTTGTAAGTCAGCAGTTGTAACGATCAGTGGATTGGAGGTCATCAGATGTTGAAACCACTTTCAAGGGGAGAGACTTGTATACATAACATCTGCTTATTTTGGATCCACTGTTCTGATCCGGTTTTAGCTTTAATTATATGTTCCTCTGATAGGGTTCAATCCCAACAACAAATACAATAAAAAATGATATAATATGTAACTATGTTAGGTACCGTTAATTTTACTTAAATTTTTTCAGGTGGTGTTGGTAGAAGTCCTTTGTCTAACATTACGAATGATAATGTTTGCAATTTTTTAGACATGAATTGAATTTTGTTTTTATAAATAGTTAAAAAAAATTATATGCATTTTATTCTTCAGTTGATCCTAATCAAGTTGAGCATCAAGACTATGTTGAACGCAGAAAGTTAAGGAAACTGTATTTGGATAATAAAAGAAGAAATGCAAATAATAAATCTTCCACTTCACAAAACGTCATTCGTTCATCCAACGTTTCAGCATCCGATACAAATGATTGCCGTGTCGTAACACCAATTCTTTCATCCTCTTATATCAATACCATTGATCGACGTATCTTGCCAACCACACCTTTAACAAATCCGTACGAGGCGTATACATCAGGTTGGTGTTATTTACTTACATATTTAAATTTTATTATTATGATTATGAGTTTCTTTTTTTTTTAATAAAAAAAATATGTAATACATAAACATGTTTCATACGGTAACTTAGACTTTTTTTGTTGCAGTTGAAACTGGAAGAAGTCCATTGGGTAATATTACAAATGGTAAATTCTATAATTTTTTACACATGAATAGAATTTTTCATTTATAATTTGTGTAACATTACAAATGGTAAATTCTTTGGTTTTTTAGACAAGAATACAATTTTTATTGTATAATTTGATATTTTATGGATATCCATATTTTTTTTCAGTTGCTTCTAATGATGTTGAGCATCAACAATCAGCTGAACGAAGAAAATTAAAGAAAGTACATTTGGATAATAAGAGACATAATGTGACTAACAAATTAAACACAAGACAAAACGTAATTCGGTCATCCAATGTTTCAGTATCCGATACAAATGATTGTCGTGTTGTAATATCAATTCGTTCATCCTCTTATATCAATACCATTGATCGACGTATCTTGCCAACCACACATTTAACAAATCCGTACGAGGCATATACATCAGGTTGGTGTTATTTACTTACATATTTAAATTTTATTTATTATGATTATGAGTTTCTTTTTTTTTTAAATAAAAAAATATGTAATATATAAACATGTTTTTAAATGCGTTTGTACAAAATATTATATTTCAAACTAAATAATATGGTTTTGGATGAAGTCGCGCATCGCGCGGGCATTAACCTAGTCAACATATATAACCAATTAACACAAGCATTAAACAAAACCATTAAGTTCTACACATTACATAACAATTTTTATGGTTTGTTAATTATAAAAATACCTTTAAAATCTATAATATTTATTAATTATTTAATAAAAATAATTCGAGCGATCAACGAGCGAGCGGACCTTTGCTCATGCTTGGCCCGTTTTCAAATCAAACCGAGCCAAACGGCTCGTTTACAAACTGAGCGGGAACTGAGCGGGAATTGAACGAGCATTTTTCGGGCATTTTTCAAGCGATCGTCGAGCGATCTTCGATTGTCGAGCAGTTTGGAGAGCCCTAGTTATAAATTATAATCACTAATTGGGCTAATATAAGCCCATATGCAAGGTAGGCCTTGAGAATCGGATCCAAGTTCTTTTTCATCCGAACATCGGACCACCACCACGTTGACTGCGATTATCAACAACTTCCGGAACCCTAATTTCATCAATCTGTGCGTAAATCATACAAAACTACCCTAATTTCCGATGGCGATGGCTGCACTGAGAAGAGAAGGGAGACGCTTTGCACCTCTTGTTTCCTCTCCAAACCCTATCAATGCGATTCGATCCACACTTGCTCCCACTGAGTATGATCTTATCTTCATTTCTGGATCTCGCATATGCTATATGTTTTAATATGTATTTGTTTGTTTTTATGATTATTTGTGCTGATCCTCTGTAAAACTGCTTGCCTGATTGATGTTGATATTCCGTTTGGTGATTAATTTTTCTGTTATTTTTATGGATCTTCAACTCAAACATATGATAATAACTGATATGAACGGTGTGCTTTTGTCAAATGATGAGAATTTCGATGTTGAAAGTCAATACTAGCAGTGGAAAGCTATACATAAGTTCACTTTATTAAGATTCAAATGAAATTTAATTACACATTATTTGCAAATCCTGTTAGTGCTATTTGGTTCTCTATGCTAGGACCGAACTTCTTTTGAGTGTGTTTTCGTTTCATTTTAGTTTGTTGAACACTTTGTTATGGAAATATAATATTCTTTGAATTAGGTAATTAGCAGCCTGTTTCATTTCAATTTTGAATTAATAACCTTCTGCATCATTTACATCAACCGAAGTCTATTACTAGGGTTCCTCAATATAGAGACTTTACGGTGCTTCATTTCAGAGATAAATTACGCTTTATCTTAATTGCCAAAACAAGGAAAGTGGTAATGCTAAAGAAGGTTTAAAAGAACGGAATCGAGCCTTTAGGTGTTTTCATTTTGCCTCACGAGGCGTAAGTTCGGTGCAGAATTAAAAAATAAAATAAGTGACACAGAAAGTCTAAAACACAAACACACATAACCCCATGAGGTGTACGTTTTCTTACTACCTTGGCCCTTAGAGGCGTACATACAAACATAACCCCATTAGGCGCGCCCCATACGCGTTTTCTTACTGCCTGGCCTCGAGGCGCACGCCTCAACCGTTTTATAAACCATGATGCTAAACAAAAAGAGGATTGGCATGTATCTGACTGTAAATTCCATTGCTAAGTTTTGAGAAATTGTACACCAATGTGGAGATTTGTAGTGTATTACTGAACTGTATGTGACTATAAATTCTGTGGTATGGTTGGTTAATGTGAAGTATAAGCTGTTTGGCAACTTCTGAATGGTTAAGTGCTGAACCAGTAAGAGGTCTAAACCATTAAGTGATGAACCAGTAAGAGGTCTGAACCATTAAGAGCCAGTATAATGCTTAACTTTTCAAAGGCAAATGTCTGACCAATTCAGGTTAGAGGTCTTAACCATTCAGACTCAGTATAATGCTTAACCATTCAGAGGCAAATGTCTGAACCATTCAGGCATCTTTTCGCGAAACAAACAGTCTGAACCATTAAGTGCTGAACCAGTAAGAGGTCTGAACCATTAAGAGACTCATTAAGAGGCAAACAAACAGCCCCTGAGATTATGATATGAATGTGATACTAAGTACTAACACATACTTTTGTTTGTTAAAATGAAAGGGGTATAATGTTACGATTGTATACAATGATGAGTGTCAATATATATGTCAATCAAGAATATTTCTTTTGGTATATGATATGGAGATACAACATTAAAGCAACTTTTAGCTTCATTTTGTATTAGTTTTGCTTTGAAACACACCAATTGTTGACTCCGATTATTTTCACAACAATAGTGTCTAATCAATGGTATTTTCATGTTTGGTGGTGCTTGTAGGGAGCAGGTGGGCCTTGGGGTGCGCTCCATTTCGACTCAAGTTGGTAATAACATTATACTGTTCTGTTTATGCTAACGCTGGCTATCACTATTTTTAAATAGTATATGCTATCTATCATCTTCTAGTCATTGTACTTCTCTTCTCAAGTGTTAATGTTTTTAAATTTTATTTGGGCAGTAAGAAACCGTATGAAGAGTGTTAGAAACATTCAGAAGATCACAAAGGCCATGAAGATGGTTGCAGCTTCAAAGCTGAGAGCAATTCAAGTTAGAGCTGAGAATTCTCGTGGGCTTTGGCAGCCATTCACCGCTCTCCTTGGCGACACTCCAAGTATGTTTCTGTAAATTAGTATTTTTTTATTATTATTCATTCTTAATTGCTTGCATCAACTTTTATATTACATTGTTTTGTTAGGTGTGAATGTGAAGAAGAATGTCATTGTGACTATCTCTTCAGACAAGGGTCTTTGTGGTGGTATTAACTCTACTTCAGTGAAGATAAGCAGGGCTCTTCACAAGATCAACTCTGGTATTAATACGGAATACCTAAGAGAAATTTCTCAGTGGACTTAACGTGTAGTATCATCAAATGTGTCGGGCTATACTTTACTCATTTTCTTATTCTATGCAGGTCCGGACACTGAATGTAAATACGTGATTTTGGGAGAAAAGGGAAAGGCTCAACTGATCCGTGACTCTAAGAAAGACATTGAGTTGATTATGACAGAGTTGCAAAAGAATTTTCTGAACTACACTCAGGTAAGCTGGTGCAAAGTAGTCTGTTTGATTATTTTTCATATATTATATATAAATATATCACTGATCTTTTTTGTGTTCAATATATTTATATATTAATCAGTATCATTGTACCATAAGCATGTTCATTTAATTCATTTTTTGATATAATATGTTTTGACAGTCAAAACAATAATACAGTGATTGTCTGTTACATAGCCAATAACTTTATTGGTTTTTTGTTCATTTCTCTGATACATAACTCTTTTACAGGTATCTGTACTTGCGGACGACATCTTGAAGAATGTGGAATTTGATGCATTGAGGATAGTATTCAACAAGTTTCAATCTGTTGTCTCATTTCTGCCTACAACTGCAACTGTGTTGTCTCCTGAGGTAAACAATGTGTTATAAATTATTACCGTTTTGCCATTACATGCTTAGACCATGTGTAGTGGTTAAGAAAAATAATGCCCCCCACCATGGGGCATTATCCGACACGTGTCATCCCAGTCAGCATGGGGCATTATTGCAAAAGTGGTGTAGTGGGCATAATGCCTAATAATGCCCCTACCAATCATTAAACAAAAAAAAAAAAAACAAAAAGCAAACTCACAATCCTATTGGCTAGTCAAACTTTGGCAGACTGAAGAACACTCCCATTTTTTTAAAAATCACGCCCCACTACGGGTGGTCTTATAGCTGGATGTGATTTTTTGAAGATTGTGGAAAGAGAATCTGAGGCTGGAGGAAAGATTGGTGACTTAGATTCTTATGAAATCGAAGGCGGTGAAACCAAGTCAGAAGTTCTTCAGAATCTTGCTGAATTCCAGTTTTCTTGCGTAAGCATCCATAAATTTAAAACTTAGCGGATAATTTATTTTTCTGGTAAGATTGGGTAATTTTTCGTTATGCTAATAATCAGATTATTGTCACTCACTATCTTTTGAGTTTATCAGGTAATGTTCAATGCGGTTTTGGAGAATGCATGCAGTGAACAAGGAGCTCGGATGTCTGCCATGGACAGTTCCAGCAGAAACGCTGGTGACATGCTTGATCGTCTCACTCTTACATACAACAGGTCTCTCTCTTTCTCTCTCTCTCTCTCTCACACACACACACACATACTGTGAACAGATCAACAGTGTTTGGAACCAACCGAACTATCCAAACCAAAGCAGTCAGCTGGTTTGAAATTTATAAGGTTCGGTTCACGATTTGATGGTTTGGAACCTGGTTTGCCATGTAAACTGAACCAGCCGTAAATCTGTAATATTAATACTTCTTTTTAATTTTTGGGATATTTTTTTATGTATTTATTCGAACTAACAAATTTGAAGGAGAAAAACAATACACTACCCAACCTGGCCTGTTTGGTTTGCTGTTTTTTGAAACCGTTTAGCCAAATGATAATGGAATAAATCTTTAATTTTTTTTTATTGTTCTATATTTTGTTATTTATGCTTTGCTTCACTTGCATGACAGGACCCGTCAAGCATCCATCACAACTGAGCTCATTGAGATTATTTCTGGAGCATCTGCATTGGAGGGTTAATTGTTTTGTGATTTTCTGTTACTTTGGCGAGAGTCGCCGGATGATCACGAAATAAAACCATTTTTTGGGAAAAAAAATTTATCAGATGGTCTGTTTTAGACGTCACAAATTGTTGAATTTTAATTTTCAAGCTATTTAACAAAGTGGTGCAAGAAGAATATGATGTAAAAGTGAAAAGGTATAAGATCAATAAACGTGAGATATGATAAAAGTCAGTTTAATAAAAGTTGTATTTTTAAGCTTTGTGAAAAATAAAGTTTTTATACAACTTAGTTGCGAAATGAAGTAGTAAAACAACGTTATTTGTATTGAAAGATTATTGAATCTCTTGTAAAAACTAAGTGCGTGAACTGTAGATAGAATTTACTTTGTTTAAAGTGTTTCATTGTGTTCTGAGTTCATATGTGTAACAAGGTTCTTGAATTTCATTTTTTGGTTTTCTGGCTGCTTCAAATTGTATCATTCATTTTGCACTCAAATATCTTACTTTGAATGGTTAAAGAGTTAGTTACTGTTTTCGTCCATGTGGTTTGTCAAAAATTACTATTTCAGTCCATTAGATTAAAATTTACGATTTCAGTCCCTATGGTTTCATTTTCATAACCATTTCAGTACGCCTCGTAACCATTTCATTCCCTGTACTAACATAATAAATGGATTGAAATGGTTACGAAAGTGAAACCACAGGGACTGAAATCGCAATTTTTAAACTAATGGACTGAAATAGTGATTTTTGACAAACCACATAGACGAAAACAGTAATTAACCCAATGGTTAAAATACAGCTTTTTGCAACACCTTTTAAAATTAAGTTTTTACACAAAAAGCCCAAGTTTTAAAATTTACATGTTCTTTAGGGATTATATCTTTGTATCGATTGTCCAACCACTAAAATATAGGGGGTATAACAAGTTAAGTTGCATGGGCTCGGTTTGGCTTTGGCTAACTTAAAAAGAATTGGATTCGGGCTCATTTCGAGTTCTGCTCAAATTTGATCCATTTATATATAACTAGCAATAAGACCCGTGCGCGTTGCGGCGCGGGTACATTGCAAACATCGAATGAATTAGTCCAAACGTTATGTGATGGATTAACCATATGAAAACACGTGTTTCGACGTATTTGATTGAACTCAATGTAACCTATATAAACATTGCGATTGGATCAAAACATAAAGTAAATCAAATTTATACCGTACAATCAAAACATGTTATATGTGACCCGAGTTATACATAGAAAACGTAATAGGTATAACGGAAAAGCTGACACGTATAATCAAAAGAGATTAATTAGAGCTTTTAAAAAAGGAAAAAAAAAACACAATTTAACTCCACTCGGATCGAAACAAAATTTACAAAACATTCATAAATAATCACGAAAACATATTATATTTGACCTGACTCATTTCCCAAAAAAGTTTACGTTGAAACATACAGCGACTCGAATTTATACCGAAACGCACACAAAAATATTCACTTCAAAATGTTTTTTATAAGAAAACGTATTATACGTAACCTAACTCGTTTCCAGAAAAAAAATTTACGTCGAAATGTAGCGCGTATTATATATCCTTGCTATGTGTATATATATATGTCCTTGTATTTTTGTCCATGTATTTTTGTAGATATGTGTATGTAGGTATATATGTATACTTTGTCAATTTCTTTACATATTCTTGTAGGTGTATTTTTATTGGTATTTAGTTAGATATAATTTCCTATATCTTCTACTAAATACACACAACACATAAGATATACACAAATACATGGTTTGCTTAATATATATACATTTTTCTAATATATATATATATATATATATATATATATATATATATTAATATCCATTTTAGATTTATGAAAACACTAGTTTCTCAAACTTATATTTTTCACCCATTCTAAAGTATATATATTAATATCCATTTTAGATTTATGAAAACACTAGTTTTTCAAACTTACATTTTTCTCCCAAAATTTTGTATAAGCATGTTTAGTGCACTTTAACACATTTTTAACTTCGTAAATCCTTGTTTAACCATGCTTAAATACACTTTACATTTTTAGAAATTTTTGGCATGATTTCCCCTAAAATATCATATTTTCCATGTTTAACAACATCTTCAAATCAAGTTTCAAAACTCATTACAAACACTTGTAAACAACAATAACATAAACTTTATATATTTCCAACAAAATCAAGAATATGAACTTGTATAAAAGTCTAGATCTTTACAAATAACCACTTTACAAGTTCATCTATTTCAAAGATCAAGTTGTTACTAGACTTTTATACACACTTTTAAAACCAAGTTTGTAAACATGAACTTTATAACTTCCAAAATTTCATGGAAACTTATAATAACTTGTAACATATTTTTAAAGAAATTAAATATTTCAAGTTCATCAAGTTCATCATAACTTTTATTTATGTATTTTGTTAGATCTACTTGTATACTTGCTAAATCCTTTAACAACATCTAGCAAGTTCATCATGTTTACAACTTCATCAACAACAAAGATCAGCACAAAACAACACCAGATCTATAATAAGAATACTTTTATTATGTAGGTTATATTACTTTATGTTAGGTTTTGATATACGTTTAGCAAATTTTTTGCATGATCAACTTGTACTTCATAGATCTACACATGATAAGATGCAAGATGAAGATGAAGATGTGTAGATACTTACTACTAGCACAAGGTTGTGAAAGAAAACTTGAAGAGAATAAGAAGATAAGAAAGCTCCAACAAGTGCAAGAACACCTTATTGAAGATCCTCAGCCTTGCTAGCACCTTAGACCATCTTGAAATGACTTGAAGAACACTTGGAAAACTTGAATGAAATTTGAAAATGGAGGATGAATGGTGGTGGTGTTTGGCCGAAAATTAGGGAGGGAGAGAAGAATCTTATGTGTGTGTTTTTGGTGGTGTAAAAGTGGAAGAGATATGGTGGTGAAGGGATAATGTTTAGTGTCCATTAGGCACTTAAAATCTTACACAACACATCATTAACCTTTGGATAATAAAATGATTTGACTGTTTAACCAGGAGAACAAGGGAGGCTTGTGGGGCCCCCTTGTGTGGACGGTTTTGAGGGGGGGGGGGGGGGGGATATTTGATGTGTGTTTGCTCCAAGCTTGGCACTAAGCTAAATCGAGGATTTACCTACAACATTTTCAACATAGTTAGTAAATACAATTTTATGCAATCATAATCCATTCTCATCATTTCAACCCAACTAGCAATAGACATACTTTATATGTTTTGCATACTTGAGAACATACTAGTTTGTTCTTCAATATAGATCACTCTATTTCATCCTAGACCATTCTTCTCATTCTCCAACTTTACATGTCATGTAAAATGACCATATTATTCTACCAAATAAGAACCCAAGTTCCATGCCTTGGATTTTTATTCTCAACAATTATTTACTCAAATTTATCTGTTTCAAACGGGTCAAGTTAGTTCCACTACATTACCACTTAAAAGTCACTTTATGCATAAACTTGACTAATTGAACATTACCAACTATCATTAAACAAACTTGTAAGCTTAGGAAAAACTTATCTGGATCTTGACTTCCTTATCGCTTGGTGTTTCTTGAGCCTTCTTCTTTCACTCCTACACTTATGATAAATTCATTCTTAGTTTCATGAATTCGATTCATTGTCATACTTTTACAATAAAAGGACGTTAGAATCACTGTATACATAAATTTTTACATTCTAAGCATGATTATCATGAAGTATTCATCACAAATTCACATAATTTACATACAAGGCATTTCATCGAACACTTGGTGTGCAACATTCCTAGATGTTTAGAAAACTACAATTTTCATGACATTATACTCCATTGTTCTTTCGTACATCATTTTTCAAGTTATTCATACTCCTCATAACATCATTTCAACATAATAATCATCATGCTTCCATATTATTTAGCTAGTATCAACAATTTGTCCTAGGAGTTTAAATTTCATGATTATGTCATAAACCCACTTCATACAACATGAGAGTTCTTACTTAGAGCACATATAATTTTATTCATACATATAATTTTATTCATAAGATGCTTATAAACAAGAATTCTACATCAATTTACATCATAGTATCAAAACCCATTCAAGATTTAGCTATTTCATACTCACTCTTCCTACAACTTTCACCAAATAAAAAATTGTAACTTACCTTAAGATTATCAAGTCTAGATGATCAAGAAATTGAGTCCATGCATGTGATAAATCTTCAATTTAATCAAAATCTTGCTGAATTTTGTGATTTGGTATGCAAGAGGCGATTTCCCTTTTTTTCTTTCCCTGAAGTCGTTCCACAATACTCACCCAATTTTATATTTTTTCCTTTTTATTATATTATCTTTCACAATGTACACATTTAGTCCCTAAAGTTTAGTATTTATTTTTAGTTGGCCACTGGTTACTTGTCTTCTTACTAATATACAACATCATTTAACTAGGTTAAGTATCCCTAGTTATACAACATCAAGTTATGACATTTTAATGAACATAAGCAGTTATCTTGTTTAGTTACCAACTTACCATTACTTATTTACTTCTAAAACATTCTAACATGACCTTGTTAAATATTACCACTTTTCAAACCTCATTCTAAAACATTAAAAAAAAAATACACATAATAGTTAAAATACGAATTTCGGGGCGTTACAGATTGCTAGACTTATGAGACTCAATCATATCATAATTAAGTCTAATGCACGTAATTGTATGTTAAACAGTCATTAAGTTGTACGAAACTACAAGATATTTTGCCGTTTGTCACAATTATATCTCATACATAGATTCAAATCTGTAAAACATGTACGTAACGCGGGTAAATCGTGATAGTAGACTTGTGAGCCTACTACAATCTTGATATGTGAAACATGAAATCGAACTTGTTGATTAGATGATCCTTGAGCTCATTTTAACGTCTTAACTCACGCATGACCTTAGATTTGATCCAAGTAAGCTTGATTTGAAGCAACAATTAGCGATTGTCATAGCTGACGCAAAAATGTAGTTTAACAGAAAAAGCTTTATTAGCTGTACAAACAGAACAAGTACACCTGAGAGTATTTTACAAGGTGTGTTTGATGGATTTTAGGAATTAGCTGTACAAAGAGAACAATTACACCTGAGAGTATTTTACAAGGTGTGTTTGATGGATTTTAGGAGGTGAAGATGCAATTGGCTGCCCTGACCTATTTATAGTGCTAAAAATGTTCTAGCCTAATTTAGAATGATCTACCATACATATATTTATATACTAGGTTAGAAATTTGTGTACTAGACGGGTTAAACAATGAAAACAACATTAAAATTAAACTCCAAATGCTTCTTATGACTGAAATGACATACTACATAGAACAATAGTAGGGGGAAATACATAATTTCCGTTTTTTTGATAAATAACTTACATTGTGCTTTTCTCACATACACATATGTGATCTATCTTTTTAGTCTTAACAAAGATCCGTATTAAAAAAAAAGTTATGATTCATAAAACATAAATGTTCTATTACTTAACTAAAACATTATTATTTATTTAAAAAAATGTTATGTATAAAAACATACACAACTGTCCAGATATTTGTGTTTAATCTCGTTCTAAGTAAAATAATAAGCACCGTATTGTTTAATAAGTATACAAAACTAAAGTACAAACAAACATAGTCCACTAAATCAAGACAGATAAACTCAATTTTGTTCACCATTAAACAACCTTTGCTTTGTTTACTATTTGCTTGTCTTTAAGAAAAATGCTTAGGGTGGACGGGGCACCCTCGGGTACCCCAATTTGGGTATCATGGATATTACGACTACACCGCCGCCAGCCCTTCGATTACTTCAAGCGGGGTAAGAGAATCAGTGATGAGTACCCATTAAAAGATGACGAGTGAGAGAATAGTTGCGCGTTAAGGTTGGAAGACGGCGCAGAGGCTGGTTCATGAAAACACCAACGCCAGTGAATGCAGGTTCCAACGGGTTCAAATAGGGTTGGTGAGTCGTTGACCGGTGATTTGGTGATTACCGCGGTTAAAAGTGAGTTTATTTACCAACTGGGCTACTATAAGCCCAAATCCAAGTTGTGGTTGGCAGGCCTGGAGAATCGGATCCAAGTTCTTTTCATCCGAGCATCGGACCACCACCTGCGATTATCACCAACACATCTTCAAACCTTTCGGAACCCTAATTTCTTCAAATCCATCGATCTGTCCCAAATTCATACAAAACAACCGAGCTCCAATGGCGATGGCTGCACTCAGAAGAGAAGGCAGGCGTTTCGCACCTCTTGTTTCCTCTCCAAACCCTATCAATGCGATCCGATCCACTCTTGCTCCCGCTGAGTATGATTTCATCTTCATTTCTAGATCTCGCATATACTCATCTTTTGAATCTGTATCTGTTCATTTCTATTGTCTCGATTCTAATTAGTTTAGTTTATTAGCTTTTTATGTTAATTTTTGCTGCTTTGCTTTGTAACTGTGTGTCCGATTGATGTTGATATCCATTTTGAATCATGTTAGGTTATATTGTTTTATGTTTGTGCCTTTGGTGATTTTTTTTTTTTTTGTTGTTTTTACACCATTCGTGGATGTAAACGTATGGCTATTAAAGTCAAACATATGATATATCTGATTTGAAAACTGTATTTGTAACATTTTTAAGATTTTATTAACTATTTTTGAGTTTTTTTTTCTCAAATTAGTTAGAATTTCGATTTTAAAAGTTAGTTTTAGCAGTGGAAATATCATAGAAGTTTAGGTGATTAAGAATGAACAATAGTTAATTAGGCACATTTATGCTATATGGTTCTCTATGCTAGGATAAAACTTTTTTTTATTGTGATCTTGTTTGGTTGCAACGGAAGTTGTAGGTTTGACTAGTCGTTAAATAATTAGTAGTTTTTTGTGCGGAGTTGTTGATTACTGTAGTTTCCTTGCTAAATTCGAGAAATTGTAGCCACATTGTTTACAACCAAATCAAATGTATTTCGGTTGAATGGTTGTGTGATTGGAGTATGAGAATGTGATATTAATGGTCAAAATAATAGAATTGTTTTTGTATACCAGTATAGAACTGCCAGGGTTAGCTTATATGTTGATCAAATGTACTTCTTTTGGTATATGATATGGAGATACAACATTGAGCGCAACTTCTAGTTTCAGTTTGTGTTAGTTTTGTTTTGAAAAACACTAATTGTTGACTCCAACTATTTTTCAGTGTAAAGTGTTTTATTAATGGTTGTTAACTTGTTTGGCTGGTGCTTGCAGGGAGCAGGTGGGCCTTGGGGTTCGCTCCATTTCAACACAAATTGGTAATGACATTATATCATTTTGTTTATGTTAATGTTGATTGTCATTATTTGAAAGAGTTTATGATATTTATCATCTTTTAGTCATTGTATTTTTTAATTGAGTGTTCATGATGTTGGATATTTTTTGGCAGTAAGAAACCGTATGAAGAGTGTCAGAAATATTCAGAAGATTACAAAGGCCATGAAGATGGTTGCAGCTTCAAAGCTGAGAGCAATTCAAGTTAGAGCTGAGAATTCTCGTGGACTTTGGCAGCCATTTACTGCTCTTCTTGGCGACACTCCAAGTATGTTTCTGTAAATTATTATATGTATTTTATTATTTTTGAATTCTAATTGGCATCAACTGTTCTGTTTACATAAATGGTTAATTTTTAGAAAGCAATTATTAGTAATTTAGTATTAGATGACTTCTTGGTTTTAAAAAGCGCGCCTTAAGCGCGCTTAAGCGCGAAGCGCATCTAGGCGCAAACCCCGTCGCCTTGTGTGACATAAGGCGCACGATGTACAAGAAGCGCAGCTGAGGCGCGCTTTTTAGGAGAAAATCGACCTAAGGCGCAGGCTGAGGCACACGCTTTTTGTACATGAGGTGTTTCTATGCTTCTAAGTGTTGTACAGCAGGCTTTTTATGCTGTACATTTATGTTTTTTTCATTTTAAAACATATATAAAGCTTAATTATAGCTAAATCATAGGTATTGGAGGCTAAACACTTATGGGATATATAAAATAAATTTTATAATCACTTTGCGCTTCGCGTACAAAAAGCTCACCGCTTTTGCGCTTCGCTTTAAAAAAAGCTTTTTTAGACCTCACCGCTTTTGTGCGCTTCCCGCTTTTTTAAACCAAGGATGACTTTAAAGATTATTAGTATCTTAGATGACTTATAGAAAGCAATTCTTGGTTGCAGTAGTATTAGATGACTTTAAAGATTATTAGTTGAAGGTGCAAAGGGTGTGAGTCGTCGCCTAGGTGCATGGTATCTAAAAAGCAAGGCACACAGTAGTAACAGGCCATTTTTAGCTGTTTTAGACATGTTTTAGCTTGTGCAGACTAGTTTTCTTTTTTATTTTTGTTGTAGAATTTGGCTTTTTTCCAAATCTTTAAGCGTCTGTGCACCTTGGTAAACGCTAGACGTTCTTGTTGTGTTACATCTGCGCCTTTGACTACATAGGTTTAGGTATTACTCAAAATGAAATATACATCAATGTTCATCCACGGTACCAATTTAAGTAGCATGAAACTAAATTAGAGTTCTGTTTTCTTTGTAACGAGAATATAATACGTTTTGTGAAAATTCTCATATTTTATATTGTTTTACTAGGTGTGAATGTGAAGAAGAATGTCATCGTCACTATCTCTTCAGACAAGGGTCTTTGTGGTGGTATTAATTCTACTTCAGTGAAGATAAGCAGGGCTCTTCACAGGATCAACGCTGGTATGAATATGAAAAAAAATAATTTCAAATGGACTTAAACTTGTAGTTTCATCAGATGTCAGGGTATACTGTTCTAATTTTGTTATATTATGCAGGACCGGACACTGAATGTAAATATGTGATTTTGGGAGAAAAAGGAAAGGCCCAACTGATCCGTGACTCAAAGAAAGACATTGAGTTGATTATGACCGAGTTGCAAAAGAATTTTCTGAACTACACTCAGGTAAGCTGGCGCACAGTAGTTTGTTTGATTTTATTTTCATATATATTATATTAATAACTTATTATATAACACATAAATTTTGTTTTAATTACTAATATCATCATGACGTAAGCGTGTTTGTTCAGTTCATTATTTATTAGAATATGTTTTTAACAATCAAACGAAGATATAGCATTATAGTGATTGTTATGTACAAAATAATGTAATATTATCATTACCATCAATTCATTGTTTGTCTTGTTCTGATTAAATCACTAACACAATTCAACAACTATATGCTGCTAACCTTGTGGGTTGGGCCCGGTAATAATTTTTGTTCATCAGTAATATTTATGTATAGGTTAACTAGATGTTATGTAAGCATAGAAGTAATGCGGAAGTCAATCCATTAACTTTAAAAACACACAAAGGTCATTCTTGCTTGATTAGTCTCTAAAAGCTCTTAAAAAGACAATTTTGTTAACCTTTTAAAGTCTAGGGACCTAGTCGTGCAAAAGTAAAGTTCGAGGACTTACTTGCGAGTTCGAAGGAAGTCTCTAGGGTTTTGTTATCAACTGTTCTTAATTTTTCAATAAACTTTTGTTGTTTTTTTTTGTTTTAATTCCAGAAGCATACCTCTTTTGCAGGTATCTGTACTTGCAGATGACATCTTGAAGAATGTGGAGTTTGATGCACTGAGGATAGTGTTCAACAAGTTTCAGTCGGTTGTTTCGTTTCTGCCTACAACTGCAACCGTGTTGTCTCCTGAGGTAAATAATGTGTTTTTGAATTATTGCTGTTTTTGCCATTACATGCTTATGTATAGTTGTGTTGTTGAAGATTGTTGAAAGAGAATCTGAAGCTGGGGGAAAGATTGGTAATCTAGATTCTTATGAAATTGAAGGCGGTGAAACCAAGTCAGAAGTTCTCCAGAATCTTGCTGAGTTCCAGTTTTCTTGTGTAAGCCCTTACAAATTTATAAATTTGTGTACATTTTATTTTTTTTCGGTAAGATTGTTGCCAAGTTCAACATCATGAAGTGCCTCTTTCTTAAAATTTAAAGGTAGCAGTTGTAACTTAAATAGGAAAATGGGCCAATTGTGGTTATAATGTTGTATGTTATCGATGATGGCTCTAACAGGTAAAATATTAAAAAAAAACTAGTCTATAAAGTAAACAGGTGAAATGGGTTGAGCAGATTGCAATACCAAACACTTGCAACATTCTAAATCATATTACGATAAAATATATTATTACATTACAATAGCGTTTGGTAATCAAGTTTTCTACGCTACATATTTTATTTATTGGAAAAAAGAGGACAAGAAAGTGTAGGCAGGTTAACTTGACTTGACCTGAATTCACTTTGATCTGTTACACTTACACAACTCACCCTCTTTGCTACTTCAATGAATCTCTTTTATTCTGCTAAATCGTTCACATGTTCTGGCTAGCATTCGCTTCAAATGAAATGTTTTGATTATATATCAATCATCTAAAGTTTTCTTCAATAAATGACAAAAAATGAAATATTTTTAACCCACATCGAAATTATCATTTTTAATGAATGACAGACAAATTAGGCAAATTGGTAATTCATATATTGAAGCTTTTTTTAAATTGTAAGGCTCCAATAATTTTTTATATGATGGCATTTGTTTTTCTTGATGCGGTAGGTATATATCTTTTTTATTGAACCTTTGTAGCAGATTTAAGGTTCATGTTTCTCTTTAAAGACGTTTTTTTACCGTCTCTAAGCAACTTATTAGTATTATGTAAACCTGTGCATGTTTTCATTAAATTTTTCATAGGTTATTGTCATGACGTTTGATTTGATCAGGTAATGTTCAATGCGGTTTTGGAGAATGCATGCAGTGAACAAGGAGCTCGGATGTCTGCTATGGACAGCTCCAGCAGAAATGCTGGTGACATGCTTGATCGTCTCACTCTTACATACAATAGGTCCTCTTTCTCTCTCTTCTCACTCTCTCTCTCTCTCACACACACACACACACACTCTGTTAGCAGATCAATAGTGTTTGTGAAGTAGTGATAACTTTTAAACCTGAGTTTATTGTAGCCTGTGTAGCTTGGTTTAAAAAAGCGCGAAGCGCTCCGAAGCGTTTTGGTTCCAAAAGCTTTAAGCGAAGCTTCAAGCGCGAAGCGAGAGCTTCACGTATACGAAGCGCTCAAAATTAAAATATATATATATATATATATTGTACACATCAATATGACCTATTCTACTTGTTAATCAATAACAAACACAAAAACATGATTAAAAAACACACTTAACACATAAAAAACATAGTTAAAACATAAATTAAAGTCGAAACACACTTAGGGTAAAGAAACAGGCCTCATTTAACCCTATTTAAAGACTGTTGGGCTTAAAAAATGGCCCAAATGTGACTCGATTGGGCTGAAGCGTCGCTTCAAACCATCATCGCTTCGCGCTTAAAGCTCGCTTCACAGCGCTTCACGTAATGTAACGCTTCAGACCAAAAAAAGCGATGTTTCCAGCGCTTCACGCTTAAAGCTCGCTTTAAGCGCGCTTTTTTAAACACAGCTGTGTAGCAAGTAAATCATAGTTATTTGAAAAAAAAAAGAAGGATGTTAAGAAAAAAATGAGCATTTGACTATAATATCTAGAACTAGTGGTGTTCTTAGAGCTTTGGAACCAACTGAACCGAAGCAAGTATGAGCATTCAGCCAGTTTGAGACTTGTATGGTTTGGTTTTGATGGTGTAACGGTTCGGAAACTTCGGACTGGTTTGAAACCTTTATGATTCCTTTTGTTTATTTTTCAATATGCAGTCTTGTGTGTGAATTATTTTCATTAGTTATCTTTATCATTTTAATTATTTAATACAAACTAACGATATTGAAAACGAAAAAAAAACTGGATTGATTCCACGCATCCTGTCTGGTTTGGTTTGTCGTTTCTTAAAACCGTTGCTAGCAGTTTAATCCAACTTTTTTGCCAAAACCGGCTGAACCATAGTTGTTAATGGTGAATGGTGAATGGCGATATGGTACTTATATGCTACATAGCGAATAGCGATAAATAGCGGGTGCTATATTATAAATAGCGATACACTAGAAAAAAATTGTATATGTATATTATATCAAAACACACTCGTATATACGCTATTATACATGTATATTTAACAAATCCTAAAATCCAGCTATTTTATAGCTATATTTAATCGCTATTTATATTTTAAAAAAATCTGAAATTCCGGTATCTATCGCTACATACCCTATAATTTTTCGTTAATCAGTCCATTAATTGCTAGTCAGGCCTAGTCGGGCGGCCAAAAATCAGCGATTCCGGCCAGATTCTGGCAAAAAACCTATATATTCCGGCCAAAACTTCTAAATTCCGGTCAGTTCCAACCAATCCATGTGAATTCCAACAATTAATCTTGTATCCTTAAAAAAATGAGTTGAGTAAGGGGCTGTTTGGCAACATCTGAATTAGAGGTGGCAAAATGGATGGGTTGGATTGGATTAGTTGTTGGGTCAGGATGGGTTTGGGTTAGAATGGGTTTGGGTCAAGATGGGTAAAATAAAGAAGGTCAGGATAGGTTTGGGTCAGGATGGGTTGAGAATAAATCAATAATGATAAAAACTGAAAAAAATTCAAAAAAATTTTAAAAACGAAAAAGTAAAAAAAAATGAAAAAAATAAAAAAACAATCTGCACTTTTCCTGCATATATCAGGAACATAATAAAAAAAAGGACTAAAATACAGCATGTAAAGACCTCTCTTCATCAGTGGAACCAATAAGAACATGGTGCTACACTAATGCAAAGAACAAGAACACAAACCGCACATCTACCTATTCATTTGTAGCCAACCAAAACCCTTAAAATCTTTCAAAATAGCTTATTAACAGAGTTAAATATTCAACAATTACTTTTGTTCATAAAATATGTCACTAATTCACATCAAACAACGAAATAAGAACCATAGTTATTAAAGGCGCGAAGCGCACTCTAGGCGCATTAGCTCCGATTAGGGCCTAGGCGATAGGCGCAAAAAAAGCGTGGGCCCGAGAAAAAAAAAGCGCACTTAAATAAAAAAATTAAAAAGTTCATTAAGAGAATAAAGTACTCAAAACCAAAACAATAATGTGACAACAGAATTCAGAATTAAATCAGAGAACAAAAACTAGAACTTAGAGAACTAATTCAGAATTAACTAATTAAAAATAAATACTGGAAAATACAGAACTAAATCAGTGAACAAAAAACTGCTGTTAATGTATTTAGGATAAGAGTAACTTGCTAGCTCCTGTTGTATTTGTTTGCCGGATTCTAATGAAAGTTTTTTAGCCGTGCAAAAAAATAGGATAAAAGTAGCTAGCCATATATTTAGGATATGCAGTTTCTGTGAGTAGTAATGATTAATTCAGCATACCGAATTCAACATTTAGTGATATAATCAGTTGCCAATAGTCCTATAAATACTGCAGATAATGAGGAATTTACAAATTAAAAAAAAAAGATTAATTATCATTGCGCTCAAAATACCTAGGAAGTAGGAGCGCATTCAACTCGCTTCGCCCAGAAATATCGCTTAGGCGCCAAAAGCGACCGCTTTTGATAACTATGATAAGAACCACGGTACAACCACAATTCATCCGGTCACTAATTCATGACCTGCTAATGAAAACGAAGTCTTGGATGAAGGCACTGCCATATGCAATAAAAGCAATTATTAGGCAATAAAAGCAAATAATCAAAGTCTAACTGCATTTCATGATGAAGAATAAAAAAAGTCATGCATAAATAGCATAAAAATCTCAAAAAATACAAAAATTAAAACCAGAAACAACGCAATCAGATACGAAGATTAATGACTTTTATTGATCATATTTCAAAATCATTAACAAAAATTTCCGAAATAACTAAAAAAACCCTAAAATTACACTCTGTATGTTTACTTCTATCCAATGATATAAACGATAAAACAACTTCAATCTATGAGCAGCCAGAAAATCACTACTGAAAGCATCAATAGCAGATCCAGAACCAGAACCATCTGATGGTTCAGGAAAAAAACAATCTAACAGCCATTACCGTAAAATCTCGGCAAAAAACACGGCGATTCGCCGTCAACAACGGTGGCGTCTGGTTGCGGAGTGGAACCAGCGGCGTTAACAGATCTGGACGGAGAAACAGCAGCAGGAGACGACGGTGAAGCTCTGGATAACGAGATCTGGTAATCGGATGATCTGTAGTGAGTTCTGGCGTTGATTTTCTGTCGCGGAGTTAAGAACCATTCTTTCTCTCAGTTACCCATCCTGACCTATTGGACTTTACTTCCCTACCCATACTAACCCGCCAACTTTTTTATTTACTTTTGAATCAGCCCATCCTAACCCGCATGATAATTATAGTTGACCCAAACTCCCAAAGTAGCCCATAAGTTTGTTTTCAAAGTCGAAAACAACCCAAACTTAAGTAGTTGGGTTATGATTGCCAGGTCTAATCTGAATGGTTAAGTGCATAACCAGTAAGTGGTCTGAACCATTAAGTGCTAAACCAGTAAGAGGTCTGAACCATTAAGAGTCTGTATAATGCTTAATCGTTTAGAGGAAAATGTCTGACCAATTCAGATTAGAGGTCTTAGCCATTCAGACTCTGTATAATGCTTAACCGTTAAGAGGCAAATGTTTGAACCATTCAGACATCTACTCGTGAAACAAACAGTCTGAACCATTAAGTGCTGAACCAGTAAGATGTGTGAACCATTAAGAGCCTCATTAAGAGGTAAACAAACAGCCCCTAAGAGTTAAAACCTAGCTACTTAAAATATTTACCTATAAAAATGTGTATATGTAAAACCGAAAATTACATATAAAAAAACCCGATCCGATTAATCTCGATTAATCCCAAGTAGTCGCTAGTCCCCACCTCACCGGCCGACTAGCAAGTTCTCCAACTTTGGCGACCGCTATTGACAACTATGGACTGTACTAGACTGTGAACACCCCTAGATAAGAGGATGATTGTTTTTTGGTCATATTATTGCTTACTTAGTCAAAGTCTTTTGCACTATTTACTATACTATTTGGTTATATGATCAAGTACTATACTATTTGGTTATATGATCAAGTACCTAAACTTTATAATTAAAAACCTTGTCGTTTTGCTGGAAAAGTCGTCACCAAATGGACAAATATGTAATAATGGAATAAATCTTTTAATTTATTATTGCATTATGTATCGGTTGTTATATCTTGTTATTTATGCTTAATATCGTCACTCATATTCTGTGTTCACCAGGACCCGTCAAGCATCCATCACAACTGAACTCATTGAGATTATTTCTGGAGCATCTGCGTTGGAGGGTTAATTGTTGTCGTTTTCATTTACTTTGGCAAGACCCGCTCGATGGTCACGAAATAAAACCTTACTTTTTGTTAAAACATTCTCAAATAATCTGGGCTTGATTTACTTTTTATCAGGGGCAAATCTGTTTTTTTTTGCAGTTAAGCTTATCGAGGCTTTCTCATTGTCGTTTGTGATATTAATGTATGTTGTTGGTTATCAAATGAATTGAACAGTTTTCTCAATACTGGGTGACTAATATTTTGTTAAATCTTGTTGAAAATGGTTTGGCTTATACAGAGACGAGATAACTAAATTTTGTCTTTCATTGGATTTGAAACCGTCACCAAAATGAAATTCGCACAGTTTTGGGTTTCTGTTTAGGTGGTATCGATTGGCTAGTGTGTAGTCGGATGTTTCGCATTGTTAAATTATTAGTTAGCAAAATTATTGTTAACGAAAAACTTGACTTGTATACAGAAACAATATACACCTTAATAAAAAGTTCGGTCAAGCATCTATAAAGTAGAAATAAAAAGTTTGGTCAAGCATCCATAAAGTAGAAGTGTGGAGCTATGGCCATGGCTTTATAGCATAGTGGCATTTTGAGAGTGGGATAGGCTTTGGGACCAATGGGTTCTGAGTTCGATTCCCATAAGGGGTTTTTTCTCATATTTATTGGGTTTCTTTCTTAATTGGTGTATAGACATTATGCCTAGTGGAGATGGATATGATTGGGTGATTCCGTTGGTGGTACGATGATACTCTGTCCGTCAGTGATCCAAATTTGTTATTCATAAAAAAAGGAAGTGTCGAGCTATGTCATACTTAGGGCTGCAAACGAACCAAACGTTCGGCAAACAGTTTGTGAATGTTTGGCGGGAAGTTCTTTTGTGTTCGTTCGTTTATTAAACAAACGAACATGAACAAGAAATTTAGTTTGTTTAGTTAAATGAACAAACATGAACAGAGGTCGTGTTCATTCGTTTATGTTCGTGAACGTTCGGTAACGTGTTCGTTTGTGTTCGATAGTTCATTAGTGTTTTTAGTTTTTATATTTATTTAAATACTTTAAAATTCCGCCAAATTAAATATTTAATAAGTATCAGTGTATTATATATTATGTTCATGAACGATTGTTTGTGTTCGTTTGTTTCCATTTGTGTTCATGAACATTAGTTTGTGCTCATTTGTGTGCGTCAACCTTCGTTTTTGTTGGTTGTCTAACAAACAAACACAAACAAGTTCATTTCCTTAACAAACGAACACGAACAAAAAATCTCGTTCGATAAGTGTTTGTGAACGGTTCGCGAACACGTATATTTCTTAACAAACGAACACGAACAAGGTCTTGTCCGTGTTTGTTCAAAACAACTATAACTTTAAAAAAACCTGACTTGTTTAAACTCGAATCTTGATTTCTTTTGGCAGGCTGAAGCCTTTGATTAAGGATTCAAACTCGAATCTTGATTTCTTTTGGCAGGCTGAAGCCTTTGATTAAGGATTCTAGCAAATGAATTTAAGCTGCAGCCTTTGATTCTAGTAAATGAATTAAGCTGCTGCCTTTGATTTAGGAAATGAATTTAAGCTGCTGCCTTTGATTTAGGATTCTAGCAAATGAGTTTAAGAAGATAAAAGAGTTTAATTTGTTTAAAAGTAATACGGGTCGAAGGAATTTATTCAAACCCAAAATGCTTTTAATTTGTTTTAAAGTAAACTGTCAAAATGGTCCCTGATGTTTGGTCACTTTTATCACTCTAGTTCAAAATTCAAATCTTTTGAATCTAGATCCCTATGGTTTCAATTTTATTACCATTTTTATCCAAAATCAAAATCGGGTCAGATTTTTCAGTTAACATCCAGTTTTTTTGTCTTTTTCATCCCTTTTAATGAAGGGCAAAATGGTCTTTTAACATTTTATTATAACAAAGTAAAAAAAATCTGACCATTTCGCCCTTCATTAAAAGAGAGGAAAAAGACAAAAACATTGGATGTTAACTGAAAAATCTGACCAGATTTTGCTTTTGGATGAAAATGGCAACAAAATTGAAAGCACAGGGGCCCAGATTCAAAAGATTTGAGTTTTGGACTAAAGTTGCAAAAATAACCAAACCTCAGAGACCATTTTGGCAGTTTACTCTTTGTTTTATATAGAAACCTTTTATATATTTTGTAGTATAACACTTCTTAAAACTTTACAAGCATAACAAGGGAAGCTGACTCGACTTGTCTTGTCTTTATACACGTTAAAAAGATTAATCACTTCAAACTACTATCAAACTCAACCATTGTATGCATAATCAACATCAACTACACGGCGGTGGTGATGATCATTTAGGAACCACCATTTATGGTGATGTAATGTAAATTACATCTATTTTCATGTATAATTTATATAATAATTTGAGTCGTTTTGTGTCGTTTTACCATTGGTTTTGTAGTCATTGTGTCTTGTGTGCTTTTGCAAGGTTCCGGAAGTAAAAACGAGCTGAAACGTTAAATAAACGAGCACATAGGAGAAGGTTTGGGCTTAGTTAAGGATTCTCATGGAATGGAATGGATATTTTAAAAAGATGAGATGATAGAGAATTGATTTACGAAGCCTTAGGCGGAAACGGTGAAGAAAACGAAGTTGAAACGAAGAAGTTATAACAAAAACGGTTTTCTCAGTTCGTATGTTGGTCGCGTCGCGGGACCACTAACCCATATCATGCCCGCGCGGTCTGGTCAACGCGAAAAAGTCCACTTTTCGACCCTATTTAAGCCCAAAAACAACACTAATCATAACCAGACAAGCACAGGCGAATTAAGAAGCTGAAAACGGAGGTTTTGAAGATCAAGTGTTGGTGCATGTTATGCGACAACAACTTTGTCTTGGTCTTTGGATATTAAACAAGACTTGGAAGTGAAGACTTGGATACAAGAGAGTTCGAGTTGATAAAATATCTAAGCTAGTCCGAGTTTGTGTAGGATATGGATTTCGAGTTTGGTTTGTTTCAGTCCAAGTTTGTGTCAACTTGTCTACCTCGAGTTTGTTTATAATGTATGTGGGCCTAGCCCAATTCGCATAGCATGGTTGTAGTATATAAACAGCTTTATGCTATAGGGTTTAGGTTAGACATTTTGGTAGAAGAGTTAGAGATTGGGAGAGTTAGAGATTGGGAGAGTTAGAGAAAACACAGAGAAAGGCTGTGAGTTCTTGTGATCTTGAGTGGTTGTAAACATTACATTTGATAATCACAAAAGATTAGTTTGGGAATTGGTTTTCATGTTCTTCATGTGACAACCCTCACCAAACCAGGTATCCGTACAACTTAATTAATAATTAATTACTGCTTAATTACTGTGCTTGCTTGAAATTACTGATGAACTGCTACTTGATTACTGATACATGTACTTACTTGCATCATACTTTACTTACTGTCACTACATTATTTACATGCTGAACCTTAGTGACAAACATGATGCACAAAAAGCACAGTAGCACTATAACGGATAACCTATTGAACATGTTGATAAAGCCAGCATCAGGCAAACACTGCCTCTAAGTAGGGGTGTTCAAAATCGGATTATCCGGTTTTCGGATATCCGATTTTCGGATATCCGAAATTTTCGGATAGTGATTCTTAATATCCGAATCCGTATCCGAAATTTCGGATATCCGAAAATCGGATATCCGAAATTTCGGATACGGATTCGGATATTCAAATGGATATCCGGATTTAAAAAAAAAAACTATTTGCTTCTTCTTTCAAACAACCTCACTTTCTGAAATTAGCTCACAATCTAAGTTGATTTCATCATGAATTTACAATAGACCAATTAACTCTATAATAAAACAATCACAATCTATACTCATAAAAGACGATTAACAATTAACAAAGTTTCTACACTTTACTTTTCTATATATATGTTACTTTATAAAGAATAACCAAATATTAACAATCAGTTATATATGCAGAGCAGAGGAGAAACCAGGAAATCAACAAAATCGAGCCGGCGATGAAAAAGCGAATGTTGCAGTCTGCGTCAGGCGACGGGAGCGATGGTGAATAGGAGAAACAGGGCGGTGATAGGGAAGGGGATCGATGGCGGCGACAACCGGGAAGGTGGAGACCGGCGACGGAGGTAGGAGCGGGAAGGTTGTGATTGCGATGGTGTGAGGTGAGGGTACAAGACGTGAGAGCAGAGGGTGGGTGCAAACCCTAATTTGAATTGGTGTTATGTGTGACCAGTAACCTTATAACCTTATGTATATATATTTATTTATTAATTTGTTTTTTATATTTCGGATATCGGATAATCCGATTATCCGAAAATTTTAAAAATCAATATCCGAATCCGAACCCGAACCCGAAAATTCGGATTATCCGATTTTCGGATATCCGAAATTTCGGATAATTCGGATACGGATTTTCGGATATTTCGGATTCGGTTTCGGATTCAGATTTTTTTGAACACCCCTACCTCTAAGGCCTGTATGAGCCTGAGATAGTTGCTACACTAGTGGTGAGTGTAGGGATACAAGGGTTGTAGAACTGCGTCTCTAGGAATAAGTTTCAATGACTGGATGTGCCTAAAACGTACTCTAAGTACAAAATTCAGCACTTTACATAATAATTCAGCTTTTAGCTAACTAATAAAGTGCCAAAACTTGAGAAAAATGTTACTAGACACTTTCCAAAGTGTCAGAAATGAGTTGTGTCACTAAAAAGGGTAATAACGACACTTTAAAGCTTTGTTAACTCTTTAACGGATTACTATCCAACCGAACAACTGGACTATACCCGGAACATGAAAATAATGTCATTTTCATTATTTATCTTTTTCTGAGTCAGTTAGGGTCCCTGAATACCCTAACACCCATTGTAACACACTACACACAACTAACCGGGTTAACTACACTTAACCTAACTAATAAACCTAACTAACTAGTTAGAATCGAACTAGACCCCCCCCCCCCCCTTAACCAAACCGTCCCCATGAGGGGGACACACTTGTCCTTTTTGTTGATTATTATATTAAGTATGCTTAATATCATCTAGACATAAAATCCATTGGGTAATTAGCATGAGAATTGTCTATAAGTATGAGCTTATACACACATGATCATTTCCATCACACAACACCACTTCACAACTCTCTCTCCCTCCCTACTAACTCTCGGCCGAACACCCCTCTTTCAACCATCCATTTTCGAGTTTTGATCTTGCAAGTTCCAAGCTCTACAAGTGTTAAGGGTCGCATATAAGGAGTCTTGGTGCAAACGGAAGGCGAAGGACCTCACTCTCTTGCTTTTATCCACCCTATTTGCGCTTAGATTCTTCCCTAGCCTCGAGCTAGTAGTAAGTTGCTCTAAATGCCTTCTCGAACTATTTTGAAGTGGTTAATACGATATATGACGGTTAAAATTTATGAACATACAAGATGAAGCGCAAAAGTCTACTTAAAACACTAAAATGTTGGTTAATAGCTCATATGTTGTGTAAAACTTGTAGTATTTGATTTGTGTGATTATTTGGACCCGATCTATGTTGTGGTAGCTCGGATCATCATTTAACCCGGTTTGGTCATGATCTTGGATTATGACAAAAAGCTTGTTTAAGTACAACAAGGGTTAGAAGATGAAACTCTACCACACAAGAATCATGAACTTGTGTAAAAGTGTTTTAGCTTGTAAAATAGTGATTAAAACTAGTAGATCTACGGATCTACAGGTGGTATTTTCAAAGGACCGAGTGTCAAAGAAATCATGTTTTTCTAAAGACGGATCTTACACTAACAAGAATGGTTTTTAGAACACACAAGTGTGTAAACACTTGTGTAACACAAAGTTTCGACAAAATAACTATTTTTGAAAAAGATGACGAGAAGTTGTAAAGACGGAACTTCCATAAAAGCGAGGTTTTTACAAAATCGGATAGTTCTATATAAAGATCCACTAAAAGTAATGGGATTTACTTCATAGTTTGAATAAATCACAAGTTCATGAAATTTATGCGATTTATATATATTTTGACTAGTTTGTGGCTCGAACATTGTTTTGAATGAATGATAAAAATGGTTGGTTTGATTTATAAAAGAAAATGATACGCTTGAAAGCGTGGCCACCTCCAGTTACAGAGGAAACTCTGGCGAAATTTTTCTAAAAACCTAACACTTAGAATTATTTTCACTATAAGTGTTAGAAATACTTTTCGACTTGTTTTCAAATTATAGATTTCGCCACGACTTATTTACAAAATATCGGAGGTGGGATTTCACAAAATAAAACGTGATACATATATATATTTAGTATATATTTTTCACAACATCACTTGTATAAGTGTTTATGATTATTTTGTGAACTACGTAAATATTATTTTTAGGGTAAAAATAATATTACTAAGTATTATTTTGGGAAAATCACATGCATTAAAATATAATATTTTTGAGAAGAATATTTATATTTTGGGAGTTAGAAATAAAATATATTAAGTGAGACTTAATAGTGTAATCCAAATTATATGAACGCACATGTATTAAATCCCCCATCCTTGGGAAGGAAAATAACTACCAAGTATATACAGAACGTAAACACGAAATAGTTGCTTAACTATTTCCCAAAAACTTAAACCATAAAGCTAAGGCACGGCCATCCGTCTAATAGAGTTAGTACGTGTAGGTCGTCATACAGCTGATCGATTTGGAGGCATACTTGGTAGAGACGCACCACTGTGAGTTCATGTCCCCCTTTTCTCTTAACTGTTTTCAGTTTTCTAAACTGCGGGGGTGAAATACATGTTACTATGATTATGAGTACTTTATACATGGTATGGTTAGCGTAAGGAGGTTTACTACTTAGATCATGTGAGTGGGTAGGCGTGAACTGGAGGCCATTAATCCTCATTATAGGACCGAGGGACGTAAGCGGTAGATCTATCTGGGTGTAGCGAGCCCAACCCCAGGTCCAACAGTACGGACCTCGGGGTGACTTTGTGCCCCGACGCAAAATCGTAAGGTTTGAGTCTTCCTACTTGCACTTCACACATATCAATGGCCTTGCAAACCTTTGGTGATCTCTTTTTCCTTATTTGCTACATACCAGGGAATTTTTATACTTACAAAGGTTATTTACTCACTTACACATGAACTCGCTCAACATTATTGTTGATTTTTCAACTTACATGTATTTCAGGAAATTAAAGATCTGGCGCGGTATGTTATGTTAATCTACGGATGATCTTGCATGATTTTATTTCATATAGCTTTGTTATGGTTAAGCTATGGTATTGATAAGTCACACCAAATTAACCACGCTTCCGCAAAGCCAGGGTGTGACAGCTTGGTATCAAAGCTCTGATCATAGCGAACTAGGATTCTTTCTCGAGTCTAGACTATGATCACTAGGGCTCTCACGAAAACATTTTTACTGCATACCACGTAAGTCCAGATCCAAAACTTTTTACAAACAAATGTTGAGCACGTTTTATTTATTATTTATAGGCTCAGTCTTGAAAGGCTGAGGCTCGGTCTGAGAGGCCGAGGCTCGGTCTGGGAGATCGAGGTAGTTGGCTAGTGGGACTAGGAGAATTGGCTAGTGGGACTAGGAGGATTGGCTAGTGGGACTAGGAAGAGCAGTCTGAGAGGCTGGGAGGCTAGTGGGACTAGGAGAACTATTTGAATGCTTACTTGGTGACTTATGTGATTATCTGATTGTATGATTGACTGTTTGTGCATGTTTGTGTTTATGTTACAGACACCATGGACACCTCTGGCACTGGTGACTCAGACACCACAGGACCTAGACCTATAGTATCGGACGACCTAGAGCCTTCAGAGCATGAGGTCCACACATCCGACGTTACTAGCACAGACGAGGACGACTTTCAGCCCTTTGCCTTACCTAATGGTGCTGATGAGCTCGCTGATGACCCTTTGGCCGGGGACCTACCGTTAGTGGAGATCCCTGCTCCCATACCGCTTGCTTCATATCCTGCTTACGATTTGCTTCTCGCCGCCGAAGATGATGGCGACGTCGATCTTTTTGATGACGAGCCCTTAGAGGATGATGTTCAGGGCGAGGCCCTTCTTGCTGCTGGTGATCTCTTATTGATCACAGATGCTCCCGCTGAGGAGTCTCCTGCTCACTCTCCGGTCCCAGGCTCTTTCGAGTCTGTGGCCTCCGCACCTTCACACACTCAGAGTGCGCAGCACTTTTCTCATGGATCAGATCCCGACCAGGCATCCTCTGTTGCCCCTATTCCTAGCTTTGCTTTCGACCATGATGATGTGGAGGATTTCGATCCTGACTTTCCCCCAGGATTCGACCCAGATGAGGATATAGAGTTTATACCCATGGATCAGCCTATGGAGGATCCAGTCGTCCCAGTTGATCCCATCGACCCTGAGTTTGATTTTGAGATGGCCTTTGATGAGCCCGAGCAGCCACTAGACCCTGCTCCTGACCCAGTACTTGAGCATGACCCAGTTCATGCTGACGCACCTATTATTGAGCCTGTCATTGCTGACCCACCTGTTGATGATCATCCTATAGATGCTCCGTTGTTGGAGGGCGATCATGTCTTTGTTGCTGATCATGTTGATCCCCCACTTTTTGCTGATGCACCAGTTGACCCTCTTGTTGCACCTCACCATGATCCTATGCCAGTTCAGTTTGATCGTGTGCTTTTTGAGGCACAGGTGGACCCACGAGATGAGCACGCCCAGTGTGGGTGGATTCCTGCTGATGACGAGGTTCCACCTATTCCCCCTCAGATCACCGATACCCGTCACGTTGATTTCTCTTTTGCTCAGTACCTTCTCCAGGTCGGCGACGCGTCACGGGAGCTGGAAGGTTCTTCGGCTCACCCTTTTGGACATGTACCGGTATCTATCCCTACTATACCACCGTCTGCTACTTTTCCCCCTGTTTCTCCATTTCATGTGGCCCCTTTTGATCCCACCAGTGAGCCGTTTCTCTGGTCGTCATCTTCTGCTATGCCACCGACTGACCCCTACCATTCTTTCCACATGGGGTATACTATTGAGGACGTTTTGATGTCTTTTGTCGCCCAGCACGAGGCACACACGCAGCGCATTCAGGAGCTTGAGAGAGCTCAGCCGCCGCCGTGTCCGTGCCAGGGTCAGACCCACTCTCCTTTGCAGCCCTCTCGACCTTTACCACCAGACTACGCTGCACGCCTTTTGGCACTTGAGCAGCAGGTTGCTTCTTGGTTGCGTACCCAGAGAGCCATGGAGGAGGACTGGCTCCAGTTGCGCCGCTTGTTTTACACTCACTTTCCCCCTCCTCCACCGCCATCCGTGTAGAGCTCTTCAGTACCGTATGGGTAGACGTTGGTGAGAAGACGGTGAATGCTTTTGACTGCACAGCATTTTTGGAGACTACATTATGATTCTGACTTTTGTTGACATGTATTTGATGTATTGACACTGATTTGATATAGTTTTTGGACTAGGGTGATGTAGCCCTTAGTCGACTGATGTTGTATAACACTGTGATGTACTTGTACGCTTACTATGTGGTCTCAATATATGGCAATCGCAGTATTCTCATCATACTTGATGCTTGATTTGGTTATTTGTATTCTATGACATGGGATGTTGTGTGATTGGTATTTGTGACATGGGATGTTGTGTGATTAATATGATTATAACATGAGATGTTATGTACTATTACTATCATAAAGCGTATGTATTATAACTATGGCCTGACCGACGTAAACCATCTTTTAGAAGATGCCGCCGAAACGTCCAACGCCGATGCCTACCAATGAGGCAGAACTCCAGCAAGTCATCGCTGCTGCCATCGCACAATACGCCGCTTCGCAAGGAGGACCCAGCGAAAGCAGCTCGAACAACAATGGCAACAATAATCCACCTCATGGTAATACTAAGTCATCTAGACCTACCATGACCTAATTGGATATCTATAGAAAAGATGCTAATGCCGTTCACGTGTTACAATGTATGTGCAGGGTGCACCTACAAGCAGTTTCTAGACTGCAAACCGGTCAACTTTGATGGCACAGGAGGTGCTGTCACCTTTGTTCGTTGGGCCGAGAAAACTGAATCTGTTCTTCGCATGAGCAAATGCGCACTAGATCAGCAAGTCACCTATATCTCAGGGCTATTCTTGGATGGAGCCCTCTCTTGGTGGAATCTGCAAGTACAGACACTTGGTGAAGCTGCAGCCTACGCGCTAACCTGGACCGAACTGAAGGAACTTATGCGCAAAAAGTACTGCTCTCGTGCGGAAATCCAAAGGTTGGAAACCGAGTTCTGGCATTTGAAAATGGAAGGTCCAAAGATCGCAGAGTACGTTCAAAGGTTCCATGACTTATCGCATGTGGTACTCTACATGGTCACTCCGGAGTTCAAGCGAATTGAACGTTTCATTTGGGGATTAGCTCCTCAAATCATAAGCATGGTGACCTCATCCAAGCCTGCGACTATTACTGAGGCGATTGATTTGAGCGTGGCTCTCACAGAGGAGGCTATTCGCCTGAACAAGTTTGGTGATGTTGAGCAAAAGAAGAAAGAGACTCACGTCGAGTCATCAGGAGGTAACAAACGGAAGTTCTCAAACTTCAAGCAGGGCGCCAGTGTGGTTGTTAAGAAAGGAGAGCAAAACGCGCCAGCTCAGGATACAGTTGGTAGTAGGAGGAAAGGTAAAGGATATATGGGTGCACATCCCAAGTGTAACTCTTGCCAACGCCATCACTCTGGCCGATGCGGGCCAAAAGTTTGTGAAGCTTGTGGAAAGACTGGTCACTTGAAGGATTCTTGTTGGGCTAGTGCTGGCCGGGGAGGCCAGGGAGGAATTGGGAATAGAAATAATAATCGTGGCGGTATTAGGAATCGCCCACAAGGAAACAATGGAGGAAACAGGAATCGAGGCATCGATGCGAATCAAGTTGGTAATGCGAACCAAAACAACAACCAAGCTGGAAATGGAGGTGGAAAAGGGCAAAGACTTGGATGCTTTAACTGCGGTGATATCGGGCACTTTAAACAGAATTGCCCAGAGTTGAACCAAGCCCGTGGAAGAGTGTTCCAAATCGAAGCAAGGGAAGCGCGCCAGGACCCCAATGTCGTTACTGGTACGTTCCCTGTAAACCAACGCTATGCATCCGTTTTATTTGATACTGGTGCCGATTATAGCTTTGTGTCGTTAGAGTTTAAGAATATGCTTGGTTTAGCCGCTAATAAGTTAGATATTCCCTACTCAATCGAATTAGCCAACGGGAAGTTAGTAGAAGCCAATGAAGTTATCAGAGGTTGTGTGATCGAATTGGGAGAGCGTGAGTTTGCTTTGGATCTACTACCAGTCCAGTTGGGAAGCTTTGACATAGTGGTAGGAATGGATTGGTTATCAGGAAACAAGGCTGAGATAGTTTGTCACGAAAAGGTTGTTCGTATCCCAACCGAAGATGGCGAAACAATTGTGGTTCATGGCGAAAAGCGTGATACGCCGTTAAGGATTATCAGCTGCCTGAAAGCGCGAAAGTGTTTGCAGAAGGGATGTGTTGCCTTCCTGGCACACATTGTGGATAAGAAGGCTGCTGAGCCAAGAATCGAAGACATCCCTGTCGTGAGGGAATATCCAGAAGTCTTCCCAGAAGACTTACCTGGACTACCACCTCAGAGACAAGTAGAGTTCCGCATTGACTTAGTCCCAGGCGCCGCACCTGTGGCTAAGGCACCATATAGACTTGCTCCGTCTGAGATGCAAGAATTGTCGACACAACTTCAAGAGTTGTTAGACAAGGGATTTACCCGACCAAGCTTCTCGCCTTGGGGAGCTCCGGTCCTGTTTGTCAAGAAGAAGGACGGTAGTTTTCGTATGTGCATCGACTACAGAGAATTGAACAAGCTGACGATCAAGAATAGATACCCTCTGCCAAGGATTGATGATCTGTTTGACCAACTGCAAGGCTCAAGCTTTTATTCAAAGATCGATCTTCGATCTGGATACCATCAGTTAAGGATACAAGAGGAAAGTATCCCGAAGACAGCCTTCAAAACTCGTTATGGACACTACGAGTTCCTTGTTATGCCGTTTGGTCTGACAAACGCACCTGCAGTGTTTATGGATTTGATGAATAGAGTTTGCAAGACGTACTTGGACAAGTTCGTGATTGTGTTTATTGACGACATCTTGATCTATTCAAGAACAAAAGCTGAGCACGAACAGCATTTAAGAACTATTTTGGAGCTGCTGAAGAAAGAACAGCTGTACGCCAAATTCTCTAAGTGCGAATTTTGGCTACGTGAAGTCCAATTTCTTGGACATGTGGTGAATGGAGATGGAATCCATGTGGATCCAACAAAGATCGAAGCGATCAAGAATTGGGAAACGCCAAAGACGCCAACCGAGATTCGACAATTCTTGGGTTTGGCTGGCTATTATCGAAGATTCATTGAGGATTTTTCGAAAATCGCTCAACCATTGACGCTCCTCACGCAGAAAGATAAGAAGTTTGATTGGGGAATCAAACAGGAAGAAGCGTTCCAGATATTGAAGGATAAGCTCTGCAATGCGCCAATCTTAGCACTACCAGAAGGTACAGATGATTTTGTGGTATACTGTGACGCCTCACGTCAAGGATTGGGTTGTGTGTTGATGCAACGCCAAAAGGTTATTGCTTACGCATCGCGTCAATTGAAAGTGCACGAAAAGAACTATACCACACATGATTTGGAACTTGGCGCAGTGGTATTTGCATTAAAGATCTGGAGACACTACCTTTATGGTACAAAGTGTACAATTTTTACAGATCACAAGAGCCTACAACACATATTCAACCAGAAGGAGCTGAATATGAGGCAGAGACGTTGGGTTGAATTATTGAACGATTACGACTGCGAGATAAAGTATCACCCAGGGAAGGCGAATGTGGTCGCCGATGCCCTAAGTCGAAAGGAGAGGATCAAGCCCATAAGGGTTAGGGCTTTAGAAATGATTATCCGAACCGATCTTTCCTTGCGCATTCGTGCCGCGCAGAAAGAAGCTCTCAAGGAAGGAAACCTTGAAGAAGAATATCTCCGTGGGATGGAGAAGCTACTGGTACCAAATGAGGAAGGAACGTTATGTTTTGAGAAAAGGATTTGGGTTCCTTTGTTTGGTGGTTTAAGGAGGATTATTTTCAATGAAGCTCACAAGTTGCGGTACTCTATCCCTCCAGGAGCGGATAAGATGTACCAGGATCTCAAGGATTATTATTGGTGGCCTAGGATGAAAGGCAATGTTGCTGTTTATGTGAGCAAATGTTTAACATGCGCTAAGGTTAAAGCCGAATACCAGAAGCCTTCAGGACTTCTGCAACAACCTGAGATTCCCAAGTGGAAATGGGAATAAATCTCCATGGATTTTGTTACAAAATTGCCAAGAACGCCAAGAGGCCATGACACTATTTGGGTAATAGTGGATCGATTAACAAAGTCAGCACACTTCTTACCTATCAGAGAGAAGGATAATACGAGCAAGTTGGCTGAAATTTACATGAGAGAGATCGTCGCACGTCATGGAGTGCCTCTCTCGTTCATCTCTGATAGAGACGGAAGGTTTGTGTCAAGGATATGGCAATCCTTCCAAGAAGCTTTTGGATCGCAATTGAATCTGAGCACTGCGTTTCATCTGCAAACTGACGGTCAAAGCGAGCGAATGATACAGACTTTGGAAGACATGCTGAGAGCGTGTGTTATGGATTTGGGCGGTAGCTGGGACAAGCATTTACCTTTGGTCGAATTTTCATACAACAACAGCTACCACACCAGTATTGGTGTCGCGCCATTTGAAGCCCTTTACGGACGCAAGTGCCGATCACCCTTATGCTGGGCTGACGCAGGTGATAGGCAGCTTGCTGGTCCCGAAATCGTCCAAGAGACGACAGACAAGATTGCGCAGATTCTAAAACGCATCGAAGCAGCTCGCCACAGACAGAAAGCCTATGCGGATCCAAACCGGAAACACGTGGAATTTCAAGTGGGAGAAATGGTGTTATTGAAAGTTTCACCCTGGAAGGGTGTGGCACGCTTCGGAAAGCGTGGGAAGTTAAATCCGCGCTACATTGGTCCTTTCAGAATTTTGGAAAGAATAGGACTAGTAGCATACAAGTTGGATTTACCTGCTGAACTGAATGGTGTTCACGATACATTTCATGTGTCCAACCTGAAGAAAAGTCCAACTCAAGAGAACATTGCCATTCCCATCGACGAGATTCATGTTGACGACACGCTCCATTTCGTTGAAGAACCGGTTGAGGTTACGGACTGGAAAGTAAACAAGACCCGCCGGAGCAGTGTCAAGCTCGTCAAAGTTCGTTGGAATGCCAGACACGGTCCTGAGTACACCTAGGAGCGTGAGGACCGGATGAAAGAGAGATACCCCCACCTATTTCCTAAGAACCCTGCATCTACAAGCAGAACTTAAAATTTCGGGACGAAATTTTTCTAACGGGGGGAGAATGTGACAACCCTCACCAAACCAGGTATCCGTACAACTTAATTAATAATTAATTACTGCTTAATTACTGTGCTTGCTTGAAATTACTGATGAACTGCTACTTGATTACTGATACATGTACTTACTTGCATCATACTTTACTTACTGTCACTACATTATTTACATGCTGAACCTTAGTGACAAACATGATGCACAAAAAGCACAGTAGCACTATAACGGATAACCTATTGAACATGCTGATAAAGCCAGCATCAGGCAAACACTGCCTCTAAGGCCTGTATGAGCCTGAGATAGTTGCTACACTAGTGGTGAGTGTAGGGATACAAGGGTTGTAGAACTGCGTCTCTAGGAATAAGTTTCAATGACTGGATGTGCCTAAAACGTACTCTAAGTACAAAATTCAGCACTTTACATAATAATTCAGCTTTTAGCTAACTAATAAAGTGCCAAAACTTGAGAAAAATGTTACTAGACACTTTCCAAAGTGTCAGAAATGAGTTGTGTCACTAAAAAGGGTAATAACGACACTTTAAAGCTTTGTTAACGCTTTAACGGATTACTATCCAACCGAACAACCGGACTATACCCGGAACATGAAAATAATGTCATTTTCATTATTTATCTTTTTCTGAGCCAGTTAGGGTCCCTGAATACCCTAACACCCATTGTAACACACTACACACAACTAACCGGGTTAACTACACTTAACCTAACTAATAAACCTAACTAACTAGTTAGAATCGAACTAGACCCCCCCCCCCCTTAACCAAACCGTCCCCGTGAGGGGGACACACTTGTCCTTTTTGTTGATTATTATATTAAGTATGCTTAATATCATCTAGACATAAAATCCATTGGGTAATTAGCATGAGAATTGTCTATAAGTATGAGCTTATACACACATGATCATTTCCATCACACAACACCACTTCACAACTCTCTCTCCCTCCCTACTAACACTCGGCCGAACACCCCTCTTTCAACCATCCATTTTCGAGTTTTGATCTTGCAAGTTCCAAGCTCTACAAGTGTTAAGGGTCGCATATAAGGAGTCTTGGTGCAAACGGAAGGCGAAGGACCTCACTCTCTTGCTTTTATCCACCCTATTTGCGCTTAGATTCTTCCCTAGCCTCGAGCTAGTAGTAAGTTGCTCTAAACGCCTTCTCGAACTATTTTGAAGTGGTTAATACGATATATGACGGTTAAAATTTATGAACATACAAGATGAAGCGCAAAAGTCTACTTAAAACACTAAAATGTTGGTTAATAGCTCATATGTTGTGTAAAACTTGTAGTATTTGATTTGTGTGATTATTTGGACCCGATCTATGTTGTGGTAGCTCGGATCATCATTTAACCCGGTTTGGTCATGATCTTGGATTATGACAAAAAGCTTGTTTAAGTACAACAAGGGTTAGAAGATGAAACTCTACCACACAAGAATCATGAACTTGTGTAAAAGTGTTTTAGCTTGTAAAATAGTGATTAAAACTAGTAGATCTACGGATCTACAGGTGGTATTTTCAAAGGACCGAGTGTCAAAGAAATCATGTTTTTCTAAAGACGGATCTTACACTAACAAGAATGGTTTTTAGAACACACAAGTGTGTAAACACTTGTGTAACACAAAGTTTCGACAAAATAACTATTTTTGAAAAAGATGACGAGAAGTTGTAAAGACGGAACTTCCATAAAAGCGAGGTTTTTACAAAATCGGATAGTTCTATATAAAGATCCACTAAAAGTAATGGGATTTACTTCATAGTTTGAATAAATCACAAGTTCATGAAATTTATGCGATTTATATATATTTTGACTAGTTTGTGGCTCGAACATTGTTTTGAATGAATGATAAAAATGGTTGGTTTGATTTATAAAAGAAAATGATACGCTTGAAAGCGTGGCCACCTCCAGTTACAGAGGAAACTCTGGCGAAATTTTTCTAAAAACCTAACACTTAGAATTATTTTCACTATAAGTGTTAGAAATACTTTTCGACTTGTTTTCAAATTATAGATTTCGCCACGACTTATTTACAAAATATCGGAGGTGGGATTTCACAAAATAAAACGTGATACATATATATATTTAGTATATATTTTTCACAACATCACTTGTATAAGTGTTTATGATTATTTTGTGAACTACGTAAATATTATTTTTAGGGTAAAAATAATATTACTAAGTATTATTTTGGGAAAATCACATGCATTAAAATATAATATTTTTGAGAAGAATATTTATATTTTGGGAGTTAGAAATAAAATATATTAAGTGAGACTTAATAGTGTAATCCAAATTATACGAACGCACATGTATTAAATCCCCCATCCTTGGGAAGGAGAATAACTACCAAGTATATACAGAACGTAAACACGAAATAGTTGCCTAACTATTTCCCAAAAACTTAAACCATAAAGCTAAGGCACGACCATCCGTCTAATAGAGTTAGTACGTGTAGGTCGTCATACAGCTGATCGATTTGGAGGCATACTTGGTAGAGACGCACCACTGTGAGTTCATGTCCCCCTTTTCTCTTAATTGTTTTCAGTTTTCTAAACTGCGGGGGTGAAATACATGTTACTATGATTATGAGTACTTTATACATGGTATGGTTAGCGTAAGGAGGTTTACTACTTAGATCATGTGAGTGGGTAGGCGTGAACTGGAGGCCATTAATCCTCATTATAGGACCGAGGGACGTAAGCGGTAGATCTATCTGGGTGTAGCGAGCCCAACCCCAGGTCCAACAGTACGGACCTCGGGGTGACTTTGTGCCCCGACGCAAAATCGCAAGGTTTGAGTCTTCCTACTTGCACTTCACACATATCAATGGCCTTGCAAACCGTTGGTGATCTCTTTTTCCTTATTTGCTACATACCAGGGAATTTTTATACTTACAAAGGTTATTTACTCACTTACACATGAACTCGCTCAACATTATTGTTGATTTTTCAACTTACATGTATTTCAGGAAATTAAAGATCTGGCGCGGTATGTTATGTTTTCCCGCTGCATAAGGGTTCCAAGGTCATCCCAGTTTAGGAAATGTGACTCTTTCCTGGACAAGTCACAAATCTTAAGCTGCGTTTATTTCATGTGGATGTTTATGTCTTTTAAAACAATATTTTATGTTATGATGTTGTAAGTCTCTAAGACAATGTTATGTTACTCTGGTTTTAAAACTTAATCTACGGATGATCTTGCATGATTTTATTTCATATAGCTTTGTTATGGTTAAGCTATGGTATTGAGAAGTCACACCAAATTAACCACGCTTCCGCAAAGCCAGGGTGTGACACTTCATCCTATATTCTTGTTTTTGTGTTTATCGATCTATCAAGGGGATTCCGCACCCTTGGTTGATTATCAATCTTGTAACGATCCACGGGATAGGGACCTACATTTGGTATCAGAGCATTTGCTCTTATTGTCTATTCGAGATTGATATACGAATTCAAAAAAATCGGCTGAGTTTATTGCTGGTCAGATTCAAGTTCTCGGGTTCTGTTGATAAGCTGGTGTGTTTGACGATTGTTGGTATCATTTTGAAGAATGCGACTACTGTTCTGGGATAGAACTTGAAGGTTTCGAGTCCTGTTCATCATCTGTTCATCGTAATCATCAAGAAATTGGTGCTAATTTGGTTCAGAGATTTCCAGAAAAGTGTTTGCGAGAATATTAGAGTTCTGTTGAAGATTTTCAGAAGATTTATTGAAATCTTTTGATTTTAAAATCCTGGTTTATTGGGATTTCGATATTATATCTAACAAACTTGTTTTGTAGGTTTCGAGTTATAGAAGCTTACAAGAGATTTCGATTTGAAATTCGTGGTTGCTACTGTATTTCGACTTGATATTCAGAGGATGCTACAATAATTTCGACTTGGTTTTTAGAGGTTGCTACTGAGATTTCGAGTTGATATTCAGAGATTGCTACTTGAGGTTGCGACTTAGATTCCGACTGGTGGTAGTTGACTCGTAAACAGGTGGTTGCGACTGAGATTCTGACTGAGATTCCGACTGGTGTTGTTTACTCGTTATCAAGTTGTTCCAAGTAGTAATAATCACTCAAATCTTGAGATCCCGAGTGTGATTGCGACTGAGCAAGTGGTGTCTTTGATTGCGACTGAGAAAGTGGTGAAATTTTACTTAGCTGACGTATACGGGAATTAACGTTTACGTGAATAGAAAATTATCCGTAGACAATCTCAGTAAACCGTCTGCATGGTTAGACTCCATTTATTTTTAGGACAAAAAAAAGGCACGAAAATTTCGATAAAGGTTTTGGACAATATATATCATTGGATTCGTATTCTCGAGACGAGTCTAACGGTAGAACTTGAACAGATGATGAATGACAACTTAATAAGACTCGAAATCTTCAATAAAACCCAAATAATCTCACCCGCAACCTTGAACAGTACTCGATATCTCCCACAAGCAATCAACAACTCTGAAAAATACTTGAAAACCTGTTCAGTAGAATTCCTCGGCCGTTTTTCTTGAATCTGATGATATCAACCGAGCCTAGAAGTAGGTTCTTGGCTTTGATACCAATTGTAAGTCCCACGACAGGATCTTGCAATGATATCAATCAAGAATTGTGTATTCGTGCGGAATCCAAACACAAAACCGATTCAAGAACAATAAACACAATATGATATGAATGAAAAGCTTATCTTTGCATACACCAAAAGTGTCGGATACAAAGAAATATTGTGGGTTTCGGCTGGCTCCTATTGTTTCACAAAAGCTGATTAACCCCTAAATGACACAAGGGTTATCTATTTATACAAAACCAAACGGGCCTAAAGCACTGTAACACCCGTCTAATTTTACTTGAATTAAATAGTATTCATACCATTTAATATAGAAGACAACTAAGTTATATCATAAGTTCCATAAGTAAGAGTAAAAGTAGCAAGACCTTAGCTAATTAACGACTATTTTGAAACATTCAAAAGTTATTTAGTAACTTGCTTACATCCCAAAACATAATCTATTAAAAGTTAAACTATTGCGGAAGCTTCAAAAATAGTGTTCGGTTCTTCGACATTTGCTTGATCGCCATCCGTAAGTTCACCAACATCACCTAATGTCAAAACCACATCATAGGTTAATTTTGACAATAATAAAACACGTATAATCGAAATCTGGCTTCAAAACAGTTGAAAACAAATAAAATTCTCGGATCAGGGTCTCTCGCGCCCCGCGAGAGACTCCTTAATATCTTACGCGGGCCGCGAGAGGGCCTCGCGTGGCGCGACCAAATTCAGGTCATCCTTCGCGTGGCGCGAAGGAACCTGTTTTCCAGCAGCTCGTTTCCCTTGAGCTGCATTTGCTGCCAGCTCCGAAAAACTCATATTTCAACTTCAAATTAGCATATCTTTTGACTCGTGAGTCCGTTTTAGGTGATTCTTTTTCCTATGCGTCTGTAAATTCATTACCGACATGCCTATAACAATTATCATACCGAAAAATTTATTTACGGACCGAAAGACTATATGTCCTTATGCATTTATTCGACCCATTCAACTTTACTTGCTTAGTTATCATTTAGCTATCAAGCCAATGGCGTCTTGTGCCCATCATCCGGGGCTTAACATCACTTGCATTACCTTACCAAATTCCATGGTTTAATGCTTTTGTGATTTACATCGCCAATGCTACTAGTTAAGACACTATTACTACAATTTACACTATTATTCGACCCGTTGGCTCATCTTGTGGAAAATCCTCCAATATGATGACTACCAATTGGTTCCTTATTTAGACTAACTCTATTAAATTCCAATAACAATCATGATTACTAAATTCAACACAACTTTTAATCAACAATGCAACTACGCATAATTTAACAACAATTCATTGAGTGTAACGGGTCAAGTTACATACTAGCATAACTAAACAACATTATCAACCAACAATTCTAATTAACTATTTAGACCCGTTTGTTTGTCAAGTGAACTTCGTCACTTCTATGACATACCAACTCGCAATTGACACTACATTCTCATTAACTTTTCTAAGACTATTATTTATGCACAATGTAACGAAACCGAAGTTACGTACCTTTAAAGCACACCTTTCAAACGTGTATCACCTCCGGCTTGTCCGCTTGATGTTCCGGATTCTTTTCCTAAAGAGTTCAATTCACAATAAGTTTAGAACTCTTTCACAAGCTTTAACGCATAATTCTCTACAATGATCAAATCTGCGTTTTTACTCAACTTTTAACATTTTAACCCTCATTTAGGCGTTTTATCAAACACCTAGCGGGTCAGATTTCTACATGATCTAAACCAAGTTCATGACTTGAGTTTATCACCCTAATTAACTTCAATTAGGCTATATACACATATTTTAACATCATCTTTTCAGAAATCACTTTCTATGACCCGTATTACACTAGAATAATCATTCTAAACCCTAGTGTTTACTAGTTTCCCACAAAATCCATGAATCACCTTCAATGTGTTCATGAGATTTCCAGGAATTAGCCATGATTTCACATGTTATTGTCTAGGTTTTACTCCTAGACACTATATCAACCCTCTTCTACCCAAATAGCAAACATGCAACATAAATTTTCAGATTTCCCAATTTCATGAGAATTTCAAGTTGAGAGTTTTCATCAAATTTTACATACCTTGTAATCCTCTTGTGATGAGGATCAATAATCTATGCTCTAATTTCGATTTCAGCTTGGATTGAGCCTTCAATTGAGAGTATTAGTGATGTTTAGGGTTTTGAGAGTGGGGAGTCGCCCCTGGCTTCTTCTGTACGACCAGACACACTAATTTGTGTGTTTGTTTTTTTTTTTTTTAATCAATTCTAGTTTCAAGTTCTACAACTTAGGTCCCTCCACTTTTGTTTACCTAAAAGTTTGGTTATTTTAACCCTTATTTCAAGTCATTTTTTTTTAAACTTGTAGTTAACTAGGTTAAAATCCCTAGTTAGTAAATTCTTGTTTATTTATACTTTATAATTCTAATATAAAGTTTTATATTTTCGGGGTGTTACAAGTCCACCCCCTTAAAAGGGGTTTCGCCCCCGAAACCGAATTACGTACCGAATAAAGTAGGGTAGAGGCGTCGCATCTCCTCCTCGGACCCCCACGTAGTGTCCGAGCCTTTTCTATGCTCCCTCTTGATATTGACTTGATCGATTTGTTTATTTCGTAAGTGTTTGACCTTTCAATCTAAAATCTCCACCGGCCTCACCGCATAATTCAGGTTATTATCCACTTCGATATCATCATAATGGGTACGAGCAGTTTCGTCTGCTAAACATTTTCGGAATTGCGATACGTGAAACGTGCCATGTATTCCATTCAACTCTTCCGATATTTCGAGGCGATAAGCCACCTTGCCGACTGTGACAACCAGTGATTTACGACTCCTCATTACGTGATTAACAGGTGATTAATGTGATAATAAATAATGTTTAAGACGCAAACCTTGGTGATTTAATAATCAAGATGCTAAAAAGTATTTCCAAGTCAATTTTATGCTTGGTGTATTATTTCATGACTTTACATAATCCATCATGTTTACATGTGTCTACACATTTATTTACAGATTCGAAATCACGAAACGGAACACATATATAATGGTATATAATCATGATACATCTATGTGCAAGATTTAATTTTAATTAAATCTATTTTAATATATCACGGGTTTTAAATTTAGGCTTGACCTGTGATTTTTTTTTTGTAATTTTGAAAACGCTAACTAATATCAAATTCTCATCATGAGACCCAACAAGCGGTCCATAGAAACCCATCAAAACTAATTTATACAGGTATCCAAAACACCACTTGATAAGATCCTAATTATCCTACTATTTTGTTGAAAAATTCTACCAGCTTTAAACCGAGTTAAACATTGACAACTATATTGTCAATTAAAACACACATAGTTTATATTATTTTAAACATATGTTTGTTTCTTTCCTTACTGACTCAAAGTTTGTCTATTTTCTATACTGACCTAAAGTTTGTCTCCACCCTCTCCCTCTCGATTTTATATATACAACCAAACACACACCAAACAAACAATTATATACACTCACAGACAAAACTCACACCCACATGAGCACTCTCTCTCTCTCGACATATTATCGGCAATCGGAGTCGGAGGTCCGACCGAACTCCGGCGCCACCACTCCCGTCGGCAAACACACCCCCCAAGCGAAATCTCTGCTTCTCTCTCTCGAACCCGTCACCGGAGAAGCTACGGTCGAGCTCCGGTGCCTTGCTTTCTTCCGGAGACAAGTACACACAACCCCGCACCTACCTCTGTCTCGTATTTTCCGACACCAGCGGAGGACCGGTGGCACACGACGGCGAATCACAGTAGAGAGAGAGAGAGAACAGAGAGCGAGGGCGGCGTCAGTCGGAAACCGGCGAGGTGTCCGGCGGCCGGCGACTAGGAGATCGGCGGCAGTGGCCTTAACGGAAGATGAAGGCATCTTTCGACACGTTTCGTATCTCGGTAAGAACTGGAGTTCCCTTTCTCCTCTTTTTGTTTTGTTTCTGACCGATAATAGTGATGTTGACGACTTCGTGATGATGATGATCGGAGTCAGCAAAGGCGACTCCGGCGACGATCGCCGGTGACGGTGGTGGTGTGGCCCCAGACAAGACTTTCGGTAACCCCCTAACTCTCTCGTTTTGAATTATATATAATTCAAAAGTTCCTGTTAGAAATCGGCATGCGATTTATTTCTTATTTTTCGTTTCCGATGATGATGATGTCGATGTGCTGAGGACAATGGTGTTGTCAGCGGAGGGGTGGCGGCGGTGGGGCCGACCGGCGGCGGCAGTAGCGAGTGGTGCTGCTGTTTTGGTTCGTGTCAGTCTCGGGTTACAAAGAAACAAAAAGTTCGGTTTTGGTTCGGGTCCAAGTCAAACAGTTAAGTCAGTCAACTGGTCAAAGCCAGTCAACCTCAGTCAACAGATCAGCTCGGGTTCGGTCAACTGTAGTCAACGGATAGTTCGGGTTAGTCACGGGTCAGTTTTGGTCAATGGTTCGGGTTCTGGGTCAAAGACGGTCAACGGGACTCGGTTCTGGTCAACAGTGGTCAACATCAGTCAACTGTGGTCAACTCAGCTCGTTTCGGGTCAACCCGGTCAACTCAGTAGAATTGTCCGACGTTTCGACACGAAGATTCGGTAAAGATTTACGGCACGACTATTTAGTTTATTTCTATGAACTTTAATTATTACGCGAGACCGAGCTCAAACCGAATAACTTAGAGTTTAGTTTATGTTTTGATTTTTTTACGAAAAATTATATATTGATGATTGAATATTGTTGAATTTTTGAAAAATAACGACAACTTGTGTTGTTGGGGCGTCCAAAAACAGAGGAAACTCTGCCCGTTTTTCGAGAAAAACCGTAAAACAACACGCGTTTTATTATCCAATAAACTATCGGATTCAAATAAAAACTTTTAGGAAAACAACATACAAGTGCGACTACTTTCGACGATGCTTTTTAACTCACGAAGAGGACGTTTCGAAATTCATTTACAAACAATAAATATAGTTTATATATTTATTTCGAAGATCAAACGACACGACGATAGTGTTAATAAAATAAATAAATTCTATATATTTATTCGAAATATTAAATGACACGAATTCGTTTTATGAAAATAAATATGGTTTATATATTTATTTCCAATATCGTACAAAACGAATCATTTTATAAATAAATATAGCTATATATTTATTTACGACAAAAACAACTCGAATGCTTTTATAAAATAAATATAGTCATATTTATTTTCAAACACGACAACTCGACGATTCTTTTATAAAATAAATATAACTTTTCCTATTTATTTTATACGCCTAAACGGCATATACGTATATTTTCGGCAAATATACACAAGACGTGATATATATAATACAAGTATTATATATTATTTTCATACGAATATTCTTTTATACACATACGACCTCTCGGAACGACAACCACTATCCTATCGATATATTTATATTTTTATAAATATTTATATATTCGAATTTCTCGAAAACTAAGTACTTTCTAGACTTAGTAAACGAAACTTAACAAGTATAACTTAATTGTTTTTATTAAGTCAACATATCAACGGATCGTTCGGTTAACGATTCGGTAAAGCTCGGTGACACGTAGTTTAGCTACCGTATTTATTTAGGAACTTATAAGATATTCCATGTTAGGAATATTGTAGAATGCACGCTAGCGAGTCTCATCTTGGAAACGACATCACGAAGTCGTAATTAGCTAGCCTTGCACAAGGCAATTCAGGTGAGTTCATAACCCCACTTTTTACGGTTTTACATTTTTATTAATGTTTTCGGGGTGGAAAGACATGCACGTTTTGCAAGAACATACAAAGTTTTGAATGAACGAAAACTCATATTTCTAAATTATGTTACGAATGGATTATACTAGAGGTTCAGCCTTAGAGGCTGGGGTAAAATACATATTACAATGTTTACAAATGATATAATAACAAGAAACACTCTTGGTGAGAACGAGTACCAAGTATGATGAAATTTGAGAATACAAAAAGCACTCTTGGTGAGAACGAGTACCGAGTATGTTACAACTATTACAGACATTTTTATACATGGTATGGTTAGCTTAAGGAGGGTTTTACTACTAGACTGTGAAAGGTGGGCACCACACTTAAGGCCATTAATCCTCGTCGTAGGACCGAGGGACATGAGTGATAGATCTATTTGGGTGTAGCGAGCCCACACCCATGAGGCCGGGGAGGCCCATAGAGGTGACTATGTCTTCCAGCCGGAAGCCCGGTACAAATTTGCTAGGTTTGAGTTTTCCTGTACCTTATCACACTTACCTTTGGCTTTGCAACCCATTGGTGACTTCTTTTTCCTTATTGCTACATACCAGGGACATTTATACATACAGACATATTTCAAAGGTTTATACATATATACTCACAGAAATACTTGATTTATACAAATTAAACACCATGTTTTATACAAATTCAAGGCATAGGATTATGCGGGTATGGAGTCAAAGTCAGGGTGGGCATTGACGGTTATACGAACATTACAAATACAAAGTTTCCATATAACTTGACAAGAAAATGATTTCTAAATTCGTTTTCTCAATATTACTTCGCAAACCGGTTATTCAAAAGATTTATTTCAAATCTTTTACAAACAAACTATGAACTCGCTCAACTTTTTGTTGATTTTTCGCATGTTTCTTTCTCAGGTTGCATTTCTAAGTCAAGGCACGGTTGGAATAGGAGAACCATGTGGAGTCGAGTACTTAGTGGGCGTTCATTTTCTAAAAGACTTAGCTTATTTTGCTTCCGCTGTGCAATGAAGATACCCGTCCAGTCACGCCAGCTCTGATAATTTCGGGGTGTGACACCGACCCCGTTCGATGATTTTAAATGGCCCGATAAACCTCGGGCTTAGTTTCTCTCTTTTCCTGAATCAGATAACACCCTTCCTTGGGGAAAACTTTTAGCATAACTACATCACCTATTTCCTATCCTTTGTCCCCCCTTCTGATCGGGTTGTCTTTTGACCATTCAGTCACTGAGTCCGTCAGCATATTTACTTGACACTAGTTTTACATTAACAAGCGCTCTACATAGGTAACAGTGTTATTTAGGCTACAGCTTGTTTTATTGCCTAAACTAATTGATCACCATCTTACCTCATACCTCGTCATTTGGGTATGCAATATTGCCGTCATCGGCCCTTTGCGTGCTTATAATTTCATATCTAGTCATTCACACTATAACGTGATTACATTCTCTATTACTTTTGTGTCCGTGATCACATCACGCCATGTTTAGTTTTTACATCGACTTTTCATTCTTAAGAATCTTTCCTCTGAATGCATCATCTTACAACTTTCGGCGTTAGACCTTTATTCTTTAGTACTAACCATTTTCTAATTTCTCTCTCGGTATTCATAGGTGTAAGAACATTGTTTCTTTACTAAAATTGAATTTTAGTTTAATGTTTTTCTCTTTAACCATGTCGATTAATCATATCAAGGAATTGACGACGAGGATTGTTCTTCGGGATTATCATTTTACGCGAGAGATCATAATTGGTTCTCCACGCTTTATATTATCGACCCGTAGGTTCCTTTACTTAGCCCTGTAGACTATTCTATTAGGTCTTCACCTTTTTAGTGTGAGACCCCCCCTAGTATGTTCCATTTGTATTTGCGACCTAATGGTCCTTTTGTTCCCGTAGGTCTTTACATTGTTTATAATTTGGAGGTTATGGTGATCCCATGGATCATCTTCTATTCGTTTGACCTTGACCGTAGTCTAAGGCTACACTCATTTTTTTTTTCTTTCGGATTATCTTCCCGACTCTATGACTTCTTATGTGTCCTTCGCGTCGGTTTATTTTACTCATACCATTATCTGGTTTATGCCTCTATTTCCTTTCAACCCGTTACCTGGGTTCTTTATCTTAATGGTTTTAACACTCCGGTTTTATTAGTTTGCGTTTTCCTTTCCATATTCTCTTACGACCTATCACATAGGTTCAGTAATATTTCACACTTCATTATTCGTTTCGCGCTTACTCGGAATATCAGGTATTATACTTTATTCAGTCCGTCCAGCAATGCAATAGTCGAACATAACTATTGATATTTCTGTTTTGTGAAATTTTATCGTCTTTTAGTCCTAACTATTAATCCGAGTCTTTTGACCCTTATTCTGCGTCACCGTCTCTTGGTTTACGTGTAGATCTGTATTCCTATCCATCTATCGGGTATTTTACCGAAGTCACTATCAAAGCAGCCATTCCGGCATGTATTAAGACTTCGTTTTGATTTATTCAGTAGTGTTAGCGTATTCCGTTTACTTTTATTATTAAGCATTTTGCTTATTTGATCGTAACACCACCTTTCTGTTGTTAGCGACCCTTAGGTCTGTTTCTTTTACTAATATTTCAAAAGCCCATTTCTTGAGTTTTATTTGGTAAAACCACTGTTACGGTTATACGGCTTTTGGGGTTTACTCGTTCTTATTCTAACGCTTTCATAATGTTTGTCTTACTAATTCTTTTACATATTCACCCTCATCAAGGTGATTTTCGTTCTTCCTCAGGAGGAATTTATTAATAACATGTTACTTGGGTATCTACCCATACCCGAGCTTTTAAATCCAAATTTATTGGTATTTCATTATTTACAGCAACAAATGATACATATTGTCCATTTAGTTTCTTTTTCGAGGGTATTCTTTTCCAAATCTTAATCTCTTGATTCCTGACTTTAACCCATTGTTACAATAACAAAATTAACTCATTTCATGTTATTGTTTCATATCATTGTATGTAATTTATCCACATCGTTTGTTGACATGAACGATGTTTCTATCTGTTTCATTTGGTTTGGCTTAGTCTATAACCATGTCCTTGTCATCTATTACTATTGTAAACTCCCAGGGTTCGGGTGTTATTACACTCCTCCCTATTATGACGCTTATCTTTCATTACGTTCTCGGGTTCGAGTGTGCGCGCACCCCTTCCCAATGGCAATATTTATCATGATTATTTTTACCTCGATGCTCAACGTACAGTTTCAGCACCTCTTATAAACAATAGAACTTTTATTATTGCCTCTTTCTATTTTTTTTTTCAAAGCCTTGGTAATTTCGTTAACACTAATGTAGAATGTCAAATAAATCGATATAAAACAAACGATTTATTTGCACTCGTAATAATTAAAAATTCATGCTGAAATTTAATTTACAAGAGTATACCTGAAACGACATCAGGTTCAGCTTTAGCCTCCGTGGCTGTTATATAAAACAACTTTGTCCTTGATTTCTGGGCATCAGACCTTGTGTCGGTTGTGTCCTTGGTTCCAAGCCTTTCTAGACATTTAGACTTTTTATGTCTTGGCTTACCACATGTGCCCTTGTGAATTTTTCCACAAAATTTACACTGATGTAACACGCTTTTTGTGACTCCCCTCTTGGGAACTTTATTAAACTTGACTTCTTTATGGATCTTGGATTCATATCCAACACCCTCCTTTCTTCTATTTCTTGTTGTATGATGTCTTTCAATCCAGCCATCATATCGTTCACCACCGGCACGATTGTGGTTTGTAATCTATCAATATACTGTGATAGACTATTTTCTAGAGCTTTTCCGACCTCCTCGGAAATCTTAGCTTTCATTTGTTTAGTCAATTGAGATGTCGAATCATCTCCGGTTACTCCAGACATTTCTTTAACTGAAACATCCATCACGATTTATCAATAATTATTTAATTCATTTCCATCTTATTATACGGAAATTTATATCACTCTGGAATAATAAAAATATCAGATTTCTATATAGAACCCGGAAACGGCTTCTAATCGCCTAATTAAGCGTTTTTAACGCCTAGTGTGTACTAGAACTATTTTAAACATACAAAGGGTGATACCTACTGATATTTGAGGCAAATTATAATATTTTAACAGTAAGCAAAGGTTGTTAAACTCAAACTTCAGTTTTGAGCTTTTCGGCTTATGTGAAATTACCAAAATACCCCTACGGGGCATAGTTTGGTTATAATTGATAAATTTCACATATATACTTTACCCTACTGATATAACTTAGCAAATTGAGTATATTTGCTGATTACATCAGGCCTGTAACCCAGGTTGACACTTAAACTCTTTTACAACCTTTAAAATGACCAAACTACCCCTACGGGGCATAGTTTGTGATTAAATTCATTTCGGGCATAATAAAAGACATCTTACTGATGTCACAACATATATGAAGCATATTAACTTAGGAAACCTGTAAATGGCTCATATGAATACCCGTTACGCTTTTTACGCGTTCGGTTCGGTTTATGTAACTAGTTTACATAAACTAGCCTAAACGGGTCAAACCTTAACGGTTGTATCTCAAAATTCAGAATGTGTATGAAATACCCATATTAAACAAGTCTCTGAACTTGTCGGGTCTAAATCACATTCTATCCGGTCTTCGCCTAATCGTGCGTACGAACCGTGTCTTTGAAACTAACCGGTCTAAGCTTAAGCTTAACTAAAGACCCGTTAGGATTCTAATAGGTTATTATAAACCTTCGTTCCAGATTAGGAGTACCAGTAAAAGCTACTTGCGTTTGCTTGTTGTGATTTATACTTTGCTCAGGTAAATACTTTTAACTTATTTTCCCTATACGGGCTTGGGTTACGGTATATAGAATACCGCTTGATCGGGCATCAAATCTTCCATCGTTGGGTGGTTAATTGAATAATTTGATCGGCTCATTTAAACAGTCTTGTTACTTAAAGCCTTTGGGGGGTTAATGACCATGTCCCGGATATCCTTGGCATCATTTTACGAAATGGCCACGACTTAAGCGCGGGGTGTAGGCGTACACCTGTCAGTGCACAAAAGAATAATGTGGTGTGTCTATTGATCTTTAACCCGGACAAGATCCGGGCTACTGAACGCACAAGGAACATGTAATTCGTTCACAAGATTATATATTTAAAATAATTCTCCCAAGTTAAATAAAAATGTTTATGCCACGTGCATCCAAGCCAATTTTCAATCATTTTCCAAAATGAGTCAGTTGATTGTATTTACCAGTGTAAACTGACGTATTTTCCCAAAAAGATTAAATGCAGGTACTAAGCGTAATTGGCTGGGATTTCTCCTTAGCATCATTAGAAGTCTCGCAAGCTTAAGATGCCTGAAGTCTGTTGAACTATTGTTTCCATTTTGTTTACGATCCGTATGTGGATAAACTTCCGAATATTGTGACATTTGATATTACAATATTAAATTCGGTTGTATTATATATTTTAAATTGCTTCCGCTGTGCATATTAAATATTGTGTTGTTTGACTATTATGTTGCCAACCACGTCACGATACTCCCCACCGGGCCCACCGGTGACACGTGGAAATCGGGGTGTGACAGGTTGGTATCAGAGCCAACACTGAGTGAATTAAACACTAGCCTTTTTGTGTCTAATCTCAGTTACACAATTGCACATTTCTAAACTTCGAGTCTAGACATATAACATAGGACAAATTCCACTTTGTTTGTGTTGTCCTTTATTTTGCATATATTTTTGTTTTGTTATCTCATGCTATATTGACAGGATTGACAAAATGCCGCCAAGATTTTTCCGAAGGAGAGGACGAGGAAAGGGGCCAATCACCGCCCCCAATGACAACGAGGCAGGACCCTCGAATGTGCGAGCTCCTTCGACCACAAAGAGTGACGATCCCCGGCAGAACCGGAGGAACCTCTTTGAGCCGGCTAGACGGTCGGTTTCGCACAGTTCAACACCTCCTATCCATAACCCTTACGGGCCACAGCCGGAGTACGAGCCCAACAACCCTCAACCCTCCTACATACCGTTACAGCGATCTTTATCGCATAACTCTTTTGGTGACCCTACACCTGTCTTCAGGGGCCGGTTTAACCCGGCCAATTTCGTACCAGAACCAGCGGGTTTTAACCCACTGGGGCCAGATGACCATTTCTCAGGTGATCACGCGGACGATATGGACGAGGAAACAGACCCCGTCGAGCCAGCCAGTGGTACACCGAACCACCCGATGGAGATCTCTGACGGATCTTCTTTCCACGGATCACCCTACGGTGGTCCAGACAGCTTTCAAGCTATGTTTACTAGGCACGAATGGTATTATACACCTCCTCACCATTCGTCGCCTCATCAGCAGCAGCAGCAGGATCCCTCTGTGGATTCACGGTTTGTGGCAGTCACGCCTCCACCGCCTCCATCACCACCAGTTCAACCGGCACCTCCGCAACCGCCAAGGCGTAGGAGAACCGGAGCGCGTATATCTGCGCGAGCGGGAGACTTTCATTTTAGTTCTCCACGCCAATCAAGTGGTAGCCATTACCCGCCACTTCAGGAGGACCCACAAATGGGTGGACCCTCACACCCAGTTGCACCGCAACCACCGCCTATGGGTTTTGATAACCCGATTCCGGCATACACGGGTTCCATGGCGTATAACCCGTTCGAGCAGCCGGTGCACACCAACTACAACTACGCCGAAGCCGATCCTTACATGGTAGCGGATAACTATAACCCCCAAGGACCGTATGGAGACCCATGGGGAGTAGGGTACCCAACTCATGGGTACCAGATACCGGCCAGACCTATCATTCGGACGCAATCGCAGCCGCCACGATTTTCTCCCCCATAACGGGAGGAAATTCTTTAGAGACTGGATCAGGTTGAGCGGGACTATCACCGCGACCGCCAGGAGAGACAAAGCTTCTTCCAAGGATTGACAAGCTTGATCAAAGGAAAGAGCAAGAAGGACCGCTGAATCCTTCCAATTGTAGTGAACCCCTGCGTGGGTATGTATGTTTGTTTGTTTTAACCCCTACGAGGGTCTATCTTTGTGTGAACCCCTACGAGGGTATGTTATTTGTGTAAGTCCCTGCGTGGACTATTATGTTATTAAGCCCCTGTGTGGGTATGTGTGTTATTAAGCCCCTGCGTGGGTAAGTACTTGTTTAAACCCCTGCATGGGTAAGTTGTTTGTTGAAAAGTCCCGTTTAGGGCAACATGTAATCTTTTGAAAATTAATGGAATGTTATGTTTATAAATTTCATCTTGCTATTATATGCATAAATATTATATATGAAATAAATAAATCAAAAATCATTCCTTTCTAATAAATATATGCCTATGTAAATTTTAAATAAGGATCTTAAAGAGTGAAACCTAGCCTTCGGGTCATTATAAGGCCGGGCCAACATGGTAAGACCTGTTCAAAAGATTCAAATCCCTGTTAACATCCGTATACATGTTAACGCTCCTGGCAGACGTGATTCATTTAAAATCACACACGTCATTCTTATTATTGGATTCTCTAAAAGCTTCCTAACCCAATTTAATGATCTCTGAATCATGGGCTAGATCATCAATTAAGATGATCATATTTTTACCATACGTGGTAATATAGTGCCTACGGGCCCTGCTCATTTCCATATGAGCCAAAAGACAGTGGTAGCGATGACTCCCTGTCAAATAAAGGTAATGAACTAGGTTCAAACCTTCATGCTTTGATTCTCTGAAATCATCGCTTATAATTTATGAACGTCCTTGTGACTAGGCCTATTGTGCCAGTATACCTTCATGTTTTGATTCTCTGAAATCATAGCTTATAAATTAAAATGTCCATGTGACTAGGCCTTTTGTGCCACAAATAAAACTGTTATTGTTTTATAATTAGGATAAATTATGATAAAAATCCTAAATAAATATGATTAATAAATTAACCAAATATGGGCTCTGTTTACCATGGTTAATGAATTACCCTAAGGGGCAATTCCATAATAAACTCCCAAGTAAACTATTGTCCTTGTTTTCTGTAACAGTTCAATTAAAATGGCTAACTCAGACGAGATAAATAGTCATCCAGTGGAGAACATTGATAACACCCGGATTAATTTAACGGGTGCTGAATTGAAAGCGTTGGTCGACGACGCAGTTACTAAGGCATTGGAACGGCAATACGAAGAGTATAGTGGGACTCGTAGTAGGACCCTATCTACACAGCCTTCAAAGCCACCGTCCAAGAAGGACGAACCGAAGAAAGATGATGATCGACACTCCTCGAACCACCACAGTGCCCCATCTCAGCAGGTTGTACTAAACCAAGGACCCCGTGACAAGGGTTGCTCTTATAAATATTTCGTTTCCTGCAAACCCCGGGATTTCACTGGGGAGAAAGGAGCCATTCACTGTATGACGTGGCTGGATGAGATGGATACGGTTGTGGATATCAGCGGATGCGCTGAGAGAGATGTGGTCAAGTTTGTGTCGCAGTCTTTTAAGGGTGAAGCTTTAGCATGGTGGAGATCTCTGATTCAAGCCACCGGAAAAATCCCATTGTACAACATGTCGTGGGATCAATTTGTTGCTCTTATCAGGGAAAATTACTACCCTCAGCATGAGGTGGAGAAGATAGAGTCTGATTTTCTATCATTGGTGATGACAAACCTTGACTGTCAAGCTTACCTAACGAGCTTCAACACAATGTCCCGGTTGGTTCCTTATCTGGTGACCCCGGAACCAAAAAGAATAGCTCGATTTATCGGTGGTTTAGCCCCGGAAATCAAAGCAAGCATGAAGGCTTCTCGGCCAGCTACTTTTAGATCTGTAGCTGACATATCTTTGTCCCTCACTTTGGATGCGGTCAGGCAAAGATCGCTGAGGAATAAGGAGGCTGAGAAGAGAAAACGTGAAGATGATAGTTCACGGAGATCGAACAAGAAGCACCGTGGGAACGGTGATAAAAAGAAAGGATCTGAGTCAAGGAAAGATGGGCATCATTCTGGCGAGAAGCCCAAATGCAAGATATGCAAGAAACAGCACTTTGGGAAGTGCAGACTTGAGTCGAACTCACAGACTCAGTCAAAAACCTATGCATGTGGAATATGCAAGTCCACGGATCACAAGACCTTGGATTGCAAGAAGATGAAAGACGCCACGTGTTACCGTTGCAATGAAAAGGGGCACATTAAAACCAACTGCCCTAAGTATGCCAAGAAGCCTGAAGAGGCCAAGAAGACTAATGCTAGAGTCTTCAGAATGGACGCAAAGGAAACGGTTCTAGACGACAATGTTATTACAGGTACTTTCCTTGTAAATGATGTCTACGCTAGAGTACTTTTTGATTCAGGCGCTGATAAGTCTTTCGTAGATAATAAGTTTTGTGAATTGTTGAAATTACCTGTCAAAACCTTAAAAGCGAATTATGAGGTGGAGTTAGCAGATGGCACACTAGAAACCGTCTCAACTGTGTTAGATGGATGTGTTATATCCATTAAGAACCATTCTTTTCCTCTGTCTCTACTTCCCTTTATGTTGGCCGGTTTTGACATAGTCTTGGGTATGGACTGGTTATCTCACAACCAGGCCCAAATTGTCTGCAACAAGAAACAAGTGGTGATAAAGACTCCGTCTGGTGAATCACTTACCATTCGGGGAGATACCCAATATGGGCTACCTGAGCAAGTGACTATGCTCAAGGCTTCAAAATGTTTAAAGAAGGGTTGTGTCATCTACATGGCGTAAGTGATTATTGATGAGCCTAAACCAAAGATAGAAGACATCCCTGTCATTTCTGAATTCCCTGAAGTTTTTCCGGAAGAACTACCTGGTTTGCCACCAGATAGGCAAGTGGAATTCAGGATTGATATCATCCCCGGAGCAGCACCAGTTGCTAGAGCACCTTATAGGTTGGCACCAACGGAGATGAAAGAATTGAGGACACAGCTAGACGAATTGCTAGCCAAAGGTTTCATAAAACCTAGTTCGTCTCCTTGGGGAGCACCAGTCCTGTTTGTCAAGAAGAAGGACGGATCGATGCGTCTGTGCATCGATTATCGTGAGCTTAATAAGGTCACGATCAAGAATAGGTATCCTTTGCCTAGGATCGACGATTTGTTCGATCAATTGCAAGGAGCAAGTTATTTTTCGAAGATTGATTTGAGGTCAGGCTACCATCAACTGAAGGTTAGGGATGAAGACGTACACAAAACTGCATTTAGGACTCGTTACGGTCATTATGAGTTCCTAGTGATGCCTTTTGGGCTCACTAATGCACCAGCCGCGTTCATGGATCTCATGAATCGCGTTTGCAAGCCTTACTTAGATAAATTCGTCATCGTTTTCATCGACGACATTCTTATCTATTCGAAGAACCAAGCTGACCATGAGAAACACCTTCGCTGTATTCTCAAACTTCTACATCAGGAGAAGCTCTATGCCAAATTCTCCAAGTGTGAATTCTGGCTTCGAGAAGTCCAATTCCTTGGACATGTGGTGAGTGAGCGTGGTATCCAAGTGGATCCCGCTAAAGTTGAAGCTGTTATGAACTGGCGAGAGCCAAAGACGCCTACAGAGATTCGTAGCTTCCTGGGATTGGCAGGATATTACAGGCGTTTCATTGAAAAATTTTCAAGGATTGCTGCACCCCTAACTTCCTTGACTAAGAAGAAGGTTAAGTTTGTTTGGGGCCCTAAACAGCAAGAATCTTTTGATATCCTTAAACAGAAGTTGAGCAACGCCCCAGTACTGACATTGCCAGATGGAATCGAAGAATTTGTGGTTTACTGCGATGCATCGCACACTGGCATGGGGTGTGTGCTTATGCAGAAAGGCAAAGTTATTGCCTATGCATCACGACAGTTAAAGGTGCATGAAAAGAATTACACCACCCACGACTTGGAGTTGGGTGCCGTTGTATTCGCACTAAAACTGTGGAGGCATTATCTATATGGAATCAAGTGTGTGATCTATTCTGATCACAAGAGCCTCCAACACCTGTTTAATCAGGAAGATTTAAACATGAGGCAACGCCGTTGGATGGAAACTTTAAATGATTATGATTGTGAAATCAGATACCATCCCGGCAAGGCGAATGTAGTCGCCGATGCCTTAAGTCGAAAGGAGAGGGTGAAACCCATCCAAATCAATGCCAAGCACATGGAGATAAAGAACAGTTTGATTGAAAGGTTGTTAGCTGCACAGAAGGAAGCTGTGTTGGAAGCTAACTATCCTAACGAAAAGCTAGGAGTAACTGAGGAGCAGTTATCTCTTGGCAAAGACGGAATTTTGCGACTGAATGGACGAATATGGGTTCCAATTTGTGGAGGACTTCGAGATGTTATTAGGGGTGTTCAAAACCGGATATCCGAAAGTCGGATATCCGAACATTTCGGATAGTAGATTTCACTATCCGAATCCGTATTCGAAATTTCGGATATCCGACTTTCGGATATCCGAAATTTCGGATACGGATTCGGATAATGAAACGGATATCCGAAATTCTAAAAAAATAAATTTCAAAATAAAAGTTTCAACAAACCAAACAGCAAATAAAAGATCTGATGTTAAAAAAAAAAAAAACTAACACAATCCATTGTTCTAAATACATAACATGTCCAAAATAACGCAAAACATTGTCTTAAAAGTCGAAATAAAAACATAATCTTCCAAATCCGAGCATCAGACTCCAATCCATCATTCCAACTTTCAAGGCACCATATGAAACCTGCTGCGCAAGAACACGAAAAAGCTTATTATTTCTTAGAGTGAAACTCCAGGTTTTTAATTTCTTAGATGGCAAACAATGGCTATAAACATAAAGCTCTTACAATACTCAATATGAATATACCACAATACACAAAAAATTTACTCTTATACAAATTTCTCAACTATTAAAATTTACTGTAATACAATATGTATGAACTTGTAAGTTTTTTTAAACAACCACTGATGATAATTCACTACATCGGCTTTCATAAACTTTTTTAAACAACCAGTTTATACACTTTTTTAAAAGAATCATAAACTAGATAAAAGAAAAAAACTCAATAAACTATTTAATTATATCCTCTAAAATTTAGCAGTTTTAAAAGTTTTCAGCCTTAAACAAACAAAGGTCAGTCTTCAGCAGTTTTAAAAATCAACTTGTGAAGATGATTTTACAAACTAAAAATGAATCCTTTGTTTTATATGCACTTCTGTAACAAAATACAACCTGTAACAAATCAATATCCAGATCTAAAATACAACGAACCTATGAAAGATAGGACCGAATCCGACCGAACTATAATACCAAACTGTACCAAACTTGTTTAAATAACTAACGTTATGAACAAATCTATGATACTGATCGTATGAACAAATACAACCTGTAACAAATCGAAATAAAGTAAAAAATCGTACGAAACAAATCGAAATCTATGATACAGATGCTGAATCATATGAATCAGAAACAAACCTTGGATCGTATGAATCGAAATCTATGATATAGATACAGATGAATCGTATGAAAGCAAACCTGGGATCTTCGATTTGAGTTTAGATTATTCGTAAGCGTATCTTGTTTAGATCTGGATTTGAGTTTTGGGGGGCTAGGGTGAGTGTGAATGAGAGCGGCTGAGGAGAAAAAGTGATTTAGGGTTAGGTTTTTTCTATAATGGTACTATTTATATTACATGTATATTTAAAAAAAATCGGATATCGGATATCCGAAATATCCGAAAATTTCCGAAATCACTATCCGAATCCGAATCCGAAAATTCGGATTATCCGAATTTCGGATATCCGAATTTTCGGATAATTCGGATTCGGATAATCGGATAATTCGGATTCGGTTTCGGATTCGGATGATTTTGAACACCCCTAGATGTTATCCTTCAGGAAGCCCATAGTTCTAAATATTTCGTTCATCCTGGAGCTGATAAGATGTACCAGGATCTAAGGGCAAACTATTGGTGGATAGGCTTGAAAAAGTCTGTAGCTGCCTATGTAGCTAAGTGCTTGACTTGTGCGCAAGTCAAAGCAGAACATCAAAAGCCGTCAGGCTTGCTACAACAGCCTGAACTTCCTACGTGGAAGTGGGAAATGGTAACTATGGATTTTATCACTAAGTTACCTAAAACAAGGAAAGGCAATGATACAATATGGGTTATAGTTGATAGACTGACTAAGTCAGCACATTTCTTACCCATCAAGGAGACTTATAGCTCCGACATGTTAGCCCAGTTATACGTAGATAAGATTGTAGCCTTACATGGCATACCTGTGTCTATTATCTCTGACAGAGATACTAGGTACACGTCACATTTTTGGAAGAGTTTCCAACAATCTTTGGGCACACGTTTGAATTTTAGTACGGCTTACCATCCTCAGACAGACGATCAGAGTGAGCGTACTATTCAAACTTTGGAATACATGCTACGTGCATGTGTAATTGATTTAGGTGGTAGTTGGGATAAACACCTACCCTTGATCGAATTCTCCTACAACAATAGCTACCATACCAGCATAAAGGCTGCGCCTTTTGAGGCCTTATATGGTAGAAAGTGTAGAACGCCGTTTGTTGGGCGGAAGTTGGAGATGTCCAATTATCAGGACCGGAGATAGTGTTCGAAATGACGGACAAGATTGTCCAGATTCGTGACCGTCTCAAAGCTGCCCGGGATAGGCAGAAGAGTTACGCAGATCCAAAGCGTAAAGCTTTTCACTTCGAAGTAGGTGATAAAGTGTTACTTAAAGTATCACCCTGGAAGGGGGTGATGCGATTTGGTAAGAAAGGCAAGCTAAGCCCGAGATACATAGGACCTTTCGAGGTTATCGAACGTGTCGGGTCAGTTGCCTATAAGTTAAACTTACCAGAAGAGCTCAGGGAATTCACAACGTGTTCCACATCTGCAATCTGAAAAAGTGTTTCGCTGACGAATCACTGGTAATACCGCATACAGATGTGCACATATAGGAGAGCTTGAAATTTGTGGAAAAACCATTGTCGATTGAAGATCGACAGGTTAAGAAGCTTCAAAGGAAGCATGTGCCTATTGTAAAGGTCAAATGGGATGCCCGTAAAGGTCCCGAATACACGTGGGAAGTTGAATCCACGATGAAGGAAAAGTACCCTTATTTATTTCAGTAAATCTCGGGTCGAGATTTATTTTAAGGGGGTGAGGATGTAACACCTCGAAAAATTCACGTCCTATAATGTGTTGACACGTGTCATATGTTTGAACGTGTGAAAGAATGTTCTAGAAGGACTAAAGTTGACAATCATGAAAAGTATGTGAATATACGAGTTCTAAATGTCAAACAGTGAATAAATATACTTCATAATAACCCTACATGATGTTCATATCATCAAACGAATAAATCATGGATCATACGAAGCAAAAAGTGAGAGATTACAAACTACAGGGGTTAAATGTGTCAACATGTTTAAGTTATACCTCTGAGTGACCTTTTGACAAACCCAAAGCTTTGTAAGGGGCTGTTTGGTAGCCTCTGAATGATCATTAAGAGGCTACCTCTTAATGGAACCATTAAGAATTTTATCAATCAGAAGGTAGAAGAATGTGACATGTGATGATTTACCATTCAGAGGTTACCTCTTAACCATTCAGACTTGAGGTTACCTCTTATTCATTCAGAGGTTTTAAACCATTAAGAGGTATCATCTGAATGGTCATTAAGAGGCTACCAAACAGCCCCTAACTGTTAATTATGCTCACTAGAATGCACGATATAAATTTCGTAAAGTTTCGTTATCGTATGAGAAAGTTATGATCAAATTCGTGTGCGAAGGGTTAAAGCGTAAACGTTGAAAGTTAGGACTTTTCGGGTAACAATAAAGTTAACCGGGGACTTAACAAAGTGGGTATATGTTTTAAAGCCCTTATAAATCGATTATGAGGGTTCATAATGCAAGAAACAAGTGTCTAAACGGAGTTTGAAGAGCCAAGGATCAAATAGCAAAAAAAATAAAAAATTCAGATTTTCTGCAGACGACCGTCGCGCCACGCGAGGAGCCCTCGCGCCACGCGAGGGACTCCCAGTTCCGAATTTCTTGGCTGTTGTCTGCCATAGCCTTTATGCGCGACTTTAACCGAATTTCCTCATCTTTCTTGGCCTCTAGGCACCCCCTAAACACTTAGGGACATGTGTTGATGACTTATGGTCAGTGGTAGAACCATGTGTCAACAATCTATGGTAAAAATTTCACTATAAAAGGGACATGAACTTGCAAACATTCTTCACACCTTCCTTCAAGCTTTCTGATCATTCCTGGAGCTCAATTCTGCTTCCAAGTGATCACTAATCAAGCTTAGGACTTCAGTAAGTTGCTAATCCTTTCTTTAATTGAGTTTAGCTTAGTAATTTAGCTAAAAGTCAAACCGTCGTAATTACGGTTTGACTTCGAGATTAATTAATAACGGCTCAGTCAAATCTCGAATTAAAAGTAGTTATAAGTTGGTAATTATGTGGGTAATAAACCCTCAAAAGGGTTCCCCCTGATTCCCACTCTAACTAGGTCAAATGTCGGGTCAAACTTGTATTTAAAAAAGTCAACAGAATGTGTAAATTACAATTTATGCATAATTAGCAATGTAGAACACATACAACCTGTTTGATCATTAATATAACTTGGTAATTAGTGTAAGGACGTGTCTAAACATGTTCAACCCGACAATTTCCTGTTTAGACCCGGTTCGGAACCGAAAGTCGCATAGTTTGACTTATACTTTGACTTTCAGTTCTGACCCGTTATGGTATGTTTTAGAAATGCCTTAGAGCTTTATTTGGACCAGGTTACATGCTAGTATAACCCTCTGTGATTATACACCTCGGATCATTAGTTATCCAATTAATATGCATGATTCCGTTAATTGCTCATATGTTGACCATTATGCCCTTTTCACCTTAAAACGTGATATTTGGAAATGTAAAAGAGTAGAAACCTTAATTACTGATATATAAACTTGCATACAAAATTTGACATCAGTTTGAGGTGTATGTTAAGAGTTATGCTCGTTAGCGTAAAATTAAAGCTTTATGTTAATTAAACGGCGTATTTAGCGTATAGCCTACTTAAACATACTTTTTGATATCAATCTCTTTACCCACTGATATAATATATTATTTTGGGATTTTTAAAGATTTTTAATTAATTTTAGGCTGAGCATAACTCATAGTCGTAGACTTAATCCGGTAATTGTCGGTTTTGCCCTTACGGGCCATAAAATGAGTTTTACATATCTAAACGAATCCAAACCTTTTGCTACTGATTCTAAATAATAAATAAATTATTTTAAACCCTCTGGAATAATAAAAATATCAGATTTCTATATAGAACCCGGAAACGGCTTCTAATCGCCTAATTAAGCGTTTTTAACGCCTAGTGTGTACTAGAACTATTTTAAACATACAAAGGGTGATACCTACTGATATTTGAGGCAAATTATAATATTTTAACAGTAAGCAAAGGTTGTTAAACTCAGACTTCAGTTTTGAGCTTTTCGGCTTATGTGAAATTACCAAAATACCCCTACGGGGCATAGTTTGGTTATAATTGATAAATTTCACATATATACTTTACCCTACTGATATAACTTAGCAAATTGAGTATATTTGCTGATTACATCAGGCCTGTAACCCAGGTTGACACTTAAACTCTTTTACAACCTTTAAAATGACCAAACTACCCCTACGGGGCATAGTTTGTGATTAAATTCATTTCGGGCATAATAAAAGACATCTTACTGATGTCACAACATATATGAAGCATATTAACTTAGGAAACCTGTAAATGGCTCATATGAATACCCGTTTCGCTTTTTACGCGTTCGGTTCGGTTTATGTAACTAGTTTACATAAACTAGCCTAAAAGGTCAAACCTTAACGGTTGTATCTCAAAATTCAGAATGTGTATGAAATACCCATATTAAACAAGTCTCTGAACTTGTCGGGTCTAAATCACATTCTATCCGGTCTTCGCCTAATCGTGCGTACGAACCGTGTCTTTGAAACTAACCGGTCTAAGCTTAAGCTTAACTAAAGACCCGTTAGGATTCTAATAGGTTATTATAAACCTTCGTTCCAGATTAGGAGTACCAGTAAAAGCTACTTGCGTTTGCTTGTTGTGATTTATACTTTGCTCAGGTAAATACTTTTAACTTATTTTCCCTATACGGGCTTGGGTTATGGTATATAGAATACCGCTTGATCGGGCATCAAATCTTCCATCGTTGGGTGGTTAATTGAATAATTTGATCGGCTCATTTAAACAGTCTTGTTACTTAAAGCCTTTGGGGGGTTAATGACCATGTCCCGGATATCCTTGGCATCATTTTACGAAATGGCCACGACTTAAGCACGGGCGGGGTGTAGGCGTACACCCGTCAGTGCACAAAAGAATAATGTGGTGTGTCTATTGATCTTTAACCCGGACAAGATCCGGGCTACTGAACGCACAAGGAACATGTAATTCGTTCACAAGATTATATATTTAAAATAATTCTCCCAAGTTAAATAAAAATGTTTATGCCACGTGCATCCAAACCAATTTTCAATCATTTTCCAAAATGAGTCAGTTGATTGTATTTACCAGTGTAAACTGACGTATTTTCCCAAAAAGATTAAATGCAGGTACTAAGCGTAATTGGCTGGGATTTCTCCTTAGCATCATTAGAAGTCTCGCAAGCTTAAGATGCCTGAAGTCTGTTGAACTATTGTTTCCATTTTGTTTACGATCCGTCTGTGGATAAACTTCCGAATATTGTGACATTTGAAATTACAATATTAAATTCGGTTGTATTATATCTTTTAAATTGCTTCTGCTGTGCATATTAAATATTGTGTTGTTTGACTATTATGTTGCCAACCACGTCACGATACTCCCCACCGGGCCCACCGGTGACACGTGGAAATCGGGGTGTGACAAATGTGTTATTCTTTTTCGGTTTGGTCAAGTATATATCTTGCCTTACCTTTCTTACTTAGTGTATTTTCCCGGGTTCGAGCGTATTCATACACTCCTCCCATCTTTCCGTCATCTTGAAATTGAAATGTTTACACTAATTGTTAAACATTTCATTTATGACATATGCGTCATTCATTTTGATTTAGCCAAGTTCACCACTTGCTTAAACCATTTATGCTTAGTGCACTTTTCCGGGTTTCAGTGTGTAAACACGCACTTCCCGTGCATATCAATTCAAATTTCCTTTTTCTAGTATTCTAGTAAGTCTACTAAAGCAATTAATTCTTACCGGACGATCGATCAAGCTTGAACCGAACACTTTGTTGACAACCTTAAGCTCTGATTACCAACTTGTAACACCCGTCTAATTTTACTTGAATTAAATAGTATTCATACCATTTAATATAGAAGACAACTAAGTTATATCATAAGTTCCATAAGTAAGAGTAAAAGTAGCAAGACCTTAGCTAATTAACGACTATTTTGAAACATTCAAAAGTTATTTAGTAACTTGCTTACATCCCAAAACATAATCTATTAAAAGTTAAACTATTGCGGAAGCTTCAAAAATAGTGTTCGGTTCTTCGACATTTGCTTGATCGCCATCCGTAAGTTCACCAACATTACCTAATGTCAAAACCACATCATAGGTTAATTTTGAAAATAATAAAACACGTATAATCGAAATCTGGCTTCAAAACAGTTGAAAACAAATAAAATTCTCGGATCAGGGTCTCTCGCGCCCCGCGAGAGACTCCTTAATATCTTACGCGGGCCGCGAGAGGGCCTCGCGTGGCGCGACCAAATTCAGGTCATCCTTCGCGTGGCGCGAAGGAACCTGTTTTCCAGCAGCTCGTTTCCCTTGAGCTGCATTTGCTGCCAGCTCCGAAAAACTCATATTTCAACTTCAAATTAGCATATCTTTTGACTCGTGAGTCCGTTTTAGGTGATTCTTTTTCCTATGCGTCTGTAAATTCATTACCGACATGCCTATAACAATTATCATACCGAAAAATTTATTTACGGACCGAAAGACTATATGTCCTTATGCATTTATTCGACCCATTCAACTTTACTTGCTTAGTTACCATTTAGCTATCAAGCCAATGGCGTCTTGTGCCCATCATCCGGGGCTTAACATCACTTGCATTATCTTACCAAATTCCATGGTTTAATGCTTTTGTGATTTACATCGCCAATGCTACTAGTTAAGACACTATTACTACAATTTACACTATTATTCGACCCGTTGGCTCATCTTGTGGAAAATCCTCCAATATGATGAATACCAATTGGTTCCTTATTTAGACTAACTCTATTAAATTCCAATAACAATCATGATTACTAAATTCAACACAACTTTTAATCAACAATGCAACTACGCATAATTTAACAACAATTCATTGAGTGTAACGGGTCAAGTTACATACTTGCATAACTAAACAACATTATCAACCAACAATTCTAATTAACTATTTAGACCCGTTTGTTTGTCGAGTGAACTTCGTCACTTCTATGACATACCAACTCGCAATTGACACTACATTCTCATTAACTTTTCTAAGACTATTATTTATGCACAATGTAACGAAACCGAAGTTACGTACCTTTAAAGCACACCTTTCAAGCGTGTATCACCTCCGGCTTGTCCGCTTGATGTTCCGGATTCTTTTCCTAAAGAGTTCAATTCACAATAAGTTTAGAACTCTTTCACAAGCTTTAACGCATAATTCTCTACAATGATCAAATCTGCGTTTTTACTCAACTTTTAACATTTTAACAATCATTTAGGCGTTTTATCAAACACCTAGCGGGTCAGATTTCTACATGATCTAAACCAAGTTCATGACTTGAGTTTATCACCCTAATTAACTTCAATTAGGCTATATACACATATTTTAACATCATCTTTTCAGAAATCACTTTCTATGACCCGTATTACACTAGAATAATCATTCTAAACCCTAGTGTTTACTAGTTTCCCACAAAATCCATGAATCACCTTCAATGTGTTCATGAGATTTCCAGGAATTAGCCATGATTTCACATGTTATTGTCTAGGTTTTACTCCTAGACACTATATCAACCCTCTTCTACCCAAATAGCAAACATGCAACATAAATTTTCAGATTTCCCAATTTCATGAGAATTTCAAGTTGAGAGTTTTCATCAAATTTTACATACCTTGTAATCCTCTTGTGATGAGGATCAATAATCTATGCTCTAATTTCGATTTCAGCTTGGATTGAGCCTTCAATTGAGAGTATTAGTGATGTTTAGGGTTTTGAGAGTGGGGAGTCGCCCCTGGCTTCTTCTGTACGACCAGACACACTAATTTGTGTGTTTGGTTATTTTTTTTTTGTTTTAATCAATTCTAGTTTCAAGTTCTACAACTTAGGTCCCTCCACTTTTGTTTACCTAAAAGTTTGGTTATTTTAACCCTTATTTCAAGTCATTTTTTTTAAACTTGTAGTTAACTAGGTTAAAATCCCTAGTTAGTAAATTCTTGTTTATTTATACTTTATAATTCTAATATAAAGTTTTATATTTTCGGGGTGTTACAAGCCCCTACCAAAGCCCAACCGAAACCAACTAACTAATCTACTACATTGACCCAAAACCAACTAAACATAAATCAACTAATTACATAACTAGTCCAAACCAACTTATGTATTTAACCCATTATGCATAAACCTTCAGGTTCCAACATCAACATCTAGATCAGGTAACCTAAGACTATACAGTGTGGGCGTGGAGACCAATCCACGTCGGGCACACTAGAGGTGTACAAAAAAACTGGTTTTAGAACCGAAACCGGAAAAAAAACCGAAACTGGTTTTTTTTTAACCGGTTTTTTTATAACCGGTTTTTTTTTTTAACCGGTTTTTTTTAACTGCCGGTTTTTATACCGGTTACTATTCTTGACTTCAAAAACCGGTTATTAACCGAACCGGTTATTAAAAAACCGGTTAAAACCGGTTATTAAAAAACCGGTTAAAACCGGTAAAAAACCGGTTTTTTTTTGGGAAAAACCGGTCCCAACCGGTTATACCGGTTATAGTTTTGGACCTCAAAAACCGGTTAGTAACCGGAACCGGTTATAAAAAAAACCGGTTTTTATTTTGGGTGAAAAAACCGGTTTTTTTTTTTAACCGGTTTTTTAGTAACCGATTAACCGGTTTGTACACCTCTAGGGCACACCACCCCAGAAGTAGTGTGGTTAGCGGTGTGGGGGAGAGGGCAAGGTTTTTCCACCGGCATGTAGGGCTTTTGTTTGGTGATGTGGAGGCTCTTGATTGGTGGGTGTAGTTTGGGTTGGTTTTAACTGGTTGAAGTTTATTTTTTTATTTATATTTTAATAACGTAACTTTCATGCCCCTTCCACTATGTGTTTTTGTTTTTTTACTACGCCTCTCTGTTGACCTGACCACCACATGACGCTTCATCCCTCCACTCCGTATATGGTGTAAGTGGGTAGTTAGTAATGTTGTGATGGCAATTGGGCCTGTCCAATATCAACCAGGCCCGTATCCCATCCACTTGCGGGAGAACGCATCTCAAAATCGCGGCCATTTTTAACCAGTGTCGGCCTTTGTGAAATTAACACTTTCAAACCAAACCAGAAGATTTCAATCCTCAGTCACCTCCGGCGTTCGTCAACACATTATTATTGCTCAGGTAAACTACAAACCCTAATTTTACCCTATCTTCATTCATGTAACGTTTATTCAACATCACCTTGCCTGTTCATCTAATTTAGGGCTAATAAACCGAATTCATCATCATTCAATTTCCTTCGCTCAACAATGTTATGCAATCTGCCTGTCTTGTGTTATCGTATGTGTTTTATGTGCGTCTGGTTGATTTAGTGTATTAATTTAGCTGTTTTATGCAAATTGTTGAGTTTGATTGATTCATATGGTATGTTAGGTTAAAGTGATTGGTGTTTAGCTCAATGTTGGAATAGGTTTGATTTCTAGGTATGAGTTTATTGTTTAATTAATTACTTCTGGTAATTGCTGGATATAACACTATATATTCATTGGATTTTATCCAATTTTATGTTATACTTGCATTAGGTTTGGCATAAAAGAGTAGGTTGCATACATGCCAGTGATAAAGTGACTTCTTTTTAGCATGCTTTTCATGTAGGAAAGAAGCTGGAGGCTATATATTTAACTGTGTTGACCATAGTTGTCGAAGGCTCAAGGTGCAAAGGGTGAGCCTTGGGCCTCAGTGCAAGGCACTTAAAAAGCGAGGGTTTTTTTAGGCGAGGCGTATAGCATAAAAATACAATATTTAGGGGTTTTAGACATGTTTTAGGCTTTTTAGGCTTGGTATAATTGTTTTAGACCTGTTCAGATGATTCAGGCGCATTTTTTAGGGTTGGTGTAATTGATTCTAGCCTCAGGGCCTGAAAGTTGGGCTTTTTGAAGCGAAGCAAGAAGGCTACGCTGGGCCTGAAAAGTGGGCCTAGACGTGTGCCTTGGTGAGCCTTGACAACAGACGTGTTGACTGTTGAGGTGAAATCAACGATTCAACTGAGTTTAAGCCTCTGATTTGTTTGTGATTTTGAGGATAAAAATCTTTTCGAAGTTCACTATCTGGAATTAATGGTTATTTAGCTATTAACTCTGCTGCAAAGAGTTGAAATTTTAAAAAAGGCCATCAGATTTAATTCAGGCTCTTGTTAGCTGTTGCGTGCTACATGTTCTGTATTTTAGGATCACGCAGAGGTCATGCTGCATATTTCTTCTTCATGTCATGGTTATATGTGGGCGATACAAAATTTCTTTGTACAAATTTAATATTCAACTTTTAAACAACCTTAATTTCTTGAAGTTGAGTTGTTAACCATCTTAAAGTGATATTTTATTGATTTTTAAAACTCTCATTGCAACAGGAAGATCTTAAGTGTGTTGTGGGTTCTTCTTCATAGTGTTGGGGACTATTAGCTGACAGTCCAATGGATTTTGACGAATATGAGTACTTGGAAAAAATGGTGGAGAATCCTGATGCGTCTGAGCAAAAATCTAATGGAGGTGAAGAAACTGATAAAAACGGAGATAAAGAACGGAGACACAGCTCTAGACATAGAAGTGACAAGAATAGTGATGATCGAAGGTCAAAACGCTCGAGATCCGATGAGGAATTGCGTGACCGTGAGAAAGAAAGGGGCTCGTCTCGCCACCGTTCATCTCCAAAGGATGGTGATAGAGACAGACAAAGGAGTAGCCGCGAAACTAGAGACAAGGATAGGGACAGGGATAGGGATCGTGTGAGGGGAAGACGTGAATATGAGAAAGAAAGGGAGGGGAAAGACAGAGACAAAGACAAAGAACATGATCGAGCGCATCGAAGTGGAAGCAGGTCAGAAAGACATGCAAATGAACGGGATAGAGAGAAGAGCCGTGATAGAGAGGTTAGAGATAGAGAAAGAGAAAGAGAAAAAGAAAGAGAAAGAGAAAAAGATAAAGAAAGGGAATCTAGAGAAGCTGATCGAGAAAGCAGGTATTTTTATGTTCATGTTCAATGCGCTATATATCTTTGTTGCTTTGTTTTTGTTGCTACATGTTTTATGCTACCAAAGTCAGTTAGTTCCATTGTGTAGCATTTTCAAACCGGTCTATTGGACTAGTGTACTCCTAGTGCAAATTAAGTTTTTATTTATCGATATATCGGTTATCGGTCCCCATGTAAAATATTGGTGTCAAATATTGGTACCGATATTATCGAGTATATCGACGAAATTGACCGATATTTGATCGATATATCACCGATTTTCCTTTATTGTTCTACCATTCGTCTTTCTTCTTATTGCTGCTATTAGTGTTTTAAGTCCCAATTGTTAATTGTTAGTGTTAAATGTTAGTGTTTTAAGTCTTAATCAGTTCCTACTTGCTACAATTGTTAGTGTTTTGCAAGTTGCAAAAGGTTAATTTGTTAATGATAGAGCGTATACTGAATTGTTAGTGTTTATTTTGCATGATATTAAAATTACCGATATCCCACCGCACCGCGATAACCAATATCTCAAATATATTCGGTCCTTGCCAGATATCCGATTTTTTTTACCGCACTAACTGGATTAGATAATGCTTTGGATCATCTTTTTGCTTATATGGCTAGACAGACAAAGGCTTTTTGGTAGGAAGTACTAGTTATATCTGTTATTGCAAGCACCTGACAATAAATAGGCACAAGGGAGTTTCTCTTTGTAACACATTTATTGTACATGAGTGAAATTTTTGCCTCTTTTTAGCCTTTAGGAGCTCTAAATCAGGTAAATAAATTTCATTTGAACTCATCTCGAGCTTCATGCCGTTGTCAGTTGGTAACTTAATCGACGTACGCGCTCAGGTGAAGCGAGTCAAAGTCGCTTTAGGCATACACGGGCACTGGGGAGCGCATAGAGTCCCGTAGTTATTTTTTTCTCCGTTTTAACTGTTTATCCGGCACTTATTTATAAAAACATGCGGTGAAGGACGAGAGAGGGGATATATATATAGAGAGAGAGAAACCTGGTTTAGGAGCTTTGAATACTAATGGAGAGGAGAGAACCAGAATTTAAGCAGATGGAGACAACTGCAGAACACATCCGGAGTCTGGAGTGGAGGAGACTGCTGTTAGGCCGAAAAGAAGAACCTGTAGTTTTCACTGGGTGACCCAGTAATCTTGTTTCAAAATTGGACACTTGTTTTGAAGAAATAGACTGGTGGATGATTGATTATTTATATATTATTTTCACGTTTATTATTCTAGTTTGTTATAAATAATTACATATTCTGAAAAAGATTATTACTTTTTAATCTACATATTTTGAAAAGTTATATAAAAAGATTTTATTATATATGTATAATAGTATTAATTTTTTAATTTTCTATGTTCTATGTTAACACCTTGTAAGATAGATTCTTGGGGATTAGTCATGCTTTAACCTTCAGTTAGTTGGCTTTGCATTTTATCTGAGTTAGTAAAGAATCATAATTGAGTGTCTATTCTTTTTAATGTTATGAAGTTCTCAACTTCGTGGATGGGATTTATATGAATGCTAACAACTTCTAACGCGTCATAGCTATTCAAATGTTCAATAGCCCTGATATTCTTTTCCGATTCGAAAACAACTATATTTGTTGTTTGGGAAAGCAATCTGGTTTTCTCCACTGTCTTCTATTATCTCTCGGTTGCTTCATGGTATTTTTGCTAGTGCCAACATAATACTTGTGATATCTAAATTTCTTAAAATTATGAATATTGAACATTTTGTTTTTGAGAATAGAATATTGAACACTAGATTTCGGGAACTCGCAGATGTGCTAGAGCAATCCTCAGGCTCAGGGACTCAGGTCATGGGTTTATTTTGGAATCCAAAATAAAAGCTTGAAATTGGAAGATTTGGGGTGGCCCTTTTGGCAGGGTGACAATGATGATGATGTCATGTTATGATTTTCATTATCCTCCACCTTTAAACCAACATCGTCTTATTTTATTATCTATTCTGTTGCAGAAATGCCGTTGTGGGAGTACAGAAGCTTTTGCTTGTGGATATCACTTCATTTTTCTGCAAGATCCATTTTCTTTTACAGGATATATCTGTTGCCATGTGTTATATTTGATAATTAATTAATTATTAATATTATTACATTTCAGGTCTAATACCACCAATAGTTTCTCAATGAAAAATTGCACACTGTTTAAGTAGCACGTACCCGTTTTCAGTTTTCTACCAACACATTTTTTTGCTTTTATGCATGAGAACTGATCATAGGTGCTTGTGGCTTTAGTTTTGCTTTGTATATTTCTGTATAATGTAAACGTCTAATAATGAAATGGATACTGTTAACAGGTTTATTCCCTTCGATTTACTAGTATTATTATGTCACTCCGCCATTAATATCAACTGATGTTCAAGTAATGTTAGGTTCATTAGGAAAAGGTACAAATATATCCTTCATTGTCGCCTGATTTGGATTATACATAGTTTTGTACAATATCTTTGCTGCTTTTATAAATGTTGCTTTGTTTTCCAGGTTGGTTCTTTTAACTTCAGCAGCTGCAATATCATTGTCGCCTGATTTGGATTATACATAATTTTTGAAACGTAGTTCTTGCATTAAAATGTTGATTTTTTGCAGGCGGCATAAAGACAAGAAGGAAGGACCTGTAGAGCCCGAAGTTGATCCAGAACGAGATCAACGGACGGTCTTTGCGTATCAGGTAATAAAACATGATGTTCACGGTCTTTTTTCCGTGATGGCTACTTATATAATCATTTAAGATTATTGCCCTGCCCCATCATCAACTATTATGTGGTTAATTTTGCGTTCTTATAAATTATCACAGATATCTCTAAAGGCTGATGAAAGAGACGTTTATGAGTTCTTCTCAAGGGCTGGCAAGGTTGGTTCTATATACCTATTATGTAAATAAGGATTCATGATGTCATGTTACCAGTTTATGTTTTTGTATGAACGTTACTGATAGGTTCGATTATGATTTCAGGTTCGAGATGTACGTCTTATTATGGATCGTAACTCAAGACGCTCAAAAGGAGTTGGGTATGTTTCCTTCTATAGAGTAAATGATTAAAATTAATGTTACATCTGTAGTGAAATGTTATTTTGTATCTTCTAACCTAGGCGTTTTCAGGTACATTGAATTTTATGACGCAATGTCGGTCCCTATGGCAATAGCACTCTCTGGTCAACCTCTTCTTGGTCATCCGGTGATGGTCAAACCATCAGAGGCTGAAAAAAATCTTGTACAGTCCACTGCAACTGCTGGAGTTGCTGGTGGTGCAGGTGCAACTGGAGGGGCAAGAAAGTTGTATGTAGGCAATCTGCATTACAATATGAAGGAAGATCAACTTCGTCAGGTTTCACACCCCTGACCTTAATTTTTTTCGTATATATTAATAATAATTTTAGTTTTGTTTTACTAAAAGTGAATACTTTTTTAGGAAGCTTTTTTTTTCTATGCACGACGCCAGTTTGTGAGTGTCGCTAAATAATTAAATAAATAATAATATAATAGTTTTGCTTTCACTAAAAGTCAATACTTTCTGTGGAAGCTTTTTTTCTGTACGCATGATGCCAGTTTGTGAGTGTCACTGAATAATAAAATAAATCTACAATTGGGATGTAGACATAAGAACACTTCAATTTTTTTCAGTTATTTATTCTATTTGTATAATGTTCATTGTTCTATTTGATGAACACACTTGGAGTATCTCTAATTAAAGCATCTCCAATGTATGCACTAAACTTTTACATCATTTTTTTTCACCAATCATTTTTTATTTTACACATCAGTTTTTTTTTCCGGTTAATTATAATACTAATAACAGTAAAAAAACAAAAAAAGTCATTTAATCTTATATTTACTTAATTATTTTAAAAAGTTAGTTATTTAGTCAACTTTTTTGATAACAATGAATTTAATAAATTTACAAACCATATTCAGTATGGTACTCATCTCAAAGATCTCAATAAGGTTGTTGAATTATATGTATATATATATGTGTGTGTGTACATATATTTGAATTAGCTTTTAGTTTTTACCATATTCAGTAAGGCACCGATTTTCTATTCAGGTATTCGAATCATTTGGCACAGTGGAGCTGGTGCAGTTACCTACTGACGAGACCGGGAATTGTAAAGGTTTTGGTTTTATTCAGGTGAGAACTTGCTTCACCATATTTTTTACCCTCACTATGCTGATTAACATTTTTTCAAATTTCAATTCAATCTTGCAGCAACATGTATCATCTTATTTATTTTGCAAAAGGCAGTCAGTTCTAATTGAACTTATTACTTAGCCATTTTTCTTCTTCTTCGTTTTTTTTTCAAAGTTTGCAAGGCTTGAAGATGCCAGAGCTGCACAGAGTTTGAACGGACAGCTGGAGATTGCAGGTCGAATGATGAAGGTACAATTCTCATATTTCATTAAGTTAAATGTCGAGCTCTTATTTTTGCTAATTGCTACATTATTTATTTGGAGATGTTGGGACATGTTTCTAACTTCTAAGGTAGGTTGGAGTGTGACAATGCACTTCATTATTATTTTTTTGTCCAGGTGTAGTTTTGTTTTGACATCTTGAAATCGATTTTGTAATAATATACTATTATGCAGGTGTCTGCCATTACTGATCAACCTGGAATGCAAGAAGTCGGTGTTAATCCTGGTGATTTTGACGACGATGATGGAGGCGGCTTGGTTAGTAACTAACCGTTAAGTTACTAATGCCGGTTTGTATATATCATTATGAGATGAAGCTTATAACTTCTGCTTTTATGTATTATATTTTCAGGCTTTAAATGCACGTTCTCGAGCACTTCTCATGCAGAAGTTGGACCGTAGTGGAACCACAACAAGGTCTAATATGAATTCCAACTCTAGTGTTGTTTCTTAATCATATCTGTTGCATATATTGTGATCATAACGTGTAATATTTTCTATATAGTGGTGTTGGATCATTGGGCATTGCAACCTCTAATGGCACAGGCCTACCATCTGGCATTCCCGCCATTGCATCAATGCCTGTTCCACCTGTTACTGTTCCATCCGTAGAAAGCATCGGTGTCCCTAGTGAATGTTTATTGTTGAACAACATGTTTGATCCTGAATTGGAGGTTAGTCGTGTAATTTCACATTTCACATCCATGCGTTGATTTTATAATAGAATATTTACATGTTTTTATTTTTTATTTTAATGCAGGACGAGCCAGATTTTGATCTAGATATTAAGGAAGACGTACAGTCAGAATGCTCTAAATATGGAAAAATGAGGCACATCTACGTTGAGAAGTAAGTTTCTTTTTATAGACTAATTGTTCATAAAAATATAAAAAATGAGCTATTTTGTCTGCTGTTATGTTGGTCTGGTGTCCCTATTATTAATTCATGTATCCTAAGATCTCATAAGCTTTTGATTAACAGGAACAGTGCTGGGTTTGTTTATTTGCGTTTTGAGAACACTCAATCTGCAGTAGCTGCTCAACGTGCCCTTCATGGGAGATGGTTTGCTGGGAAGATGATCACCGCCTCATTTATGGTATATCTTGCTTTAGTCAAATGTCTAAAATACCCTTTAATAATATGATTAAGCAATGTTATATTGGAAATTTAACAAACTTGATTTTGTAGAGGTGGCAACTTCAACCCATGTACTTTTACCTATGACTATGAGCGGGTCAGATGGGTAAAATAAACAATTGAAGCTAGAAAGGAAACGTGTCAAATGGGTTTAAAGTTACCAAAAGTTATTTTAGATTATTATTTTAATAATGTACTTTTTTTAAATTATATTTTGTCACAGTATTTGACTATAAAATGGATGAAAAGGTGTTTGCGGGTCAACCCAACCCAAATAGATTCGTGGGGACTTACGTTTATGAATCTTTGCACAGGTGCCACAAACTTATGAGGCCAAATTTCCCGACAGCATCTAGGTGATGTCTGTAAACATCGGACACAAGTGTTGGGAATCCGAAGTTTCAGGCTGCGGGGAGGATGTTGTCTAAGTTTGAGTTTGAGTTTTTGAAAACCAAAAATACTGGAATGTTTTCTATGGTACATTTAGATAGGTTCTAAAGTGTGTGTAAAAGAAGAAAGTTTGATACTGACCAGTTGCAGGTTATTTGTGTTTAAGAGAAACCATTGGATGTATAATTTTCAAAACATGTACCAAATTTTTTTAATGTTGCTTTTTACATTCTACTATGGTTTTGTTCTTCTGGTTTGTGATGGTAATTTTGTACTATTGTTTTGAAATTGAAATTAGTATTTCACATATGATTTAGTCTTTGATTCCGAATACTAAATTCATAGACCTTATATCACACACAACGCTTCTAATACCCATGTGAGTTTATTGACCTAATGTGAATACTAAACCCTTTAAAAATATATGTGAGGCTTAATTGTGAAGTTAACAATTCAAAACCTTCAAAAACATATTTACTTCCATGTAAAATTCCATTGCCATTTATAACACTTAACGGTTTATTTTATGCATTCGTATATAACAGGTGATTCAACTCGTTAAACAACCCAAAACAAAAACTGATTCGACTCATTCGATAGTCCAAAACTACAATTTGGGTAATAAAGTATTGTGCATAGTTATCTATGTCAATCCTACCAATGTGATTGCACAACACACATAAAATGTACCCTTAATATAATTCTGCCTTCCTAATCAGTGATGGAAATTCAAGTGTGCTCCTATATGAACTGACACCATTGGACTAAACTACTTGCACACATACACAATTCATGAGACCAAGATTGTAGATTCATGTAGATCAACATGCTTCTCAACCTGTAGAATTGAATGCTTCCAATGTCATATCAGCATTTTAATCATTCAAATTTCAAAATGTAGATGTCAATGATAACACCTAAAAAAAGTCATTACATTACTTCTTAGATTACATTTTTGTTGGTGTATATATAGTTAAAAATTGTGAAATGCACTCCGTATTTTTGTAACAGTAAAAAATATGAATATATGATACTAATGCTTAATATATTTATGCATATGTTCATATCATACATTCTCGAATCATCAACAAGAAGGTCCAAACAATCAATATGCTGATGCAAATGAACCAAGGATATCGGACTAAATAAGTACGGTTGATGCTGCATGGTGTACTGACTGTCCAAGGTGGACATCAAAGCCGTACCAAGTGTTGAACAAAATTTTAAAACAAAACAATGTAGTATCTATGGCCAATGGGGCACTTCAACCATGGATTTTTCAAGTCAACAGCGTATCTAAACATTCTTCGGTATACAAGACACCTAAACGTAAAGAAAAATAATGTCTGCATATATTGAGCTTAATGACACTTAAAACGATGCGTTTCTGTAAAGCTCGAAAGAAATATTTTCTTATAAACTAAACTAAAGTATTACGAAATAATTCAAGTTTAATCAAAGATGCGTTTGATGAGGACATGACAAAAATCCAAAGTTGAAGAATCACAAACACAAGTTTTATGAAATTAAAAGATCTTTGTTAAAACTAACTCTATCTTTTCTATAAAACAGATTTAAATGTGTTGTGATTATTTTATAAAATGGAATTATAAAACAAAAAATGGCTGAGAAAATCTTTTATAAGAAGGTATATTCCGACATGATATTAAATTATGATAACTTAACATTTAATACAAGACTTCGCCATTTGAGTTTTATTACAAGTTTTCACTCTAAAAAAATACCTAGAATGTTTGAGAATACTTCTCATAGTCAAATGGTTAGGGAAAATATTCGAAAAACTTGAAAAAGATAGCCAAAAGTAAACTGCCAAAATAGTTCTTAAGGTTTGGTCAGTTTTGTCACTTTAGTTCAAAACTCAAACCTTTTGAATCTTGGTTCCTATGGTTTCAATTTTGTTACCATTTTCATCCAAAATCAACATCTCCCTGCGGTTTCAATTTTGTTACCATTTTCATCCAACTTTTTTGTCTTTTTTCTCCCTTTTAATGAAAGGCAAAATAGTCTTTTAACGTTTTATTATAACAAATTAAAAAAATATGACCATTTTGCCCTTCATTAAAAGGGAGAAAAAAGACAAAAAAAAGTTAGATGTTAACTGAAAAATCTGACTAGATTTTGCTTTTGGATGAAAATGACAACAAAATTGAAACCACAGAGAACTAGATTTAAAAGGTTTAAGTTTTAGACTAAAGTGTCAAAAATGACTAAATCTCATAGACCATTTTGGCAGTTTACTCAAATATGAAAGACACAAGTTTTTTTCAACGGGTCTCAAGATTTACAAAAGAATGTGTAGTGAATGTTCATTATGAGTTATAATTTTCAATACTTGAGTGGTTACGTATGAAGGTTTCTCTATCCTATATCGGAATATTTAGGTTGGTGAACTCTACTACATTAAAGAGAAACAATATAGTGGTGAGTGGTGGTCTCTATCATACTTAGAAAAAAGCTTGTTAAAGTGACCACTACTTTAATTAGCGAGAAGTATTTGGTAAAGCAATTAGGGATAATATTGGTGATCCCACCAATAGTAAAGTAAAGGTAGGATCTGAGGATGGTAAAATGTAGACATCCTTACCTCTTCACCATAGGAACAGAGATGCTTCTTTCAGTGAGACTCCCGGCTGAATCACAATAAGTTTTATGTTCGTTTGTTGATTTTTCTTTCATTTCAAACTTATTTACAAATCGTTTTCAACTTACAAGTTCTACACAAAGATATTATAAATAATTTTAAAAGTGGTCAATAAATTCTAAAATAAGATAGTCATTTGCATGTCTTTACCAAAACATTAGCATTTCTATCTAGCATTTGAATTAAAAGTCAATCCTACCTAAAGGTCAATCTAACTCAATTAGTGTGTTTCTTTTAGCACAACTAATAATTATCAATTTACAATCCATATGATCTGTTTAGCTCTAGTCATTCTAAACCAACTTATAGACATCTTGGTCATGTCTATATGCCTAAGACACTAATTGAAATACAATCAATCATTTGAAACCATTGAACCCATTGTAAGCCAATGAAGAAACACTGACCTTGACGGTAGTATCCGATGATGACTTCAATTATCAATGATCCGAACGACTAACTGCAAAACAGAAACACCGTTAGGACTCGTTACAGGAATGGGGTTATCCCTGTAACCACCCTCCGGTGTGAGAATAAGTCTCGGTTGTGGGAGTATAAAAGTATAGAAAGGGGAGAAAGTTGTATGAGAATAAGATGATCTGTACCTTATACGTTTACCTCTATTTATAGTTTATGATTAGGGTTTCCCTTAACTTAGGATGGGCTCCTATAAGTTAGGGATTTGCATGATCTTCCCGAAAAGTTGGAGATTTGGTTGCGTGGCCTATCCATGCAGGATGGAATATTCTAGAACAAATATTTATACTTGTTTATTTATAATAAAATAATAGGTAATGACCGGGTTGGATTATCCGATTAGGGTCATACCTCGTCATGTCCCCCCCCGAAGTTATGAAATGGAATTCATGAAATCGGACTAGAGAGAAAAAAAAAAGAAAGTATATCCTATTTAAGGAAAAATTATAGTGCCATAATGTGTTATGAGAAAATGGCGGCGATGTGATAGGACGTGACAGTTAAGCCATCATTGGGATGACAATTTGCTGTACCCTACTCTGACGCGTATGTCTGTCCGTTTTCCTTTTTGAATTTTGAAAAGTTACCGTATAAATAGTACCCCTTTGCACGAGGGTTGAGTTACATTTTCTCAGAACCCCCTCTTTCACTTCCCCTCTTACAAACAAAATGGCCGCTAAAACTGTTGAATCCTCTTCCTCTGTCTCCGCTAGCTCCGAAACCCTGTTCTGCAAATGGGGAGTTGTATCCTACAACAATCTTGTGCAAGATTACGGGATTAGGGCTGAGTGGAATCCCTTGTTACCATAAAAAACGGACACAACATATCCGTTGAAAAAGGGTAAAATCACGTTATTTAGTGATTTCTTCAAATTCTGCAATTTCCGGCTGCCCATCACCAAATTTTGCAAATCAGTGCTTGATTATTACCGCATTCACATTTCCCAACTGCATCCATTAGGACTAGTGAAGCTTCGTCAGTTCGAATTCGCTTGTGTGGCTTTAGGGCACGTACCGGAACTCATTGTTTTTAGGGCTTTCTTTGTGCTTGTGTGGAAATCCCCCTTTTTCACTTTTGATCGAAGAGACACTGAGGCTTCTTGTCTGAGGGAAATTCCCACCAGTTCCAGGGACAAGGATTGGAAAAATAAATTTTTCTACATTGACGACTCTGTAATTCCCGGCGAGATGCATTGGAGAAACATGGGGCCAAAGGACAAAGTTAAGGACGACAGTCCTCCTGAAGATGCTTATATTTCAAATGCCTTGTATACAAAATTGTGTGGTCGCCCGTTCGAGTGTACAGTAATCCCGGAAGGGACCCTGGTAATGGCGGGGATGAGTCTGCTGTGGCGTGATACCAAACAGTATCCCTCATTTCGAAGGGATGATGAAGGTATTCATATGCTTTACTAATGCCGTTTTTTTTAAATAACACATATGCACTTTTCAGGAGAATGGAGCTTATTTGACTTTGTTGACCCACCGCGGCATCTGGCGTTGAGGGCCGCAGACCGCGTGCTTGGTGAACAGGAGCCTGATGTGCTAAAAATTCACCTTGATCAATTTTTGCTACCCGCCCTGCCTGCGGATCCTATCGCATACATTGCCCCCTTTAGCCTCAGCGGGGGTACTGACACTGTTAATCCAGAGAAAAAACCAACCCGGATAAAGATTACCGGGAGGAAATATATGGCGGCTAGGACGACCCCGTCGTCCGCTAGCGGTGCGGCGATTACCAAAGGTGATATTGTTACTACAACTGAAATCACTAGCCCCACCCATGTGTTGAAAAAACGAAAGACGTTCATTGCTCCGAAGCTGACTGCGTTTGAAGCCGTGCAGGCCGCCTATGCCATACCAATTGGTACACGTTTTACATCTTCAGTTATGAATTAGATGCTTGGTGTGACTAAAGCGTGTTTTTAATACAGGGACTACTGGTGCGGTTCAAACTTCACATGTGGCAGCCATGCCGTTGTCATCTATGGGGGCGGTGATTCCCACTGCTAGCAGCCAACCGGAGCGTATACCATCGGCGAGTCCGTCTACCACTGTTAGCTGCGCCATGCCGCCACCCACACTCACCGCTGCTGTGACTGTAACAGCTAGTCTTATTTCCACGCCACTGACTTCCAGTGTCACACCTTCCCCTTTGTTTGATTCTCCTTTGACTATTTTTTCCACTGTTGGGAAAGAGATTCCTGCCACATCTTCTACTCATGAGGCGACGAGTGCTGGGGATCGTGCCGCTGGCGATACTGGTGGGTCAAGCAGTGGCATTGCTGACGATGGAGCTCGCTTGGGGGATGATCTTTACTTGCCTACCATCAACTGGGATCCCAACAATCGGGATAAGCGCTACCAACCTCAGTGGAAAATTGCGGAGTCTTCTAGGTTGATCTTCCCTCCGGTGGTTCAACATTGGGTTGAGCGGACTTATCCTCCAGCGGAGGTGGCATATGTTGAGGGGTTGAACAATGAGAACTTGATGAATTCTGCTAATGTTGATTCTGTTAGCCAACCCCGGAGGCTTACAGAGATCCGACGTCGGTGGATGCATGACAATAATGAGCTCCACCGGGCCCAGGCCGCTATTGAAGAACTTACAGATGAGAAATACCGCTGTCACACCCCAACCGATGGCGGAATCATCGGGGCATGGCACTGAGCGAAACAGATTGTCCAGAAGTTTCCATAACAATTATCATAATCATCCAATTTAAATAATACGTCCCATACCGTATCTCAAATAGTCAAATAATTATTACAGACAAACATCAAGGCAAATATTCTGTTTCGACAACTCAGATTTAAATAATACAGCAATTGTTTATCTGCTTCTAGAGACCCCTGATTCGTTATCTATAGACAACTATTTGTTGGGCTCTAAAGCTTTATTCTAGCTTCAATTTCCTACCACATGTGCGTCCTAAGCACCTGCCACATACGTTAAAATAAAGTCAATACATAAAATGTAAAGGTGAGCATACAAGTTTGATAATAGCATATAGAGTTCGAATTCGTTTACGCATAACCAGCACGTACACATAGTGAAATGAAGCAAGTTAGTTATCGACATAGATCCAACGATACCAATGACTGCGGGTTGACTGCCTGAGGCAGTTCGCAATACATGATTACCACCGTAATCCATGCAAGTAAAAGATCCTTAACAACCCCCGTGTGAACGGGTGCTGAGTCCAAACTATAGTACTATCGTTGCTAAGGCAGGCAGACAGCATTCCATGTGTAAACATAACAAACAAGCATTCATAAGCCACGTATATTATGCATTAACGGTTAGCGTTCAAATAGTTTGAGTAGTGTGATAGTTGTAGTTTGAATATTCGTAACGTATGTAACACCCAAAAGTGCTAAAAGCAAAAAGGGATCGAGTATACTCACAACGATTAATGGATTGAAGGGAGCGCTTTTAGCCAGTACGGTTAGCCTGAATAGATTCGATAGCATAACGATAAGTGGCGCGTAAAACAATACAGGATGAGAGTGGGTAGGATGGCTGGTCGTACGGATGGTCATCCGTGCGGACAGCAATCCGTGTGAATAGTTAATCCGTTCGGTTGGTCATCCGTGCGGACAGCTTGTCCGTGCGGATGACTATTCGAGTGGATTGTTTCTTCCTATGGGTGAGATGTGTTTGTGTATGATGGCTTGTCCTTTGAAGTTTTCGTTGTAGTATTTAGAAAACATTTAAGTTCTCTTACCCTTCAAGTCGGTCGCGCGGATGACGATCCGTGCGGATGGTAGTCCGTGCGGACAACGACTTTAATGGTGAGTCACTTGATGAGGTTGGTGAAATCCGTCCGGATGGTAGTCCGTGCGGATAACTACAATCTGTCCTGATGGTAGTCCGTGCGGATAACTACAATCTGTACGGATAGTCTGTTCGTGCGGACAACGACAATCCGTCCGGATGGTAGTTCGTGCGGATAACCATAATCTGTCTGGATGGTAGTTCGTGCGGATAACTACAACCCGTCCGGATAGTCTGTTCGTGCGGACAACGTGTTGGAAATTGTTTAAGGTCTTAGTATCTCATGATCCGAAGAGTAATCCATTCAGAGGGTTGTCCGTGCGGATTATTCATTCGTCGATACTCAAACCTTGTTCGAATATGGGTACCAAGTGTAGTCCGTCCGGATGGCAACCCGTCCGGATAGTATGTCCGTGCGAATCATCAGTCCGTCCGGACATCCTGTCCGTGCGGACATCAGTTCGTCCGGGCAGTATCTCATTCTGGTTGTTCCATTCGTCTACCCTTGGTCGCTTTTGTTGTTCTATCGAGACGTTCTGATTACGTGTCGACCCATCGGAATTGTATTCTTACCCGCACGACTAAGCCGGCCAGGAATCACCCTAGCTTGGTCAGTCGGCAGCTCAGAATGGTCATTCTGGTCTAACCCGAAATCGGGTGTCTCGGGTAGAATCCGGATTTAGGACTAGTGCATCACTAACATTGAGCAGAAGGCTAGAACTAATCCGATTCTTATCGTTTTTTAGTGTAAAAGAAGGAGAAACTTGTGTTTATTCTTTTCAACTCTTTTATTCTTTGAAAAGTTCAGATTTATGTGAAGTTGTTTGTGAAATCTTGTGGAAATCGTTCAGATCTGAGTTATTCTTGGTGGAATGAGGTCAGACTTGAAGTTCATGGGAACTTCATGATGACGTCATCCTAGAATACCTCAAATATTGTTGATTTCATGGCCGAAAGTTAAAGTTTAAAAGATAGAAAGATGCAGAAGGGCGTATAGATCAAGAAAGTACAAGATTTAGGGCGATATCTTACCTGGATTGAGAGAAATCGAAGGAAAGGTGAAGAACACGAGCTGGTCGGACGTCACTTGCCAAAAGTGGAAAGTTTGGAGAGTGACCCGTGTATTTATAGGATGCTAAAAGAGGAAAGTACCGTTCGTCCGGATTGCACATCACCCGGATTGGTCATCCATGCGGATAGCCTGTCCGTGCAGATGGCCTGTCCGTGCGGATGGCCTGTCCGTGCGGATGGCCTGTCCGTGCGGATGGCGCCTGGGTGATGTGTTTGGTGCGACGAGTTTTGGCGTTTCGGTTCCGATTGCGAGCGATTCGATAGGGTTTCCTAGTCAAATTACTTTTAGTCCCAACTACTTCGTACCTTGCGTAATCTATTCTCCACTATCTATCATGATCATGATTCGAGTTCGAGTTTGACGATATTTTGAGTTATATTTCGAGTTTCGATTGAGTTCGCTTGATTATCACAACATAACATAAATAAAAATGCACAGGTAACACGTAAGGCACGCACACACGTATAAACAATAAGTAAAATACATAGTTCGAGTTGCGATTCGACGTCGATTCGATTAGCATAGCTTGATTGTTAGTTGATTAACTTTATCGCATTGTTACTTCCTATAGTTCACAGTCGTAGGTCGATTGAAATATGATTAATACTCATCGATTATTGTAATGAATGACACTTACTCCACATAATATAAATAAAATAAAGACATTTCTACAAGTCAAGTTGCGCAAAATCGGTCGTTGACTTTGACCTTGACTTTGACTTTCACTTGTGAAAACACGGGGTGTTACAGCCTCCCCTTGTTTAGGGAATTTCGTCCCGAAATTAAGCTGGAAGCTGCTACAACCGTCGTGAATCACGTGAGGACTTTCTCTATCTAGACTTTCTCCTGGAACAACTGTGGGTACTTAGTCTTCATGTCGCTTTCGAGTTCCCAAGTGAACTCCGCGCCTCGTTTGCCTTCCCATCGGACTTTCACAATAGGAATGCGTGAGCGCCTGAGCTGCTTGGTTTGGCGATCCATGATTTCGACAGGCTTTTCCATGAAGTGTAATGTTTCGTTCACTTGTAGATCGTCTAGAGAGACATGTAAGTCATGGTCGGCAACGCACTTTCGGAGGTTCGACACATGGAAAGTCGGGTGGACGTTACTAAGTTCCTCCGGTAGTTCGAGTCTGTAGGCGACTTTTCCGATCCTTTCCAGAATCTTAAAAGGTCCAACATATCGAGGCGCGAGTTTCCCTTTCTTGTCGAATCGGACTACACCCTTCCAAGGGGATACCTTTAGGAGTACGTAGTCACCAAAGCCAAATTCACGGGGTCTGCGCTTTTTATCGGCGTAACTTTTCTGTCGATCCCGAGCTTTCACTAGGTTGTCTCGAATTTGGAAAATTTTGTCTGTCGTTTCTTGTAGTAGCTCCGGACCGGTTAGTTGCGAGTGACCGATCTCGTGCCACACAATAGGCGATCGACATCTTCTTCCGTATAATGCCTCGAATGGTGCCATTTGGATACTAGACTGGTAGCTATTGTTATACGAGAATTCGACTAACGGCAGGTGTTTATCCCAATTACCGCCGAAGTCTAAAACACACGCAAGGAGCATGTCTTCAAGAGTACGGATCGTTCTTTCAGTCTGACCGTCGGTTTGAGGGTGGAAAGCGGTACTTAGATTAAGCGTTGTACCGAGTGCCATTTGAAACGTTTCCCACAGTCGTGAAGTAAACCGAGCATCACGATCAGAGATGATGTCACGAGGCGTCCCATGGTTACAAATGATCTCGTCGGTGTAGATTCGGGCTAATCGTTCCACCTTGTAGTCTTCTCGTATTGGCAGAAAGTGAGCTGATTTATTCAATCGGTCGACTACGACCCAAATACTGTCGTGACCTGATGACGTGTGCGGTAGCTTGGTTATAAAGTCCATGGCTATACTTTCCCACTTCCACATGGGAATTGGTGGTTGTTCAAGTAAGCCAGAGGGTCTTTGGTGTTCGGCCTTGATTCTAGCACAAGTTAGGCACTTTCCGACGTAGAGAGCGATATCTCTTTTCATGCCCGGCCACCAGTATGTGTAGCGAAGATCCTGGTACATTTTGTCAGCACCGGGATGAACAGAGTAGCGGGATTTATGGGCTTCATCCATGATAATCTGCCTCAAATTGGTTCGCTTGGGAATCCAAACTCGGTCTAAAAAGTGGAATATCCCGTTTGACTTGCTCACGAGTTGGGCTCCATCGTGGTAGATCCTTTCTCTCTTCAAGGTGCGTTCGTTAAAACATGCATGCTGAGCGTCGCGGATGAGAGTTTCGAGGTTGTGCTGGGCTTGAACATTACGAGTGCTAAGCAGATAACTTCGTCTGCTAAGTGCGTCGGCAACAACATTCGCCTTGCCTGGGTAAAAACGAATCTCACAGTCGTAATCGTTGAGAAGTTCTACCCATCGGCGTTGACGCATATTAAGTTCCTTCTGATTAAAGATGTGTTGTAGGCTCCTATGATCGGTGAAGATCGTACACTTGGTACCATACAGGTAGTGTCGCCAAATCTTTAATGCAAAAACAACCGCGCCTAGCTCGAGATCATGGGTTGTATAGTTCTTCTCGTGGATTTTGAGCTGACGAGATGCGTAAGCTATGACCTTGTCCCGTTGCATGAGGACACAACCGAGACCAAGGTTGGAAGCATCACAGTAGACAATGAAATCGTTGCTTCCGTCGGGCAATGTGAGAACTGGATTATTGCAAAGCATGCGCTTGAGGGTTTGAAAGGCAGACTCTTGCTTAGTTCCCCAAACAAAAGGCTTGTCTTTATGAGTGAGAGAGGTAAGTGGTACATCGATCTTTGAGAATCCCTCGATAAAGCGTCGATAATAGCCCGCTAGTCCGAGAAAAGAGCGGACTTCAGACGGGTTCTTAGGCGTAACCCAACTCTTGACAGCTTCAATCTTCGCAGGATCGACGTGAATACCCTGACTATTGACAATGTGACCCAGAAATTGAACTTCCCCTAACCAAAATTCGCACTTGGAGAACTTGGCATAGAGTTGGTTCCCCTGGAGTAACTCGAGAACCAAACGTAGATGTTGCGCGTGTTTGGCTTTTGATTTGGAATAGATCAAGAGATCGTCGATGAACACGATGACGAAACGGTCGAGATATGGTTTACACACGCGATTCATCAGATCCATGAAAACCGCTGGGGCGTTTGTTAGACCAAAAGGCATGACAACGAATTCGTAGTGGCCGTAACGAGTAGGAAACGCGGTTTTGGGTATATCCTCCTCTTGAATACGTAGCTGATGGTAACCTGAACGCAGATCGATCTTCGAGAAACACGTAGCGCCTTGTAGTTGATCAAACAGATCGTCGATACGAGGTAGAGGATAGCGGTTCTTGATAGTCAACTTATTCAATTCCCGATAGTCGATGCACATCCTGAACGACCCATCCTTCTTTTTGACGAAAAGGACTGGCGCGCCCCAAGGAGAGGTGCTCGAGCGAATGAAGCCTTTCTCAAGTAATTCCTGGAGTTGGGTTGAGAGTTCCCGCATTTCGGACAGCGCGTGACGGTAGGGAGCTTTGGCAATAGGATTGGCTCCAGGAATGAGGTCGATACGAAAGTCGATATCACGACTTGGCGGTAGTCCGGGAAGATCCTCTGGAAAAACATTGGGAAATTCTCGAACCACGGGAACGTCTTTCACTTCCTTCTTCTCTTGCTTTTCCTTCTCCGCTACTACAATGTTAGCCAAGAAAGCTCTGTATTCCTTACGGAGATACTTGCTGGCTTGAAGACATGACATAAGCTTGAGCCCCTTTGAAGTAGTATCGCCATATACACACAATAAGTCACCATTCGCGAGCGAAAATCGAATCATCTTGTCGAAGCATACAACTTCCTCATGGTTTTCTCGAAGGAAGTCCATGCCTATTATGATGTCAAAGCTTCCGAGTTGCATCGGAATAAGGTCGATCGAAAAGATGTGATTGTTGAGCTCAAGGGTACAATCACGGAGAACAGAATTGACAGTGACGGTTCTTCCGGTAGCAACTTCCACATCGAATGTCGAGGAGAGTTGGGAACGTTTACGACTAAGGAGTGTCTCAAATTCGAACGACACAAAGCAATTATCGGCTCCGGTATCAAACAAACATGAAGCATAAATACCATTCACAAGGAACGTACCATTGACCACGTTGTTGTCAGCCTGGGCTTGACGCACGTTGAGGTTGAAAGTTCTGGCGCGTGCGGCCTGTTGTTGTTGCTGCTGTTGTTGTTGTTGTTGCTGTGGCTGCTGCTGTTGGGGTTCTTGTTTCACGACCCTGTTTGGGCACACGTTGGCGAAATGGTTCTGGTCGCCACACGCGAAGCAGGCTCTGGCTTTGACTGCGGGTGCCGGAGGAGCTTGTTGACCCTGTGGGGCAGTGAGTAGAGCTTGATTGGCAGGAGCTTGACGGATACGGCAGTTGGCAGTAAAGTGACCGTATACATTGCAATGAGCACAGAAGCGGCATTGAATAGCAGTTGGGTGATGATAGGTGCAAGTAGGGCAGAGCGGATGTGGTCCAGTGTATGCACGCTTTGCCGGCGGTGCATTGGCCACAGGCGCCGCTACTTGACGCTGTTGGGCAGGTACAGCTTGAATCGGTGCAGTAGTGATCGCACAGTTCTTGTTGGTGGAGCTGTTCTTTCTCTTGTTCTTCCTCTTGTTGCTCGATGAGGTAGGTTCAGCAGTTGGTGCGGTAGCAGTAGCTTGATGCAGATGCTTGGAAGTCTTATCCCATACCCCAGCCTTGACCCGTTTGTCGTTGATTTCAGCGGCCAACAGATAGGTCTCCTCGATCGTCGTAGTCTTAGCCGCTTGCACGAAATCAGCAACGCAGTCGGGCAAAGCTCGGATATACTTCTTGATGGTCATGTCGGGAGTCTTGACCTGGTCGGGACAGATAATGCTGAGCTGTTTGAAACGAGCAGTGAGACCAGCATTGTCTCCATCCTTTTGCTGTATGTGCCAAAATTCATCTTCCAGCTTTTGACGTTCGTGAGGAGGGCAGAATTCCTCTAGCATAACTTCCTTGAGCTCGTCCCACGACAGACCGTAGGCTGCATCGTTCCCTCGCTTGTTCCTCTCGGCCGTCCACCAGTCTAATGCACGGGACTGGAACACGCCGGTAGCATTCAGAGTTCGGAGGTCATCGGGGCAACCACTCTGTCGCAGAGTGACCTCAATGGAATCAAACCAGTGAAATAGTGTAGTGGGACCTCCTTCGCCAGTGAATTCTTTTGGCCCACACGACTTAAATTGCTTGAAACTGAAGGGTCTTGCGTTAGCTTTGGGAGCTTCGGTTCTCGATTCCTCGGATGATTTGCTGGCATTCTCATAAACATCACTCACGGCCTTTGCCACGCTCTTGGCGATTATGGAAGCAAGGCGTTTGTCCCTCTTTTCTTGACGAGAGAGTGCATGACGGGATCCAGACGACATGGTCTGCAATAGACATCGCCACGGAACTCAACACATTGTATTCGAATCTCACCTCACACGTCTACTACTTACTAAAGCTCAAGAACACGTATACTTACGTAATACTTAACACGAAATCACATAATCACATAAGCAGGTAGAGCGCATAATCATTTAATACCTAAGCACGTAAAGTACAGAAGCAAGGAAGCACATACGCATTTAGTCACTAGAGGCAGTTAGAAAACAGAAACCTAGGTCTAGAGAAAGAAGCTAGAGAGAAAGTAGAGAGGGAAAGGCAAAAGGTGATTCAAGTTCCTTTGTACCTTTCACATCTATATCGAATCACAGATTATATTACGTCTCGTGTGTTTCGGTCTCGTTTGTTCACGGATTTCGCACGTCGGACGTGTCGTTACGTAGTCGTTTGGAAGTCAAAATAAGCACATAATCACAAGATGCAGTGCTAGTCGTGTGTGTCGATCGAAGTAAAAACAAAATCGGGTAAATCCCAAGGTTTAACACATAAACAGAAAAGCTCGTAAATAAGCAAATAAAATCGGCGAAACATCAGAGTCAGCAGTTACGGACTCAAAATCGAAGCACATGAAATTTTGAGAAATAGATTGTCTGCGGCTAGTAGACTTCGACTAACCAAAGTGGTTCGACTATTCACAAGGACCCGTTGCGCACATTTAACCTTCAGGATTGTGCCCTTGCCTCGATTCTTGGGCATTTGGCACGCCTCCCGCTGGTCATATTGCGGCTTCAGCTCATTGGAGTCCGTCGAGACTTTGGTGAGAGTTTTTGTATAAAGGCGGAACAAGTCGCCAAGGTTAGGGTTTCACCCCTGGCTTAACAACTTCGTTCCTGTTTGGATAATATTGAGGAGATTATTCATCAAAATATGGATTTCACTCCTAATTTGGCATAATTCTCCTCGTTTGTAGTTAAAATGCAAGTTGATTAAGCACTTTAGTCGAGAGTTTGCGGTTTTCACACCTATTCTCGACCTTGTTGCCCACTCATAGTTGAAAATCCAAGTGTGGTGATGGTGTAGAATGAGCGAGAATAACGAGGAAATAAGCTCGTACATAGTCCCTACTGGTTATGCACAAGTCGGTCTACTGGTTCTTAACTATAGTCTAGGTATCTAAGACTTCGACCCGGACTAGGTCGAGTCTCGCCTAATTCCCTATAGTTATGGCTCTGATACCAATCTGTCACACCCCAACCGATGGCGGAATCATCAGGGCATGGCACTGAGCGAAACAGATTGTCCAGAAGTTTCCATAACAATTATCATAACCATCCAATTTAAATAATACGTCCCATACCGTATCTCAAATAGTCAAATAATTATTACAGACAAACATCAAGGCAAATATTATGTTCTGATAACTCAGATTTAAATAAGACAACAATTGTTTATCTGCTTCTAGAGACCCCTGATTCGTTATCTACAGACAACTATTTGTTGGGCTCTAAAGCTTTATTCTAGCATCAATTTCCTACCACATGTGCGTCCTAAGCATCTGTCACATACGTTAAAATAAAGTTAATACATAAAATGTAAAGGTGAGCATACAAGTTTGATAATAGCATATAGAGTTCGAATTCGTTTACGCATAACCAACACGTACACATAGTGAAATGAAGCACGTTAGTTATCGACATAGATCCATCGATACCAATGACTGCGGGTTGACTGCCTGAGGCAGTTCGCAATACATGATTACCACCGTAATCCATGCAAGTAAAAGATCCTTAACAACCCCGTGTGAACGGGTGCTGAGTCCAAACTATAGTACTATCGTTGCTAAGGCAGGCAGACAACATTCCATGTGTAAACATAACAAACAAGCATTCATAAGCCACGTATATCATGCATTAACGGTTAGTGTTCAAATAGTTTGAGTAGTGTGATAGTTGTAGTTTGAATATTCGTAACGTATGTAACACCCAAAAGTGCTAAAAGCAAAAAGGGATCGAGTATACTCACAGCGATTAATGGATTGAAGGGAGCACTTTTAGCGAGTACTGTTAGCCTGAATAGATTCGATAGCATAACGATAAGTGGCACGTAAAACAATACAGGATGAGAGTGGGTAGGATGGCTGGTCGTACGGATGGTCATCCGTGCGGACAGCAATCAGTGTGAATAGTTAATCCGTTCGGTTGGTCATCCGTGCAGACAGCTTGTCCGTGCGGATGACTATTCGAGTGGATTGTTTCTTCCTATGGGTGAGATGTGTTTGTGTATGATGGCTTATCCTTTGAAGTTTTTGTTGTAGTATTTAGAAAACATTTAAGTTCTCTTACCCTTCAAGTCGGTCGCGCGGATGACGATCCATGCGGATGGTAGTCCGTGCGGACAACGACTTTAATGGTGAGTCACTTGATGAGGTTGGTGAAATCTGTCCGGATGGTAGTCCGTGCGGATAACTACAATCTGTCCGGATAGTCTGTTCGTGCGGACAACGACAATTCGTTCGGATGGTAGTTCGTGCGGATAACCACAATCTGTCCGGATGGTAGTTCGTGCGGATACCTACAACCCGTCCGGATAGTCTGTTCGTGCGGACAACGTGTTGGAAATTGTTTAAGGTCTTAGTATCTCATGATCCGAAGAGTAATCCATTCAGAGGGTCGTCCGTGCGGATTATTCATTCGTCGATACTCAAACCTTGTTCGAATATGGGTACCAAGTGTAGTCCGTCCGGATGGCAACCCGTCCGGATAGTCTGTCCATGCGAATCATCAGTCCGTCCGGACATCCTGTCCGTGCGGACATCAGTTCGTCCGGGCAGTATCTCGTTCTGGTTGTTCCATTCGTCTACCCTTGGTCGCTTTTGTTGTTCTATCGAGACGTTCTGATTACGTGTCGACCCATCGGAATTGCATTCTTACCCGCACGACTAAGCCGGCCAGGAATCACCCTAGCTTGGTCGGTCGGCGGCTCAGAATGGTCATTCTGGTCTAACCCGAAATCGGGTGTCTCGGGTAGAATACGGATTTAGGACTAGTGCATCACTAACATTGAGCAGAAGGCTAGAACTAATCCGATTCTTATCGTTTTTTAGTGTAAAAGAAGGAGAAACTTGTGTTTATTCTTTTCAACTCTTTTATTCTTTGAAAAGTTCAGATTTATGTGAAGTTGTTTGTGAAATCTTGTGGAAATCGTTCAGATCTGAGTTATTCTTGGTGGAATGAGGTCAGACTTGAAGTTCATGGGAACTTCATGATGACGTCATCCTAGAATACCTCAAATCTTGTTGATTTCACGGCCGAAAGTTAAAGTTTAAAAGATAGAAAGATGCAGAAGGGCGTATAGATCAAGAAAGTACAAGATTTAGGGCGAGATCTTACCTGGATTGAGAGAAATCGAAGGAAAGGTGAAGAACACGAGCTGGTCGGACGTCACTTGCCAAAAGTGGAAAGTTTGGAGAGTGACCCGTGTATTTATAGGATGCTAAAAGAGGAAAGTACCGTTCGTCGCGGATGAGAGTTTCGAGGTTGTGCTGGGCTTGAACATTACGAGTGCTAAGCAGATAACTTCGTCTGCTAAGTGCGTCGGCAACAACATTCGCCTTGCCAGGGTGATAACGAATCTCACAGTCGTAATCGTTGAGAAGTTCTACCCATCGGCGTTGACGCATATTAAGTTCCTTCTGATTAAAGATGTGATGTAGGCTCCTATGATCGGTGAAGATCGTACACTTGGTACCATACAGGTAGTGTCGCCAAATCTTTAATGCAAAAACAACCGCGCCTAGCTCGAGATCATGGGTTGTATAGTTCTTCTCGTGGATTTTGAGCTGACGAGATGCGTAAGCTATGACCTTGTCCCGTTGCATGAGGACACAACCGAGACCAAGGTTGGAAGCATCACAGTAGACAATGAAATCGTTGCTTCCGTTGGGCAATGTGAGAACAGGAGCATTGCAAAGCATGCGCTTGAGGGTTTGAAAGGCAGACTCTTGCTTTGTTCCCCAAACAAAAGGCTTGTCTTTATGAGTGAGAGAGGTAAGCGGTACAACGATCTTTGAGAATCCCTCGATAAAGCGTCGATAATAGCCCGCTAGTCCGAGAAAAGAGCGGACTTCAGACGGGTTCTTAGGCGTAACCCAACTCTTGACAGCTTCAATCTTCGCAGGATCAACGTGAATACCCTGACTATTGACAATGTGACCCAGAAATTGAACTTCCCCTAACCAAAATTCGCACTTGGAGAACTTGGCATAGAGTTGGTTCCCCTGGAGTAACTCGAGAACCAAACGTAGATGTTGCGCATGTTCGGCTTTCGATTTGGAATAGATCAAGACATCGTCGATGAACACGATGACGAAACGGTCGAGATATGGTTTACACACGCGATTCATCAGATCCATGAAAACCGCTGGGGCGTTTGTTAGACCAAAAGGCATGACAACGAATTCGTAGTGGCCGTAACGAGTACGAAACACGGTTTTGGGTATATCCTCCTCTTGAATACGTAGCTGATGGTAACCTGAACGCATATCGATCTTCGAGAAACACGTAGCGCCTTGTAGTTGATCAAACAGATCGTCGATACGAGGTAGAGGATAGCGGTTCTTGATAGTCAACTTATTCAATTCCCGATAGTCGATGCACCTTCGCCAATCAGCGTCCTTTACCTCGCTGATAGACCGTCTTTCCACTGCTGCCTATCAATCCGGTCACCATAATGGCGTTTACCAAGGATACTTCGATTGTAAACAATTAGAAAATATTCCTTCTGACTTTCATGTGGCTAGGGGCAAATTTGAAGGTGAAATGGCTGATGCATTGGAGGCGGTATACAACGAGCCACTGCCTGGGTATGCTGACTTAGTGGATAAGGTGAATGAAGAGGGCACCAAATCTCTTCGTATGATGCTGGACCCTGCGGAAGAGTCTGAGGAAGCATAAGTAGTTTTATTTTGCTCATGTGTTTTAAACATTTGTGTCGTTTGTAATAACACTATTTAACCTTGGTTTTTGTGAAAATATCTACGTAGCTTGTCAGATATTTAATGCTAATCTCATGATGTATGCAGTCGCCCTTCTTCTGAAGTGTGGCGATTTGACCCGTAATGATCATTTACCATTAATACTGCTGTCGTCATCTCTGTCAAAACTGTTTGCCCCTCTATAAATTATGTTTCTTTTTTTCGAATTTGGTAACTAAAAAATATGAGTCGGAGAAGTTATAAGCAAAGACTTTCCGATATTTTTCGACGTTTGGATGCTGCCGATGGCCTGGTTCAGCTGCAAACTCTGGTGACCAAGTCGATGATTCGGAGAAGAAGAAGACCTAATGCCATTCCTTCCTGGGCGAATCGTGCATGCCAGAGTATTGTTTATGAGGATACTTTGCCAGCTGACACTGGCATGACGTCACTATCAGCCGATAATCTGATGCAACTCGTTCCGGCCGATCATGTTCAACGTTGCCATTTAGTGTACGAACGTTGTCGTGGTGGTCATGCTGGAAGAGATTCTATTGATAATCCGGGAGTGGTATCTCCACTGGTGATTGGAGAATCGACTGATGACTTGACCATTGATCCCCGTGTGCTGGATTGTGGTAAGGTGCTGCATACCCCTGCAGAGGTGATGGCGACTTGTTCCCACAAGTAGGTATTAGAACATGTTCCTTTTTTGGTTCCCATGTGTTTGGTTTTTTAACAATAGGGACAAGTACTTGGTTTTGTATAAGATAGTTTGTATGTATTTTTGTTAAAATACCTATCTTTTGGTAGCGGTTGTTGTATCTATTACCAAGATACCCGCTTTCAGCGCTGTATATTTTGACCCTATGACTTATGTGTATGAAAATATTTTCGTGTTTAAGGGCACTGTTGTTTACTGCTTTGTGCAATTTGTTTGCGATGGTAAATTTATTGTATTTTTACGTAATGAGATAAAACAAAAGGAAATAACTTTTATTAAACTCGAAACTTAAATGAAAAGAAGCGACATCGCTGTGGATGGATTACACTTGTTTACGTCAAAAAGGAAAGTTTGATCTTGCTGTTAGGAGCAAGGCGTTACATGTAACATTTTTTCAACTGAGCAATGTTCCAGCTACGCGGTATGGCGGTTCCATCTAGCCTGGACAAATGGTAGGCCCCTTTGCCTAGATCTTCTTGAATAACATAGGGGCCCTCCCAGTTGGGTCCCAGTTTCCCTGTGGGCTCCGCCCTACTGGCTTCATTCGCCTTCTTTGAAAGTATGCTGTGCCACGCGTTTGTTGTAGTACTTTTCCAATGTCTTTTTGTATTTTGCTCCGTTGATAGCGGCGGCTTCACGCCTTTGCTCGAGTGCGTCTAGACCCTTCCTTAGCAGCCTATCATTATTATTACCCGTGGTAAGGTGACGTAGTGATGGCAACCCCACCTCAGCGGGTATCATTGCTTCCATACCATAGGTTAGGCTGAAAGGTGTTTCATTATTACTTGTTTTGGGCATTGTTCGGTGCGCCCATAGGACATTTGGTAGTTCTTCAACCCAGGAGCTCCCATCAGAGTCCAATCTTCTCTTTATGCCATCTAGCAAACTTCTATTCGCCCGCTCTACCTGGCCGTTCCATTGGGGATGCGCTACAGATGTGAAAATTTGCTGTATCTGGAGTTCATCGCACCACTCTTGTAAAACTTTGTCGGTGAACTGTGTTCCGTTGTCGCTCACCAAGTATAGTGGCAATCCGAACCGGCATACTATGTGTTCCCAAAGGAACTTTTTGGCATTTTCCGCCGTGATCTTAGCCAAAGGTTTGGCCTCCACCCACTTGGTAAAGTAGTCGATTGCCACAATTAAGTATTTTAACCTTCCGGGTGCCAGCGGGAATGGTCCAACGATATCCACCGCCCATTTCTGAAAAGGCCAGGCCGCGGTGACTGGGATTAGGTTGTTCTTGGGCCTAAGTGTTTGAGGGGCGAATTTCTGATAGCTACGACATTTTCTGAGCTCCTGTACCGCGTCTTCGTGCATCCCGGGCCAATAGTACCCGGCGTTGTGGATTTTGGCTACAACTGCCCGGGATCCGGCGTGGATGCCGATATGCCTGCATGAATTTCTTGAATCAAGTACTTAGCTTCTATCGGAGAAACGCACCGTAAGAGTGGACCCAAGTATGACTTTCGGTATAAAATGCCACCATTTACTTCATATTGCAACGCCTTTGTTTGTATTTTTTGAGCATCGCCCCTACCGGGGGGCAACTCCCCCTTAGTAAGGAACTTTAACATCGGGGTATACCAACAGGGTTCTTCCGCTGTTACTGCGGAGACACTCCGGGGCTCAATTGAAGGCGTTTGTAACGTCTCCACTTTAACTTCTTTTTCCATGCCCGAGGTGGCGAGCTTGCTTAAAGCATCTGCTATCTGGTTTTTTCCCCTATGAACATGGTTAAGTGTGACATTCTCGAAAGAAGCCATGAGCTCCTTTGTTTTTGCTAGATATCTTGCCATCGATTCATCCTTAGCTTCATACGTCTCATTAACCTGGTTATTAACCAACAAGGAGTCGACATACGCCTCGACCCGTGCAGCCCCCATAGACTGTGCCATTCTTAAACCAGCAAGTAGTGCTTCGTATTCTGCCTCGTTGTTGGAGCATTCGAAGTCAAAGCGTAGGGCGTACATTAGTCTAATCTCGTCAGGGCTTATCAGCATGAAACCCGCCCCAGATCCTTTCTCACTCGGCGACCCATCAGTGTAAAGTTTCCAGGTCTGTCGGGCAGTGCTAGATTCCGGGGTATCCCGGATGGTGGGGTCCAATATGGTTTCTCCTTCAGGGATTTCTGCTAAGAAATCGGCAATAACCTGCCCTTTGACTGCTGTTCGTTTTCGGTATTCAATATCTAAAGCGCCTATCTCAATCGCCCATTTGGCCAATCTTCCAGAGATTTCCGGCTTGTGCAAAATTTGCTGTAGCGGGTAAGTTGTCAAGACTTGTATGCGGTGTGCTTGAAAATATCTTCTCAATCGCCTAGTGGCGTGTACTAGAGCCAGGACCAATTTTTCTAAGGTTGGATACCTCGTTTCTGGTCCCGCCAGTACTCGGCTTATGTAATATATGGGAGTTTGCTTCCCATCTCTTTCCACCATGAGTACTGCACTTACTGCGTTATGGGCTGCTGCCAAATACATTTTTAGTACTTCATTGGGGGAGGGCGCTGTAAGCATGGTCAATTTTTCGATAAAACGCTTCATGTCTTGCAGGGCTTCTTCAGCTTCGCCAGTCCATTTGAAATTCTTTTTGTTGAGGCAGTCTTTTAACGTCTTAATGAACGGTAAAGATCTCTCGGCGTGCCTTGCTAAGAATCGATTGATCGCCACTAAACGCCCATTTAACGCTTGCGCTTCTTTCAATGTTCTAGGAGAGGGCATTCGCCTTATAGCGGCTACCTTTTCCGGGTTAGCTTTGAAGCCGTCCCGGGTGACTACCACGCCTAAGAACTTTCCTTCTTCTACCCCAAAAGAACATTTCTTGGGGTTGAGTTTTATGTTGTATTCTCTAAGATTTTGGAAGGTTTCTTTGATGTCTTCTAACATTTGCTTCTCCTCCCTGCTTTTGATCACAAGATCGTCAACGTACACTTCCAGATTTCTGCCGATCTGGGTTTCGAAAGCTTTGTCCATGAGTCGCTGATAAGTTGCCCCGGCGTTTCGCAGACCGAAAGGCATCTTTGTGTAACAAAAAATGCCTACGTCGGTATGAAACGCTGTCTTTTCTTCGTCTTCCTTGGACATTTTGATTTGGTGGTACCCCTTATAGGCGTCCAGAAAGCATTTGTACCTGTAGGGGACCAGAGAATCAACTTTGAAGTCCATCTCAGGTAATGGGTACGCGTCCTTGGGACATGCTTTATTCAGGTCTTTGAAATCAATGCACATTCGCCATGTGCCGTCTGGCTTTTTTACCATCACCGGGTTTGATACCCATGTGTGGTACTGTGTTTCTCTGAGGATTCCAGCTTCCACTAACTTTCGTACCTCTTTGCCGACTGCTGCTTTTCGATCCGGGGCCATACTGCGTTTACCTTGCGCGACCGGTTTAATGCCTGGGAGTGTTGCTAACTTATGTTCCGCCTTATCGCGGGGAATTCCTGACATGTCGGAATGTTCAAAGGCAAAAACATCGACATTCCTTTTTAACAGTGCCTTCAAGTCGTTTTTAACCTCTGGGGAGAGGCTGTCTCCGATGGTAACCGTCTGATCTGGATGACGTGTGCTTAATACCCACCTTTCTGGACCAATAGCTCTGGTGGGGCCTTGGCGACATTTCTTGGTGTTTAATACCTCCCCTATTTTATCGCGATACACTGTTGCAATACCCCGCGGGGTAGGGAACTTCATGAAACCTCGCACCGTTGAGACTATAGCGTCTAATTTACCCAGAGTGAACCTTCCGATAATCACATTGTGGTATGACTCAGCGCGTACCACAAGGAATGTCAGGAGTATGGTTCTTTCCCGGGGCTCTTGTCCGAATGTAACCAGGAAAGTAATTTGACCAATAGGGTCAACTTTTTCCCCTGTGAAACCTTTAATGGGGGCGTGTACCGATTCAAGTAACCTTTTGTCTTCCGGTTGCATTCTGTTAAAACAGTGTTCATAGATGTTGTCTTCTGAACTCCCGGTATCGACCAGGATTCGCCTCATGCGGTAATCTCCTACTGCAGCGGATATGATTAGGGCGTCTGTACTGAGGTGCAAATCTTCTATACGAGGTTCGATGGTCATGGTTGCTAGCATCCAGGGTTCGAGCGTGGAGAAACTCCGCTTTGCCCCTTTTCCCTTGTCAGCGTGCACCATATTCAATTCTCGTGGTCTTTTACCCGCTGCTTTATCGTTTTCTTCCTTGACGACGGGTGGACCTTGCTTGATATCCCTTACTAAGTGTGCCAACTTACCCGCTTTTACAAAATATTCGATCTGCTTTTTCAGCTGAAAACAGTCGTTTGTGTCATGACCGCTCCCTTTGTGGTATTCACAGTATTTACTTGTGTCTTTGTTTGGGTTATCTTTTAGCGGCTTTGGAGGATTAAACTTGAGGTTCTCCGAGGCTAGGATCTCCGCCGGTGTCTTGCTTAGGTTAGGGTAGTCAGATCGAGGTTTCGAGGACTCGTTCCTTGAGTAGGCGTTTCTTGGTCGGTCATACCGCGAGTCCGTCTTGTCGTTCCTCTGGTATCGGTCTCCTCTACCCCTACCTTTAGAACTCCGCTGTTCTCTATCTTCTTGATTTTTGAGAGCCTCTTTCTTCCTATTGGCCGCGTGACTGGCGGCCACTGCCTTTTCTTGTATGACATAAACTTTAGCTATCCGTAGTATTTCATCAATGGTAGGTGGCTGATGTGCACAAAGTGGTCAAATAAATTTAACTAAATTAACCCTAAATTAGACACCTAAATTTTAAATTTATAAAACTAAGACTCTCTAAACCTAGACCACACAACCGGCAAGTGTACCGGTCAATGCAGTATAGCCTAAGTAAGTCCGAGTATCGAACCCACGAGACTCTACTGACTACGTTAACTAGACTCTGACTAGACTGACTCTAACCTAACTATACTTAACTGTTTTGTTGTTTGGGGGGGGTTACGGAAAAACTAAGGAAATCTATATTAAACTAATTAATTAACTAAGAACTGGACTAATACGAAAGAGAGCTAAAGATTAATTCAGATGAGTTAAACGACTACCTAGACTTGAATCCAGTTTAAATAAGAATAGACTTCTAACGGTACTATTGTTGTATGGAGCCGGGATCATGAGATACTAAACCTTAAGGTATTTCAATGCTAAGACTTCCCGACCCTTCTCAGGAAGAAACCTAGGAAACCCTACAAGGCTGTTGTGAATACCGACTGTTAGACTTCCTCTCAGTCCTCTAACGATTCTAAAAGTGCCCTAATACGACTATCTACCTCTCAGCGCGATAATCTAAGGCAATTCTAGGTTCTAACTTAATTTACTAGACACAAATGCAATTAGGGAAATAAGATCAACTTCTCTCAAAACCTATCTTAGATATATATTGCACTGAGACCTAATAACTAACTCGAGCCTCTCAGCGACAAGTTAAGCAGAATACTTAATTCTAACTGTATTTTAATTACTGTTTCTAGGGCTATTGGCCAATTTACCCAAAGATCACCCGAACCCGTGAGGATGCAAATAATCAACACAAATTTATTATGTGAAAGACATTCACCAAAATCTATGTGAAACAGTAAATAATCAACAATCAAAAGTAAATACGCACACGCATCAAATCAGAAACTCTAGAATCCTTTACTTTCAGAAATCAATCCATAATTAAACAATAATAACCGTTAAAAGATCCAAACTTTAATCAAACCATCATCTTGTCTAGGTAGTATCTAGGGTTTAGCCTGAAAACATAATGTTTTAACAAAATTGAATACTAATAAATATCAAACCCGGACTTAATCTTGATCACGGCTTGAACCCTTTGCAAATTAAACTCTCAAATTCTTGTCACACTTCGTGCGTCTCCTTCTGACTTCGTGCGGCTCCTCCCCTCCGATTGTATGATGGTGATATTGTTATATGTATCGGGCTTAGGGTTTTATTAAGTGTTCACAATATAATTCACAAAACCCAATATCCACTCACATCCAATAGTGTTTCAAGGCCCATATCATATCCAAGATTCACGAAAACATGCTGGCCGAATGTATTTTTGGTGGCCCACTAATTTTTATTATGCCTTTGATTCCTCTATCTTATAATTCGTCCAGCCTTCATTACTTCACAATATTATATATTTTTTTTTCCTTGTGTTGCTTATGCCTTTAATAATAATATAGAGATAGCGGGCTCGATCCACTCAAGAAAAACAGCGGCAATTTTAATTCAGTAACTGGCATCGCACTCTGCCCAACTGGCTGGTTATTTCTGTATTACTCATTTTTGCTCCATTTGCACCAGAACCTGACAAAACACAATAAAATATAATATAACACTAAAACTAAATAAAACAAATAAAAACTATACAAAAATTATACAATCTACACGGGACAAGTATGTGTATTTTACCCCACATCAGTGGCACGCCATCTCTCCCATGGAGGGTCCTTAGCAACTCGTCATCGTTCACTCCTTGTAGGAAAGCTCCACATGCTAGATCGTTTGTCACGCCCGGGATTGCCAAGCTTTCCTTGTTGAATCTAACGATAAAATTTTCCACCGTTTCATTGTCTCGCCGGCGGATATGGAGAAGTTCGTTTCTATCCTTAGTGTGCCTGCGCTGCTGGCTGAACTGTAAGATAAATTTAGATTCCAGGTCTTCAAAACTGTCGATTTCCCCTGTGGGTAGACTATCCCACCAGACCCTAGCTGCACCCATCAGTGTCTGCACAAACATTTTGCACCATAGGGGCATAGGCCAACAAGCTACCTCCCCTGCACTTTTGAATAGGTTAAGATGGTCATCGGGGTCCCCTAGACCATCATATTTGCCTAGTGTTTGAGGCATCTTGGGTTTTTCCTTGATAGGAGCTTCCGCTATTCTTCTGGTGAACTTGGATTTGAAAGTTGCATCTACTGGCTTATAAGGTCTAGTGAGTCATCTTCTTCTACATAGATAGGTTGTACTGAAGGGATGACCCCACCCTGGCCTATACCCTGGGTAGAAGTGGGTAGCGCCGAGGTGTTGTTTAACATGGAGCTGGGGCCTCTACCCGGGGAAAATCTAGGTCTGGAGGTATTCCCTCTGTCATAGACGGGTTCCATTGTTGGCAGAGCTTGGGTGTAAACCGGTTGCGAGGTTGGAAAAGTCCACCATGGCGGCATATAAGCCGCGTACGACGATTGTTGGACATGACTCTGTGTAGTTCCCTGGGGTGTGTATGCTGAATTACCGTATGGAGGTAAATACCCATATGGGGGTGCGTAATAGTACCCCGGGAAATAAGCTTGATTTCCCGGCGTGGACGGGGCGTTCATGATTCCTGCCGGCATGACCACTGGCTGATGAGGCGGTGTAGACAGTGCAGATGTAAGCGCTGCTGAATACAAGGGTGGCATGGCGTAAGTAACTGATGGTTGATAATACCGAGGCATGCTTGCATGTGGCATGATAGTGCTCGAGCTTGCCGATGTAATAACTGGCATAGAGTTAAGACGCGACGTCTGTGCACCAGTGGTTGCCACTGGGGTGAACATGTTGATACCAGTTACTCTTGGTTCCACGGACTGTAACCGCAGGGAAGTGTATGGGAATAAATCCGCTTCAGTTGTTCCAGAAGAGGTGGCTATATTGCCCGCAAAACCTGGTGGTGGTCCTTCCGCCTCGAATTCCAAATCAAGCGACCTGGTGACGGCCGGTGAAACCGGCGTAGTGGTGATAGGGCCTGTTCCTGCCACCAGATTATTATTTGTCACTGCTTGGCTTGGGGTAACTGCTGCGTTCCGATCACTGACCATGGGGTTCAAACTAATTGTTACCGAAAAGGTCCCACGGATGGCGCCAATGAAGAAACACTGACCTTGACGGTAATATCCGATGAGGACTTCAATTATCAATGATCCGAACGACTAACTGCAAAACAGAAACACCGTTAGGACTCGTTATAGGAATGGGGTTATCCCTGTAACCACCCTCCGGCGTGAGAATAAGTCTCGGTTGTGGGAGTATAAAAGTATAGAAAGGGGAGAAAGTTGTATGAGAATAAGATGATATGTACCTTATACGTTTACCTCTATTTATTGTTTATGATTAGGGTTTCCCTTAACTTAGGATGGGCTCCTATAAGTTAGGGATTTGCATGATCTTCCCGAAAAGTTGGAGATTTGGTTGCGTGGCCTATCCATGCAGGATGGAATATTCTAGAACAAATATTTATACTTGTTTATTTATAATGACCGGGTTGGATTATCCGATTAGGGTCATACCTCGTCAGCCAATTTGGTCAAAACCTCACCAACGTGTCGTTTCGGATCAGTCAAAATCGTAATTTTGGAATTAAACCTTGAATTAACATAGATATAAACTTATAGGGCGACTTCAAAAAAATTGCGCCAGTTAGTGATGGCGGTTACAGTCCATTTGACAACACATGACAATGTGGATTTGTTCAACACAGTCTTGTGGCATCTCACAAGGGTTCAACATTGACAGACATAAACTATATAACATATTCTTACAAAGGCTTTCGACACCACTTGTGTAACTTTTTCTTTTCGTGTGGGGAAAATGCATAAATGAACCATACAAACACTAGTCATACAGACAAACCTTAACATCCGAACACTGCACCAAGTAGTGTGAGTGACGGGACGAGTTGACGAAGACACTAGATTATGCATGAAGAATTATAAATACTGTCTCAACAACCATCATTGGTTATCTGATGGGCGGCTAAGGCTTGTTCCTCAGCAAGCGTTGACCGTTTGAAAAACGTGAACATGAAAAACCACTAGTACAAATTATGTTTTTCCCTCAAAAAATATTATTTTAGGCGGTTATATACATAAACCGCCCAAAAATCATACATACATTGCACAAAATAAATTTACACGCACAAACAAATGGTTTTTCTGAGCTGTTGTAAATTATGGCTCAAAAAATAGTTTTTTTTTTGCGTACATAACAACCTAGCTCAAATAAAGGGTTTTTTCATATTTCTTAACTAGTGGGAATGCCCGCGCGTTGCGGCGGGTGTCCGGACTAATAACATATTCAATAATGACGCCTATTACGAACCACAACCCATTCCGGATTTCTAACATTTTATCCCATTCAACAATAACTGCAAGATACTTTCAAGGTATAAAACCTTCTGATTCATTTTCTTTCAAAAAAAAAAAATTAGTATCAATTTAAAGAGAAACAAGTCAAATGCGTAAATATATTTGTATCTTAAAAGAAAACGGGTGAAAAGTCTCCCAATGTCGATGATGATGATGATGACAATGACGACGAGGATGACGATGACGATGACGATTACGATGCATTAAAGAGCATCACATTTACATTCACTAATCTTCTTGCTTTACACAGGGTGTCAATGTGTCATCATAAGCTTGGACAAGTATGTTATTTTTTTTAAATTATTAGTGTGTAAAATCATATTATCTACTTTTTTCGTCCAAATTGACTTGTTTTCATGCCAACTTTCCTATCGAATCCAAGGCAATCGCGCCAATTAATCAATTATACACAACGGGTCCAAACACGCAAATTCTGAACTTTTTTTAATTGAAGGAAGCCCACTTTATCAGGTTTGTAGGGTTATTATAAAGTTTTCTTCTCTACAGACTAATAAACTAGAAGTCCAACTCATGCTTTTCTCAAAATGAAAACCTCAAACTTTATATTAAAAACCCAACAAATTCCGGTTACTAACGAACCCTCTTCACCCCCTTGATTCCACCAATGCGGATTACCTGCATATGATCACTTTCTATGGGAGAAATTGTATCACTCATGCGGTGGCTACATTTTATTGCAAGATTAAAGTCTTGTTTGTATTTGTAACAAACCATGTTTAAATATATATATATATATATATATATATATATATATATATATATATATATATATATATGGTAGGGTTCATGAGTGAACAATGATTTATTTGTGAACAAAATTAACTTATCCTGACCATTGATTTTGTAGATCTATATTTTTTCTTTAATGGCAAGATTGTAATTATCTTTTGTAACTTACAAGTAATTTAATAGACACAAGGGTATAATTGTATATTTCTATCTCCATTTAATTAATTAATTTTTTCTCTCTCCTGATTTCTCTTTCCAATTAAAAGAATATTTAATTACATTCTCTATATTTTTTTCTCTCACATATTACCTAACTTAATATTTCATAATTTTTAAAAAATACAAACATTATCAAATATTGTTCCAGCTAGAACACAATTAAAAATATTTAATTACATTCTCTATACATATATGTATTAGATCAATGTTTGATGAAAAGATGTATAGTGGAAACAATATATAGTAGTACACAAGTGTATAAGTCTGATATATATCGACATGTATACACTATATACTTGAATAATACACAGGTGTATACGTCTGGTATATACTGACCCGTATACACATATGTACTTGAATAATACACAAGTGTATAAATCTGGTTTATACTGACCCGTGAAAACAAGATGTAATAATACACAAGTGTATAAGTCTTGTATATACTGACCTGTATACACATATGTTAAAAATCATAATTTAATTAGGTTTAATATTTAATTTTAAAAGGAACATAACAGTTTATTTAAAAAAACATTAGCCCTTCAATCTCTTATAATTAAAATAATAGAGAAATAATTAAAAATGAGAGAGAGAGAGAGAGTTAAGAGAGGAGAAAATTAAGGGATTTTAATTAAAAGTACTTGGCTAATGTCAATCTTACCCTTTTAATCTAAAAAATGATCAAGGGTCAAGATTAGTTCACTCTCAAAAAGTTGTTCACTCATGATCCTAATCCTATATATATATATATATATATATATATATATATGGGCAAGGATAAATCGAAAACCCACTCCAGTTGACTAAACCCTGAAAACCCATTAATAACCATTGATTAGAAGAGATGGATGGTTGTGATGTGTTTGGGTATTATCTCTCTTACTTTTTATTAAATTAATCATTAAATAGTACATGTAAGGGTAAAATGGGAATGGAGAGTTACAAATATATTCTTGGGAAGATGCAACTGCATCTGACTTGACTTCTGACTTCCTTTTGATGTAACACATAATTCAAAATACATATTAAAAAAAAGAAAAGAAAATAGTTATGACAAATCCTCCCTAGTTTCTCGTGCATCTTTTTCTTATTAAAAAAACACTACAATCTGTATATCACCCTAATATCCATTCATGAGATAATGGCTTTTTTTAATTCATATGTAACATTTTACAAAAAAAAAATAATACAAAAAATAACGTTACATTTTCTGTATAAATTCAAAAAATGTAAACACCCAGTAAACAAGAAAAATGCTTGTTTTTTTTTTTTTTTACCATTTAAAGGATATCCACATACATAAAAGTGTAACACGTTTTCTTTTCTTTCTCCTCCGACACAAAGTGTTATATTACATCACATTGTTACAAAAGTCGTCTTCCTACTACAAGATGTTACATGTTGGTACGTACACTACAATTTTTACATGATCAATTTTACGTCACATATGTAACACTTTTTTTTGTAACACAAAAAATGTAACACTTTGTTTCTGTAACATACACTTTATTTTTACAATAATCTGGAAAAAAATTGACAACACACTTTATTTTTACAATAATCTAAAAACGTGTAACAATTCACTTTATTTTTTGTAACGGGCATTATTTCTATAACACAAAAAAATGTAACATGCATTTTTGCTTTGATTGATTGTTACATTTCTAACACACAAAAAAAAAATGTAACAACACACTTTGTTTCTGTAACAGTCACTTTATTTTTACAATAATCTGGAAAAAAATGTAAAAACACACTTTATTTTTACAACAATCTAAAATAGTGTAACAATGCTCTTTATTTTCAGTAACATACATTATTTATTTGATTGTTACATTTCGTAACTAAAACACAAAGAATTGTTATGAGAATTGTTACATCGAAAATAAACTTCATTAACAATAATCCAACATAAGTAATGTAACTTGCAAATGTTACAAAATGTATATAAAAAATCTAACTTCATTAACAAGAATCCAATAACAACATATTTTTTAGATTCAATCATCATAACAGTAAAATAGAAAAGTAACATTATAATCCAATACATAAGAACTTAAAATCAAATTGTTTCCATTTTTCAGATCTGAAAACAAATTTTACACAAAAATTGATAAAATCGGTAATAAAAACAACATATACAGAAAATAAAAAATTAAAAACATTCATCTTCTTGAACAAAAAAATAAAAAAAAAAGTTGTAGATCTACAAAACACAAAAAAAAAAAGATCTACAAAACACAAAAAATTGCAAATCTAAAAAAAAACTGAAAACAAACATACTTAGATCTGGTAGATCTGGTAGCATCTTTTCGGAGCATCTTCGACCGGAGCATCTTCGACCGGAGCATCTGGAGCATCTTCAACCGTTATCTGAAGCATCATCTTTTGGATCTGGATCATCTTTTGATTCGAAGCATCTTTTTTGGTTCGGGGCATCTTTTTGGTTCGGAGCATGTGGATGATGATCTTTTGATGTTCATATGTAGCCATGGAACCAAGCCACCATGTGATCCAAGTGTCAACCACAACCACCGTCACCTCCACCACTCGAACCGGCTTGAACTCCGCCGTTTGAACCGAAACAACTGACCACCTCGACACCTTTTTGTTGATACAATCATGGTATTTGATTAAATGCTATTAGATCTAAAGAAGAAATTAAGGTGAAAAAGCCTGAGTTTTGATTTAGGAATAAGAGAGAGAGAGAGAGAGAGAAAGGAAATGAATAAAGAGAACACGTCTCTTGAATATGGAGAAAAAAAGGAGTGGATGAGTTCAAATATTAAATGCAAAAGTGATGTTCAATCAAAAAGTGTGTCAGGCATTTAAAAAAGTAAAAGCAAAGTGAGCCACCTTCTCACTTACACATTCAGTCAACATTGAGGAAAAAGACGAAATTGCCCTTCTATCTTCTTATACTAACATGTGATGTGGCTCATTCCTGGCCACCTATAAGGGTTTCCTGGGTTTAGTTAACTGGAGTGGGTTTTCTCCTTATAATTAGCCATATATATATATATAGGGAGGAGATCATGCGAGAACCACCCTTATTGCGAGAACTGCGAGAACCAATGTGAACACAACCTAAAATAGCTAAAAAAACCTAAAAAAACCTAACCCCCACCCCCCCCCCCCAAAAAAAAAAACCTAACCCCCCCCCCCCCCCCCCAAAGCTAAATGCTAAAAACTAAAACCCCCAAAAAACCTAAAAAAAACCCAACCCCCCCCCCCCCAAGCTAAAATGCTAAAAACTAAACCCCCAAAAAACCTAAAAAAATACTAAATTTTTTTTAAATATTTTTTATGCTCAAATCGCTACTTTTAGTGGCAAAAAAAAAAAATTAATTTTTTTTTGGCTTCGAAAAGTAGCTATTTTTATATAAAAAATATTAAAAAAAAAAATTTGTGTGATTTTTAGCTATTTTTAGGCATTTTTGGTTGTGTTCACATTGGTTCTCGCGGTTCTCGCAATAAGAGGTGGTTCTCGCATGATCTTCTCCATATATATATATATATATATATATTTACAGATAGTGTAAAAATTAAATACAAATGGGTCTTAACATGGGAAGTGAAGGAAAAAATTTTCTTTTTATTTTTTTTTTCTATCTACTTAAGCATAATGTTTAGTTGCAAAATTCTAAACTATCCGGGACTAAAATACGTGTTTGACATGATGAGAAAAAAATTAAAAAATAATAAATAAAAATTCTCTCTTTCACTGCTTATGTTAAGACCCATTTGTATGTTAAGATTCATTGTACACAATTTTTTCAGAACAAATATCATGTTGAGAACTGTAGAAAACCACATAAAACACTTATACCTAGTGCAATGATAGTGAAGTAGGCAGTTTAGTAACCGCCTTGTGTATTACACTTAAAGCAAAAGGTACAAGTTAATTATGCAATTCTCAACATAATTATTTGTTCTGAAATGAAAGTGCCCGTACACGCGCGCACACACACATATATACATACATACATACACGCACGCACGCACATATACCATTAAGAGCATTCACATCCCATTCTGCATTTTTATGTGAGTGAGTTTTACATATTATAAAAAGTGGTTGTGAGTGGAGGAAAGAGAAAATGTTACTGCATCTGTATATTTGCGGAGACATTGTTCATCCCTATTAATTTTTTAATTTTTTTTAAAGTGGTTGTGATTGGAGGAAAGAGATAAGGTAATGATAAAAGTGTCACACCCTGGCTTTGCGGAAGCGTGGTTAATTTTGGTGTGACTTCTTAATACCATAGCTTAATCATAACAAGCTATATGAATTTAAAAACCATGCAAGTCATCCATTAAGTTTGAAAATAACATACAATACCATTGTTTGACGAGAACATACTCCAACAACAATAACCTTGTTCAAAAGACATAACAACTAATACAGAAACATAAACGTGATTTAGGGACTGTGTCTTGTCCAGGTAAGAGACACATCCCCTAAACCCTGATGACTTCATGACATTGTGCAGCGGAAAACGTTCCATACCGTGCCAGATCCGTTTAATTTCCTGAAATACATGTGAGTTGAAAAATCAACAATAATGTTGAGCGAGTTCATGTGCAAGTGAGTATGTAAACACTTGTAAGTATAAAAGTTTCCTGGTATGTAGCAGTGTAAGAGGACTTGTGATCACCAATGGTTTGCAAGGCCATTAGCATGTTGTGAAATGCAAGTAGGAAGACACAACCTAGCCGATTTTTGCGTTGGGCAACCAAGTCACTCCAGGTCCGTTCTGTTGGCCTCAGAGAGGTCCGTTTGGCCTAGAGCTGGGCTCGCTACACCCAGATAGATCTACCGCTCGAGTCCCTCGGTGTTCTAACTACCCATTCACATGATCTAAACCTCCTTACGTTAATCATACCGTGTATAAAGTACTTGTAAACAAAGTAACATGTATTTCACCCCCGCAGTTAAGAAAACTGAAAACAGTTAGAGAAAAGGGGGACATGAACTCACAGTGAATGCGTATCTCTATCAAGCGTCTCCAATACAGTAAGCTGTGCAACGACCTACAAGTGCTAATTCTATTAGACGGACGGCCGTGCTTTAGCTTTACAGTTTATGTCTTTGGGAAATAGTTAGACAACTATTTCGTGTTTATTTTCTGTATACACTTGATGGTTATTTTTCCTTCCCAAGGATGGGGGATTTAATACATGTGCGTATAATCTTTCATCATTAAGTCTCACTTAATCTTTATACATCCAACTCCAAAATGTAGGTATTTATCCAAAATACGTTATTAAAGTACGCGTTCATAAATATTTCCGTAATCGTGTAAGTTACGTTTTATCATACGAGTGGTAATATAATTACCGGCGTAACTTATATATTTATGGCGAAAGCGTTTGTATTAATTTTGGAGTCGTTATCATTTGTAAACATTATTTTTACTCTAAAAATAATACTTGTGTATTTCACAAAATAATCATAAACAGTGTGTGAAAATGTATATTTATCACGTTAACCTTTGTGAAAAATCCCACCTCCGAATATCTAGTAAAATATAGTGCTGGCGATATTTATGTTTCGAAAATATGTCCAAAAATAGTTCTAACACTTGTTGTGTAAAAAGTCTCAGTGTTAGGTTTTTAGAAAATTTCGCCAGAGTTTCCCCTGTAACTGGAGGTGGCCACGCTTTCAAGCGTATCATTTTCTTTTAATAATCAAATCAACAACTTCTTTATTCAATCAAACAATTTCCGACACATCAAACTAGTCAATAAATATGTAAGTCGCATAATCGCATGAACTTGTAGCTTTTCCGAATCTATATTGTAAATCCCATTATATTTCGTGTATCTTTATATAAAATAGCTTTAACCTCGTAAAAACCTCGTTTTTAGAGAAATCTGTCTTTACAACTCCTAGTCACATTTGACAAAACTAGTTTCTTGTCGGATCTTTTCATTTCACAAGTGCTTACACACTCGTGGTTTATAAAATCATGTTTACTAGTGTAAGATCCACTTTTTAAAATACATGATTTCTTAAAAGTGTGGTTCTTTGAAGATACCACTTGCGGATACGTAGATCCGCTAGTTTTAAACACTATTGTACCGGTTAAATCACTTTTACACAAGAAAAATATTTCTACACAAGTTCATGTATCTCGTGTGGTAGAGTTTCGCCCTTTAACCCTTGTGGTAACCAAAAACGAGCTTATGTGAAGATACATGATCTTACAAAGTTGGGTTAAACGGAGATCCGAGCTACCACATCATAGATCGGGTCTAGATCAACACAAATCTCAAACACTACATCTTTTACACAAGTTACTAGCTATTAACCACCACTTTTAGTATTTTTACTAGACTTTTATGCATCAACTTTCATTTTAACAAGATTCAACCGACAAAATTCCTTTTACCCACTTTAGATAAGTGTAAAAACAAGTTTTAAATGATATACCTCTAGCTCGGGGCTAGGGAAGAATCGTGATGAAAAACGCGTGGATAAAAGCTAACGGTTGAGGTCCTTCGTGTTCCGCTTGCACCAAAGCTCCTAATACGCGACCTTGGATGTTTGTATGATGATGGAATGGAGTGAACAAGAGCCGAAGGTATGATGGTGGTGTGTGGGGTGTTCGGCCGAGAGTGGGAGGGCAAGAGAGAGAGAGTTGAAGTGTGGTGAGTTAAGTGGTGATTATCTTAAGTAAAACTCTAGTATTTATAGGAAAGTTAAGTGCTATTGTCCAATGGATACCATGTCTACAAGATATTAGACACTCTAAGATTGCACAAGATCATCAAGTACTAGTGTGTCCCCTAGGGGACCGAACTCGGTTATGGGGGGGGGGGGGGCTTGGTCCGATTTTAAGTAGTTTAGTTAGGGGTTTAGTTTTGTTAATTAAGTTAACTAAGTATCTAACTTAGTTAGTGGTGTGTTACACGTTATGGCGGGTGTTAGGGTAATCAGGGACCCTAACTGGCTCAGAAAAAAAAAAAAAAAAAAAAAAATAGTGAAAATACTAATATTTTCATGTTCCGGGTAAAGTCCGGGTGTTCGGTTGGATAGTAATCCGTTAAAGTCTTTTGTAACGCTTTAAAGTGTCGTTACTACATTTTTAGTGACGCAATTTGTTTTCCCGACACTTTAGAAAGTGTCAAGTAATATTTTCTCCTGTTCTGGCACTTTATTAGTCAGCTAGAAGCTGGTTTATTTGTTAAAGTGCTTTGTTTGGTACTTAAAGTACGTTTTTGGCACATCCGAATCAGTGTATCTTATTCCTAGAGACGCGGTAACACAACCCTTATATCCTACACTCACTACCAGTGTAGCCAAAATATATGAGGCTCTTAACAGGCCTTAGAGGCAGTATCTGCCTGATGCTGGTATATCAGCATGTTCACTGTGTATCCGTTTAGTGCTACTGTGCTTTTTGTGCATCATGTTTGTCACTAGGGTTCAACATGTAATCAATGTAGTGACAGCAAATAAAGTATGATGCAAGTAAGTGCATGTATCAGTATGCAGGTAGCAGTTTATCAGCTAGTTTCAATCAAGCACAGTAATAAAGCAGAAATTAATCAGTAATTAAGTTGTACGGATACCTGGTTTAGTGCGGGTTGTCACATTCTCCCCCCGTTAAATAAATTTCGTCCCGAAATTTAAGTTCTGCTTGTAGAAGCAGGGTTCTTAGGAAATAGGTGGGGGTACTTTCCTTTCATCCGGTCCTCACGCTCCCAGGTGTATTCAGGACCATGTCTGGCATTCCAGCGAACCTTGACGAGTTTGACACTGCTCCGACGGGTCCTGTTAACTTTCCAATCGGTGACCTCGACGGGTTCTTCTACGAAGTGGAGCGTGTCGTCAACATGAATCTCGTCGATAGGAATGGCAACGTCAACCTGAGTTGGACTTTTCTTTAAATTGGATACATGAAATGTATCGTGAACACCATTTAGTTCAGCGGGTAGGTCCAACTTGTATGCTACTGTCCTAATTCTTTCTAGAATTCTGAAGGGACCAATGTAGCGCGGATTCAACTTTCCACGCTTTCCAAAGCGCGCTACCCCCTTCCAGGGTGAAACTTTCAATAATACCATTTCTCCAACTTGGAAATCCACATGCTTCCGGTTTGGATCCGCGTAGGCCTTTTGCCTGTGGCGAGCGGCTTCGATATGTTTAAGTATTTGCGCGATCTTGTCTGTCGTCTCTTGGACGATCTCGGGACCAGCAAGTTGCCTATCACCTGCGTCAGCCCAACATAAGGGTGATCGGCACTTGCGTCCGTATAGGGCTTCGAATGGCGCGACACCAATACTGGTGTGGTAGCTGTTGTTGTATGAAAATTTGACCAAAGGTAAGTGTTTATCCCAGCTACCGCCCAAATCCATAACACATGCCCTCAGCATGTCTTCCAAAGTTTGTATCGTTCGCTCGCTCTGGCCGTCAGTTTGCGGGTGGAACGCAGTGCTCAGATTCAATTGTGAGCCAAAAGATTCTTGGAAAGATTGCCATATTCTTGACACAAACCTTCCGTCTCTATCCGAGATGATCGAGAGAGGTACTCCATGACGTGCTACGATCTCTCTCAAGTAAATTTCCGCAAGTTTACTAGTACTGTCTTTCTCCTTGATTGGCAGAAAGTGTGCGGACTTTGTTAGGCGGTCAACAATCACCCAAATCATATCATGGCCTCTTGGCGTTCTTGGCAGTTTTGTAACAAAATCCATTGAGATTTGTTCCCATTTCCACTTGGGAATCTCAGGTTGTTGCAGAAGTCCCGAAGGCTTCTGGTATTCTGCCTTGACCTTAGCGCACGTTAAACATTCGCTCACGTAGACAGCAACGTCGCCTTTCATCCTAGGCCACCAGTAATAATTCTTGAGGTCCTGGTACATCTTATCCGATCCAGGGTGGATAGAGTACCGTGATCTGTGCGCTTCATCGAAAATAACTTTCCTTAATCCACCAATCTGAGGAACCCAAATCCTTTTCTCAAAACATAACGTCCCTTCCTCGTTTGGTACCAAAAGCTTCTCCATTCCACGGAGATGTTCTTCCTCAAGGTTTCCCTCCTTGAGAGCTTCCTTTTGTGCGGCACGAATGCGTAAGGATAGATCGGTTCGGATAATCATCTCTAGAGCCCTAACCCTTATGGGCTTGATTCTTTCTTTACGACTTAGGGCGTCGGCGACTACATTCGCCTTCCCTGGGTGATACTTTATCTCGCAGTCGTAATCGTTCAATAACTCAACCCAACGTCTTTGCCTCATATTCAGCTCTTTCTGGTTGAATATATGCTGTAAGCTCTTGTGATCTGTGAAGATTGTGCACTTCGTACCATACAGGTAGTGTCTCCAAATCTTTAAGGCAAATACCACAGCGCCAAGTTCTAAATCGTGTGTGGTATAGTTCTTTCCGTGCACTTTCAATTGGCGTGATGCGTAAGCAATGACCTTTTGGCGTTGCATCAACACGCAACCCAATCCCTGACGTGATGCGTCGCAGTATGCCACAAAATCTTCAGTACCTTCCGGTAGTGCTAAGATTGGCGCATCACAAAGTTTGTTCTTCAATAACTGGAACGCTTCTTCCTGTTTGATTCCCCAATCAAACGTCCTATCCTTCTGTGTGAGCGCGGTAAGGGGTTGAGCGATCTTTGAAAAGCCCTCTATGAATCTTCTATAGTAGCCAGCCAAACCCAAGAATTGTCGAATCTCGGTTGGCGTCGTAGGTGCTTTCCAGTTCTTGATTGCCTCGATCTTTGTGGGGTCAACATGAATTCCATCCCCATTAACCACATGTCCAAGAAACTGGACTTCGCGTAGCCAAAACTCGCACTTGGAGAATTTGGCGTACAGTTGTTCTTTCTTTAGCAGCTCCAATATGGTTCTAAGATGTTGTTCGTGTTCAGCCTTCGTCTTTGAGTAAATCAGGATGTCGTCGATGAATACAATCACGAACTTGTCTAAGTATGGCTTGCAAACCCTATTCATCAAGTCCATAAAGACTGCAGGTGCGTTCGTCAAACCAAATGGCATAACGAGGAACTCGTAGTGTCCATAACGAGTTCGGAAGGCTGTTTTCGGGATACTTTCCTCCTGTATCCTTAGTTGATGGTATCCAGATCGAAGATCGATCTTAGAGTAACAGCTTGAACCTTGAAGTTGGTCGAACAGATCGTCGATTCTTGGCAGAGGGTACCTGTTCTTGATCGTCAGCTTGTTCAATTCTCTGTAGTCAATACACATGCGGAAACTACCGTCCTTCTTCTTAACAAACAGGACTGGAGCTCCCCAAGGCGAGAAGCTTGGTCGAATAAAACCCTTGTCTAACAGCTCCTGAAGCTGTGTCGACAGTTCCTGCATCTCAGATGGAGCAAGTCTGTAAGGTGCCTTAGCCACAGGCGCGGCGCCTGGAACTAAGTCGATGTGAAACTCGACTTGTCTCTGAGGTGGTAGTCCGGGTAAGTCTTCCGGGAAGACTTCTGGATACTCCCTTACGACAGGGATGTCTTCGATCCTTGGCTCGGCAGCCTTCTTGTCTACGATGTGCGCCAGAAAAGCAACACATCCCTTCTGCAAACACTTCCTTGCTTTCAAACAGCTGATAATTCGTAACGGCGTCTCGCGCTTTTCTCCATGAACAACGATGGTCTCACCATCCTCGGTTGGAATACGAACAACCTTTTCGTGGCAAACTATCTCGGCTTTATTGCCCGATAACCAATCCATTCCTACTACCACGTCGAAACTTCCCAATTGGACTGGTAGTAGATCCAAAGCAAACTCACGTTCTCCTAATTCAATCACACATCCTCTGATAACATCATTGGCTTCTACCAACTTGCCATTAGCCAATTCAATTGCGTAGGGAATGTCTAACTTATTAGCGGCTAGCCCAAGTATTTTCTTAAATTCTAGTGATACGAAGCTATAGTCGGCACCAGTATCAAACAGAACAGATGCATAGCGTTGATTTACAGGGAACGTACCAGTGACAACGTTGGGATCCTGGCGTGCTTCCCGTGCACCAATCTGGAACACCCTTCCCCGGGCTTGGTTCAATCCCGGACAATCCTTCTTGAAGTGCCCAACGTCACCGCAATGAAAACATCCTAATCTTTTTCCATTTCCTGCACCATCACCAACTGGCGGGTTGTTTTGATTGGCAGTTCCGGCTTGATTTGCATTGTAGCCTCGATTATTCCCTTGTGGACGATTTCCCAGACCGCCACGATTATCGTTTCTATTCACATATCCTCCCTGGCCTCCCCGGCCAGTACCAACCCAACAGGTGTCTTTCAGATGACCATGTTTCCCACATACTTCGCATACTTTTAGCCTACATTGACCCGAATGGTGGCGTTGACAGGTATTGCATCTGGGCTGGGTGCCCATGTATCCTCTTCCTTTCCTTCCACTGCCAGCTGCACCCAGAGCTGGCGTGCTTGGTGCTCCTCTCTTACCATCACTGCTAACACTTTGTTTGAAGTTCGAAAACTTTCTTTTGTTAACCCCCGATGACTCGACATGAGTCTCAGTCTTCTTCGGCTTGACTTCATCAAACTTGTTTAAACGAATCGCCTCCTCGGTGAGAGCCACGCTCAAATCGATGGCTTCAGTGATAGTCGCTGGCTTGGAGGAGGTTACCATGCTTATGATTTGGGGAGCCAAACCCCAAATGAAGCGCTCGATTCGTTTGTATTCTGGCGTAACCATGTAAGGAACCACTTGAGATAGGTCGTGAAACCTTTGGACGTACTCTGCTACTTTCGGACCGTCCATTTTTAGGTGCCAAAATTCAGTCTCCAACCTTTGAATTTCTGCGCGTGAACAGTACTTTTTGCGCATCAGTTCTTTCAATTCGGCCCAAGTCAGGGCGTAGGCGGCAGCTTCGCCTAGAGTTTGTACTTGTAGGTTCCACCAGGATAGGGCTCCATTTAGAAACAGCCCTGAAATGTATGTGACTTGCTGATCCTCAGCGCACTTGCTCATGCGTAAAACAGAATCGGTTTTCTCAGCCCAGCGGGTAAAGGCAACTGCACCTCCTGTGCCATCGAAGTTAACTGGTTTGCAGTCTAAAAACTGCTTGTAGGTGCACCCGTGAGGTGGATTGTTATTGCCTTGGTTAACACTTCCGCTTCCTCCCGGCTGAGATGCTGCGTACTGTGCTATGGCAGCAGCAATGATCTGCTGAAGTTCTGCCTCGTTGGTTGGCATGTTTGGCTCGCGTCTTGGCGGCATCTTCTAAAAGATGGTTTAAGTTTGTTAGGCCATAGGAGGCTCCGTAAATTAGTTCGTAATATAGTGTACGTATATAACGGTAGTAATAGTATAATCACATAACATCTCATGTTATCACACATCACAAATATCAATCACACAACATCCCATGTCATAAAATATAAACAAATAGTCAAGCGAATCAAATATGGTGAGAACACTGCGATTGCCATATAAATGAGACCACATCGTAAGTGTATACATACAATCATCAATCACTAGGGGCTACATCACCCCTGTCAAAAGCTACATCAGTATCAGTACAACATCAAGTACATAACAAAAATCAAATCATAACGTAGTCTCCCCAAAATGCTGTGCAATCAAAAAGCAATCGCCGCCTTCTCACCTCGCCTACCCTAGTGGCACCGATGAGCTCTAAGCAGATGGTGGTGGAGGAGGGGAAAAACGGGTATAAAACAAACATCGCATCTCTAACCAATCTGCCTCCATCGCCTGCTGTGTGCGAATAATGGAAGCAATCTGCTGCTCCAAAGTAGTAAGATGAGCAGCATGGTCAGGGGGTAATGGTCGTGATGGCTGCAACGGAGAGGGTACCCGGCCATGGCACTGACATGGCTGCAGATGGGCTCTCTCCAACTCCTGTAGTCGCTGCTCATGCGACTCATGCTGGTATACAAATGACATCAATACATCCTCGATGGTGTGTCCCACGTGGAACCTGTGGTATGGATCAGTGGGTGGCATAGGGGAAAATGGTGACCACAGCAGTGGCTCACGTGTGGGGTCAAAGGGTGCCACCCCAAAAGGAGCTGTAGTGGGTGGAACAAAAGGAACCTGAGGCATGAAAGGCATGGGCATCGGTACATGCCCTGATGGGTGTGCTGAAGAGCCTTCTCCAGGCCCTGCTGGAGGTATAAACATAGGAATCTGAAACGAAAAGTCAGTATGTGGTGCAACAGGAATCTGTGGAGGAAAAGGTGGATCATCCTCCTCAGCCGGTATCCAACCGTGCTGTGCGGACTCATCCGGTGAATCCATATGTGCCCCGAACAGTGCATGTCCGGGCTCTAGGGGAACAGGATCAAGTAAGGGAGCAACAACAGGGTGAACGGGTGCCAAGTGCTCAATAGGGTGGTCAGCTGGTACAGCAACAACGGGTAAAGGATCAATGGGATCAACAGCAACATCTATGTGGTGATCATCAGCAATGGGCTCAAAAGGTACATCAGCATGCACAGGGTCATGCTTTGGTAAAGGGTCAAGGGCAGCTGCCTGCTCAGGTGCAATGGCAGGGTCAAGATCATCAAACGCCATGTCAAAATCGAAACCGGGATCAATCGGATCAAAAGGGTCAATAGGATCTGCTGGATCCTCCATCAACTGGTCCATTGGGACAAACTCTATGTCACGATCAGGCTCGAATCCTGGGGGAAACATAGGATCTGAATCCCCCTCATCGTCATGGTCAAAAACAAATCCAGGTACGGGAGCAACAGATAAGGCCCGGTCAGAATCAGACCCATGGGAGAAGTGCTGCGCATTATGAGCATGTGTGGGTACAGAAGCCACAGACTCAAAGGAGTCCGCGACTGGGGAATGAGCAGGTGACTCCGCAGCCGGAGCATCTGCGATCAGTAAGGGAGCAACAGCAGGTAGGGCCTCGCCCTGAGCATCCTCCAAAGGCTCCTCCTCAAACATATCGACGTCGTCCTCCTCGTCGTCGATGGGTAAAACAGGGTATGAAGCAAGGGGTACAGGAGCAGGGATCACAACGAGTGGTAGATCCCCGGCTGGAAGATCATCTGGGAGCTCATCAACGCCGTCGGGTAAGGCGAATGGCTGAAAGTCGTCGTCATCCGTGCTGGTGAAGTCTGACGTATAAACCTCATGCTCTGACGACTCCAAGTCATCCGATACGATAGGCCTGGGGCCGGTGGTGCCTGAACCACCTGAATCTGCTGAATCCATGTGTCTGTAACATACACACAAACATGTACAAATTGTCAATCATATAATCAAATAGTCACATAAGTCATCAGGCAAGCATTCAAACAAACATTTCTAGTCCCACTAGCCAACACTCCTAGTCCCACTAGCCGACACTCTTAGTCCCACTAGCCAACACTTCTAGTCCCACTAGCCAACACTTCTAGTCCCACTAGCCAACTCTTCTAGTCCCACTAGCCAACACTTCTAGTCCCACTAGCCAACACTTCTAGTCCCACTAGCCAACTCTTCTAGTCCCACTAGCCAACACTTCTAGTCCCACTAGCCAACTCTTCTAGTCCCACTAGCCTACTACCTCGATCTCTCAGACCGAGCCTAAAATAATACATAAAATGTGCTCAACATTTGTTTGTAAAAAGTTGTGGATCTGGACTTAAGTGGTATGCAGTAAAATGTTTTCGTGAGAGCCCTAGTGATCATAGTCTAGACTCAAGAAAGAATCCTAGTTCGCTATGATCAGAGCTCTGATACCAAGCTGTCACACCCTGGCTTTGCGGAAGCGTGGTTAATTTTGGTGTGACTTCTTAATACCATAGCTTAATCATAACAAGCTATATGAATTTAAAAACCATGCAAGTCATCCATTAAGTTTGAAAATAACATACAATACCATTGTTTGACGAGAACATACTCCAACAACAATAACCTTGTTCAAAAGACATAACAACTAATACAGAAACATAAACGTGATTTAGGGACTGTGTCTTGTCCAGGTAAGAGACACATCCCCTAAACCCTGATGACTTCATGACATTGTGCAGCGGAAAACGTTCCATACCGTGCCAGATCCGTTTAATTTCCTGAAATACATGTGAGTTGAAAAATCAACAATAATGTTGAGCGAGTTCATGTGCAAGTGAGTATGTAAACACTTGTAAGTATAAAAGTTTCCTGGTATGTAGCAGTGTAAGAGGACTTGTGATCACCAATGGTTTGCAAGGCCATTAGCATGTTGTGAAATGCAAGTAGGAAGACACAACCTAGCCGATTTTTGCGTTGGGCAACCAAGTCACTCCAGGTCCGTTCTGTTGGCCTCAGAGAGGTCCGTTTGGCCTAGAGCTGGGCTCGCTACACCCAGATAGATCTACCGCTCGAGTCCCTCGGTGTTCTAACTACCCATTCACATGATCTAAACCTCCTTACGTTAATCATACCGTGTATAAAGTACTTGTAAACAAAGTAACATGTATTTCACCCCCGCAGTTAAGAAAACTGAAAACAGTTAGAGAAAAGGGGGACATGAACTCACAGTGAATGCGTATCTCTATCAAGCGTCTCCAATACAGTAAGCTGTGCAACGACCTACAAGTGCTAATTCTATTAGACGGACGGCCGTGCTTTAGCTTTACAGTTTATGTCTTTGGGAAATAGTTAGACAACTATTTCGTGTTTATTTTCTGTATACACTTGATGGTTATTTTTCCTTCCCAAGGATGGGGGATTTAATACATGTGCGTATAATCTTTCATCATTAAGTCTCACTTAATCTTTATACATCCAACTCCAAAATGTAGGTATTTATCCAAAATACGTTATTAAAGTACGCGTTCATAAATATTTCCGTAATCGTGTAAGTTACGTTTTATCATACGAGTGGTAATATAATTACCGGCGTAACTTATATATTTATGGCGAAAGCGTTTGTATTAATTTTGGAGTCGTTATCATTTGTAAACATTATTTTTACTCTAAAAATAATACTTGTGTATTTCACAAAATAATCATAAACAGTGTGTGAAAATGTATATTTATCACGTTAACCTTTGTGAAAAATCCCACCTCCGAATATCTAGTAAAATATAGTGCTGGCGATATTTATGTTTCGAAAATATGTCCAAAAATAGTTCTAACACTTGTTGTGTAAAAAGTCTCAGTGTTAGGTTTTTAGAAAATTTCGCCAGAGTTTCCCCTGTAACTGGAGGTGGCCACGCTTTCAAGCGTATCATTTTCTTTTAATAATCAAATCAACAACTTCTTTATTCAATCAAACAATTTCCGACACATCAAACTAGTCAATAAATATGTAAGTCGCATAATCGCATGAACTTGTAGCTTTTCCGAATCTATATTGTAAATCCCATTATATTTCGTGTATCTTTATATAAAATAGCTTTAACCTCGTAAAAACCTCGTTTTTAGAGAAATCTGTCTTTACAACTCCTAGTCACATTTGACAAAACTAGTTTCTTGTCGGATCTTTTCATTTCACAAGTGCTTACACACTCGTGGTTTATAAAATCATGTTTACTAGTGTAAGATCCACTTTTTAAAATACATGATTTCTTAAAAGTGTGGTTCTTTGAAGATACCACTTGCGGATACGTAGATCCGCTAGTTTTAAACACTATTGTACCGGTTAAATCACTTTTACACAAGAAAAATATTTCTACACAAGTTCATGTATCTCGTGTGGTAGAGTTTCGCCCTTTAACCCTTGTGGTAACCAAAAACGAGCTTATGTGAAGATACATGATCTTACAAAGTTGGGTTAAACGGAGATCCGAGCTACCACATCATAGATCGGGTCTAGATCAACACAAATCTCAAACACTACATCTTTTACACAAGTTACTAGCTATTAACCACCACTTTTAGTATTTTTACTAGACTTTTATGCATCAACTTTCATTTTAACAAGATTCAACCGACAAAATTCCTTTTACCCACTTTAGATAAGTGTAAAAACAAGTTTTAAATTATATACCTCTAGCTCGGGGCTAGGGAAGAATCGTGATGAAAAACGCGTGGATAAAAGCTAACGGTTGAGGTCCTTCGTGTTCCGCTTGCACCAAAGCTCCTAATACGCGACCTTGGATGTTTGTATGATGATGGAATGGAGTGAACAAGAGCCGAAGGTATGATGGTGGTGTGTGGGGTGTTCGGCCGAGAGTGGGAGGGCAAGAGAGAGAGAGTTGAAGTGTGGTGAGTTAAGTGGTGATTATCTTAAGTAAAACTCTAGTATTTATAGGAAAGTTAAGTGCTATTGTCCAATGGATACCATGTCTACAAGATATTAGACACTCTAAGATTGCACAAGATCATCAAGTACTAGTGTGTCCCCTAGGGGACCGAACTCGGTTATGGGGGGGGGGGGGGGCTTGGTCCGATTTTAAGTAGTTTAGTTAGGGGTTTAGTTTTGTTAATTAAGTTAACTAAGTATCTAACTTAGTTAGTGGTGTGTTACACGTTATGGCGGGTGTTAGGGTAATCAGGGACCCTAACTGGCTCAGAAAAAAAAAAAAAAAAAAAAAATAGTGAAAATACTAATATTTTCATGTTCCGGGTAAAGTCCGGGTGTTCGGTTGGATAGTAATCCGTTAAAGTCTTTTGTAACGCTTTAAAGTGTCGTTACTACATTTTTAGTGACGCAATTTGTTTTCCCGACACTTTAGAAAGTGTCAAGTAATATTTTCTCCTGTTCTGGCACTTTATTAGTCAGCTAGAAGCTGGTTTATTTGTTAAAGTGCTTTGTTTGGTACTTAAAGTACGTTTTTGGCACATCCGAATCAGTGTATCTTATTCCTAGAGACGCGGTAACACAACCCTTATATCCTACACTCACTACCAGTGTAGCCAAAATATATGAGGCTCTTAACAGGCCTTAGAGGCAGTATCTGCCTGATGCTGGTATATCAGCATGTTCACTGTGTATCCGTTTAGTGCTACTGTGCTTTTTGTGCATCATGTTTGTCACTAGGGTTCAGCATGTAATCAATGTAGTGACAGCAAATAAAGTATGATGCAAGTAAGTGCATGTATCAGTATGCAGGTAGCAGTTTATCAGCTAGTTTCAATCAAGCACAGTAATAAAGCAGAAATTAATCAGTAATTAAGTTGTACGGATACCTGGTTTAGTGCGGGTTGTCACATTCTCCCCCCGTTAAATAAATTTCGTCCCGAAATTTAAGTTCTGCTTGTAGAAGCAGGGTTCTTAGGAAATAGGTGGGGGTACTTTCCTTTCATCCGGTCCTCACGCTCCCAGGTGTATTCAGGACCATGTCTGGCATTCCAGCGAACCTTGACGAGTTTGACACTGCTCCGACGGGTCCTGTTAACTTTCCAATCGGTGACCTCGACGGGTTCTTCTACGAAGTGGAGCGTGTCGTCAACATGAATCTCGTCGATAGGAATCGCAACGTCAACCTGAGTTGGACTTTTCTTTAAATTGGATACATGAAATGTATCGTGAACACCATTTAGTTCAGCGGGTAGGTCCAACTTGTATGCTACTGTCCCAATTCTTTCTAGAATTCTGAAGGGACCAATGTAGCGCGGATTCAACTTTCCACGCTTTCCAAAGCGCGCTACCCCCTTCCAGGGTGAAACTTTCAATAATACCATTTCTCCAACTTGGAAATCCACATGCTTCCGGTTTGGATCCGCGTAGGCCTTTTGCCTGTGGCGAGCGGCTTCGATATGTTTAAGTATTTGCGCGATCTTGTCTGTCGTCTCTTGGACGATCTCGGGACCAGCAAGTTGCCTATCACCTGCGTCAGCCCAACATAAGGGTGATCGGCACTTGCGTCCGTATAGGGCTTCGAATGGCGCGACACCAATACTGGTGTGGTAGCTGTTGTTGTATGAAAATTTGACCAAAGGTAAGTGTTTATCCCAGCTACCGCCCAAATCCATAACACATGCCCTCAGCATGTCTTCCAAAGTTTGTATCGTTCGCTCGCTCTGGCCGTCAGTTTGCGGGTGGAACGCAGTGCTCAGATTCAATTGTGAGCCAAAAGATTCTTGGAAAGATTGCCATATTCTTGACACAAACCTTCCGTCTCTATCCGAGATGATCGAGAGAGGTACTCCATGACGTGCTACGATCTCTCTCAAGTAAATTTCCGCAAGTTTACTAGTACTGTCTTTCTCCTTGATTGGCAGAAAGTGTGCGGACTTTGTTAGGCGGTCAACAATCACCCAAATCATATCATGGCCTCTTGGCGTTCTTGGCAGTTTTGTAACAAAATCCATTGAGATTTGTTCCCATTTCCACTTGGGAATCTCAGGTTGTTGCAGAAGTCCCGAAGGCTTCTGGTATTCTGCCTTGACCTTAGCGCACGTTAAACATTCGCTCACGTAGACAGCAACGTCGCCTTTCATCCTAGGCCACCAGTAATAATTCTTGAGGTCCTGGTACATCTTATCCGATCCAGGGTGGATAGAGTACCGTGATCTGTGCGCTTCATCGAAAATAACTTTCCTTAATCCACCAATCTGAGGAACCCAAATCCTTTTCTCAAAACATAACGTCCCTTCCTCGTTTGGTACCAAAAGCTTCTCCATTCCACGGAGATGTTCTTCCTCAAGGTTTCCCTCCTTGAGAGCTTCCTTTTGTGCGGCACGAATGCGTAAGGATAGATCGGTTCGGATAATCATCTCTAGAGCCCTAACCCTTATGGGCTTGATTCTTTCTTTACGACTTAGGGCGTCGGCGACTACATTCGCCTTCCCTGGGTGATACTTTATCTCGCAGTCGTAATCGTTCAATAACTCAACCCAACGTCTTTGCCTCATATTCAGCTCTTTCTGGTTGAATATATGCTGTAAGCTCTTGTGATCTGTGAAGATTGTGCACTTCGTACCATACAGGTAGTGTCTCCAAATCTTTAAGGCAAATACCACAGCGCCAAGTTCTAAATCGTGTGTGGTATAGTTCTTTCCGTGCACTTTCAATTGGCGTGATGCGTAAGCAATGACCTTTTGGCGTTGCATCAACACGCAACCCAATCCCTGACGTGATGCGTCGCAGTATGCCACAAAATCTTCAGTACCTTCCGGTAGTGCTAAGATTGGCGCATCACAAAGTTTGTTCTTCAATAACTGGAACGCTTCTTCCTGTTTGATTCCCCAATCAAACGTCCTATCCTTCTGTGTGAGCGCGGTAAGGGGTTGAGCGATCTTTGAAAAGCCCTCTATGAATCTTCTATAGTAGCCAGCCAAACCCAAGAATTGTCGAATCTCGGTTGGCGTCGTAGGTGCTTTCCAGTTCTTGATTGCCTCGATCTTTGTGGGGTCAACATGAATTCCATCCCCATTAACCACATGTCCAAGAAACTGGACTTCGCGTAGCCAAAACTCGCACTTGGAGAATTTGGCGTACAGTTGTTCTTTCTTTAGCAGCTCCAATATGGTTCTAAGATGTTGTTCGTGTTCAGCCTTCGTCTTTGAGTAAATCAGGATGTCGTCGATGAATACAATCACGAACTTGTCTAAGTATGGCTTGCAAACCCTATTCATCAAGTCCATAAAGACTGCAGGTGCGTTCGTCAAACCAAATGGCATAACGAGGAACTCGTAGTGTCCATAACGAGTTCGGAAGGCTGTTTTCGGGATACTTTCCTCCTGTATCCTTAGTTGATGGTATCCAGATCGAAGATCGATCTTAGAGTAACAGCTTGAACCTTGAAGTTGGTCGAACAGATCGTCGATTCTTGGCAGAGGGTACCTGTTCTTGATCGTCAGCTTGTTCAATTCTCTGTAGTCAATACACATGCGGAAACTACCGTCCTTCTTCTTAACAAACAGGACTGGAGCTCCCCAAGGCGAGAAGCTTGGTCGAATAAAACCCTTGTCTAACAGCTCCTGAAGCTGTGTCGACAGTTCCTGCATCTCAGATGGAGCAAGTCTGTAAGGTGCCTTAGCCACAGGCGCGGCGCCTGGAACTAAGTCGATGTGAAACTCGACTTGTCTCTGAGGTGGTAGTCCGGGTAAGTCTTCCGGGAAGACTTCTGGATACTCCCTTACGACAGGGATGTCTTCGATCCTTGGCTCGGCAGCCTTCTTGTCTACGATGTGCGCCAGAAAAGCAACACATCCCTTCTGCAAACACTTCCTTGCTTTCAAACAGCTGATAATTCGTAACGGCGTCTCGCGCTTTTCTCCATGAACAACGATGGTCTCACCATCCTCGGTTGGAATACGAACAACCTTTTCGTGGCAAACTATCTCGGCTTTATTGCCCGATAACCAATCCATTCCTACTACCACGTCGAAACTTCCCAATTGGACTGGTAGTAGATCCAAAGCAAACTCACGTTCTCCTAATTCAATCACACATCCTCTGATAACATCATTGGCTTCTACCAACTTGCCATTAGCCAATTCAATTGCGTAGGGAATGTCTAACTTATTAGCGGCTAGCCCAAGTATTTTCTTAAATTCTAGTGATACGAAGCTATAGTCGGCACCAGTATCAAACAGAACAGATGCATAGCGTTGATTTACAGGGAACGTACCAGTGACAACGTTGGGATCCTGGCGTGCTTCCCGTGCACCAATCTGGAACACCCTTCCCCGGGCTTGGTTCAATCCCGGACAATCCTTCTTGAAGTGCCCAACGTCACCGCAATGAAAACATCCTAATCTTTTTCCATTTCCTGCACCATCACCAACTGGCGGGTTGTTTTGATTGGCAGTTCCGGCTTGATTTGCATTGTAGCCTCGATTATTCCCTTGTGGACGATTTCCCAGACCGCCACGATTATCGTTTCTATTCACATATCCTCCCTGGCCTCCCCGGCCAGTACCAACCCAACAGGTGTCTTTCAGATGACCATGTTTCCCACATACTTCGCATACTTTTAGCCTACATTGACCCGAATGGTGGCGTTGACAGGTATTGCATCTGGGCTGGGTGCCCATGTATCCTCTTCCTTTCCTTCCACTGCCAGCTGCACCCAGAGCTGGCGTGCTTGGTGCTCCTCTCTTACCATCACTGCTAACACTTTGTTTGAAGTTCGAAAACTTTCTTTTGTTAACCCCCGATGACTCGACATGAGTCTCAGTCTTCTTCGGCTTGACTTCATCAAACTTGTTTAAACGAATCGCCTCCTCGGTGAGAGCCACGCTCAAATCGATGGCTTCAGTGATAGTCGCTGGCTTGGAGGAGGTTACCATGCTTATGATTTGGGGAGCCAAACCCCAAATGAAGCGCTCGATTCGTTTGTATTCTGGCGTAACCATGTAAGGAACCACTTGAGATAGGTCGTGAAACCTTTGGACGTACTCTGCTACTTTCGGACCGTCCATTTTTAGGTGCCAAAATTCAGTCTCCAACCTTTGAATTTCTGCGCGTGAACAGTACTTTTTGCGCATCAGTTCTTTCAATTCGGCCCAAGTCAGGGCGTAGGCGGCAGCTTCGCCTAGAGTTTGTACTTGTAGGTTCCACCAGGATAGGGCTCCATTTAGAAACAGCCCTGAAATGTATGTGACTTGCTGATCCTCAGCGCACTTGCTCATGCGTAAAACAGAATCGGTTTTCTTAGCCCAGCGGGTAAAGGCAACTGCACCTCCTGTGCCATCGAAGTTAACTGGTTTGCAGTCTAAAAACTGCTTGTAGGTGCACCCGTGAGGTGGATTGTTATTGCCTTGGTTAACACTTCCGCTTCCTCCCGGCTGAGATGCTGCGTACTGTGCTATGGCAGCAGCAATGATCTGCTGAAGTTCTGCCTCGTTGGTTGGCATGTTTGGCTCGCGTCTTGGCGGCATCTTCTAAAAGATGGTTTAAGTTTGTTAGGCCATAGGAGGCTCCGTAAATTAGTTCGTAATATAGTGTACGTATATAACGGTAGTAATAGTATAATCACATAACATCTCATGTTATCACACATCACAAATATCAATCACACAACATCCCATGTCATAAAATATAAACAAATAGTCAAGCGAATCAAATATGGTGAGAACACTGCGATTGCCATATAAATGAGACCACATCGTAAGTGTATACATACAATCATCAATCACTAGGGGCTACATCACCCCTGTCAAAAGCTACATCAGTATCAGTACAACATCAAGTACATAACAAAAATCAAATCATAACGTAGTCTCCCCAAAATGCTGTGCAATCAAAAAGCAATCGCCGCCTTCTCACCTCGCCTACCCTAGTGGCACCGATGAGCTCTAAGCAGATGGTGGTGGAGGAGGGGAAAAACGGGTATAAAACAAACGGCGCATCTCTAACCAATCTGCCTCCATCGCCTGCTGTGTGCGAATAATGGAAGCAATCTGCTGCTCCAAAGTAGTAAGATGAGCAGCATGGTCAGGGGGTAATGGTCGTGATGGCTGCAACGGAGAGGGTACCCGGCCATGGCACTGACATGGCTGCAGATGGGCTCTCTCCAACTCCTGTAGTCGCTGCTCATGCGACTCATGCTGGTATACAAATGACATCAATACATCCTCGATGGTGTGTCCCACGTGGAACCTGTGGTATGGATCAGTGGGTGGCATAGGGGAAAATGGTGACCACAGCAGTGGCTCACGTGTGGGGTCAAAGGGTGCCACCCCAAAAGGAGCTGTAGTGGGTGGAACAAAAGGAACCTGAGGCATGAAAGGCATGGGCATCGGTACATGCCCTGATGGGTGTGCTGAAGAGCCTTCTCCAGGCCCTGCTGGAGGTATAAACATAGGAATCTGAAACGAAAAGTCAGTATGTGGTGCAACAGGAATCTGTGGAGGAAAAGGTGGATCATCCTCCTCAGCCGGTATCCAACCGTGCTGTGCGGACTCATCCGGTGAATCCATATGTGCCCCGAACAGTGCATGTCCGGGCTCTAGGGGAACAGGATCAAGTAAGGGAGCAACAACAGGGTGAACGGGTGCCAAGTGCTCAATAGGGTGGTCAGCTGGTACAGCAACAACGGGTAAAGGATCAATGGGATCAACAGCAACATCTATGTGGTGATCATCAGCAATGGGCTCAAAAGGTACATCAGCATGCACAGGGTCATGCTCTGGTAAAGGGTCAAGGGCAGCTGCCTGCTCAGGTGCAATGGCAGGGTCAAGATCATCAAACGCCATGTCAAAATCGAAACCGGGATCAATCGGATCAAAAGGGTCAATAGGATCTGCTGGATCCTCCATCAACTGGTCCATTGGGACAAACTCTATGTCACGATCAGGCTCGAATCCTGGGGGAAACATAGGATCTGAATCCCCCTCATCGTCATGGTCAAAAACAAATCCAGGTACGGGAGCAACAGATAAGGCCCGGTCAGAATCAGACCCATGGGAGAAGTGCTGCGCATTATGAGCATGTGTGGGTACAGAAGCCACAGACTCAAAGGAGTCCGCGACTGGGGAATGAGCAGGTGACTCCGCAGCCGGAGCATCTGCGATCAGTAAGGGAGCAACAGCAGGTAGGGCCTCGCCCTGAGCATCCTCCAAAGGCTCCTCCTCAAACATATCGACGTCGTCCTCCTCGTCGTCGATGGGTAAAACAGGGTATGAAGCAAGGGGTACAGGAGCAGGGATCACAACGAGTGGTAGATCCCCGGCTGGAAGATCATCTGGGAGCTCATCAACGCCGTCGGGTAAGGCGAATGGCTGAAAGTCGTCGTCATCCGTGCTGGTGAAGTCTGACGTATAAACCTCATGCTCTGACGACTCCAAGTCATCCGATACGATAGGCCTGGGGCCGGTGGTGCCTGAACCACCTGAATCTGCTGAATCCATGTGTCTGTAACATACACACAAACATGTACAAATTGTCAATCATATAATCAAATAGTCACATAAGTCATCAGGCAAGCATTCAAACAAACATTTCTAGTCCCACTAGCCAACACTCCTAGTCCCACTAGCCGACACTCTTAGTCCCACTAGCCAACACTTCTAGTCCCACTAGCCAACACTTCTAGTCCCACTAGCCAACTCTTCTAGTCCCACTAGCCAACACTTCTAGTCCCACTAGCCAACACTTCTAGTCCCACTAGCCAACTCTTCTAGTCCCACTAGCCAACACTTCTAGTCCCACTAGCCAACTCTTCTAGTCCCACTAGCCTACTACCTCGATCTCTCAGACCGAGCCTAAAATAATACATAAAATGTGCTCAACATTTGTTTGTAAAAAGTTGTGGATCTGGACTTAAGTGGTATGCAGTAAAATGTTTTCGTGAGAGCCCTAGTGATCATAGTCTAGACTCAAGAAAGAATCCTAGTTCGCTATGATCAGAGCTCTGATACCAAGCTGTCACACCCTGGCTTTGCGGAAGCGTGGTTAATTTTGGTGTGACTTCTTAATACCATAGCTTAATCATAACAAGCTATATGAATTTAAAAACCATGCAAGTCATCCATTAAGTTTGAAAATAACATACAATACCATTGTTTGACGAGAACATACTCCAACAACAATAACCTTGTTCAAAAGACATAACAACTAATACAGAAACATAAACGTGATTTAGGGACTGTGTCTTGTCCAGGTAAGAGACACATCCCCTAAACCCTGATGACTTCATGACATTGTGCAGCGGAAAACGTTCCATACCGTGCCAGATCCGTTTAATTTCCTGAAATACATGTGAGTTGAAAAATCAACAATAATGTTGAGCGAGTTCATGTGCAAGTGAGTATGTAAACACTTGTAAGTATAAAAGTTTCCTGGTATGTAGCAGTGTAAGAGGACTTGTGATCACCAATGGTTTGCAAGGCCATTAGCATGTTGTGAAATGCAAGTAGGAAGACACAACCTAGCCGATTTTTGCGTTGGGCAACCAAGTCACTCCAGGTCCGTTCTGTTGGCCTCAGAGAGGTCCGTTTGGCCTAGAGCTGGGCTCGCTACACCCAGATAGATCTACCGCTCGAGTCCCTCGGTGTTCTAACTACCCATTCACATGATCTAAACCTCCTTACGTTAATCATACCGTGTATAAAGTACTTGTAAACAAAGTAACATGTATTTCACCCCCGCAGTTAAGAAAACTGAAAACAGTTAGAGAAAAGGGGGACATGAACTCACAGTGAATGCGTATCTCTATCAAGCGTCTCCAATACAGTAAGCTGTGCAACGACCTACAAGTGCTAATTCTATTAGACGGACGGCCGTGCTTTAGCTTTACAGTTTATGTCTTTGGGAAATAGTTAGACAACTATTTCGTGTTTATTTTCTGTATACACTTGATGGTTATTTTTCCTTCCCAAGGATGGGGGATTTAATACATGTGCGTATAATCTTTCATCATTAAGTCTCACTTAATCTTTATACATCCAACTCCAAAATGTAGGTATTTATCCAAAATACGTTATTAAAGTACGCGTTCATAAATATTTCCGTAATCGTGTAAGTTACGTTTTATCATACGAGTGGTAATATAATTACCGGCGTAACTTATATATTTATGGCGAAAGCGTTTGTATTAATTTTGGAGTCGTTATCATTTGTAAACATTATTTTTACTCTAAAAATAATACTTGTGTATTTCACAAAATAATCATAAACAGTGTGTGAAAATGTATATTTATCACGTTAACCTTTGTGAAAAATCTCACCTCCGAATATCTAGTAAAATATAGTGCTGGCGATATTTATGTTTCGAAAATATGTCCAAAAATAGTTCTAACACTTGTTGTGTAAAAAGTCTCAGTGTTAGGTTTTTAGAAAATTTCGCCAGAGTTTCCCCTGTAACTGGAGGTGGCCACGCTTTCAAGCGTATCATTTTCTTTTAATAATCAAATCAACAACTTCTTTATTCAATCAAACAATTTCCGACACATCAAACTAGTCAATAAATATGTAAGTCGCATAATCGCATGAACTTGTAGCTTTTCCGAATCTATATTGTAAATCCCATTATATTTCGTGTATCTTTATATAAAATAGCTTTAACCTCGTAAAAACCTCGTTTTTAGAGAAATCTGTCTTTACAACTCCTAGTCACATTTGACAAAACTAGTTTCTTGTCGGATCTTTTCATTTCACAAGTGCTTACACACTCGTGGTTTATAAAATCATGTTTACTAGTGTAAGATCCACTTTTTAAAATACATGATTTCTTAAAAGTGTGGTTCTTTGAAGATACCACTTGCGGATACGTAGATCCGCTAGTTTTAAACACTATTGTACCGGTTAAATCACTTTTACACAAGAAAAATATTTCTACACAAGTTCATGTATCTCGTGTGGTAGAGTTTCGCCCTTTAACCCTTGTGGTAACCAAAAACGAGCTTATGTGAAGATACATGATCTTACAAAGTTGGGTTAAACGGAGATCCGAGCTACCACATCATAGATCGGGTCTAGATCAACACAAATCTCAAACACTACATCTTTTACACAAGTTACTAGCTATTAACCACCACTTTTAGTATTTTTACTAGACTTTTATGCATCAACTTTCATTTTAACAAGATTCAACCGACAAAATTCCTTTTACCCACTTTAGATAAGTGTAAAAACAAGTTTTAAATTATATACCTCTAGCTCGGGGCTAGGGAAGAATCGTGATGAAAAACGCGTGGATAAAAGCTAACGGTTGAGGTCCTTCGTGTTCCGCTTGCACCAAAGCTCCTAATACGCGACCTTGGATGTTTGTATGATGATGGAATGGAGTGAACAAGAGCCGAAGGTATGATGGTGGTGTGTGGGGTGTTCGGCCGAGAGTGGGAGGGCAAGAGAGAGAGAGAGTTGAAGTGTGGTGAGTTAAGTGGTGATTATCTTAAGTAAAACTCTAGTATTTATAGGAAAGTTAAGTGCTATTGTCCAATGGATACCATGTCTACAAGATATTAGACACTCTAAGATTGCACAAGATCATCAAGTACTAGTGTGTCCCCTAGGGGACCGAACTCGGTTATGGGGGGGGGGGGGGGGTTGGTCCGATTTTAAGTAGTTTAGTTAGGGGTTTAGTTTTGTTAATTAAGTTAACTAAGTATCTAACTTAGTTAGTGGTGTGTTACACGTTATGGCGGGTGTTAGGGTAATCAGGGACCCTAACTGGCTCAGAAAAAAAAAAAAAAAAATAGTGAAAATACTAATATTTTCATGTTCCGGGTAAAGTCCGGGTGTTCGGTTGGATAGTAATCCGTTAAAGTCTTTTGTAACGCTTTAAAGTGTCGTTACTACATTTTTAGTGACGCAATTTGTTTTCCCGACACTTTAGAAAGTGTCAAGTAATATTTTCTCCTGTTCTGGCACTTTATTAGTCAGCTAGAAGCTGGTTTATTTGTTAAAGTGCTTTGTTTGGTACTTAAAGTACGTTTTTGGCACATCCGAATCAGTGTATCTTATTCCTAGAGACGCGGTAACACAACCCTTATATCCTACACTCACTACCAGTGTAGCCAAAATATATGAGGCTCTTAACAGGCCTTAGAGGCAGTATCTGCCTGATGCTGGTATATCAGCATGTTCACTGTGTATCCGTTTAGTGCTACTGTGCTTTTTGTGCATCATGTTTGTCACTAGGGTTCAGCATGTAATCAATGTAGTGACAGCAAATAAAGTATGATGCAAGTAAGTGCATGTATCAGTATGCAGGTAGCAGTTTATCAACTAGTTTCAATCAAGCACAGTAATAAAGCAGAAATTAATCAGTAATTAAGTTGTACGGATACCTGGTTTAGTGCGGGTTGTCACAAAAAGTATAAAAAAAACATTATTTAATTGATAAAGAGAAAGAATATGTAGTGAGTTTTAGTGTAATTACAGAAATGAGGATATAGGGTGGGTTGTCAATGCTCTAAATATTTTGGAACCAAATGAAAGGTATAGAATTTCAGAACTACCTCATAATTTCATTTTAATAATAGGAATGCCAAACATTCCAATTGTTTGATATCCCATTGGCCTAAAACCACTATACATATACTTCCTTTAGACAAATATATAGAAACCTTGTTCCAACTCATGTTTTAAGACTAATGGGTATGGGGGTCGGCTAGCCCCGGCTAGCTCCGGCGCCGATCCCCCACACCACCCCCCTAGGCTCGGCTGCGGCCCAAACGTCCCACACCAGCCGAATGAGCTGTGGCCCCACTTCAAATATTATATTTCCTTTTTTCAATTTAAATACCCTCTCTCTCATCCTTTTTCAATTTAAATACCCTCTCTCTTATCCTTTTTCAACTTAGAAAATTATAAAATAATGAGGTGGGGCCCCATCCCCCACGAGCCTCCATTCCCCTCAAATATGATAGAGGCTCATCCCCCACGAGCCGCCTACGTGGCGCCTACGTGGCGGCTCATCCCATCCAAGCCTATCCTCTCCATACCCTTTAGTCTAACACCTTAGTAGCACCCATCACACTTCTTGCAGAGTGGTGTGGCCTTCAAGAATTTCTCTAAGGTAGTCCAGCTGCTCATGACTCCCTTCAAGTTCTTCCCACTACAGCACAACATAAAACAAAAATCAAATTAAATATATTTAACCCCAAGTGTTGGAAAATGGAATAAGGAGAATTTGCCGGCGTTAAGGTGACGAAAGAACTCACTTTTTGGTGAGCTACCGACACAAGCTTCCAACCCGCAGCTTCAAGATAGCGACGTTTCAGCACCGTATGTCCTAAAGGATTTCCTGAAAACAAAAGAATCGATTCCGGTTGATAATACTGCAAAGGTACGAAAAGATAACGATTAAAGAAAAAAAAACAGACCTAAATTTCTCGAGAAATGTGAAGGCCCGTCGATCTCCAACGCAACTTTTTGATGAACCAAAGCGGCATCCAAGGTGTACCCGTCCACAACGTATTCTCTCCTCCAATCAAGACCCGTCCCAACAAGAAGACGACCGACTTCTTTCTGAAACGAAGAGGTGATCTTTTGATTGAACCGTGTAGTTCTTCCTGCGCGAATGATTCTGTCCTCTATCTCACTTTTAAGTGACAATGACAATTGTGGGTACTCGAGCTTCAAACACTGGTTCACGAGCTGGACTTGCGTAGCAAACATTATATCCTCCCGGTACTGCTCTAAAATACGTTGCTCCTCAAAATCGCTCAGGGTGTTCCAAATGTACGAAAAAAAGTCCCGATTCAGTTGACCGAGAACCGCGCAAGACCACGATATGTTTCCAAGTTGATCCCTGTTGAAATTGAAAACGGGTGCTTCTAAATCCTCAATGGTTGATGGGTTGTTGAGATTTGACGTACGCTCATCAAGAGAAGCAAATAAAGAGTCTGCGGGCTCAAAGAGGGACGCAAAAGCCCATAACAGCTGAGCAAGTTCTTGTTCTTGGAAAGTATGGATAATACCCGAAGCGCGTTTTGATAACTCTGAAAAGAGGTCCGGGGCAGCATGCTGCATAGAGGCAAACGCGCCAGCAATATTAGCAACGTTCTGCGAATTGAGTTGGTCAACCTTTGTCAACGCCACCTCCGCCACTCTATCCATCTCAGAAAGGTAAAGAAGCTCACCACCGATCTTGGACAAGGCCCACGCGATGTTTGAGACGCCTTGAGCGGAACATTCCGGAAGGGCCATCATGGCCATACCTACAAGCATACACATCTCCCTACGCCGTGCAAACGCGAGCCTGTGACTCCTAGTCATTGAAACCTTCTCCATGTTCTTCGCAATACGGTGGATTGCGGTGGCGAGATTTAGTGGAGATAACGGTGAAGGACTCAACCCTTTCCCGACCGCCAGTATCATTTCTGACGTCACCTCCAATACTTCATCCGCAGTTTGCGCTTCCACTATTTCTCTGTTTAAATTAATCTCTTTCATACGGTTAGTTGCCCCACTGACCGGGAACTGCGATAGCTTTTGAACAAAAGCTTCCATAGTTTTCTCCTTCTTTTCTATAAACATCCCGCCTGCGAGCGTGCTCATACGCGCTTTAAGCTCATCCGCATCATCCATAAAGTTTTCGATAGTCAGTTCAGCTTCTTCACCGTCAGATTCAAAATCTAAGTCTTTAGTGGCGGGCTTTTGCTTGTTAACAACCGACTTCTTCTTCTTTTTCTTCTTCTTTCGTTTAGCAGTCACAAGATCTTCCATAGCGCTAGTCAAACCTCGGGTTTGAATAGACCTGAGTGCAGACTTCCTTGCGCGTACACACCAATCCGTAGAGTCGGTTTCTTCGAGTAATTCCGACTTTTCTTTTTGTTTTTTCTTATTCGGAGGAAGAGTATCGATCTCTCCTAGAAATTCCCCTTACCAATCCAAATTCGACTCTACATGTTCACCTTCTTCACCATCATCGTCATCATCATCAACCACTTTTATGACGCGAAAATCTTTATTTATGTTAACACCAACACGATAACAAGTCTTTCTTGGAAAATGGTAGATTCTTTGATTAGGGAACGAAAAAACTGAATCATTAAACCGTATGGGGAGAACGGTTCTAACTGAGTTCAAGCATAAGAGTGGCTTCGTGCATAAAATATCTCTAGGACAAGGTCCTGGTCCCGAAATTGGTGAATTTAACATATTCATCTACAAGATTAAGCTTCTTTCTCTGGTGTAACTATGAAACCAGAACTTCATTCAACAATATCCCGAATAAATCCACAACTTATGTACAAATATCACAAGATATAATGAGGATTCGATATGTAACTAAATTAACACACGGATGAACTAGAGTAGCGGCATTAAACTGCACATGAAAACAATAAAACATTTTACAAACAACTTATAGGCATCTTATGAAAAAGCAATAACTAGCAGTTTTAATCTGATTTAGCTTGTAAAAATCACAAATTAAAAGTTTCATTTTCCATAATTAATGTTTTATCCAATAATATCCTAACTATCTTAGTCCATCAGAAGGAAAATTAACAAATATCACCTGACTGAAAGTGATTAATATTGGTATAATCAAGCATATTTTAAAGTTTAAACCAAATGAGATAACATCATAGAAGATGAATCACCTAATATGCATATGCAAGATTAAGGTTTATGGTGAACCAACAGAAATTGGACATAATTTCATCAATAACTAGAAATTCCCACATGACATGTCCCTAAATTATAAAAAATAAGGGTATAAAAATCAGATTTTGAGATTTATGATTACCTGAAAAATTGATGACGGAGGAGCGCAACCGTGAGCCGCCTCTGGGACTCGGAGAGCAGTCGCCGGCGGTTGATGTTGGACAGAGTTGGAGAGGGTGAGATAACGTTGTGTGTTGGGTTGTGTTGCTACTTTGATTGTAAACAGCCTCAAGTTATCACTATTGCCAGTCAAGACCCTCAAGTTATCACTATTGGGGCTCAAAATCTTCAAAGTAAAAAGGTTAATTATAGGACGTCCGTCTCGAGCAAGGTATTGGTGGGCAATGATAGGAGATTTATGTTCAACTTCCACTTGGTGGAGAGTGAGACTGGTGGGTAAGCCTAGGGAAATCTGAGTTCGATCATTGAGCCAGATAGATTTTACTGGTAATTTCATCGTCATGTCTACAGGCGGGTGGGTTACGGGTTTTCCTCCGCATTGGTGGTAGACTCAGTTACTCTCAGAATACTTCGTTTGGTCCAGTGGATGCTCCGAGAATGCTCGAGATTGATTTTATTGGCCGTTAAAAAAAGGTTAATTAGATGTGTGTAACTACATATTATTTTATTGTACTCAAAAGGGAAATTTGGTGGTAACTAGTCTACTTCACAACCAAAACTATTTAACTAATATTTAAAATTTAAAAATAATGTTTTTTTTTTTTTTGAACGGTAAACTTCATTAAAAACGGCTAAACCTTAACAGAGGCCGCCACAAAACCTTACAATATATACAACGGATAATTTACCCAACTATTCCACTCTACATTTTTGTATCTAGAGCGGTGTTTAAACCAAAGAAACGACATACATTTAACACTAGCAACCACCTCTACGACTCTAGGCGGGGAGCCGTCAAACACCTTCTTATTGCGTTCCTTCCACAGAGCCCAGCACGCTATCATAACAATGCCCCGAATGATCTTCTTTCCCCACTTAGAAACCTGCATATGATCTTGAATTTGCAGCAATTCTTCCACTGTCATCGAACCAGAATACCGGATCTTGCACCACTTCAACACCGCAGCCCACATGCCATCCGCAAAGCCACACTCGATCATAAGATGCGTTATAGACTCATCATAAACTTCACACATCGGACACACCGTGTCCGGTATATTTACTTGCCTCCTAACCAAAGCCATACGGGTCGGAATTCGATCTTTTTCAATCCTCCACATCAACATATTAACTTTTATAGGAACCCAAGACTCCCACTGCATGAATTGCTGCATTGGACTGTACCTATTCCTCCTCAAGCGCTTTTTGACAGCAGCCACCGAAAAACTTTTGCTCTCATCCGAGTCCCACAACCATCGATCCTTGTTACCAGAGACACTAACCTGAGACAACATGTATTGCAGATCTTGCAATTCAGAAATTGACTCCACAGAATCAGCACTAAACGCCCCAATGTCAGCCAAAATAGTCAACCCATTTTCCTCTTTAATTCTGTCCTGGACTACACAATTTTTATGTTTTTCCCCAGCAAAAAGCCGCGGCCATCTCTCCATTAATGGGACAGACCCATACCAAATATCCTTCCAAAATCTAATATCTTTTCCATTCCCAAGTTTACATGTAAATAAGTATTTTAGGCACGTACAATCAATCCAAAGATTATCCAAGTAACAAGCAATCGCCTTCCAACACCCTGGAATCGCTCTTTTAATTGGAAGAAACTGCCATCTTTTTCGTCTCCCATGAATACTTTCTATAACAGGCCGCCATAATCCATTTTTTTCATTAGTAAATATCCACGCCCACTTTACCAAAAGAGCTGTATTTACATCCGAAAGCTTCGAAATACCCAAGCCTCCTAACTTTTGTGGTCTAGTAACTACTTCCCACGAAACCCAACTCATACTTCTACCGTCTTTACCCCCCGCCCAAAGGAATTTTCTCATCATTCTTTCAGTACTCTCAAGCACCGCCACCGAGGCCCTATATAACGACAAGTAATACACTGGGAGACTCGATAAAACTGATTTAATTAATGTAAGCCTCCCACCTATAGACAATACCTTAGATTTCCAAGATTGCAACCGGTTCCTGACTGTATCCAAAACCGGCTCCCAATTTGTAATCCTCTTCATATTGGCTGTCACACCCCAACCGATGGCGGAATCATCGGGGCGCGGCACTGAGCGAAACAGATTGTCCAGAAGTTTCCATAACAACTATCATTACCATTCAATTTAAGATAACATGTCCCATACCATGTCTCAAATAGTAAACAAGTTATTACAGACAAAAACTAAACAAATATTCTGTTCCGACAACTCAGATTTAGACATAACAATTTATTCGTTGGTTTCTAGGACTCATTCCTAGCTTGGATTTCATCACAGCCCGAGAAGTATATAAGCAACCTAAGCACCTGTCACATACGTTAAAATAAAGTCAATACATAAAATGTAAAGGTGAGCATACAAGTTTGATAATAGCATATAGAGTTCGAATTCGTTTACGCATAACCAGCACGTACACATAGTGAAATGAAGCACGTTAGTTATCGACATAGATCCATCGATACCAATGACTGCGGGTTGACTGCCCGAGGCAGTTCACAATACATGATTACCACCGTAATCCATGCAAGTAAAAGATCCTTAACAACCCCCGTGTGAACGGGTGCTGAGTCCAAACTATAGTACTATCGTTGCTAAGGCAGGTAGACAGCATTCCATGTGTAAACATAACAAACAAGCATTCATAAGCCACGTATAACATGCATTAATGGTTAAGCGTTAAAATAGCTTGAGTAGTGTGATAGTTGCAGTTTGAATAGTTGTAACGTATGTAACACCCAAAAGTGCTAAAGCGAAAAGGGTTCGAGTATACTCACAGTGATATGGATTGAAGGGAGCGCTTTACAGCGAGTACGATTAGCCTGAATAGATTCGATAACGTAACGATAAGTGACGCGTAAAACAGTACAAGTGAGAGTGGGTAGGATGACGGATCGTGCGGATCAGTTATCCGTGAATAGAAGTCATCCGTGCGCATGACCTATCCGTACGGATGGTGATGCGTGCGGATGGTGATGCGTGCGGACGGTGTTCCATCCGGATAGGTCATCCGTGCGTGTGACTGTCCGTGCGGGTGGCAACCCATGCGGACTAGTTATACGTGCGGACGACTTACCCGTACGGTTAGATTGCTTGCGTGGATAAATGTTCAAGTGGATTGTTTCTTCCTAAGATGTGTTTGTGTATGATGGCTTGTGCTTTGAAGTTTTCGTTGTAGCATTTCAAAAACACCAAAGTGTTTCTACTTTTCAAGCCGGCCGCGCGGACGGTGGTCCGTGCGTATGGTAGTCCGTGCGGGCAGCCTGTGCGCGCGGGCAGAGACAATCCGTCCGGATAGCCTGTCCGTGCGTACGGCTTGGCCGTGCGGATGAAGTTTGTTTGATTTTTCATTTTAAGGCCTTAGTATCTCATGATCCGAAGAGTAATCCATTCAGAGGTCGTCCGTTTGGATTGCTCGTTCGTCGATACTCAAACCTTTGTTTGGAAAGTGGGTCCCAAGGGTAGTCCGTGCGGATGACAACCCGTGCGTATGACCCGTACGTGCGTATGGGCTGTACGTGCGTATGGCTCGTCCGTGCGGACAGCTAGTCCGTGCGGATAGCTTGTCCGTGCGGACAACTGGTCTGGTTGTCCCGTTCGTCTACACTTGGTTTCTGTTGTCGTTTATCGAGACGTTCTGATCACGTGGCAACCACTTGGAGTTGTGTTCCTACCGCGTGACTAGGCCGGTCAGGAACCACCCTAACTCGTCCTGTCGGCGACTTAGAACGGTCGTCCCGGTTAACCCCGAAATCAGTTGTCTATGGGTAGGAATCCAGATCTAGAACTAGGGCGTCACTATTGACGAGTAGAACACTAGGACCGATCGGATTCGTACCGGTTTTAAGGGTAAAAGAAGGAGAGAACTTAGGTTTATTTCTTTCAACTCTTTTATCCTTAGAAAAGTTTAGATCTAAGTGAAATTATTGTAAAAACTTGTAGAAATCGTTTAGATCTGTGGCATTCTTGGTGGAATGAGGCCAAGCAACTTCATGATGACGTCACCCGTGAATACCTCAAATCCGGATGATTTCATGGTTAAAATCGAAGATTCGAAAGATAGAAGTGTGTAGAATCGTGTAGTGATTAAGGATGTACAAGAATTAGTGCAAGATCTTACCTGGCTTAAGAGAAATCTGAGAAAAGGTGAAGAATGCGTGTGGTTCGGACGTCACTTGCCAAAAGTGGAAAAAGTGGAGAGTGACCCGTGTATTTATAGGGTGCCAAAAAGGGAAAGGGTGAGCCGTGCGCATGGCACGCACCCGGGTAGGTTATCCGCGCGGACTGGCCATCCGTGCGGACTGGCAATCCGTGCGGATTGCCCATCCGTGCGGGTTGGCCATCCGTGCGGATGCCACCTCCTTGGGTGAGCTCGATGCGATGTTGATTCGGCTCTGATTGCGAGCTGTTCGATAGGGTTTCCTAATCTAAATTACTTTCAGTCCCAACTACTTCTTATAGGGTTCGACTCGGAATTCGGGTTCGGGTTCGGGTTCGTTTAGATTCGAGTTAGACTTCGAGTTCGATTGAGTTCGCTTGATTATCCCAACATAAAATGACATAAAATAAACATGCACAAGTAACACGTAAGGCACACACACACGTATAACTGACAAGTAAAATATGTAGTTCGAGTTACGATTTGATGTCGATTTGATTAGCATAGCTTGATTAACTTTATCGCATTGTTACTTCCTATCGTTTACAGTCGTAGGTCGATTGAAATACGGTTGGTATGATTCGATTATTGCAATGTACGACATTTACTCCACATAATCTAAATATCATACAAACAATTCTACTAGTCACGTCGCGCGAAATCGGTCGTTGACTTTGACCTTGACTTTGACTTTCACTCGTGAAAATACGGGGTGTTACTGCCTCCCCTTGTTTAGGAAATTTCGTCCCGAAATTAAGCCGAAAGCTGTAACTAGTTCGTGAATCACGTGTGAGAGTCCTTCGTTTGGAGCATTGAGAATCGTTAAATTAACCAGGATTTTACGGTTAGATTTCGCTCATTTTTGGATATGATAAGCGAAAGTACCGGATTTAAAAGCCTACAAAGTTTCATTTTCAAAACCTTTTTCTTTTTCTTTCAAAACCTTGATTATTGTAGGTTCTGATTTGAATTCGCTTTGATTGCGATCCGACTCGTACGACGTGCGGAATCCGTGAACGATCGTGACTAAACACACAAAAACGTACAAAAGACGTGATTCAATTTAACAATCTGACGATTACAAGCTCCGAAGATCACGTGAGAGACTTTCTCTATCTAGACTCTCTCTATCTGAGAGTATCTCTCTAATATAGTCGGTGATCCTATTGGTTGATATGAAATCGTACAAACACCTGAATCACGAAAGCTCCAATCTAGAAGTGTGGCAAAAGTCTCTAACTAAGCCCTAACTCCTCTATTTATAGGCAAAGGATTATAAGGGATTTCTCCTTATTTACAGGTATGCCACATTGCCTTTCTTAACCGGACATTACTCCTTCGTTAAATAGCTGTGGATACTTTGCCTTCATGTCGCTTTCGAGTTCCCATGTGAACTCCGCGCCTTGTTTGCCTTCCCACCGGACTTTCACAATAGGAATGCGTGAGCGCCTGAGTTCTTTGGTTTGGCGATCCATGATTTCGACAGGCTTTTCCACGAAGTGTAATGTTTCGTTCACTCGTAAATCATCTAGAGGAACATGTAAGTCCGGTTCGTAGATGGTCTTTCGGAGGTTTGACACGTGGAAGATCGGATGGACATTGTTAAGTTCTTCCGGTAATTCGAGTCTGTAGGCGACTTTTCCGATCCTTTCCAGAATCTTAAAAGGTCCCACATATCGAGGCGCAAGTTTCCCCTTTTTGCCGAATCGGACTACACCCTTCCAAGGTGATACCTTTAGGAGTACGTAGTCACCAACGCCATACTCACGGTGCTTGCGCTTTTTATCGGCGAGAAGCTTCTGTCTATCTCGAGCCTTCGCTAGATTGTCCCGAATTTGGAAAATTTTGTCTGTCGTTTCTTGTAGCAGCTCCGGACCGGTTAGTTGCGAGTGACCGATCTCGTGCCACACAATAGGCGATCGACATCTTCTTCCGTATAAGGCCTCGAAAGGTGCCATCTGGATGCTAGCCTGGTAGCTGTTGTTGTACGAGAATTCGACTAACGGAAGGTGTCTATCCCAACTACCACCGAAGTCTAGAACACACGAACGGAGCATGTCTTCAAGCGTACGAATCGTTCTTTCAGTCTGACCGTCGGTTTGCGGGTGGAACGCAGTACTTAGATTAAGCGTTGTACCGAGTGCCGTTTGAAACGTTCCCCACAACCGTGAAGTGAATCGAGCATCACGATCAGAGATGATATCACGAGGCGTCCCATGTCGACAAATGATCTCGTCGGTGTAGATTCAGGCTAATCGTTCCACCTTGTAGTCTTCTCGTATCGGCAGAAAGTGGGCTGATTTGGTCAAACGGTCAATAACAACCCAAATGTTGTCGTGACCTGATGACGTGGTTGGAAGCTTGGTTACGAAATCCATAGCTATGCTCTCCCACTTCCACATGGGGATTGGAGGTTGTTCGAGCAAGCCAGAGGGTCGTTGATGTTCAGCCTTGACTCTAGCACAGGTTAGGCATTTTCCGACATAGAGAGCGATATCTCGTTTCATGCCCGGCCACCAGTACCTATATCGTAGGTCATGGTACATTTTGTCGGCTCCAGGGTGAATAGAGTATCGGGATTTGTGGGCTTCGTCCATGATGATCTGTCGCAGGTTAGTTCGCTTGGGAATCCAGATTTTGTCTAAGAAGTGGAATATCCCGTTTGATTTGCTCACAAGTTGGGCTCCATCGTGGTAGATTCTTTCTTTCTTCAAGGTGCGCTCGTTGAAACATGCATGCTGGGCGTCGCGAATGAGAGCTTCGAGATTGTGCTGGGCTTGAACATTTCGGGTGCTAAGCAAATAACTTCGTCTGCTAAGCGCGTCGGCAACAACATTTGCCTTGCCTGGGTGATAACGAATCTCGCAGTCGTAGTCGTTGAGAAGTTCTACCCATCGGCGTTGACGCATATTTAGTTCCCTCTGATTAAAGATGTGTTGTAGGCTCTTATGATCGGTGAAGATCGTACACTTGGTACCATACAGGTAGTGTCGCCAAATCTTTAATGCAAAAACAACTGCGCCTAGCTCAAGATCGTGGGTTGTATAGTTCATCTCGTGGATTTTGAGCTGACGAGATGCGTAAGCAATAACCTTGTCTCGTTGCATTAAGACACAACCGAGACCAAGGTTAGAAGCATCACAGTAGACAATGAAATTATCGTTTCCGTCGGGTAGCGTGAGAACAGGAGCATTGCAAAGCATGTACTTGAGGGTTCGAAAGGCAGACTCTTGTTTGGTTCCCCAGAAGAAGGGCTGGTCCTTATGAGTGAGAGAGGTAAGTGGTACAGCGATCTTCGAGAATCCTTCGATGAATCGTCGATAATAGCCCGCTAGCCCGAGAAAGGAGCGGACTTCCGTCGGGTTCTTAGGCGTAACCCAGCTCTTAACAGCTTCTATCTTCGCCGGATCGACGTGAATACCCTGACTATTTACGATGTGACCCAGGAACTGAACCTCCTCCAGCCAAAACTCGCACTTGGAGAATTTGGCGTAGAGTTGGTTCCCCTGGAGTAACTCGAGAACCAAACGTAGATGCTGCGCGTGTTCGGCTCTCGTTTTGGAATAGATCAAGACATCGTCGATGAACACGATGACGAAACGGTCAAGATACGGTTTACACACTCGATTCATCAGATCCATGAAAACTGCTGGTGCATTGGTTAGGCCAAAAGGCATGACAACGAATTCATAATGGCCGTAACGAGTGCGAAACGCGGTTTTGGGTATATCTTCTTCTTGTATACGCAGCTGATGGTATCCTGAACGTAGGTCAATCTTCGAGAAACACGTAGCACCTTGCAGCTGATCAAACAAATCGTCGATTCGAGGTAGGGGATAGCGGTTCTTGATAGTCAACTTATTCAATTCCCGGTAGTCGATGCACATCCGGAACGACCCGTCCTTCTTTTTAACGAAAAGAACTGGCGCGCCCCAAGGAGAGGTGCTCGGGCGAATAAAGCCTTTTTCAAGTAACTCCTGGAGTTGGGTTGAGAGTTCGCGCATTTCGGACGGCGCAAGTCGATAAGGAGCTCTGGCGATAGGATTTGCTCCAGGAATAAGGTCAATGCGGAAATCGATATCACGCTTCGGAGGTAGTCCGGGAAGATCCTCTGGAAAGACTCGAGGATATTCTCGAACCACTGGAACGTCCTTCACTTTCTTCTTCTCTTTCTTTTCCTTCTCCGCTGCTACGACATGAGCCAAGAAAGCCCTGTATTCCTTACGGAGATACTTGCTGGCTTGTAGGCATGATATAAGCTTGAGACCCTTTGAAGTAGTATCACCATAAACGCACAATGAATCACCGTTTGCGAGCGAAAAACGAATCATTTTATCGAAGCACACCACTTCGGCATGGTTTTCGCGAAGAAAGTCCATGCCTACTATGACATCAAAGCTTCCTAGTTGCATTGGAATGAGATCGACTGAGAAGGTGTGATTGTTGAGTTCGAGAGTGCAATCACGAATAACAGAGTTTACAGCGATGGTTCTTCCGGTAGCGACTTCAACATCGAATGCAGAGGAGAGTCGGGAACGTTTACAACTAAGGAGTTTCTCGAATTCAAGTGACACAAAGCAATTATCGGCTCCAGTATCAAACAAGCATGAAGCATAAATACCATTCACAAGGAACGTACCATTAACCACGTTGTTGTCGGCCTGGGCTTGACGCACGTTGAGATTGAAAGTTCTGGCACGTGCGGCCTGTTGCTGCTGCTGTTGCTGTTGCTGTGGTTGCTGCTGTGGCTGCTGGGGTTCTTGTTTCACCACCCTGTTTGGGCACATGTTGGCGAAATGATTCGGGTCGCCACACGTGAAGCATGCTCTGGCTTTGACTGCGGGTGCCGGAGGAGCTTGTTGACCCTGTGAGGCAGCGAGTAAAGCTTGATTGGCAGGAGCTTGACGAATACGGCAGTTGGCAGTAAAGTGACCGTAGACGTTGCAATGAGCACAGAAGCGGCATTGAATAGCAGTCGGGTGATGATAGGTGCAAGTAGGGCAGAGTGGGTGTGGCCCAGTGTATGCACGCTTTGCAGGCGGTGCATTGGCCACAGGCGCCACTACTTGACGCTGTTGAGCAGGTACAGCTTGGATCGGTGCAGCAGTAATCGCACAGTTTTTGTTGGTGGAGTTGTTCTTTCTCTTTCTCTTGTTCTTTCTCTTGTTGCTTGATGACGTGGGCTCAGCAGTGGGTGTAGCAGTAGTGGCTTGATGCAGATGCTTGGAGGTCTTATCCCACATCCCAGCCTTGACCCTTTTGTCATTGATCTCAGCGGCTAGTAGATAGGTCTCTTCGATCGTGGTAGTCTTAGCCGCTTGTACGAAATCAGCAACGCAGTCGGGTAGGGCTCGGATGTACTTTTTGATGGTCATCTCAGGGGTCTTGACCTGGTCAGGACAGATAATGCTGAGCTGTTTGAAGCGTGCTGTGAGACCAGCGTTGTCTCCATCCTTCTGATGTATGTGCCAGAATTCATCTTCAAGCTTTTGACGCTCGTGAGGAGGGCAGAATTCCTCTAGCATGACTTCCTTGAGTTCATCCCATGACAAACCGTAAGCTGCATCATTCCCTCGCTTGTTCCTCTCGGCCGTCCACCAGTCCAAAGCACGAGACTGAAAGACGCCGGTAGCGTTCAGAGTTCGAAGGTCATCAGGGCAACCACTTTGTCGCAGAGTAACCTCGATAGAGTCAAACCAGTGGAATAGAGCAGCAGGACCTCCTTCGCCGGTGAATTCTTTCGGCCCACATGACTTGAATTGTTTGAAACTGAAAGGTCTCGCGGTAGCTTTAGGACCTTCAGTCCTCGATTCCTCGGATGATTTGCTGGCATTCTCGCAGACATCGCTCACAGCCTTTGCTACTGCTTTCGCGACGATGGAAGCAAGGCGTCTGTCCCTCTTTTCCTGACGAGAGAGTTGATGACGGGATCCAGATGACATTGTCTGCAATAGACATCGCCATGGAACTCAACATATGTATTCGAATCTCACCTCACACGTCAAGGACTACTAAAGCTCAGTAACACGTACCATGTAACGCATATAGTCACAATTTCACAGAATCGCACAAAACCATGTAGACATATAGGGCACATAATCACAGTATCACATAAGCACAATCGGCAAGAACACATAAACTTAGTCACTAAAAGCACCTACGAGCGTACAAGGCATTCCAACTGCTCCTATTGTCGATTCGCTAGCGATGAGTTGTGTGGGTTTTGTGTTTTAGCAGAAGCAATAGTGTTGGGTCGAAACCAATAGTATCTCAAAATGTTAACAAATAACAGAAAATACATTAAAATTTTCATAAAGATCGATAAATCGAAGGTAGATTGTCTGCGGCTAATAGACTGCGACTAACCAAAGTGGTTCGACTATTCACAAGGATCCTGCACAACGACCTCCAGGACTATGCCTTTGCCTCGATTCTTGGGCGCTGGCGCAATTCCCATTGGTTAGGTTGCGTCTTTAGACCATTGGAGTCCGTCGAACTTTGGTGGAGTTTTGTATAAAGGCGGGACGAGTCGTCAAGGTTAGGGATTCACCCCTATCTTGCAACTTCCGTCCTCGTTCTTGATAAAAGTTGAGGAGATTATTCATCAAAATATGGATTTCACTCCTGATTTGGTATAATTTCTCCTTGTTTGTAGCTAAAAACGCAAGCTGATCAGGCAACTTTAGTCGAGAGTTTGCGGTTTTCACACCTATTCTCGGCCTTATTGCCCGTTCATAACTTGAAAATTCGAGTGCAACGATAGAAAAGAGTGAGTGGTAGCAACGAGTTTACGCATACGCGTGAGTTGGTCTGTTGGCTCTTAACTATAGTCTAGGTCTCTAAGACTTCGACCCGGACTAGGTCGAGTCTTGCCTAATTCCCTATAGTTATGGCTCTGATACCAATCTGTCACACCCCAACCGATGGCGGAATCATCGGGGCGCGGCACTGAGCGAAACAGATTGTCCAGAAGTTTCCATAACAACTATCATTACCATTCAATTTAAGATAACATGTCCCATACCATGTCTCAAATAGTAAACAAGTTATTACAGACAAAAACTAAACAAATATTCTGTTCCGACAACTCAGATTTAGACATAACAATTTATTCGTTGGTTTCTAGGACTCATTCCTAGCTTGGATTTCATCACAGCCTGAGAAGTATATAAGCAACCTAAGCACCTGTCACATACGTTAAAATAAAGTCAATACATAAAATGTAAAGGTGAGCATACAAGTTTGATAATAGCATATAGAGTTCGAATTCGTTTACGCATAACCAGCACGTACACATAGTGAAATGAAGCACGTTAGTTATCGACATAGATCCATCGATACCAATGACTGCGGGTTGACTGCCCGAGGCAGTTCGCAATACATGATTACCACCGTAATCCATGCAAGTAAAAGATCCTTAACAACCCCCGTGTGAACGGGTGCTGAGTCCAAACTATAGTACTATTGTTGCTAAGGCAGGTAGACAACATTCCATGTGTAAACATAACAAACAAGCATTCATAAGCCACGTATAACATGCATTAATGGTTAAGCGTTAAAATAGCTTGAGTAGTGTGATAGTTGCAGTTTGAATAGTTGTAACGTATGTAACACCCAAAAGTGCTAAAGCGAAAAGGGTTCGAGTATACTCACAGTGATATGGATTGAAGGGAGCGCTTTACAGCGAGTACGATTAGCCTGAATAGATTCGATAACGTAACGATAAGTGACGCGTAAAACAGTACAAGTGAGAGTGGGTAGGATGACGGATCGTGCGGATCAGTTATCCGTGAATAGAAGTCATCCGTGCGCATGACCTATCCGTACGGATGGTGATGCGTGCGGATGGTGATGCGTGCGGACGGTGTTCCATCCGGATAGGTCATCCGTGCGTGTGACTGTCCGTGCGGGTGGCAACCCATGCGGACTAGTTATACGTGCGGACGACTTACCCGTACGGTTAGATTGCTTGCGTGGATAAATGTTCAAGTGGATTGTTTCTTCCTAAGATGTGTTTGTGTATGATGGCTTGTGCTTTGAAGTTTTCGTTGTAGCATTTCGAAAACACCAAAGTGTTTCTACTTTTCAAGCCGGCCGCGCGGACGGTGGTCTGTGCGTATGGTAGTCCGTGCGGGCAGCCTGTGCGCGCGGGCAGAGACAATCCGTCTGGATAGCCTGTCCGTGCGTACGGCTTGGCCGTGCGGATGAAGTTTGTTTGATTTTTCATTTTAAGGCCTTAGTATCTCATGATCCGAAGAGTAATCCATTCAGAGGTCGTCCGTTTGGATTGCTCGTTCGTTGATACTCAAACCTTTGTTTGGAAAGTGGGTCCCAAGGGTAGTCCGTGCGGATGACAACCCGTGCGTATGATCCGTACGTGCGTATGGGCTGTACGTGCGTATGGCTCGTCCGTGCGGACAGCTAGTCCGTGCGGATAGCTTGTCCGTGCGGACAACTGGTCTGGTTGTCCCGTTCGTCTACACTTGGTTTCTGTTGTCGTTTATCGAGACGTTCTGATCACGTGGCAACCACTTGGAGTTGTGTTCCTACCGCGTGACTAGGCCGGTCAGGAACCACCCTAACTCGTCCTGTCGGCGACTTAGAACGGTCGTCCCGGTTAACCCCGAAATCAGTTGTCTATGGGTAGGAATCCAGATCTAGAACTAGGGCGTCACTATTGACGAGTAGAACACTAGGACCGATCGGATTCGTACCGGTTTTAAGGGTAAAAGAAGGAGAGAACTTAGGTTTATTTCTTTCAACTCTTTTATCCTTAGAAAAGTTTAGATCTAAGTGAAATTATTGTAAAAACTTGTAGAAATCGTTTAGATCTGTGGCATTCTTGGTGGAATGAGGCCAAGCAACTTCATGATGACGTCACCCGTGAATACCTCAAATCCGGATGATTTCATGGTTAAAATCGAAGATTCGAAAGATAGAAGTGTGTAGAATCGTGTAGTGATTAAGGATGTACAAGAATTAGTGCAAGATCTTACCTGGCTTAAGAGAAATCTGAGAAAAGGTGAAGAATGCGTGTGGTTCGGACGTCACTTGCCAAAAGTGGAAAAAGTGGAGAGTGACCCGTGTATTTATAGGATGCCAAAAAGGGAAAGGGTGAGCCGTGCGCATGGCACGCACCCGGGTAGGTTATCCGCGCGGACTGGCCATCCGTGCGGACTGGCAATCCGTGCGGATTGCCCATCCGTGCGGGTTGGCCATCCGTGCGGATGCCACCTCCTTGGGTGAGCTCGATGCGATGTTGATTCGGCTCTGATTGCGAGCTGTTCGATAGGGTTTCCTAATCTAAATTACTTTCAGTCCCAACTACTTCTTATAGGGTTCGACTCGGAATTCGGGTTCGGGTTCGTTTAGATTCGAGTTAGACTTCGAGTTCGATTGAGTTCGCTTGATTATCCCAACATAAAATGACATAAAATAAACATGCACAAGTAACACGTAAGGCACACACACACGTATAACTGACAAGTAAAATATGTAGTTCGAGTTATGATTTGATGTCGATTTGATTAGCATAGCTTGATTAACTTTATCGCATTGTTACTTCCTATCGTTTACAGTCGTAGGTCGATTGAAATACGGTTGGTATGATTCGATTATTGCAATGTACGACATTTACTCCACATAATCTAAATATCATACAAACAATTCTACTAGTCACGTCGCGCGAAATCGGTCGTTGACTTTGACCTTGACTTTGACTTTCACTCGTGAAAATACGGGGTGTTACATTGGCTCCCACCTTAATCCCAAGATAATCAAACAGAAACTTCCCGACTTTGCATCCCAATAAATCAGCCATGTCACCCACAGCTTCCTCATTAACCCCCAACCCGAACAAAAGAGACTTATGAATATTGATCCGCATCCCCGAACACATATGAAACACCCTCAGAAGCCGATTAATTTTAACCACATTTTCCTTACTCCAACCCCCCATAATCAAGGCGTCATCCGCGTATAACATATGACTAACAATAGGACCCTCATTAGTCAAATAAACACCTTCAAACTCTCCCAATGTACAAGCTTTGGTAACCATATTCGCCAACGCCTCCATCAAAATGAGGAACAGAAAAGGGGATAACGGATCTCCTTGTCTAAGCCCCTTTTGACATTGGAACTCAAACGTAGGGGACCCGTTAACCAAAACCGCAGACCTAGCCGACTGTAAAATACCTTTAACCCAAAGGCCCCACCTCGAAGGAAAACCCATTTGATCTAATACGGATAACAAAAACTCTCAACTCACATTATCGTAAGCCTTTTCAAAGTCAATTTTCAAGAGGAAAGATTGTTTACCATTCTTTTTTACCCAACTAATCAGCTCATTTAGAACAAGCGGGCCATCCAAAATAAACCTTTCCTTAAGAAAAGCGGATTGAGACTCTGAAATAACATCCCCAATTATCTTCTTAATTCTGCCAGCGATAACTTTGGAAACGAGTTTACTAACCACCCCGACTAAATTAATCGGTCTGTAATCCTTCAACCCCACAGGAGTCTTGGTCTTCGCAATCAACGTAATGAATGAGGTACTACATTCCTTATTAATTTTACCCGAAGCATGAAAGTCTTCGAACATCTTCATAAAATCATCCTCCAAGAACCTCCAAAAGTGTTTAATAAACCTGAAGTTGAACCCATCCGGACCCGGTGCTCTATCTGAACCACAGTCAAAAGCTGCTTCCTTAATTTCTTCCTTTGAAAACGGGGCCACTAAATCTTTAATCATCTCTCTAGGCACCTGTTTCAAATCATCACAAAATAATATCGGCCTACGATAGTAAGCCTCATGAAAATGATTTCTAAAAAAGTGAAAGACCTCCTTTTTAACAAGAGAAGGACGAGAGACCCACGACTAGAGATGTACAAAAAAACTGATTACGCAATTGAAACCGGTAAAAAAACCGAAATCGGTTATTGTAAAAACCGGTTTTTTTTATAACCGGTTCGGTTACAACCGGTTAGACCGGTTATAAATCGGTTACAATGTTTCTGGCCCGGTCCGGTTATAAAACCGATTTTTTAAAAAACCGGTTATTTATTCGATTAATTTAAAAAAACCGGTTAAAAACCGGTTAACCGGTAACGAATATATAAAAACCGGTTAAAACCGGTTTTAATCGCCCAGCTCCACATAACGGTAATATTACCGTTTGGATCCGATTCTGCCCGTTTTTTTGTTTTTTTTTTTGCCTAAAACTCATCTCCAACTAGTATAAAAGGGTTGTGGGTGTTTAGATTTCATTCACAACACTTGAGAACCTTCAAAAACTCTAAAAAAGTCCCTCATTCTTGTTCGATAACTCTCAAAACGCTATGGCAACGTCTAGTGCCCATGATTCGGTCCATGTTGGCGAGTCTACAACCGACACGGTGATTCGTGTTGTTCCAACAAAGTTTCAACGATCAACTTTCAAAATTGTTTGATGTTTATGTAACAAAATATGGTTCAACGTCACACATTCACGAGTCAATGAGAAACGCCGCTTTCGGTGAAGGTTCAAGTCAAATGGAAGATACCGATTTGTATGTTTATAACCAATTGTATGATGAGTCGAGTTAAATGCATCGTGGTAACACTAGTAGTAGTGAACTCGGTCGGTATGGTGGGTCGAACTTTCTACAAATGATGAGTTCACAAGATTTTAAAAATTTTGATTTGTTGGCTTGGTGGAAAAGTAAGGAAGATCAATTTCCGATCTTAGCCACAATGGCCCGAGATTTACTAACGGTCCAAGCTTCCACGGTAGCTTCGGAAAGTGCTTTTTCTATTAGTGGTAGGGTGATTTCGATAAGGAGGACTCGACTAACACCTAAGGCGGTTGAGATGTCGATTTGCTTAAAAGACTACTTGGATGCGGCGGAGAGAGTTCAAGACAAACGTTCACTCGAGGAAGAATTAGATTACGAAGGAGAAGTTTACGAGGACGAGGTCGAAGCCGAATTGACAACCCCAATGACCGACGAAGAAGCCGAATTAGATGAATTCCTACGCAATAGTTCGGGTTCGGGTTCGGCCGAAGAAGATTAAACGAGGCTTCTCAATATTGTAGTTCCACTAAAAAAATATATATGTATTAGTGGACCTTCTTGCGGATTAATATTTTAAGTTTATGTAAAACCGTTTATCGTTTGGTACGTTTATCGTTTGTATTTTCATTATTATGTAAAACCGTTTGTTGCGAGACTTAATGAATGTTTTAACTTTTTATACTTTCATTGTTATGCTTTTATCTAAGAAATTGAATTTTACAAAAAAAAAAAAAAAAAAAAAAAACAAAACTGGTAGAACCAGCAAAAACAGCAGTCAAAACAGCAAAAAAAGCATTCTGTAAACAATTCTGCACAACCGGTTTTTTACCGGTTTTTTTCCGGTTTATATAAACCGGTTATTTTGAACATCAAAAACCGGTTTTTTTTTCAACCGGTTATAACCGGTTAGGACCGGTTACACATTTTCTCCCTTAAAACCGGTTAAAAACCGTAACCGGTTAATGAAAAACCGGTTTTTTTTTAGGCCAAAAAAACCGGTCCAGTTAATAACCGGTTTCGGTTAGTAAAAAAAACCGGTTTGTACACCTCTACCCACGACCCATCTACTATCAAACCCGGAATAACATTAGCCGCCTTTCTCCCATTAATACATCGATGGAAAAAAGCGGAATTATCATCCCCCATAGAGGCCCACTTCACCCGAGACTTTTGATGCAAATCTTTATTTTTAAAATATAATAACCTCCCCACCTCATTTTTACTCTCCTCCCAAACCCACAACTCTTCCTCCTCCAAATCCCTATCCTCCAAACTCCTTTCAAAAGCATTTATGTCATTTTTCAAAGTTTCCAAAACTTCATCCTCTTTATTTTGAACTGATTTCCGCCATCCCCTAAGCACAACTCTCGTAGCAAACAATTTCTTTTGAATTTTAATATTCGAAGGGCCCTCAAACTTGAAATTATTAAACGCCTCAATCACCGCCTCCTCACAGCCTTCTCTATCCAACCATGAGTTAAACCATTTAAATGGTTTAGCTCCAAAGTTAGAATCACACAAGGTCAACAATAACGGACAATGATCAGACCTTTCCCTCGGAAGGGCCCTAAGATAAGCGTCCGGCCATCTACCAAAAAAATCTTGACAAACCAAAATACGATCAATTTTACTCAACTTCACAGCATCTCCTGAACCTGCCAGAAAAGTAAACTTGTTCCCACTCATCTTATACTCCTGTAAACTTACATCATCAATAAACATATTAAAATTCTTCGCCATAACACTATTAAACTTAGAATTTCTTCCTTCATCCTTCCATCTAACAGTGTTAAAATCCCCAAGAATAATCCACATACCCAAAGTACCCTGGATCAAGACCTTCAAGCGGTCCCATAACTGTCTTTTTTCACCTACCTTCTGAGGCGCATAAATATTAACCAAATTGATCACCGACCCATCCTCCACTAAAGTCCCCGAAGTAATTAGAAAATTCCTATCACAAACCGATGACACCTTACAAAATTATTAAAGCCCCCATATGTCAAATATAAAGCCTCTTAATGCAAGAAACAACTTGAAAACGACCTTTCGGGGGACCAAGGACCAAAGTGCAATTAAAGAAACATGTGAAACCTGATCAGGAGGGCCAGGCGGGCCGCGTAAGATCCTTAAGATCTTTATGCGGGCCGCGTGACAGCTACCAGCGACAAAAACAACAGCCAACTGCCTGTTGATGTTTTAAACCGACTCAAATGGCATTTGTATGATACCATGGGCTGCCTATAATGGTATTTAGCCTGTAGATGACACATGTATTGATCCTTGAACATTGGTAGACCCATTTGGCATCAATATAGGAAGATCAAAGTTCATATATAAGTCTCATGTTGCAACATGCAACCACACTTCAACTTCTGGACATTTTGAGGAGCACAAGAGCTGATACAAGACTTCCTAATCATCCATTAGACAAGTGTAAGTATGTTTAACCCTTCTAAATTAAGTCTTGCTTAGTTTATAGCCTAGAAGTCAAACCGTCGTAATTACGGTTTGACTTAGCGATAAAACACAAACGGTCCAGGGTTTTGTCAAAGCGAAAGTTGTTATAAGTTGGTAATTATGTGGGCTTTAAACTCTTAAAAGGGCACCCACTGATTCCAATCCTAACCGGGTTGTTTGTCGAGTCAAACTTCTTTCGAAAAAGTCAACAGAGTCATTAATCATGTAATTAACATTACAGAAGGCGTGTAAAATGTTTTATCATTCATATAACTTGAAAATAAGTATAATAACTTGTCTAAGCTTGTTTGATTCGACAACTTTCTGTTTTGAACCAATTCGGAGCCGAAAGTCGCATAGTTTGACTTTCTGCTTTGACCTCAATTCTGACCCGGTTTTGATAGGTTTAGACATGCCTTAAAGTTCCATTAGGACCTTGTAACATGTTAGTATAAGCCTCTGTGGTTGTTACCTTGATTGTCCAATTCGTTGCACGTTTCCGTTAAATTGCCAAATGTTGACCATATTGCCCTTATGATCATAAAACGAGATTTTTGAAGATGTGAAAGTACAATAACCTTTGTTACTGATTATTAATCATGTCCCTAAAATTTCACATCAATCGGAGGTCTAGATTAGGAGTTATGCTTAATGACGTAATTATAACGATTCTTAGTAATTAAACGACGTCATTAGCGTAAAACCTATCTAAACCCAATTTTCGACACCAAACCTTTTACCCAATGATGTAATATAATATTTTGGGATTTTTAAAGATTTTTAATTATTTTTAAACTGATCATAAGCTAGGATTAGCGCCTTAATTCGGTAAATACCGAATATGCCCTTTTAAGCCATAAAATGAGTTTTACAAATCCTTTTAACGCCAATCCAATTGCTACTGATTTTAAATAATAAATGGAGTGTTTTGAACCTGTTTAACTGATCCGAAAACTCAGAATCCTATTTTAAACCGTACGTCGCTTAAAACGGCTTCATACGCGTATTATACGCGTAGTTTGAGTTTAAAACCATTTTGTCTCTTGAGACTTATTATTAACTGATGTAACCTGTTAAAATAGGTTATTTTTCTGACTTAATCATACCCGGATCACAGAAGCTTAATTAATCCTTTTTATAATCTTTAAAATGACCAAAATACCCCTACGGGGCTTAATATGAGATTAAACTCGTTTTGGGCAAAACGGAAGGTATCCTACTGATATCACAACATATTTAAGGCATGTTAACTTAGGAAACCTGTTTAGGACTCTTATGGTTACCCGTTACGCTTCATACGCGTTCGGTTCGGTTTATGTAACTAGTTTACATAAATTAGCCGAAACGGGTCAAATCTTATCGGTTTTATCTCAAAATCCAGAATGTGTATAATATACCCATATTAAGCAAGTCTTCAAACTTGTCGGGTCTAAATCACATTCTATCCGGTCTTCGCTTAATCGTGCGTACGAACCGTATCTTTAAAACTAACCGGTCTAAGCTTAAGCTTAACTAAAGACCCGTTAGGATTCTAATAGGTTATTATAAACCTTCATTCCAGATTAGGAGAACCGGTAAAAGATACTTTCTCTCGCTGATTTTGATTTATACTTGCTCATGTAAATACTCTTAACTTATTTTCCCTATACGGGCTTGGGGTACGGTATATAAAATACCGCTTGGTCGGGCATTTCGACCTTAATCGTTTTGGGGGTTAAGTATTATCGAGATGACCGTTTAAATTGTTTTGTTTGCTTAAAGCCTTTGTGGGGTTAATGACCATGTCCCGGATATCCCTGGCATCATTTTACGAAATGGCCACGACCTTAGCACACAGGTGTAGGCGTACACCTGTCAGTGTCTCATTTACATAATGTGGTGTGTCTATTGATCTTTAACCCGGCTCGATCCGGCTACTGAACGCATAAGAAACATGTAAATCTTTTACGAGTATTATATTCAAATAATTATCCCAAGTTATAAAATATTATTTGTGCCTTGTGCCTTAAATGCATTTTCTTAAACTCTTTTCAAAATGAGTCGGTTGATTGTATTTACCAGTGTAAACTGACGTATTTTTCTTAAAAAGGTTAAGTGCAGGTACTACGCGTAATAGGCTGGCTTTTCTCCTAGCATCCACAATAAGTCTCGCAAGCTTGGATGTCATAGATTGTTGAACATTGTTTCCTCATATTTTGATCTACCTGTGGATTTATATTCAACTACTTGTGATACTTAATATTACAATATTGTTTGGTTGAAATGAATCTATACTTTGCTTCCGCTGTGCATTTAAATATTGTGTTGTTTGACTATCGTGTTACCAACCACGTCACGATAATCCCCCACCGGGCCCACCGGTGATACGTGGAAATTCGGGGTGTGACATTGATACAGAACCGAACTGGTCCGGCCGACCAATAAACTCATCCTTTGCCATCACCGCATGGTCATTGCTTCTAAAAATTATCAAACACATGAATCCTCCCAAGCACCGAATCTCTCCTTCAGCCAAACCCATCTCCTTCAAGATATTTCTTATGTTTTTCAGAACCCACACAGAAGTCACCCTCACCACCACAGCCCTACCATGAAACTCTTCAACCGCCATAATGTTATCATCAATCTTGATCGTCCTTCCAACATCAGCCCCTTTAAAAGCTTCTTTAAACGACATGTTATTAACTCCACCATCCTTGTTAACATTATACGTGAAACTCTGATCTCTGCTTCGGCTATCCCTTTTGTTTTCCTTGAATGCCCCACGAGCCTAGAAGTCAAACCGTCGTAATTACGGTTTGACTTAGCGATAAAACACAAACGGTCCAGGGTTTTGTCAAAGCGAAAGTTGTTATAAGTTGGTAATTATGTGGGCTTTAAACTCTTAAAAGGGCACCCACTGATTCCAATCCTAACCGGGTTGTTTGTCGAGTCAAACTTCTTTCGAAAAAGTCAACAGAGTCATTAATCATGTAATTAACGTTACAGAAGGTGTGTAAAATGTTTTATCATTCATATAACTTGAAAATAAGTATAATAACTTGTCTAAGCTTGTTTGATTCGACAACTTTCTGTTTTGAACCAATTCGGAGCCGAAAGTCGCATAGTTTGACTTTCTGCTTTGACCTCAATTCTGACCCGGTTTTGATAGGTTTAGACATGCCTTAAAGTTCCATTAGGACCTTGTAACATGTTAGTATAAACCTCTGTGGTTGTTACCTTGATTGTCCAATTCGTTGCACGTTTCCGTTAAATTGCCAAATGTTGACCATATTGCCCTTATGATCATAAAACGAGATTTTTGAAGATGTGAAAGTACAATAACCTTTGTTACTGATTATTAATCATGTCCCTAAAATTTCACATCAATCGGAGGTCTAGATTAGGAGTTATGCTTAATGACGTAATTATAACGATTCTTAGTAATTAAACGACGTCATTAGCGTAAAACCTATCTAAACCCAATTTTCGACACCAAACCTTTTACCCACTGATGTAATATAATATTTTGGGATTTTTAAAGATTTTTAATTATTTTTAAACTGATCATAAGCTAGGATTAGCGCCTTAATTCGGTAAATACCGAATATGCCCTTTTAAGCCATAAAATGAGTTTTACAAATCCTTTTAACGCCAATCCAATTGCTACTGATTTTAAAGAGTTAACTGCCATTTTCGTCCCTGTGGTTTGGTCACTTTGGCCATTTCAGTCCATTTTTCAAAAATGCGCCATTTTCCTCCCCGACGTTCTGGAAAGGTGCCATTTCAGTCCAAAAATCATAACCCAGTTAAGTCAGTTAGTAAATAAGGACTGATTGTGTAAATTTGTAACATAAAGGACTGATTGTGTAAATTTGTAACACCACCACCACTAGCCCTGCCACCACCACCACTCCGCTGCCACCACCACCACCACCGCCACCACCACCACCACCGCCACCACAGCCACTGCCACCACCGCCACCACAGCCACACCGCCACCACACCCTCTCTCTCTATGCTCTGCAATCACCACCGCCGCCGGAACCGGAGCTCCGGTGGTCACCACCGTCGCCGCCACTGTAAATATATATAATGTATACACACACTCGCCATTGAAGCACAGCTTTATAACTTCGTTAATCAGAGATTCATTTTAAACTTTATTTCACACATTATACTACACATAAACATATTCATTATCATTAATATAACTATCTTCGCACACCCGGTTTCTATTTATATGTTGATGCTTCGTGATCATTACACTTGCACACTTAATACATTATCATCATCTCTAACAATATTACAATCGTGCATGACCAGGTTGTACATAGAGCATGAACAGTTGTACATTCAAAAGAGAAAACCCAGTTCTTCACATAATCATTTTTATTATTTACCCAACCATCATATTTAAACATCATTCAGCTTTACACAGTGTTTACATCTTAACATATACTCAGGTATAATCATCTATCATCAACTTCTTTTGTTTCATCATAGTTTTAATGAACAGTACATCAATATGAACCAAGCAACATCAAGCATCAAATGTTAACAGATTCATACGGTTTCATTACCAACATTCATTCATGCTTATCATGTGTCGTGAGCTACCGGAGGTTGAATGGAGAGCACGGTGTCGTCGGAGTTTGATCGGAGGAGAAGGAGCTTGGTCGGAGAAGAAAGGCGGCTGAGTATGTTTACGAGAAAGGTGTCATCGTCGTCGAGCAGCTTTGATCGGAGGTGAGGGTATTTGGGTTGCTGGTTGTTTTAGACCGGTGGTTCCGGCGGCGGTGGTGGTGATTGCAGCGCATAGAGAGAGAGAGTAGAGAGAGAGTGTGTATACATTATGTTGATGATGATTGGGTTATGTATGGAATGGTGGTTCGAAGAACTGTTGATGATGATCAACGTGATGATTGACGATGATGATGAACTCTTGATCGCACAAGCCAAAGATAATCGCACAAGATCCTGTAGTCGCGGTGGTGGCGGTGGTGGCGGTGGTGGCAGTGGCTGTGGTGGCGGTGGTTGTGGTGGTGGCTGTGGTGGCGGTGGTGGTGGTGGTGGCAGTGGCTGTGGTGGCGGTGGTGGCTGTGGTGGCGGTGGTGGTGGCAGCGGAGTGGTGGTGGTGGTGGCAGGGCTAGTGGTGGTGGTGTTACAAATTTACACAATCAGTCCTTTATGTTACAAATTTACACAATCAGTCCTTATTTACTAACTGACTTAACTGGGTTATGATTTTTGGACTGAAATGGCACCTTTCCAGAACGTCGGGGAGGAAAATGGCGCATTTTTTAAAAATGGACTGAAATGGCCAAAGTGACCAAACCACAGGGACGAAAATGGCAGTTAACTCGATTTTAAATAATAAATGGAGTGTTTTGAACCTGTTTAACTGATCCAAAAACTCAGAATCCTATTTTAAACCGTACGTCGCTTAAAACGGCTTCATACGCGTATTATACGCGTAGTTTGAGTTTAAAACCATTTTGTCTCTTGAGACTTATTATCAACTGATGTAACCTGTTAAAATAGGTTATTTTTCTGACTTAATCAGACCCGGATCACAGAAGCTTAATTAATCCTTTTTATAATCTTTAAAATGACCAAAATACCCCTACGGGGCTTAATATGAGATTAAACTCGTTTTGGGCAAAATGGAAGGTATCCTACTGATATCACAACAAATTTAAGACATGTTAACTTAGGAAACCTGTTTAGGACTCTTATGGTTACCCGTTACGCTTCATACGCGTTCGGTTCGGTTTATGTAACTAGTTTACATAAATTAGCCGAAACGGGTCAAATCTTATCGGTTTTATCTCAAAATCCAGAATGTGTATAATATACCCATATTAAGCAAGTCTTCAAACTTGTCAGGTCTAAATCACATTCTATCCGGTCTTCGCTTAATCGTGCGTACGAACCGTATCTTTAAAACTAACCGGTCTAAGCTTAAGCTTAACTAAAGACCCGTTAGGATTCTAATAGGTTATTATAAACCTTCGTTCCAGATTAGGAGAACCGGTAAAAGATACTTGCACTCGCTGATTTTGATTTATACTTGCTCAGGTAAATACTCTTAACTTATTTTCCCTATACGGGCTTGGGGTACGGTATATAAAATACCGCTTGGTCGGGCATTTCGACCTTAATCGTTTTGGGGGTTAAGTATTATCGAGATGACCGTTTAAATTGTTTTGTTTGCTTAAAGCCTTTGGGGGGTTAATGACCATGTCCCGGATATCCCTGGCATCATTTTACGAAATGGCCACGACCTTAGCACACAGGTGTAGGCGTACACCTGTCAGTGTCTCATTTACATAATGTGGTGTGTCTATTGATCTTTAACCCGGCTCGATCCGGCTACTGAACGCATAAGAAACATGTAAATCTTTTACGAGTATTATATTCAAATAATTATCCCAAGTTATAAAATATTATTTGTGCCTTGTGCCTTAAATGCATTTTCTTAAACTCTTTTCAAAATGAGTCGGTTGATTGTATTTACCAGTGTAAACTGACGTATTTTTCTTAAAAAGGTTAAGTGCAGGTACTACGCGTAATAGGCTGGCTTTTCTCCTAGCATCCACAATAAGTCTCGCAAGCTTGGATGTTATAGACTGTTGAACATTGTTTCCTTATATTTTGATCTACCTGTGGATTTATATTCAACTACTTGTGATACTTAATATTACAATATTGTTTGGTTGAAATGAATCTATACTTTGCTTCCGCTGTGCATTTAAATATTGTGTTGTTTGACTATCGTGTTACCAACCACGTCACGATAATCCCCCACAGGGCCCACCGGTGATACGTGGAAATTCGGGGTGTGACAGGTTGGTATCAGAGCCAACGCTGAGTGAATTAAACACTAGCCTTTTGTGTTTAATCTCAGTTACACAATTGCACATTCCTAAATCTTCGAGTCTAGACAAAGAACTTAGGAATAATCCAAAATGTTTTTATTTTAATTTTAATTTTGTCCTTCATTTTTCCTTGTTGTTACCTTGTTTGTATTAACAGGTTTAGCAATGCCACCAAGATTCAGGCGAGGAGATCGAGGAAAAGGGCCAATCAGCGCCCCTAACGACCACGAGGCAGGGCCTTCGCAACGGCGAACTCCTTCTTCTACAAGGAGTGTCGAACCGCGAGAACCTTGGAGGATCTATGAGGAGCCTGCCAGACAATCTACATCGCATAGCTCAACGCCTCCATATCATCACTCCTTTGGGCCTCAGTCCGAGAATGAGCCCAACAACCCGCAACCTTCATACATACCGCTACAGCGATCTTTATCGCACAATTCCTTCGGCGACCCTACTCCTGTCTTTCGGGGCCAGTTTAACCCGGCGGAATACCTACCAGAACAAGTGGGCTTTAACCCACTAGGACCGGAGGATCACTTTTCCGGTGATCAAGACATGGACGAGGACACAGATCCCGTCGAGGCTTCAACCGGAACTCCGAACCATCCTTTTGTGATCTCTGATGGTTCATCTTTCCACGGATCACCATACCAGGGTCCGGATAGTCACCAGGCACGGTTCGAACGGTGTGAGTGGTACTATACACCATCTCACCATTCATCGCCTCAGCAGCAGCAGCAAGATCCCTCTAGGGATCCACGTTTTGTGGCAGTCACGCCACGGCCACCACTGCCGCCAGTTCATCTAGAGCCTCCAGAACCACCAAGACGTAGGAGGACTGGCGCACGGATGTCAGCACGAGAAGGGGAGTTTCATTTCAGTACCCCTCAACACTCTAGTGGCAGCCACTACCCGCCTCTATATGAAGAACCACAAGTAGGTGGACCTTCAGTTCCAGTATCAGAGGTGAATTCGGCACCTATTGCACCGCCATCACCGGGTTTTGGCAACCCTATCCCTGCTTATACTGCTCCAGCAGCTTACAACCCATACGGACCGCCGGCGTACACTAATTATAACTATGCCCAGGCCGACCCATACCTAGTGGCAGCAAACTACTATGCCCAAAACCCTGAGGGACCGTATGGAACCCCTTGGGGAATGGGACAACCAGCTCGTGGGTATCAAGTACCTGTTCAGCCTCCACTTCAGCATCAGCCACCACGGTTTTCTCCGCCAGAGCAGGAGGATCTCCGTCATAGGCTGGACAGGGTTGAGCGAGATCTCCAAAGAGAGCGTAGGAAGAATCAGGGATTCATGAGTGGTTTGGCAGGTTTGCTGAAGGGAAAGAAGAAACGGGACCGTTAAATCCCAATATGTATTATTGTATTTCCTTGTTTAAATCAAGTCCCTACGTGGACATTTATGTATGTGTGTATGTAGTCCCTGCGTGGACATCTATCTTTGTACTTAGTCCCTACGAGGACTTGTTTCTATTAGTCCCTGCGTGGACATTTATTGTTTTAAACAGTCCCTTCGAGGATTTGTTTTATCTGTTAGCTCCTACGGGGGCAAGTGTTTCTGTGAAAAGTCCCGTTTAGGGCAAAGTGTACTACTTTTAAATTTTAATGGAATGTTAAGTTTAAAAATTTATTTCTGTCATCTATGCATTTATATATTATACAAGAAATAAAAGAAATAAATTCATTCCTTTTAATATTGATCTGCCCATTAAATATTAAATAAGAATCTTAAAGGTAAAACCTAGCTTACATGTCATAATAAGACTTGGCCAAGATGGTAAGACCTGTATAAAAGATTCCAATCCCAGTTAACATCTGAAAACATGTTAACGCTCCTGGCAGAAGTGATTCGTTAAAATCACGCACGTCATTTTTATATAAGGGTCTTTTCAAAGATTCCTAACCCAACTTAATGATCTCTGAATCATGGGTTTAAATCATCAATTAGGATGATTATATTCTAACCATACGTGGTAATATAATGCCTACAGGCCTTGCTCATTTCTACATGAGCCAAAAGACAGTGGTGGTTATGACTCCTTGTCCGAAAAAGGTAATGAACTATGTTCAAACCTTAAAAGCCTTGATTCTTTGAAATCATAGCTTATGATTTAAATTGTCCTTGTGACTAGGTCTTTTGTGCTACAAATAAAACTGTTATTGTTTTAATAATTAGGATAAATTATAATAGAAGTCCTAATTAAATGTGAGTAATAAATTAACCATATATGGTCTATGTTTACCACGGTTAATAAATTGCCATAAAAGACAATTTTATAATAAACTCACCAATAAATTATTGTTGACATGTAACAGTTCAAGCTACATGGCAGACTCAAATGAGGTCAACAGTCACCCAGGGAGAGTGCATGATAATGCCCGAGTAAATGTAGTGGGCGCAGAATTACAGTCAATGACAGATAATGCCGTTAATCGAGCTATGGATAGACAGCTCCATGAATCTGGTGGTACCCATACAAGAACCCAATCTGCACCACACTCTAGAACACCCTCCAGGACCCACACTGCCCACAACAGTAATTCTCACCACTCGTCAAACCGAAGGAGTGTTCCATCCCAAAAAGTCATACAGAATCAAGAACCCCGTAATAAGGGTTGCTCCTATAAGTACTTCGTTTCGTGCAAACCCAGAGACTTCACTGGGGAAAAAGGAGCAGTAGATTGCATGACTTGGTTGGACGAGATGGATACGGTTGTGGATATCAGTGGTTGTGATAACAGGGACATTATGAAGTTTGTGTCTCAGTCTTTTAAAGGAGAAGCATTAGCTTGGTGGAGATCTTTGATCCAAGCTACGGGGAAAATCCCATTATACAATATGACCTGGGAAGAGTTCATGGCGCTGATCAAGGAAAACTACTGCCCTCAGCATGAGGTGGAGAAAATTGAAGCTGACTTCTTGTCACTGGTCATGAGAAACCTAGACTGTCAGGCCTACCTTACCAGTTTCAACACTTTGTCAAGATTGGTTCCATATTTAGTAACTCCGGAACCTAAACGTATAGCTCGTTTTATCAGGGGTTTGGCCCCGGAGATCAAGGCAAGTGTGAAGGCCTCTAGACCAGCCACTTTTCGGTCTGTAGCGGACATATCATTGTCTCTTACCTTGGATGCGGTTAGGCTGAAATCGCAGAGAAACACTGATACCAAAAAGAGGAAGCGTGAGGATGACAACTCACGACGTTCAGACAAGAAGCATAAGGGAAACAATGACCACAGGAAGGGGTCAGGATTTAGGAAGGATGGGCAGCAGTCGGGTGAAAAACCCAGATGCAAAATCTGCAAGAGACAGCACTTTGGAAAGTGCAGGTATGAATCTAACTCGAATTCACAACCGAAATATTTTGCATGTGGGTTGTGCAAGTCCAAGGAACACAAAACCTTGGATTGCAAGAAGATGAAGGATGCGACCTACTACGGTTGCAATGAAAAGGGGCACATCAAGACAAATTGCCCAAAATACGCCAAGAAGCCTGAAGAGGCTAAGAAGACCAATGCTAGGGTCTTCAGGATGGATGCTAAGGAAGCAGTCCAGAACGACAATGTGATAACAGGTACCTTCCTCGTAAATGATGTTTATGCGAGAGTATTATTTGATTCAGGCGCTGATAAGTCGTTCGTAGATAATAAGTTTTGTGAATTATTGAAACTACCTGTTAAGAACTTAAGTGTGAAGTATGAGGTGGAATTAGCAGACGGTACTTTAGAAACCGCCTCAACCATATTAGATGGATGTTTTATATCCATTAGGAACCACTCTTTTCCTTTATCCCTACTTCCCTTTAAGTTAGCCGGTTTTGACATAGTATTGGGTATGGACTGGTTGTCACATAACCAGGCCCGAATTGTCTGTAATAAGAAGCAAGTGGTGATTAAGACTTCGTCTGGTGAATCACTTACTATCCAGGGAGATACCCAGTATGGGCTACCTGAGCAAATGTCTATGCTCAAGGACTCTAAGTGTTTGAAGAAGGGTTGTGTCATTTACATGGCACAAGTGATTATAGATGAGCCGAAGCCCAAGATTGGGGATATACCCGTCGTTTCTGAATACCCTGAGGTTTTTCCTGAAGAACTACCTGGTTTGCCACCAGATAGGCAAGTGGAATTTAGAATTGACATTATTCCTAGATCAGCACCGGTAGCAAGGGCGCCTTATAGATTGGCACCGACAGAGATGAAGGAATTGAGAACGCAGCTAGATGATTTGCTAGCCAAAGGTTTCATCAAACCTAGTTCGTCTCCTTGGGGAGCACCAGTTTTATTTGTCAAGAAGAAGGATGGATCGATGCGTCTGTGCATCGACTACCGTGATCTTAATAAGGTCACCATCAAGAATAGGTATCCTTTGCCCAGAATCGACGATCTGTTCGATCAACTTCAAGGGGCAAGTTTCTTCTCTAAAATTGACTTAAGGTCAGGCTATCACCAACTAAAGGTTCGAGATGAAGACGTACACAAGACTGCATTTAGGACTCGTTATGGTCATTACGAGTTCCTAGTGATGCCTTTTGGGCTCACTAATGCACCAGCCGCGTTCATGGATCTCATGAATCGCGTTTGCAAGCCGCATTTAGATAAATTCGTCATCGTTTTCATCGATGACATCCTCATCTACTCGAAGAACGAGGCTGACCATGAGAAACATCTTCACTGCATTTTGGAACTACTTCATAAAGAAAAGCTTTATGCCAAGTTCTCGAAGTGTGAATTCTGGCTTCGAGCAGTCCAATTTCTTGGACATGTTGTTAGTGAGCGTGGTATCCAAGTAGATCCCGCTAAAGTTGAAGCTGTCATGAATTGGCACGAGCCAAAGACGCCTACGGAAATTCGTAGCTTCCTAGGTTTGGCAGGATACTATAGGCGATTCATTGAAAACTTCTCAAGGATTGCTGCACCCCTGACTTCGCTGACACGTAAGAAGATTAAGTTTGACTGGGGTCCTAAGCAGCAGGAATCCTTCGATATTCTGAAACAAAAGTTGAGCAATGCTCCAGTACTGACATTGCCGGATGGAATTGAGGAGTTTGTAGTTTATTGTGATGCATCACACACCGGGATGGGGTGTGTGCTTATGCAGAAAGGCAAAGTCATTGCCTATGCTTCACGCCAGTTAAAGGTGCACGGAAAGAATTACAGCACCCATGACTTGGAGTTGGGTGCCGTTGTATTCGCACTAAAACTTTGGAGGCATACTTATATGGATTCAAATGTGTGATCTATTCTGATCACAAGAGCCTTCAACATTTGTTCAATCAGAAGGAGTTGAACATGAGGCAACGCCGTTGGATGGAAACTCTTAATGATTACGATTGTGAAATAAGATACCATCCCGGCAAGGCGAATGTAGTAGCCGATGCCTTGAGTCGGAAGGAAAAAGTAAAACCGATAAGAATCAATGCCAAGAGCATTGAGGTAAGGAATAGCTTGACAGAAAGGTTGTTAGCTGCACAGAAGGAAGCTGTGTTGGAAGCTAACTATCCTAACGAAAAGCTAGGAGTAACTGAGGAGCAGTTATCTTAGTAAGGATGGAATTCTTAGATTGAATGGACGGATATGGGTTCCAATTTATGGAGGACTCCGAGATGTTATCCTCCAGGAAACCCATAGCTCTAAATATTCCGTTCATCCTGGAGCTGATAAGATGTACCAGGATCTAAGGGCAAATTATTGGTGGATAGGCTTGAAAAAGTCTGTAGCTGCCTATGTAGCAAAATGCTTGACATGTGCGCAAGTCAAAGCAGAACATCAAAAGCCGTCAGGTTTGCTACAACAGCCCGAACTTCCTACGTGGAAATGGGAAATGGTAACTATGGATTTTATTACCAAGTTACCCAAGACCAGGAAAGGAAATGACACAATATGGGTGATTGTAGACAGACTGACTAAGTCAGCACATTTCCTACCCATTAAGGAGACTTACAGCTCCGATATGTTAGCCCAATTATACGTGGATAAGATTGTAGCTTTACATGGCATACCTGTGTCTATTATCTCTGACAGAGATACTAGATACACATCACATTTTTGGAAAAGCTTCCAACAATCTTTGGGCACGCGTTTGAATTTTAGTACGGCTTACCATCCACAGACAGACGGCCAAAGTGAGTGTACTATTCAAATGTTGGAAGACATGCTACGTGCATGTGCGATCGATTTGGGTGGTAGTTGGGATAACCACCTACCACTAGTTGAGTTCTCCTACAACAATAGCTACCATACCAGCATAAAGGCTGCGCCTTTCGAGGCCTTATACGGTAGAAAGTGTAGAACGCCCGTTTGTTGGGCGGAAGTTGGAGATGTCCAATTATCGGGACCAGAGATAGTGTTCGAAACGACGGACAAGATTGTCCAGATTCGAGACCGTCTCAAAGCTGCCCGAGATAGGCAAAAGAGCTACGCTGATCCAAAGCGTAAAGCTTTTAACTTTGAAGTGGGTGACAAAGTTTTGCTTAAAGTATCACCCTGGAAAGGAGTGATGCGATTTGGTAAGAAAGGCAAGTTGAGCCCGAAATACATAGGACCTTTCGAGGTTATCGAACGAGTCGGATCAGTTACCTATAAGCTAAACTTACCTGAAGAGCTCAGTGGAATTCATAATGTGTTCCACATCTGCAATCTGAAAAAGTGTTTCGCTGACGAATCACTGGTTATACCACACACAGATGTGCATATAGATGAGAGCTTGAAATTTGTGGAAAAACCATTGTCGATCGAGGATCGACAGGTTAAGAAGCTTCGAAGGAAGCATGTACCGATTGTAAAGGTCAAATGGGATGCCCGTAGAGGTCCCGAGTATACGTGGGAGGTTGAGTCCACGATGAAAGAAAAGTACCCTTATCTATTTCAGTAAATCTCAAGGTCGAGATTTCTTTTAAGGGGTGAGGATGTAACACCTCGAAAATTTACGTCCTGTAATGTGTTGACACGTGACATAGGTTTTGAACGTGTGAAAGAATGTTCTTGAAGGACTAAAGTTGACAAACAATGAAACTATGTAAATATAAGGGTTCAAAGTGTCAACAATGAATAAATATACTTTACAATAGTCCTACATGATGTTTATAACCCTAAACGAATGGATCATGGATCATACGAAGCGAATTGTGAAAGAAAGTGAGAGATTACAAACTACAGGGGTTAATTGTGTCAACATGTTAAGATATACCTCTGAGTGACCTTTTAGCAAACCCGAAGCCTTGTAACGATTAATTATGCTCACTAGAATGCACCATAAAAATTTCACCAAGTTTCGTTATCGTATGAGTAAGTTGTGATGAAATTCGTGTGGGAGGGTTAGACTCGTCAACATTGAAAGTTAGGGCTTTTCGGGTGATCACAAAGTTACCCGGGGACTTGATAAAGTGGGTATAAGTATTAAAGCCCCCATATGTCAAATATAAAGCCTCTTAATGCAAGAAACAACTTGAAAACGACCTTTCGGGGGACCAAGGACCAAAGTGCAATTAAAGAAACATGTGAAACCTGATCAGGAGGGCCAGGCGGGCCGCGTAAGATCCTTAAGATCTTTATGCGGGCCGCGTGACAGCTACCAGCGACAAAAACAACAGCCAACTGCCTGTTGATGTTTTAAACCGACTCAAATGGCATTTGTATGATACCATGGGCTGCCTATAATGGTATTTAGCCTGTAGATGACACATGTATTGATCCTTGAACATTGGTAGACCCATTTGGCATCAATATAGGAAGATCAAAGTTCATATATAAGTCTCATGTTGCAACATGCAACCACACTTCAACTTCTGGACATTTTGAGGAGCACAAGAGCTGATACAAGACTTCCTAATCATCCATTAGACAAGTGTAAGTATGTTTAACCCTTCTAAATTAAGTCTTGCTTAGTTTATAGCCTAGAAGTCAAACCGTCGTAATTACGGTTTGACTTAGCGATAAAACACAAACGGTCCAGGGTTTTGTCAAAGCGAAAGTTGTTATAAGTTGGTAATTATGTGGGCTTTAAACTCTTAAAAGGGCACCCACTGATTCCAATCCTAACCGGGTTGTTTGTCGAGTCAAACTTCTTTCGAAAAAGTCAACAGAGTCATTAATCATGTAATTAACATTACAGAAGGCGTGTAAAATGTTTTATCATTCATATAACTTGAAAATAAGTATAATAACTTGTCTAAGCTTGTTTGATTCGACAACTTTCTGTTTTGAACCAATTCGGAGCCGAAAGTCGCATAGTTTGACTTTCTGCTTTGACCTCAATTCTGACCCGGTTTTGATAGGTTTAGACATGCCTTAAAGTTCCATTAGGACCTTGTAACATGTTAGTATAAGCCTCTGTGGTTGTTACCTTGATTGTCCAATTCGTTGCACGTTTCCGTTAAATTGCCAAATGTTGACCATATTGCCCTTATGATCATAAAACGAGATTTTTGAAGATGTGAAAGTACAATAACCTTTGTTACTGATTATTAATCATGTCCCTAAAATTTCACATCAATCGGAGGTCTAGATTAGGAGTTATGCTTAATGACGTAATTATAACGATTCTTAGTAATTAAACGACGTCATTAGCGTAAAACCTATCTAAACCCAATTTTCGACACCAAACCTTTTACCCAATGATGTAATATAATATTTTGGGATTTTTAAAGATTTTTAATTATTTTTAAACTGATCATAAGCTAGGATTAGCGCCTTAATTCGGTAAATACCGAATATGCCCTTTTAAGCCATAAAATGAGTTTTACAAATCCTTTTAACGCCAATCCAATTGCTACTGATTTTAAATAATAAATGGAGTGTTTTGAACCTGTTTAACTGATCCGAAAACTCAGAATCCTATTTTAAACCGTACGTCGCTTAAAACGGCTTCATACGCGTATTATACGCGTAGTTTGAGTTTAAAACCATTTTGTCTCTTGAGACTTATTATTAACTGATGTAACCTGTTAAAATAGGTTATTTTTCTGACTTAATCATACCCGGATCACAGAAGCTTAATTAATCCTTTTTATAATCTTTAAAATGACCAAAATACCCCTACGGGGCTTAATATGAGATTAAACTCGTTTTGGGCAAAACGGAAGGTATCCTACTGATATCACAACATATTTAAGGCATGTTAACTTAGGAAACCTGTTTAGGACTCTTATGGTTACCCGTTACGCTTCATACGCGTTCGGTTCGGTTTATGTAACTAGTTTACATAAATTAGCCGAAACGGGTCAAATCTTATCGGTTTTATCTCAAAATCCAGAATGTGTATAATATACCCATATTAAGCAAGTCTTCAAACTTGTCGGGTCTAAATCACATTCTATCCGGTCTTCGCTTAATCGTGCGTACGAACCGTATCTTTAAAACTAACCGGTCTAAGCTTAAGCTTAACTAAAGACCCGTTAGGATTCTAATAGGTTATTATAAACCTTCATTCCAGATTAGGAGAACCGGTAAAAGATACTTTCTCTCGCTGATTTTGATTTATACTTGCTCATGTAAATACTCTTAACTTATTTTCCCTATACGGGCTTGGGGTACGGTATATAAAATACCGCTTGGTCGGGCATTTCGACCTTAATCGTTTTGGGGGTTAAGTATTATCGAGATGACCGTTTAAATTGTTTTGTTTGCTTAAAGCCTTTGTGGGGTTAATGACCATGTCCCGGATATCCCTGGCATCATTTTACGAAATGGCCACGACCTTAGCACACAGGTGTAGGCGTACACCTGTCAGTGTCTCATTTACATAATGTGGTGTGTCTATTGATCTTTAACCCGGCTCGATCCGGCTACTGAACGCATAAGAAACATGTAAATCTTTTACGAGTATTATATTCAAATAATTATCCCAAGTTATAAAATATTATTTGTGCCTTGTGCCTTAAATGCATTTTCTTAAACTCTTTTCAAAATGAGTCGGTTGATTGTATTTACCAGTGTAAACTGACGTATTTTTCTTAAAAAGGTTAAGTGCAGGTACTACGCGTAATAGGCTGGCTTTTCTCCTAGCATCCACAATAAGTCTCGCAAGCTTGGATGTCATAGATTGTTGAACATTGTTTCCTCATATTTTGATCTACCTGTGGATTTATATTCAACTACTTGTGATACTTAATATTACAATATTGTTTGGTTGAAATGAATCTATACTTTGCTTCCGCTGTGCATTTAAATATTGTGTTGTTTGACTATCGTGTTACCAACCACGTCACGATAATCCCCCACCGGGCCCACCGGTGATACGTGGAAATTCGGGGTGTGACATTGATACAGAACCGAACTGGTCCGGCCGACCAATAAACTCATCCTTTGCCATCACCGCATGGTCATTGCTTCTAAAAATTATCAAACACATGAATCCTCCCAAGCACCGAATCTCTCCTTCAGCCAAACCCATCTCCTTCAAGATATTTCTTATGTTTTTCAGAACCCACACAGAAGTCACCCTCACCACCACAGCCCTACCATGAAACTCTTCAACCGCCATAATGTTATCATCAATCTTGATCGTCCTTCCAACATCAGCCCCTTTAAAAGCTTCTTTAAACGACATGTTATTAACTCCACCATCCTTGTTAACATTATACGTGAAACTCTGATCTCTGCTTCGGCTATCCCTTTTGTTTTCCTTGAATGCCCCACGAGCATTCACCTCTCCATCCTCTAACACAAATCTTGCCACATTAAAGGAGAGTCGAAAGTCTCCCATGCGAATAGATGATAACCTCTTCTCCATCTCCCCTCGATCATTCACATCAACAAAAGACACAAACCCAAACCCAAACCTTTTTCCTTGCTTATCCCGTTTTTTTACAATGTAAATATCAAAAATAGTACCATGCCCACGAAGAACCAGAGCCAAATCCGAACCACTACAGCGATCTGGAAGATTGGACACGTAGAACTTAGTTATTCTTGCCTGAACCTCCACCGGAATAGGTTTCCGGCGTGTACCCATGTAGAGAGAACTTAACTATTTTTATACCTGGGAATTTGAGGAAGTTTGAAGAGTAGTTAAACACTTACGTCCTGCAGAAACTCAGCAGCACCTGCAGAAACTCATTGGCGCCAAAATTATTCAACAATTATTCCAGGTAAACCAACATCAGATTTCATGGCAGCGATAATCTCTTTTTCACACCAGGAGAAAACTGTTCTTAACTCTCATAAGTTCTCCTTCAGTCTCAAACCTAACAACTATGGCTATTGGCGCTCTATGATTGAATCTTTTCTCACCTCTCATAATCTTTTTGGTTATGTGGATGGAACAATACCATGCCCTGAACAGAAAGTCACTAACGAATCTGTGACTACCGACAATCCAAGCTACACCCCGTGGATCTCAAACGATGCTCATATTCGTATGCTTATCATCTCTACTGTGTCTGAAGATTCCTATCAACATATTCAGGGCAAAACATCACGTGAGGTATGGTTGTCTCTTGAACGAGCTTATGCGCCTGTTACATCTTCTCATGAGTTTACTCTCAAAAATCAACTTCTTAGAATCACCATGAAAGGTGATGAAAAACCAGCTGATTACCTTAGCAGGGCTCAAGAGTATGCCACTGCTCTTGCTAATATTGGAGAACCAATGAAGGATAAGGATTTAGTAATGCTAACTCTTGTAGGGCTTCGAGAGGAATACAATGGTCTTAAGGCTAATTTACTGGCTCGTTCACCTCCTGTTAGTTTTCATGAACTACATGGTCTTTTGAGTGATCATGACTATGTTATTACAAAGATTTTGGCCACCACTCCACAAGCTTTCGTGGCTAGTGCTGCTCCAACACCACAACCACTCACGGCTGTTGCATCCTCGACCCCACAGCTGAATCTTGATCAGCTTCAGCAACAACTTCAAAACATTCAACTTATGGCCTCGCAATTGGGTTATCAACTAAACCCTATTTCTTCCCCACGCCTCAAGCATGCTATGGTTCTCGGTCCTATCATAATAACCGAGGTGGTCGGGGATCTCGCGGTTCCTCTCGTGGCAACTCACGTGGTGGTTTCAATAATCGTCCTAGGGATAATAGTGGCACGCGACAATTTTCTTGGGCTTCAACCCAAAACACGGTTTATGGCCATTGTAACAGATGTGGAATAGGTCATCTACCTTCTCAGTGCCCAAATCAGCAGAACCAGTCTCATCCTGCACCACAGGCCAATTTTGCTACATACTCAGAGGCTGGCTCGTCTTCTGGAACTACTTGGAAACCTGATACTGGTGCAAATCATCATGCCACTCCAGACCTATCTAATGTGGACAACTCTGAATCCTACTACGGTAACGATTCTTTACTTGTTGGTAACGGTAATTCTGTACCCATTTGTCACATTGGCTCGTCCAAAATATACTCACCAAACAAAACGTTTACCTTATCTGACATTCTCCATGTTCCTGAACTAAAACAAAACCTTTTATCCGTTCAAAAATTTTGCCTTGACAACAATGTTTTCTTTGAATTTCACTCTTCTTTTTTTGTTGTGAAGGATGAGTCTACACGAACTACCCTCTTCACGGGCCCCAGTGAACAGGGTTTGTACTCCATTCGTCTTCCGCAACTCAAGTCTCTGCCCAAGGTTGCCTTCACCACTGTCAAAGCTTCTTCAAACATTTTCCATCAACGCTTAGGACATCCTCATGCTAAAGTTTTCCGTTCAATTATTTCTTAATGTTCTTTACTTGTTTCAGACAAATTATCAAATAACTTGTGTTCTTCTTCTCAATTGGGAAAATCCTCAAAGTTGTCTTTACCTGATTCTACTTTTCGTAGCAATAATATTTTGGATCTTGTTTATTGTGATGTTTGGGGCCCTTCTCCCACACCATCTCTTGATGGTCACCGTTATTTTCTTTTATGTTTTGACCATTGTACCCGTTATATGTGGATTTATTCTCTGAATCAAAAATATGATGTTTACACTATTTTAACAAACTTTATTACAATGACTGTACGCCAATTTAACACCAAGTTAAAATGTATCCAATCAGACTGGGGGGGGGGGGGGGGGAATTTCGGCCTCTCGCCAATCTTTGTCGCAACCTTGGTATCATTCATAGACGGTCTTGTCCTCACACCAGTGAGCAAAATGGCTTCGTTGAACGACGTTATCGTCATGTTGTGGAAACTGGACTAACTCTCTTGGCTCAGTCCAGCCTTCCTCAACGCTTCTGGCACTTTGCCTTTGAAACAGCAGTTTACTTAATCAATCGGCTCCCCTCTCCTGTCTCCTCAAACAAATCTCCCATTGAACATGTTTTCAAACAAAAACCTGATTACTCATTTTTACGAGTTTTTGGCTGTCAATGCTTTCCTTACCTTCGTCCATACAACCGTCACCAAATTGAGTTCCGTTCAACTCCTTGTATTTTCCTCGGTTACAGCCCCCCGCCCACCATGGTTATCGATGCTTTGATCCCTCCAATGAATGGGTCTACATTGTTAGACATGTTCGCTTCAACGAACATGTCTTTCCTTATCAGCCCTCACCCAATATTCCTTCCCCACCACCATCTACACCCCCTTACATCTCTATCTTTCCTCATCCACCACCTGGCTTCCTACCGGAACCTCCACAATCGCCTCCAACACCACCATCATCACCTCCTCAATCACCTCCATCACCACCCGTTCCACCCACACCACCTAACCCTACTGCCCCTCCACCCGAGAATATTCCTTCACCGCCACCAGCCCCTCGACCTCGACCTTGACCATCTAACCTTCGCCCTAATCCCAAACAACCTGACCGATATAACCCAGCCGCTTATACTGCCACCGTTTCCCCATCTCTTCCTCTTGAACCTACTAGCTTTACCGTTGCTAACAAGTCTATAGAATGGCGCCAAGCTATGGCTGATGAGTTATCTGCACTTCATAGGAATGGCACGTGGACACTTGTGCCCCCTGTCCCTAATGCTAATATTGTTGATTGTAAATGGATTTACAGGTTAAAAACTGATGAACATGGTAAGATTACTGGGCTGAAAGTCTCTTGTTGCTAAGGGTTTTCATCGACAACATGGCATGGATTATCATGAGACTTTCAGCCCAGTAATCAAGCCTGCCACTATTCGCACCGTCTTATCTCTGGCCGTCACGAACAAATGGCCTCTCAGACAGTTGGATATTCAGACTGCTTTTCTCCACGGTGATCTTCAAAAAACTGTCTACATGCGCCAACCTCCAGGTTTCATTGATCCAACTAAACCTGATCATGTCTGCTTATTACACAAATCACTATATGGGCTCAAACAAGCTCCTCGTGCATGATTCACAAAATTGTCTACTGCCCTTCATCAGTTGGGGTTTAATGGGTCTAAGACAGACCCTTCACTTTTCATCCTCAACCATTCGGGCTCTCTTGTCTATCTTCTGGTGTATGTTGATGACATCATCATCACTGGTAACAACTCCATTACTGTCGCCACCATTATTGAACGTCTCAATTCTCTCTTTGCACTTAAAGATATGGGGCAGTTACATTATTTTTTGGGGGTTGAGGTTGTCCATCGGGGTTCTGACTTGGTTCTTTCACAACGGAAATATGTTAGAGAAATCTTACATCGAGCTGGTCTTGCAGACTGCAAACCAATTTCTACTCCCATGCATACCTCTCGCGTCTTATTACCAGATGATATCCCATTACTCGATGATCCTTCTCGCTATAGACAAACGGTTGGGGCTCTTCAGTATGCTACTCTTTCTCGTCCTGACATTGCATTTGCGGTTAATAAAGTCTGCCAGTTCATGCATGCCCCCACTGAAAACCACTGGGCCGGAGTCAAACGCATCTTACGTTATCTCAAGGGCACGCTCAATTTGGGTTTATGGATTCGTCACAATACAGGCTATCAGCTTCAAGCCTTTTCTGATTCTCATTGGAACACTAATCTTCAGGCCTTCTCTGACTCTGACTGGGCTGGTTGCCCGATCGATCGTCGATCCACGGGGGGATATGCTATCTACTTAGGCTCGAATCTTATTTCATGGTCTGCTCGCAAGCAGAGAACTGTCTCTCGATCCTCAACAGAGTCCGAGTATAAGGCTATTGCAGATACTGTTGCAGAGTTGATTTGGTTGAAGTCTCTTCTTCGTGAACTTGGATTGGATAGCACGACACCAACACTTTGGTGTGATAATCATGGCGCAACATATCTCACAACTAATCCAGTTTTTCATGCTCGCACCAAGCACGTTGAAGTTGACTATCACTTTGTTCGTGAACAAGTTACTCAGGGAAAACTAAATGTCAAGTTCATTTCTACTGACGACCAAATTGCCGATATCTTTACAAAGTCCTTGTCTTCTCAGAAGTTTGAGTTTCTACGATCCAAGTTGCAGATTGCTAACCGCCCTGAACTTGCGGGGGAATATTAGACTATGTCTGTTTAGATTATTAAAGTTCATATTGTCTAGGGTACCAAAGTGTAACTAGTTTTCTTATATATTTGGTTGTAATCTTTTATTGTGATCAATAACAAAAAGCACGATTCCTATTCTGATTGGCGCCAAAATTATTCAACAATTATTCCAGGTAAACGACGCCTGTGAATACAAAGTTCAGAACCAAAACTATTTAAACAATATTTTAAATTTAAAAAATAATGTGAATACAAATTATATAATAACCATTGGGATTTATGCGCTCCACAACGGTTTGGTTCAGTTCATTACAGTATCGGTATGAAACCGATATTCGGTATAATAACATAAAGATATATGCCCAACAAGATATTGACATGTGTTTTACATCAATAAAAAACAATAAAAACAAACTTGGTTCGTCACGACACTGTTACCGCACCAGCACTCATTATAGCCTAAGGTAAAAAAAAATTACTCTATTCATTCATTGTAAAGCAGCCCAGCCCAGCCCAGCCCAGCCCAGCCCAACCTAACCCAACCCGGCCCAACAACATTTCTTCATGTAGACACTTCCAGACAACCCTTCTTCTTCCTCAAGACAAACCCCTATCAAAAAACCCTGATCCCATTTCAATCTTCAACTTTCAACCTTCAACCACCAATGGCCGGCGGTCGCTTCCGCGAACTTCTAAAAAAATACGGCAAAGTAGCCTTAGTCGTCCACTGCTCCGTCTCCGCCGCAAGCATCACCGGACTCTACATCGCCATAAAAAACAACGTCGACGTCGAATCCGTTCTCGAAAAAGTTCGCTTCAAACAACTCGAATCCGTACTAGAAAAAGTCGGTATGGCCGGTCCAAAAGAAGAACAACTAGATCCCCAAACCACCACCGCTGACGTGGCGAAACCGAGGAATCGGACGGCGGAGCTGGCGGCGTCCAGCGGCGGAGCTCTGGCGCTGGCGGTGCTGTGTAATAAAGCTCTGTTTCCGGTAAGAGTTCCGATCACTATTGCGGTTACGCCTCCGATTGCTAGGTTTTTGGCTAGGAGGAAGATTATTAATAATAGTGTTCATTGAATGTTATTTGCAGAAGTTTTTTTAGGTTAAGAAGTTGTTATACGGTTTTTGTTTTAGATGAGATGGATATAATAATTGGATGGATGACTTATTGATTTGGTTGATAAGTTGTGCCACATTTTGTGTACTGTGTTCGGTTTATAAACATTTGTTTGAAGGTGAATGTATCATGTTTTCTATTGACATAGGTGGTTTTTAATATTAGTTATGTTTATGGAGGTTTGAATTGCTGGTGTTTTGAATATGTAGTTTGTGATTAGATTTGTTGTTATATTTTGGAGTTTGTTATAGTTGAAAAGTTCAGTTGTTTGAGAGATTAGTGATAGAATTGAATTTGAATTTTTGGGTGTAAGCATATGGTTTGTTGCAAGAATGGTTTTTGGGTGCTGGTAGGTTAAGATGTCGTGATCGCGGTTTTCTTGTTGGGAGTTTGATCGATCAGCAATGGGATTTCATGGTTTAGTTTAGCTAGTAGAAAGGAAGAATGAATACATGTTGAGTTGATCAACAGATATGGGAAAGTTGAGAAACTTGTTTTTCGATGATTGAAGGCAGCTAATATATGTTTTTAAGTTGTGTTTGGGATTTGCTTGTTTAGTTAGTTAAACCGCTTACGCTTGTGTTTATAAGTAGAAGTAGTAGAGCGGAAGCAAATAATCAACTTATTGAAAGCAACTTATTTCACTTTTAGATAGACCATGAATATATTGTTTGAGCTAAACAATCCCAAACTGGTAATCGAAAACAACTTGTTTTACCTAAAATTAGCATGATCATTTTTCTTCATCCAAACACTGAATGGTGTTTGTTGAGAAAAAAAATGCAACTACAAGCAAATAGTGTTGGGGTGGGTAGCGCGTCTGTTCTAAACTAGATGTTACCTGCTGTGTAAAATACCTCCAAAACACTGTTGAACCGAACAAAACAGCAAACTGCAGCGCTGATCACTGCTGTTAACCTGCTGATCTAATGCGGGTTGCTGACCTGCTGCCAAAGAGCATTGATGCTGTTGGCTGGATGCTTTTAGTCAAATGTAATGATTGATGATGGGGCTGACTTGATTTTGATGATGGGTTGCTCAAAACAAATATGATCGGAACTGCTGTAATTCGCTGACAATCAGAATCAGGCCAGGCACTCAATTGATCTTTCTTTGGCCTCGGACGAAAAGACAAATAAACAAACACAAGAGTTTTACGTGGTTCGGTCTAAACTGAACTCGTCGATCTAGCAAGTCCATTTTATTTTTGAGGTGGAGACTGGCAGCAAGAATTACAACGGCATAGGGCCTTCGATTTTTTTTTTGAAAATAAATCTGCTGGTATTTTGGCAACCTGCCAAAAAACAAATAATCTAGCAGAAAATAATTTAGGGGCCAATAATCTGGCTACGGCTTTGTACATATTTTTTTTGAATGTCAATGCTACTCCAATAATCCTAATTTAATCGCCTTTACCTAGACCTCACCTCTCTAAGAGGCATATGCCTCTACCAATTGGGTTAGCCCCATATTCGTTGCCTTGTGCATATGCAATATTGTTTCCGTTTTTCTTCCCCCCTTCGGCCTTTTTAAAATCCCAATTGGTCCCAGTTGTCTCCTATTCTTCTATTGTTCCAAACTCAACGTAGCAAAATGCATTTAGCTTATTAATATTGCGGATTTTTGTTGTTTTTCATATTTTTGAGCGCGATTTGCTTGTATCATGGATCTATGCTTACTAGTTTGAGTCTTCTTAATCGAAAAAAGCCAAGCGCCATGACTCATTTTGTTGGCTTAATGCTTACACGCCATTCAAAAAATTGGCTTAATGCTTACACGCCATTCAAAAAATAAAACGCCATTAAATACAAAAGCCAAAAATTAGTGATAAAACGCGTTGGAGATTACAGGAAGAGGAAACAAACACAGTAACCGAAATTCAGTTATTAACATTTATTAGAAGAAATTCCCTCATAAATTACGCGCCAAAAACATCATTATATAAACGACGTAAAACATCGCTTCCATAATCACTTCAATCTATCATTCTGCAAAAAACATCTTTTACCAAAAACGCCAATTTAACCAAAACGCCAAAAATGGCAACCATCGTTTGGTGGAGATACACTCCGGCAATCAGGGGATTCGTCCTGCGTTTTGACAACAGAAGGAGGGTGTATGTTAGGACGATCAAGGCAATTTTGAAGATGGAAGAAGAGGTACAGAGAGGTATCCTATCTCTTGGCATCGCTCTGGATAACGAATGCCACATATGCTTATGAAAGCATTAACAAGGAAATTTGGACCAATCAAAGCAGATGGAAAGCCGGACCCTGTCATGACATCATAGCGTTTTGATGATGAAACATACATGGTAACCGTTATATACGACAGCGGAGAGCAGGAAGACTACCTGCTTGAAAACATCATGACAAAGCAGGGGCTTGGGTTCTTGGAAGAATTGCACAACGCCACTTGTTTGAACACAGACATGGACTCAAAAATGGCGTTAATGCAGGACATGCTCAAATGGACAGAATATTCAGGAACAAGAAGCCGATGAAAGTAAGGTGATGATATGGATGAAGGTCTAGATGAAGACTTCGAGGAAGAAGATGGCGCAAGTGATGGATACTTCTCGGATAAAGTACCTTCTGACGAAGAGTTTTAATTTTTTTTGTTTGTTTTCTTCTGTGTAATCTTTTTTGATTTCTTAAGATAATTAAATGATATATTTCTCTATTTATTTGCAAAACGCCAAAAAAAAATACTACAAAAAGTTATTGCTTACAAAACGCCAAAAATAATAAAAAAATATTTTTCATGCTTAATATTTTCTCCGTTATTGTATTTTGTCATCTTGGTCTGCATAACGCCATTTAAAAAAAAAACCAAACTTAGAAGATGGGACGTTTATCACCCTAGAACTGATAAAGCTGAATAAAACAGTAAATAAACACAGTAACTGAAAAGACGGTTACTTTATTACTATCATTTATTATAATAAAAAACCTCGCCTAAACTACGCGCCAAAAAACTCTTATAAGAAAAACAAACGCCATGTTCCCTAGAAACCACTCACTTTAAAACACCAAAAAATTAGTTAAAAAAGCCACAGATGGCAAAGCTTTCACTGAATGTATTCTTCTCTGAGGGGGTTATCTCTATAATCTTTTGCTGAATGAGATGGACAAATATTCAAGAAAAAAAGAGTGATGACAGTGATATGTCATCATGTGAGCTTTGTTCTTGATGACTATATGCATGGCATGAAGGGATCAACACAAGTGTGAAATGCTATTTTGGACTCCATTATTATAAATAACATCCAAGCAAGAGTTGATCTTCAATGACATGCCAACAAACAAGAATATCATACCAAAAAACAAGATGCCACTAAGAAACTTCGTCTAAAAAAGACAGGGTTTATGTAGGAATGTTGGTATCTAGCTAAGGTATTCAAATGTTCAAAACGCCAAAACAAATTCAAGAAAAAAAGGTTGATGACAGTGAATATTTGGATGAGAAATTAGAAATTAGATTACCATTTTTAATTTTTTTTCTTTTTCATTTTATATTGTTTTGTTATCAAATTATCTGTTGTTTGTTATCTAATTCTCTACAAATAAAATACATTATTATATAAAACGCCAAAAACTACAAACACCAAAACGCTAGTAGTATGAAAACTGTGAGAACGTGTGCTGGCAAAGCACCTTGTCAATGTATTAAACGCCAAAAAAATTGACTAAACGCCCTAAAAAACATTTGCTCTTATTGTAATCTTATGAAAATATTAATGGCTCGTAGTGAATTATTATACAACGCTATAAAACCCCCAAAAAATTGACCAGAGAAACGCTATAACGCCAAAAAACATATATATATATATGTGACACAAAAACAATTAATTCAATGCCAATTAGTTAATGAATACAATTAACGCCAAAATAATCTTAGACGCAAAAAATGAAGCAGCTTGTTACGCAAAATTGGGAAAATAAAAGAAGATTGAAAAGACAAAACTCACGCCCTAAGCATATCCCGCGTCACGTGTTGGGTCAAGATGCGTTCTCACCGTTCTCACACTTTGGGGCGTTTTCTCCTGATCCCGTACCTATATATATATATATAATGTAAGTATCTAGGGAAAACCCATTTAATCTAGAAAACTTGGGAAACCTGAATTGTGTGGACAGGATTGATCCACATAATATATTTAAAACACATGTTCAAAGGGCAATTTGGTCATTTGTTCAAGCCATCACTTCACCATTTTCCCCATCCTATCAAGTCACATTTATTACCCATCAACCCATCCCCTTTTTAATCAAAAAAATATACTACAGAACTTCCATTTCTTTCTTCCTTCTTCATCCTCCATTTATTTCTTCCTCAAAAATCCTAACTCCATTCCTTTCTTCCATCTTTCATGGCCGACCCACATGACTTCATGTCTGATCTTCAGGCTTATTCTCCTAGCCGTGTATTCCGGAACAACTTCATCGGCGATGAATCCCCGGCGGTTTACTTCCAGCAGCCTTCATCTTCTTCAGGTATGTGAATAAATAAAAAATTTGTTCTCTTTTTTTTAGGAGACAATCATGTTTTTTTTTGTTCCTGTTCTTTTTTTAGGAGTCAATCATCTTTTTTTCTGGGTAACATCTTCTTTTGGTTCCTATTCTTCATTTTGTATGAGTCAATCATGAACACCCTGCCATTTACATGTTTGTTGGTGTGGTTGGAAGGATAAATTTGTTCTTTTTTTACCAGACATTGTGGTTTCTTTTCCAAGTAGTGTTAACTGTTTTTTTGGGTTTTTTTTTTTTTTTTTTTGTGGATTAGATGATTTGTTTTGGATCATTTTGTTTAACTTATTTGAAGTTTTTTCACATTTTTTTATATCTTGCACAACCAGGCAACCAATTTGTATTTTCTTTTTGTTTTGTTGGTGTTTGAAATCCACGAGTATACAAGTTTATGATTTATGGTATAATTAGGTGTTGGACATATTAGAGATGAGAACATGCAGCCAGAAGTAGAACTTCAACAGTCTCACTTTCAGATGTTTTCACCAATTGAAGAAGGTTTTAACATTTAGATTTAAAAGCTTTTTTTTTCTAAAAAAATACCTTATTCTTGTTTCTCTAATTACCGGTGCAAACTCAATTTTCAGATATGTGGAGTGATGAGTATGACGAGGAATCGCCGCTACGCGCACGAGCCAACGACAGAGGGAAATTCCCGCTAATCGGACCTGATGTTCATGAAGGTTATCTTTAACCTTTTTTGCAGCATGAAACCATAAATATTTTTGAAAAATATTCATTCGTAACATTGTAACATGTGTTAGCACTGCAATATAAGTAACTTTTACGTTTGTATTTTTAAAAAAAATATGCATTGATCAACGTAACACGTGCACATTACACATGTAACATGTGTTACAACCTTACAGAAAATTAAAAAAAATCCATGATGGTGTTACAAAATGTAGCCCTTATGACAAGGTTTTCCAAAAAAGATACATTTTATGTTATTTTTCTAAATTACTCAGTTGTAACATGTGTTAAATATGTAGCCGTTATGTTATTTTTTTTTTTTGCAAAAAGATTCAGTTTTTGTTTAATTTACCTGTCACACCCCGACCACGTAAAACAACAAATCATGGCGGAAACGTCGGGGAGAGTCGTAACAGAATCATTGTTTCACAACCATGGATTAAATAGTTTCGTTTTATTGAATTATTGAACTCATTGTTTTATTACAAATCAGATAAGTACAAATATTGTCTTTCAAGTTTTAAAGTCGATAAGGCACGAGTCCATCCTATGTATAGCATGCATCAACAATCATCACATAACAGCACCTGAAACATATGTAAAAATAGGTACGTCAGCATAAAAATGCCTATGAGATACATATGTTTTATTAAAATAAATTCATGACTTGTAAGTTTAAAAGAATGTTTAACGAATAGTAGTCATGAACTTTGTAAAAATGTTTTCTTTTATAAATTATGCGAAAATTGATAAGAAATCAGATGGTATAAAAGAATAATGCATAGATAAATAAATAACCAAGTAAAATGAGTTTGTATAAAATATGTTGTTTGTAAAACAAAGTTTTGATAAAAAAGGTTTGTAGTATATTTAAAAATATACCTTGGTTTTAAGAAAGTCGGATAAGTAATATATTAAAATATATTTTAGTTCCAAAATAGTTAAACAGATAGTATATCAAATATACTTTAGTTGTTAAAATAATAGTTTTCGGTAGTATATCATAAGTATACTTTGGTTTTGTAAATAACATATCAAACTATGCTTTGGTTTTGAAAATAGCATATCAACTATACTTTAGTAAATAAAAATATATGTTGGTTTTGTACATAGTATATCAAATTATACTTTGGTAAACAATATCACATATGGGAGCATATCAAACTATACTTTGGAAGTATATCAAAATATACAAAAGAAAATGTGATTTAGTATTCATTCAAACCTTAGTGTATCAAACTACACCTTAGAGACTATAGAAATACCACAAAGGCAACTTCTATTTGGATAAAATTTGGTTTCTGACATTCCATACAACAGGAATGGGGTGTCTAATCCTTTAGCGCTATATCATACTACCAATCGGTCTGGTGAATGTATAAAATAAGTACAATCCAACAATTAATTTTATGATCTTTGAAAAATTAGTGTTTAAACCATAAATAATCATTCAGTTTGTCAAAAGATAAGTACTAACATGTATAATCAATTTATACTTTGAAATCATGAAAATAACAATTAAGAACACATGTTTCACCCCAAAACATTTGAAAACAGTAAAAGAGGGGACTATGTACTCACTTGAGAGTGCTTAGAAGTCTTGAATAACAACCAAGCAAAGCTAGAGGGGTCACGGAAATCAAACGGCACCTAATATAGGTAACTACATTAATAATCCGGACCTAAATCGGAAGATCGGATAGAATGAGGTTTCGTAAACCAAATGAGTATAGGAACTCATGTAATATGGTTTAACAAAGCCTACATTCTAAATTGAAACCTAACCTAAGTGCTTACGACCCATTACGACCCGTTTAGGTAGCTTACGTTACTTTAACGCGTCGTTCGCGTAAAATGCGTTCGAAACGCCTAACTAGTCCTATGACAAGTATTATATGCCTAAACATGTTTAAATATGTTGCATAATCAGTTAAGTGACAAAAGTTTGGGTTACATATGCTTAAATACCAATTATGCATGAAAAGGGCATTTTGGTCATTTTACCTAAGGCATATAAGCAACCTATCATACAACTAATTAAACTAAGTGACCATAAGGTATAACCTCGGAAGGTTATTCCCTATACATCTATAGTCACTAAACATGCTTGGTCGGATCCTATTGATCGACCAAACGGGTCGGGTTCGAAAGTCTAAGCGGTTGTTTAGACCGCTTATCTTACGACCCTATATAAGCACTAATCTAAAAGTGACGAGTTAAACATGTTAAAACATGTTTAACAAGGTTTGAAAACAAGTTTGGTATCAAAACAAAGGGTCTTGATACCTAAGAATAGTTTGGTTGCAAAATACGCATAAACGCGTATTTTGACCGAAACTATGACTCGTCACTAAGCCTAAATAACGTGGTAATCAGTAGGTATAGTCACAAAGGACTATGACCATCGTGATTACACTCACGTTACGAAGTTCAAACGAACTTCGTGTTGACCATTGACCGGTCAAAGCAGAAAGTCAATCATTGTTTGACTTTCGTGCTTAAAAACGCATAAAAGCACGAAAGAATACTTACAAAAGGTCCAAGCTACGAAGATATGAACTATAAATTCTCAGGTATGAAGCTTTGAGCTTCAACTTAGAGAATATTCAGATCATGTGTGAATTGAAATGAAGTTGGGGTGGGTTTATATAGGATTTCCAAGACCGTTAGGATCGTTCCTCGATAAATGAGCTTCAATCTGGACCGTACATGTAATACCCACTGATTTGGAATACCATGGGCGCCCAAAACAAGCCCATGGTAATGGAGAAACCTTGTGTAAACCCAGAAACCAGCTGCAGAATGCAGAAAACTGGTTTCTGCGGATCTGAAGGCTCTCGCTCCCCGCGTACGAGTGAGGTCTGGCCTACGCGGCCCGCGACCGAAGTCAGTTCAGCAAAAAGTTTGCATATTTACAGCTTTGGTCCCTGCAAGTGTTTAAGGCCTATTTTGACACGTTTAAAGCCCGTTAAGCCATTTTCAAGGATCTACAATGATGCCTAAGCATAGGGGACATGAAACATGCTAAAAAATATGTCAGAGGTCGGTTCATTTGGTCGTACGATCATGATATTCGGTTAATTACGACGAAACACTAACGAACGTGAAAAACGATCCAAATTACGCGACGAATGGAATTTTATGATGCCAATCACTAAAATAAAATATTTTAATGATTACATAAATTTTTGGATGTCCGGATATATTCAGAACGTAAGATATGCGCGAAAATGCAAACTTATGCACTTTTTGACGCTTTTAGTCCCTATTGATCAAAAAGTTTATTTTAGCATACTGAACCCCTCAAAGCCTATTTCTAAGCTATGTAAAGGACATTTGGGGCATTTTTAACTTATGATCATGTTACGGAATGTTCGTTACAGTACGAATCGGCATACTTTCGCAGTTTGTCGAAATTAGTCTCTGTAAGCGAATAAACTTGATTTCGACACACCAAACCTCCCAAAAATTATTTCTAAGTTATGTAAAGGTTATTTAAGGTATGTTAAGCCCATGTCACTGTTCCGGAGTGTTTGTCGCGTTAAACTGATTACGTTTACGCATCAGTTCGCGAATAACTTTCCAGAGAGCGATTTAGAGCTCGAAATCGAACGAGAAATGATATGTGTAAATGATACACATATTTATACAAATCCCAAGTATGAAATATGATATTTCATTGGTTTGGTATTTGTTTAATGACACAGGTGTCACATTACCCATTTTATACACAGATGAAAAAGGAACTCTCCGCTACTTTGTAACTCAGACCCCACAAGGAACCAAATATTGGACTCCTATTGTTGACAAGGAGTTCCATCCCGTTCTTTGAAAATCATACGACACATTTTAAGAGCTTATTGCAATGTATAAGGCATACGGATATCAAGATGGCTTCAATGTAAAAGAGGCGCAAATGAAGGTTTGGAATGGGTTACACATGTAACCCTTATGCTAAGGGGTTTTGGAAAAAAGATAAATTCATTGTTATTTCAAAACGATAGGCAATTCTAAGATGTGTTACACATGTTAAAATTGTCCTTTGTTTTGAAGTAACAATAGGCATTTTAAAAAGATTCATTTATTCTTATTTCAAAACAATAGGCAATTGTAACATGTGTTACTCAGCTAGCTCTTATGTTACAATCTTTCCTAACAAACGTTAGGCGTATTACATGTGTTACACATCTAACTATTAAGATAAATGGTTGTGAAGAAAGATATCTTTACTGTTACTTCAAAACAATAAGCAACTGTAACATGTGTTACATGTGTTAGGTAACACATGTTACACATGTTACTTTAAAACAATAAGCAATTGTAACACGTGTTACACATGTGTTACAATTGTGAAAACATATATCTTTATTCTTATTTCACAACAATAAGCATTTGTAACATGTGTTACATGTGTTACACATGTTAGGAAAGATTGTTACATGTGTTACCTAACATGTGTAACAGATGTTACAATTGCTTATTGTTTTGAAGTAACAGTAAAGATATCTTTTTTCACTTTCATCCTTGCTTGAACAGCTAAAACTCATCAAAATGAATTTTGTTAACAAAGGGATCTATTCAGATGCCAGCCCAAGCGCCAATTGAGGATGTCTTAGAAGAACTGATCGGGCATCCAATAGAGAACGAGGTGGTGGTGAATAACCCTAATGTGGCGCGCAATAAAGGATGTGGTAAACACCGTCGGATTACTGGTAGCAGCCACCAGCCAGCTCCAAAACCCGCAAAGGCCGCTCGACTGTGCTGAACCTGCATGAAGTACGTCACTGGCCATGATTCCCGTAATTGCAAAAAAATCACCGATCCCGATAGCATCAAATCAGCCTCCCAACCCGAATGACATGGGGTCTTCATCTGCCCTTTAGTTGTATATGCTAGCTAACGACAATCACTGACCAGACACCAAATTTTGACACGTGTTATGTACGTGTAACAGTATTTTGGACTTTGCACCTCGATGCAGCAGTAACACTGTTACGTGTGTAACACGCATTATCCAATGGTTGTTTTTGTTTAGGTAAGCTACTTTTTGGAAGTTGATTGGTGATGCTCAGTATGTTCTTCGTTACTTAGTTTAACGTATGTACGTTTCATATGAAACATAAACTATATCCCGCTCGTGTTTCAACATGTATTTTGGTTGTAATTTGACAATAGCATGGTTGCCCTTAACTTGTTTTACTAGATGTGTATATTCTTGTATATGGTACCACTTTTATATGCTTCCTTTACCACTTTTTATGTTTAAGGACCTATTTTTGGTTTTTGAAAAGGGGTGCACCCCTGTAACCAATTCGGTAACCAATCAAACCATCATGTATTACTTGTGTTAAACACTGCTTTTATGCGATTACTTCAATTATATTAGATGACAATGACTCCCATGTATTGCATATACTTTTGTAACGTGTGTTACAAATCACATGTACTAGCATGTTTGGATGTACACGCGTTACATATACCAAGTATTTTATATATACCAAGTGTGTTTCATACACACATGTAACATGCGTATGCCTTTGTGGTGCATATAATCATGTTACATGTATACGTATGTTATTACATACGTATACATGTTACGCACTCTATACTTATGAAACATGTGTACCTCATAGAATACTAGGATATGTATAGGTGCGCCTTGTTTACATAAGTAAGTAACATGTGTTAATGATTATCACATGTTACCATTGAAGTAACATGTTGATAAACATCATACACTTACACAACATGTGTTAATGAGTGTCGCATGTTACAATTGGAATGACATGTTGACATGTGTCGCGTACACTTATTTAGCTTGTTTCAATGAGTATCACATGTTCCAATTGAAATAACAGTTAAGATTTCTATATATGTGCCTTGTTTTTATTCACTACATCGTATGTAACACATGTTACTTACATGTTCCACCATGTACTGCATATACTTACGTAAGATGTGTAACACATGTTACAATTGCTTATTGTTTTCAAGTAACAGTAAAGGTATGTACCTTGTTTTCTACTTCATCCTGTGTAACACACGTTACACTTGTTAATGAGTATCACAGGTTACAACTGAAACAATATGTTGACCACCCAATGCTCGTCTACTACTTTCTTACAATTGGTGATGAATAAAACATGTTAACTAATAACACATGTTAACTGATAACTAGTAACCAAATACATTTCCCACCATAACTGTTTAACATCCAGACACCAACATATTACAGACAAGACCAGAATGGTCATATTGTATTTTGGGTTATGGCCATAATTTAAAATAAAGAAAATTCGTGGTGACTACGATAGCTACAAAAAACACCACGCATATATCACTAGCCAGTTGACTTGTTATAAACAAAAGTTGTGTTACCCAAGATAACTACAAAAACCACCATAGATGTTCCCTCAAAAACCATCGAAAAGACCACACTACCACACTCAGCGCCCCCTAAATGAGGCGGCTTCTATCTTGCCTTTCAAAGTGTTAGAGGGCGACAACAGAATATGAGTGGCATACTTCGTCCGCAACTTTCTCACCTCCTTCATTTTCCTGCTCCCATTTGTACTAAACCCAACTTCAAATGGTTCATGTACCCCCCTGAACTTTTCCATGTGCCTCATTAAGAAGATACCGCAGTCTGTACTGTTCCCAGTCGTGGCCCAATCAAACTTCTTCCTCTTGATTTCCAACCCCTTGATCACCGAACCCCTTGGATGGTTTACCTCCTCCAGGTAACGTACAAACATCTCCTTCTGGTAACATAGAACAAAGATCATAGTGATTTGGTATACCATGTTACGTACAATCTGATGAATATTGACATTTTATAGTGTACTTACATATTTTGTACGGTACTGACTTGTTGATGTAAACATCACTATCGAAGACCTGACATGTGAAGTTTTTTGCACCATTGTCAATCAACATAATTGCGGGATTTTCATCTCAAACACTAGCAGATAGTAGTGCCCGGCCTCTAATATCGGAAACAGCACCATGTCGAAACTTCTAAGGTCAAACAGCACCATGTCGATCAACGACCTCCCCTTCAGCTTCTTCGCTTTCTTCATCCCATTCATTGTCCGTTTCTTCGTCTACTTTCTTTCGCTTTTTCGGTATCTTACCAGTTTGGGATCTTGTTACTCTCTTTGTTGCTGCAAATAAAACAGGTTTAACACATGTTACTTAATTTCATAAAAATAAAACAGGTTATCTAATATGTTTTTGATAAAATAAAGTTAGGTTTAACATATGTTACCTATTTTTATAAAAATAAGACAAGTTTAACACGTGTTAAATAACTTGGGAAAAATATGACAGCTTAACACATGTTAACTAATCTGATAAAAATAATACAGGTTTAACACATGTTACATAATTTGATAAAAATAAGATAGGTTTAACACATATTACACTAACATGTTTACCTAATAGGAGAGGTTTAACACATGGTAATAAGACAGGTTTAACACATGTTACATCATTTGATAAAAATGAGACAGGTTTAACACATGTTACACTAATATGTTTACCTAATCAGGGAGGTTTAACACATGGTACCCTAATAAGATAGGTTTAATACATGTTACGCTAATATGTTTATATGCTTTTGAGTCCGTTGACTTGTACCCTAATATCAGACAGGTTTAACACATGTTACACTAATATGTTTATATGCTTTTAAGTCCGTTGACTTGTACCCTAATATCAAAGGTTTACCTAATTTGTTTTTGATAGAAAACAAGGCAGGTTTAACACATGTTACCTAATTTGATAAAAAATAAGTCTGGTTACCTAATATGTTTTTATAAAAATATAAGACAGGTTTAACACATGTTACCTAATTTGATAAAAGTAAGACATGTTTAACACATGTTACGATACTATGTTTACAGAGGTTTAACACATTGAACCCTAATAAGACAGGTTTACCTAATTTGTTTTCGATAAAAACAAGGTAGGTTTAACACATGTTACCTAATTTGATAAAATCTTTTATACCTCTATGCTTTTGACTCTGCTCACTTCTGCTCCCCACTACAATTGGATGTTTGGCTACTCAAATGAATAACAACAACAACCGTTACACACGTTACAATCACCTCACTTATCATATATACAAAATATAACATACATACCATTTCGCCCCGTAGCCGGCGGAGTAGCGCTGCTGACATCAATATGAACCACTCCTATAAAAAAATTATGGAATGTTTTAATCAACCCAACTTACTACCTACGAAAACAATAGTCAATATAAAAAGAACAAACCAAATCTCCTTTTTTTGTATTTCAGCGATTGGTGTGTCAGAGTCCCAATCGTCAATATCTGTAGCTTATTTCGAAAAAAAAAAGAATCAGAACATAATAAATATTCATTCTTTTAAGCAGTGGCTTTACCTATTGTTTGTTGATTTGCCGGAACCCCTTCCGACGTACTCTTGAACTCGCCGCTGTTCCCACGACGTAACTTTAACCTACACATACACGGCCCAACCACAAAATTATTGTTACAAATCAATCCCAAAACAAAAGCCCAAAAACAATAGTTTTAACGTGCATAACAACGGTTCTACCGTCAATAATCGGATTATGACAAATGCGGCAATAACCGGATGGTAAGTTGGCAATCCAAAAAAAAAAAAAAAACCCAAGACAGTTTCTACTCAAAACAACTAACACTTTCTAGTCTCATTCAAAACAAGAATCACCACCGATCAAAACACCCACCGATCGGACCAAAACACCTACCGATCGGAAAAAAACAAAAAACCCAACATTTATCGGATCAAAACACCTACCGATCAGAAAAAAAAAAACAAAAATCATCACCGATCAAAACACCTACCGATAAAAAATCGAATGAAACTTACTTGCTTCTGCACTTGGTTCTTGCTTTCTTCCATTTCCGGTGACTTTTACCGGATGATAACAACTGAAATGTTTGCTCTCATATCTAGGGTTTCGATCAAACGTAATCACCGTTTTTTATCTTGTTTTCACGATTCACCGTGGCACTTTCTTCTTCTTCTTCTTCTCCGGTGACAATATCTTTTCCCGTTCCCTTTTCTTCTTCTGGTGGGTTTTTGGGCATTCTGTTGTTTGAGAGAGAAAGAGATGAGCTTGTTTGAGTGTTTGAAATGTTTGAAATGAGCTTGGGGTTTTTGATTACTGCTCCTAGATGTCAAATCACCTCTCTCCCCATGCATGCCAAATCACCATTATTATAATATATATAATGTACTAATATTATAGTTGATTTTACCTATATGCCCTTAAAGTACTCTTGTTGACCTCATCATTCTATTTAATTTAATTTAATTCAAAAAGGCTTCAAAATTTATGAGCCATTGGATGATCTTGATAAATGGTTATAGATTGAGTTTCTTAGGTTTTCTTAGCACAAATAAGTTTTCTATACATCCTTCCCATATATATATATAGGGAGAGGATCATGAGAAAACTAGATATAAATGAGAAAACTAGAAAACTAACTAAAAACCACTAAAAAGGAGGGGGGAGACTTTTAATGAAGGAGGGGGGGACCTTTTAATGAAGGAGGTGGTAAAATTGGAAAAAAAAATATGTAACTTTTCAAACATTTCCCATTTCTCCATACGTTATCATTTTAAAACAAAAATGGCACCATAAGATCACAATTTTTTTGTATCTTTCATTCAAGTATATTCGAGCATATTTTTTATGACATAAAAAAAGATTTATGGTGTCGTCTTGTTTTCAATACTATTATTACAGTAGTGCACATGTGCAATATAACATGTACTACAATTGCATACATGCTTAAAATTAACTTTTTGAGTCTATTTTAGCTTTTAGGGTTAGTTTTTTTTGGAGATTTAGGATTAGGATTAGGTTTTTGGGTGTGGGGGGGGGGGGGGGGGGGGGGGGGGGTTTAGGTTTTTTTGGGGGGGTGGGGGTGGGGGGGTTTAGGTTTTTTTTCGGGTATATGTTTAGGGTTTAGTTTTAGGTTTTCGGGAGGGTGGGGGTGGGGGTTTAGGTTTTTGGGGGGTGCGGGGTTAGGCTTTTGGTGGGAGGGTGAATTTAGGTTTTTGGGGGGGGTGGGGTTGGGGGGTTTAGGTTTTTGGGGGGTGTCGGTGGGGGGTGGGTTAAGTGGTTTAAGCTTTATGTATTAGTGCACATGTGCAGTACAACAAAAAAAATAAAAAAATTTTTTTTTGAAATTTTTTTTCCATATATAAAAAGTAGCGATTTTTCTTTAAAAAAATTGTAAAAAAAAAAAAAAAATTTTTTGGTTATTTTTTAGGTTTTTTTTTAGGCTTTTTTGGTTAGTTTTTTGGTTTTCTCATTTAAACTAGTTTTCTCATGATCCATCCCCTATATATATATATATATATATATATATATATACAGGGTGGGGTTCTAGAGTGAACACTATTGTATTTGCGAACTGAGTGAACAAATCTTGGCCATTGATTTACACATGTGGATGGCTAGTATTTAATCATCAAATCGTAAAATACACTAGTGTATTTCATCATCAAATCCTGGCCATTGATCTACACACATGTATGGGCAAGGATTAGTTCGCTCAGTTCGCAAACTACAATAGTGTTCACTCTTGAACCTAATCCTATATATATATATATATAGGACAAAGATCGTTAGGAACCACCCTTTATTGCGAGAACCACGAGAACCAATGTGAACACAACCAAAAATGCCTAAAAATAGCTAAAAAACACACAATTTTTTTTTTCATATTTTTATAAAAAATCGCTACTCTTAGTAGCAAAAAAAAAATTTTTTTGCTACTAAAAAGTTGCGATTTTAACATAAAAATATTTAAAAAAAAATTTTTAGATTTTTTTTTATTCTTTTAGATTTTTTTTAGGTTTTTTGAGGGTTTAGTTTTTAGCATTTTAGCTTGAGGGGGGGGGGGGGTTTAGGTTTTTGGGGGATGGGGTGGGGGGGGTTTTTTTTTTTTTTAGGTTTTTTGGGGGGTTTTAGTTTTTTAGCATTTAGCTTGGGGGGGGGGGGGGGGGGGTGGGGGTTAGGGTTTTTAAGGTTTTTTTTTAGGTTTTCTTTAGCTATTTTAGGTTGTGTTCACATTGGTTCTAGCGCGTTCTCGCAATAAAGGTGGTTCTCGCATGAACCTTACCCTATATATATATATATATATATATATACGGTAAGGTTCATGCGATAACCAATGTGAACACAACCTAAAATAGCTAAAAAAAACCTAAAAAAACCTAAACCCCCCCCCCTTCCCCCCCAAAAAAAAAAAAAAAAAACCTAACCCCCCCTCCCAAGCTAAATGCTAAAAACCTAACCCCCAAAAAAAACCTAACCCCCCCCCCCCCCCAAAAAAAAAATCAAAAAAAAGCACAAATTTTTTTTTTTTTTTGTATTTTTACATTAAATAATCGCTATTTTTAGATATTTTTTGTTGTGTTCACATTGGTTCTCGCGGTTCTCG